>JAWNNR010000716.1:0-600000 GCA_035044725.1 Scaptomyza caliginosa
GTACGCAAAACCCGAAAAGAAAAAGCTTTAATACAGTTCAAACTTACAGATATATTTGTGCGGCATGGCAACGAATCGCGTTTGTGGAAGGGAGTGGATTAAATAGGAACTTGCAACAAATTGGTTTGTGCTTAAAGTCGTCAAAATGTGATTGTACTGCACGTGTTGTTTTTGATAAGTTATTTTTTTGGTTTTGTTTTTGATTTCGAATAAAACCATCTTTTGTAAAGCAAAACCTTAATTATTAAGTACCAGCGGAGCGAGAAGCAGAAATGACATACTATAAACAACAACTATGCATAAACCATGCAAATTTGTAGTATTATGCTATAAATAAAGAAGAGACAAAATAAAACCAAGTATATGTATCTATTAAGAACGTAACCCACCATAGTTCAACTACTAAGAACAAAAACTTTTGTAACTGTTGATTAAAACTTTGTATGAGAAAAACCAAAAAAAAAAATGAAGAAAAAACCTAACATAAAAATACGGATAAAAGAACTAAAGTTTATTGAACAACAACAAAAGCAATAGAAAATCAGGCACGCACATCACAAGAGGGGTAGTCAATGGTGGAGAGAGAGAGAGAAAATGGGGATGAAAGAGAGCGAGCGAAAAGTCAATCGCAAATCTTTGAAGAAAACAAACTTGTAGTGTTTGAGTTTGAAAGAGCGAGAAATTTGCTTGACAGAACTAACAAAGAGACCTGCACGAAACGTTTAAATAGATCAGGTTTAGGCCAAATGAAATAGTTAGCAATATTTAACATAAAGGTTGTGCCGTT
The DNA here is from genome assembly GCA_035044725.1 of Scaptomyza caliginosa. NCBI lineage: Eukaryota > Metazoa > Arthropoda > Insecta > Diptera > Drosophilidae > Scaptomyza > Scaptomyza caliginosa. The sequence continues at coordinate 788 of JAWNNR010000716.1, forward strand.
TAAAAAGAAAGGGTATCTTAGTATACATATACATATATCACAAGACGAGCTTGTCAAGCATTGGGTTAAGTGTATGGGTTTCAGTTATATAGGTTTTTAGCAGGCTATAAATAATATTAATTAAATAAAAAGAAAGAAGCATTGCTCCATTGACTACCCCCAGCAAATTTGTATTCCATTAAATAGTTTAATAATTCAAACAATTTTTCAAAATGCACCACAAATAAAACAAATTAAACACTTGCATACATATATATAACAAAGCATATGAGAAATAAAATACAAAAGAAATAAGAAAAACCCAATAGTTTAAGCAAAGAAGACAGACAGATACCGAAATACACATATATAGATATATATACCATATACTAAATGGACACATAACGAAATCTTCTATCGAATAAGATGAGAAGGGGAAAGCAACTTTTTATCAATTTGTAGCTAACTAATTAACAAATCAGTTACAAGAATTTGGATATGCCTGTTGAGGATATCTGCAGCTGAAATCAAAGCAACCAACATTTGCAGTCTCAATGGCACACTTACTTAAGATATCTAAAGAGTTTAAAACCAATACCAACAACAATGGAGAAAGAAACCAAACTACAACCCAAAAGACATGATTTACAAACCACGCACACATCCAAAATGAAGCATATAGAAACTATATATATACATACAAGCATATATATCTCTGCAAATGAGCCCAAACTCTACTATATACAATGCATATATATATATAAATATATATAGAACACAATCTTGACAAAAAATTTGGAATGCTTCAATACAAAAAAGAAGAACATGATAACGAGAAAGAACAAGAAAGCACTCAAATTATTAATATTGAAATGAGATTTAAAATGCATACAATCTAATTGTAATTGGAAATATACTACGATATATGAAATAAATCATAATAATAATATTAATAAAATACAAATTTAAAATACATATATGAATTAAAGCTAACAATAATACGATGTGAATGAAAATAACATTACGAAAATTGCTTTTTTATTATAGTATTTCCTTGATAGGTTTGATAAGGTATTTAGTAAGTATATCTTAAAAATTTTAATAAGCATATTGTTTTTTTTTTGTGCTTGCTGTTTTCGGATATGTAAAATTTTAAAGGTTTAATACGATTATGGACTAAACAGTATTTTTTTAAAGAATCAACAAATATCAATTGATGTTTCTAAAACTAAAACAAAAATTCGAAATCTAAGATATACAAAAATGAACGTAACTGGAAAACTTTCATTGTTTAAGTTATTAAAAACATATATTAGGTTTTTTGAGTGCACTTATTCCATATTCTGAGTGATTCTTGTGTCTCTTGAATAGTTTTTTGAATATAGTTAGTTTAATTTCTCTGCAGATTGTTGCTCCTCGTTTTCCTCCCCCTTTTCGCCATCCTGCTGGCCGCTGCGCATTAGCATTTGCGTATTCTTTTGTATAGTTTCAAGTTTCTGTTGCAATAGCTCCTGGCGTCGCTGTTCCGCCCGCTGTTGCTTATCCTCCAGCTCCTCAATGGTGATTGGCTCCGTTTCGGCTGCTTGCTGCATCAGCTGCTGTAGTCGCTTTGGCGGCTGGCGTAGAGTATCATTTAATTGATCCGTTGCAGCATTGGTCACGTCAACATCATCATCGAGTGGTATAATGAATGCCTCCGAGGCAGCTGTATTTAATGGTTTATTGATTATGTTTAAGCCATACGCAGCATACATATACACGGACTGTGAAATGTGAGCCCTACTTACGGTATTCCGGCTTGGGTAAGTCAGCCATTTTGTTGTTGTTGTTGGTTGGCTTGTTAGTCTCGTCTAACGCTGTCGTGGACTTTGAATTGGAGCAGCCCATTGCCTTCTCAGGCGCAAGGCATTACGCTAACACTTCCGTTACGACGGTAGGGAATTTTTAAACGTTAACTAGGTTGCTGTAGCTGGAGCTGATGCTAATGCTAATGCGATTTCCTGTTTCTGCCAGTGTAGCCTTGCTTAACATCCGATTTGTAGTCTGTGATTCCGCTTCCACGCTCTGGCTATTCAATTTCCGTTTTAGTCATTAGAACCAGTAGCAGTAGCAGCAGATTGAGAGACAGCGTTTTAATGGCTCATTAATATTGATTTTGTGTCTGTATGTGTTTGAGTGAAAGAGTTTGGCTTTTTTTCTTCTTCTTGTATTTAAACGTTGCAGGACCTTGCGTAAAATTTGTGCCCGTTTGACAGCGCGTCGCAATTGGAACTGAAATTGGAATCGCAATGCAAAGTTTTGCGCTGGTCATTAATAATAATTGTTGGGGCGCAGCTAGGACAACTGTCCGGCTAACAGGATCAATACTCATATGTCTAAGCTCTATATATATGTATATTATTTTATTTTTCTAGCTATTTCGCACTTTGATTACACTAAGAAAAATTTTGTGTTCACAAGTTGGTTTAAAAGTGTTTTGAATATATATTTTTAAAAAAAAGTAAAACCAATTTTATCTTAACCAGAATACAACTATATGTTTAGGATCAGTTTTCAAAGGCAAGTCTTACGCGCTTGTTTTTAACTCTTTTTTTTTAGCGTGCAGTTGCGTGGGTGCAGTTAATAAAAGCAAGCAAAACAAACACAGACAGACAGTGACACACCCGGACACACACACACACACCTCGCTAGTGGACACACTCGCCATGCAGTGACCAATGTCAATCAACTCCTTGCTCGTGGGCCTAATCAACGCTAATTGTGGTTTCATTTACATAGACAAGGCACACAAACAAGCTCACACAAACGCACACCTACATATGTGCTTTACCCACCCACATGGTGGACATTATATTAACCGCTAAAGTTTAGTGACCCACTCAACTTTGACCAGAGGAGAAGGGTACTCATTCTGGTTTATTTGATTTTTTACAGTTGGCCATTGTCATTGATGTGTCGCATTGGCCATAAAAAGTGCCATCGAGCAACGATGAAACACTAACGGCTTCCGGCTCCGAAAGCTGTCCAAGAACAAACCTACGGAAGCTACGGCGCGTGCCAAGTACCGCCCAAAGCGTTCACAGTAAGTATACATTATGCATGTGCCACACGTTGCCTTCTGTTTCTGTTTTTTTTTTCCTCTCTATTTTTTGCTTTCTTTGTGTGCTTGTGGTCAAGTGGCCGCTACTTGGCATGCAAATGGCTTCAAAGCGGAAGCGAAGCCGTCTTCCAAGCCTTTCCTCTCTTGCCACTTTATCTAACATGAAATAAGCATAAGCGAAACGGTTAAAGGCGACCCACAACTTGAACACAAAGAAGACGAACAACAACAACAGGTGCCTGCCATTCAATTGCAGTGAGAACCTACTTTAAGATACCTTTGTTAGTAAAGAGCGACGTTTAATTAGGTTAAGTGTCAATAAGATTATGTCGTCAATCAATCAATTGCAACAACAACACACACACTAGGCCACACACAAATCAATCAAGCAGCTAAATACCAAAAGGCATTTATAGCTTGTATTACTTTTTTTAATGTTTCTTCTTAAATTTTGTTGTTTTGTGTCATAGTGCGCGCAGTTCGTGTATGTGCCAATGATTGTGTGTCTAGATACGAAATAAACATTCCTGATTTTATTTTGATTTTACATTCCTAATTGGAAGATGTGTGCAGGTGTTACTAGAAAATATTTAAAGTTTATATAAAAGAAATGTTCAATCTGTTCTGATTTAAGATCCTAAAAACATTTCACGTTTGAAACTTTAATGTTATGTAGAGAGTGCTTAAATTAATAAATAGACTAATTTAAAGCACATACTACTTTATATATTTAAAATTCATATTTCATTCATTCTTTCAAACAGGTTGAAGTTATAGGAAAGTATTCCTTACCATACATTGTCTTCCCCTTACCTTTACCCTATTATTTACTCACCATTAATACCACCAACCTTTAAATCAGATACACAACACGTTTACACGTTGAGTTTGTTTGTTTTGGTTTATTTAAAAAAAAAGTATGCAATTTAGAAACAGTTTTCTTAAAATTTTTCTTGCAGGCTGTTTGGCAAAAACCAAGTTTGGCTTATGTTTGTCTACATAATTAATATAATAAAACAATATAAACTATTAACAAAGCAATTTTATTTCTGCAGCTTAGGAACATCATCAGCATATTACCTTCAACTCTCTATTACATCTTCTCTTCTCATTAACTTCAACTCTTCTGGTATGCAATCTCATAGAACTTGTAAAATGTATAACTTATTTAATTATCATCTGCCTCCGACTGAGACAGATCCCAAGCCAACTTAAGCTAGCTTAGGTGTTTTTTCATATAGGTATAAAAATAGTCTATATAAATATGTGTTTATGTGTGTATGTGTATGTGTAATGGAAGCGGTATATAATGATTAAAATCGCATGTATATAAACTATGGTTAGACTTGTGTGTGTGTGTGAGTTTGTGATTGGATGAGGATTTACAAAATGGTATTTTTCTTTCTTTTTTTTCGATTTAAATGTTTTTTGTCATAAAAGCAATCTCCATTTATGCCGCTCCAATGCATTCAAGAACGGTTAATCATATTCCTGTTTAATTGTTAAGGTTTTTCCGGCACTCTTCTCAGACTTCTGGTTAACAATTGCAGCAGTCGTTGATTTGCCCTTAATATAGCTGGCAACCGTCGAGCTAAGCGGTATGGTAACATACTGATTGCCATCTGCAATAGATAAAGTTACAGGCTGCCATTTTGTATCTTGAATAATTAAGAACTTACCCTCTTCGGCATGCACTTGCAACTGTCCCGATTGTATAAGCTGACGCAACATATCCGGCGGTATATTGGCAAACGAGGTAGCCGGATAAACATATTTGCTATCCGGCGCTGTTATTGCCGATGCTGCTGCCATGGACGTTGATGGGCCCGATTCAGTCTGATAGCTCAATGCTGCTGTTGCTTTGGCGCATGTTGCAGCAGCCACTGAAGTTGTTGTGGCAGCTACTGTTGAAGCCACTGCGGTGGCGGCTGCTGCTGCTGCTGCTGCTGCTGTCTCAGACTTAAGCTCCTGAGGCGTTGACTTGGCCACATCGATTGCATCTGTTGGCATTGGCATTTCGACATCGGACGAATCATCCGATTCGTTGCCCGACGATGTTGGTGAACGTTCATCCTGCAGAAGAGAAAGAGCAGAGGGGAGAAAAATATGCGATTAGATGCTGGTTGCAGACAAACAGTCTGGTCTGATCTTAAGCCAAAGATGAGCTAGTCAACTGTTCTATATGCGGTTCAAGTAAATGGCAATGTATGTGAGTGTGTGTGTGGAAAACAAATAAGAAGAAGAATCAGATGAAGGCAACTGAAAAAAAAACAACCAATATGCTTGCACCAAATATGGCGCGAAATTGCGTATAAGTGCTGGCCGCGTTGCACGCCGGCGCGCATTTCAATGAGCCAACAACTCGTTGCCTTAAATGTGCACACGCGTTAAAGAATTTAGAATATTGATTTCTGGCCAGAGATCCCTCTGTCTCTCCTCCACCACCTATATATCTCGCCATCCCTAACTCTAGCTGTGTTTAAGTGAACCTCTGTGCTGGGACAGCATCTCATCATCAACATTGTCGTCGCATCATTTTAATTTTGATTAGTGGCTCGCAAAAACAAAAAAAAAAATTAAACAAAAATAATTGCGAACTGTAACAATGCGTTCGCCATTTTGTCCGTTCATGACTGCGTCACGCCACCATCATCATCGTCATTATCACCCTCATCATCATCAGCTTCCAATGAAATTGTAGCAGTGACGCGTATGGTTAAATTGCATTGTTGCCACTGCAATACCGCAGCTATACAACACACACACACAGCACACACACACACAACTGACCGAAAATGGGCGTCGTCTGCCTGGCTTCAAGCGACTGCCTTTTGAGTGACAGCATCAAGACATTTTAATTAGCAAACACAGACACAAACAGTAACAACAATAACAACAGCAACAACACTTGACAAAGTGTCTCTTAAGTCGTGCAACTTGACTTTTGGCAGCAGCAACTGTTGCAACTACTGCAGACAGCAAACCTGCAACTGCTGTTACGCTCACAAACCAAAAACAAAAGAAGATACGCATGTTGCCACAATGCCACAATGCCACAAAGCCTAAGAAGACACCATCATGCATTTGTCACTCATGTTGTTAAAGTTTAAAAAAAAACGTAGAAGCCAATTGTTGACAATTTAATACAAAGGTATGCAAAGTACAGAAAGTGAAGCAGAAATATTCGTTGATTTATATTTATGTATTGTTAAAAAATATTATATAAATAAAAAGTAAAGAAAAGAAATGCGCCCCCGGGTGGACTCGAACCACCAACCTTTCGGTTAACAGCCGAACGCGCTAACCAATTGCGCCACGGAGGCAGTTGTCAAGCTGCCGACAAAAAACACAACAAATGCATAGAGAACAACTGTTGAGGGTTGTTATGCATTCAAGCAGATGTTACTATTTATAAACACAAGATAAGTGAATGATTAACTGAAAGAACAAACAAAATACCAGGAATAAAAAGAGCTACAGTTGATAGCCATAAATATTTATGGTTTAATTGATTAGTTGTCATGTCTTGTCAGTCAGCTACAAACTAGCATTTCTTGTTGGAGGTTCATAAATTTATAAAAAGATTAACAAGCTCTCAAATTGAGTGTAGTAATTAGTAAACTATTTTAAATACTAACAAATTTCGACATCTATTTATATAAACAAATATTTATAAGGCAGCAAAGAGATGTTTGTTTAAACTATTAAAAAGACAAAAATTATATATCCAAAAATTTAATAAATGCCAAGCAAACAAAAAAAATAAAGTTATTGCTATTAAAAATAACTTATTATTATTTTCAATCGGTTAAAGATTAACTTGAAAATCATTTTCGATATCTTAAAACTTGTTTTAACTAATAAATTTTATTTAGTAGCGTACAAAAACTAATAAAGTATCATTAAACCTCATTTTTTTAAAACAATACAAATCGAGTCATATATATTTAATGAAATATTTATCTGTTTTAAATGCATGCCAACCGCAAACCCATACGAGAACAAATCAATTTATAAAAATCAGAACACTCAGTGTAAAAGGGCAGAAGGAGGAGTTTCAGAGGCAGGACACGCTTCGGTAAACAGTCTCAGGAGCCGATACAGAATCGCAAAATAAGTAAAGATACGGGGAGAGGATATGGAAGCTAAGAGCTGGCAAAATTGATAGTCGTGTGTCGTGCGCAAATGCCGAGCGTGTCTCATTAAATGACAATTAGAGTTGAGCTTGGAAGCTTGGTAGGCTTGGACAGAGGAGCTGTATCGAATCAAGCCCAACCCTGCCCAACCCAATGTGAGACGAGTGTGGTAAGTAGTAGCTGCGTGGAATGCAACGGCCAGTGGCATGCAATTTATAAAAATAATGCAGCATTGTTTTGTATTGTGTTTGCTTTTTAGTTTCGTTTTTTTTTTTTTTTTGCGCTCTGTTCGTTTATGTATTTATTTGTAGTGACCTCAAGTTGAGCCTGGCTACAAAATGCAATTATATAGAAATTTGTCTTGCTGTGATATGTGCGGCATGTTGCAGTTGCAATTGTAATTGTTGCTGCTGCTGCCGTTGCTGTTGCTGTTGTTGTGTGGCCATCAACAGAGCCAAAAATAGTCAATTTGGGAAAGGCTAATAATAAATGCCGATCCGTCAGTCACTCAGTCAGTCAGCGAGTCAGTTCGTCAGTTCGTCAGGCAAACAAGCTAGCAAACAGGCAAACAAAATGAATACACTCGGTGGCTGACTTGAATGAATGAATGAATGAATGCCTGCAAATCCAAATTGGCCAACTGACATTCACAGCCAAGGTGGCATTTTGTTTGGCTTTAGCTAAAGTGAATGCGATTCAATTCAATTTTTCTGTGTGGTGTCGTGTGACCTACACCACAAGTCCAATGATTGACGGATGGCACATTTGCGGATTGATTAGTTGTTTTTACCAAAATGGCTACTACGACAATGGCGACAACAGTTGTTCAGTTGCTACTGCTGCTGTTGCCTCATGTTGCACGTTGGCTAGCTGCCTCGCTGTTGACAGTCAGCACCCGCTTAACTTCAACTTCAATTTCTGTTTCCTCACCCTTCTCTCCCCCTCTCTCTCTCTCTCTCTCACTGTCTCTGTCTCTGTCTCTCCCTCACGCTCTTGTAGTATTTTGGGCAATAAACATTTGCATTTGCATGTTGCTGCTATTGTTGTTGTCGTTGCCGTTGTTGTTGCTACCGTTGATGGCGTGTGCATCTACCGACACTGATAGGAGCCGCCGCTAACAAAAAAACAAAGGAATAGCCAAATGTGTTTGTCCGTCTGCCTATTGGTACGCTTTGCTGGCCAGGTTTACGTTTTGCGGGCTCCATTGATGCTGGCGCTTTCAATGAAAACATAAAAATAAAAATGCAAATTAAGCCCCCACAATGAAAGCACTTAAATCTAACGCACAATTCACAACAGTAGCACAAACAACAACAACAACAGCAACTTACAGTGGTGCAAAGAAGCAAAAATTAAGGGTCTGAGAGGCATTATAAAAGTTGATGATAAGCTTTTTGCTTAAAGGCTTTAATACTGCTTAGAATAAACTAACTCATTGTACTAAAAATAATGAATAATACAATGAATTCCCATTGAATAGTGTCAAAAATATAATAAAAACAAAAGAAAATGGCAAATCAATAAAATTAATTGACCTTTAAGGGTTAAAATTTGCAAAAGAAAAGAGTTGAAACAGTTACTAAAATCCCAAAACATTTGATACTTTAAAGCCTAAGAAACAACCACTGTGTGTGTGTGTGTGATTTTGTGGGTAGGCGGAATCACAATCCAAACCTTAAAAAACCAAAAACCCGAAACCGAACCTTAGCCAAACCGAATGATGCCAAGTGAGGCGGCGCAGCGCAAAGAGTTCAACAGGAAACGTTAAGCAAATGTTATGGCCAGGCCGGGACGACTTGAGCAGGGGCCAAAATGGGGCGGCTGGTGAACAAAGCCAAAGCCAAAGCCAGTTGACACGAAACAGCAGCAGCAGCAGCAGCCGCGGCCAACAACAACAACAACAAACACTGCGTAGAGAGACATTGTCAAAGTTGGAGTTTGTGGGGTTTTGTTGTTGTTGTTGTTGTTGCTATTCGGTCGCATCCGGGCGAGCAAAACATGCACTTTGAAAGCGTTTATATCCGCAAGCCAGGCCTGATCTTCGTCGACGTCGTCGTCGGCGGCGGCTTTCTGTTTTTGGTCAAATCACAGTTTGCGGTTACACGGATTCAAGCGCAAAGAAAGCGACCAGCGGGAAGTAGTACCAAATAGTTAGTAGCCAACAACAAGAAAGTTTGCACATCGTGCAACAAAAATCCATTTATTAGTAAACCAAGTCAAAAGTTTTAAGTTCCCAGTCAGTTATGAGATGATGAGAATTAGCATCTATTTAAATGTCAGGCGCGCATTAAGATGCCACGATTGGGGCAACGAGCTGAAAACTCTACGTAAAACGCTGCCTTATTGTTCTCGGCCAGCAATTATTTGGCCAAATTGTATGCGGTGCAACGATAGCAACCTGCTGCTGACTCCTACCCAACTAGAAAGAGACTAGGTCTGCCTAGGCCTAATTATGCGTGCGCCGACAACAGAACAACACAACAGGCCAGCGACAACGACAATGACAACAACAATGACAACGACAGCGACAACGACAACATAAGAGTTGATCGAGTCGAGTGTGTTCGACTTACAGATGCTCCTTTTAATATTCAAATAATAGACAAATTATTTATGGATAGTTTTAAAGTACAAACAAATCAGTGAAAAGGTTGAAAGAGATATATATGATATCTCAAACAACGATACTTATAGAACCAAATTACCACATGAGGTTAGCAATAATAAGCTGTCTAAAGGTGGTTACAGTAGTTACACTGCCAACTACACCCATTGCCACAAGTCAAGTAATCCACTAGAACTTCTCTTAAGAGGTATAACAAGGAACAGCACAAAACAGGACAGTTCCAAAGATTGGAGGAGCAGGAGGAAGTCTGTAGCAGTAGCCGAAGAGCGCAGTCAGATGAAACGCCACCGATTAGCCTGGCGTTTGGCCAGGCGCCCGCTTTCTGCAAATTTATGATGGGCACTAACAACGGGCCGAAAAGCCAAAAGTAATGCGAACACACAAAATGAAATGAACTTGGCCGCAAACAAACAAACAAACAGTTGAATGGACATTGCAATTATACCACAAGCATTGAGAGTGTATCGAATATCTGTTTTGCATTCAAACGACTATCTAAACACACACACACACAACTGAATCGATCTAGTCATGTGGGTGCATTTGGTTAACCAAGCAATAACCAAAGCGGCGTAACTGTCCTTTACAATCTAAACAGTGGCAAACAACACACTGACAGCGATTAGAACAGTTTGCGGCCCATTCAGTTTGCAAATCAGTACGATCTATAAGAGAATAAGCCAACTGCCAATTGTCAGTTGAGAAATACGCAAAAGAAGCTTACAATTGCATTAAATAGGTTAAAGGGAATAATACACAAAAGAATATGGCATGAATTAATTAATTAAATTAAGTTTAATTGTTGAATTATTAATAACAATTAACATGGCTGAAAAGCCGTTTCAAATTATATAAATCTTGGTTCACAAAAATTTTGTTTTCAATAAAATGAAAAGATTTGTTGTATAAATGTTTTTGCCATTACAAAACAAAGTACATAAACAAAACAAAATGCAATTGCAATTAATAAATATTCTATTCAAGTGCCAGTTTAAGTGCTTTTGCATATTTGTCCACAATTATATGAAAAATAATGATTCATTTTGGATTCCTATCAAAGCATTGAAAAAAAAACCCTAACACCAATAATATTCTTTTGAATATTATAATATTATATTATATTATATATGCCAAGTAACTTTAGACCAAAATACATAAATTCTACTAAAATTTGTGTTCTTGACTCACAAGTCACGTTTATAATAACACGAAAAATACATGGAAAAAACACATGTCAACTAATTTACTCAAATGCCATTTAACTTTTCGCATTGAAAACAATCAAAACAAAATCAATATTATATTTCTGACAAAAAACTAAAAATTCGCTGCTAAGATCGTGATATTTAAGAACGCCGTTGCAAATGTAGCTTTAAAAAACGACTTCATTAAAAACTTTTTTAGAGAGGCCAACTAATTAATTGTAAGCAAGCAAACAAACAAAATACACATTTTATAGCTCTGAGCTCTCTAGCTGATCATTAGACAAATCTTAAAGATTTCATCAAATTGTGTCATTCGACAAATACCAAAAAAAAAAAATTAGCAAAATATATCGCGTCTCGTGCTCACGCCCACAAAAATCAAAGCTGATTTCATATTTTAAGCACGGCAAATTTCACAAAAAACAAAAAAAAAACAAATATAAAACTGGTTACACCCAACGTATATATATAAAGTATACGTATATGTATATGTGTGATCTTATAAAAAAAATTCGTGCAAATTAAATACTCATATGCAGCAATAACAACTGGAAAGAAACTCATTTGTTTGCTCAATCGTCGCGTCAGTCTCACAAAACGTGGCCCGGCCCGGCCCCGGCCCAAAATGGACATGTAAGCAAGTCCATAAAATCTAATACGCACACACACTAGTACGAACACACAAAGCAAACAGAAGACACGCCCACAGCTACTCTGGCTATATACTTGATGTTGCCTAATCAAAACACAACTTAAGAGCAAGACTCATAGAGCACAACTTAAGCCAGGCCAAGAGAGACCACACCACAGACGCCATCTCACTCACACACACACAATGCCAAATCTGGCAGCGTGCTCTTAAGTCTTTAAGAATTGGTTAAAACTTGTTTACTCAGAGCGTAGCAGGCTCAAAGTGCGGCTCAAGAGTCGCTGTCATGGAGATTGCGTTTTCAGTCTGTGTGCAACTGCGTGAGTCGCACGACGAACGATCAACGAATCAGCGAAACGATCGTGCCGTTGGTCTCGTGCCTCTAGGTACAAACAGTTAACAGTAATAACGTAAAAAGTGGCTGAAGTAATGTGTGAACCAAGAGACATAATGTTAAAGTTGCAGTGTAAAAGTTACCATAAGGACTTGCCGTTTAAAGTTAACTAACGATTATATATAGGTAAGTAGTTATTAACTAAATGTACAAAAATCTTTACTTATGTTTAATTTAAGTTGAATAACTTTTGCATAGACTATAAGACAGACTTAATTTTACATTTATGATAATTTTAATTACTTGTGAAATGTTATTATCTATGCTTGAGTAATATATTTTGCTGATTTTTAAACAACTTTATATAAACTTAATTTAAAAGCATTTTGCTTATGACACGAGATATAATTGACTAACTAAGTGGTATATAAATTATCTTTAGCAGTTACTATTTGAAGTTAGGTACATAGAATTAAACTACAACTTAGCCCTGTAATTGGTCAATATTTTGCAACTGCACTGATTATAAACAAGATTTGCTTTGGATATAAAAAACAAACATAGAGGGAAAATGGTTTATAGAAGAAGATTTTCTAATCCTTTGATTGTTAGCAGTTTTTGTATGCAGTCTGCTCAGAATGTGTTCAAACCTTTTTTTATTCGGATAACTATTTTACTAAAATATTAAAAAATTTAATCATATATCAACTTTATTCCATTAAGCCCCAGGTGCACTAATGCAATCAGTTAACAGATAAAAAACAAGCTTTTAGTTCAGAAAATTCAGATCTATTCAATGTCATACCAACTACATACAAAAGCTCTAACAAAATATAATAATATAAATATAATATAAGCACACAAAGCTTATAAGTAGCTCAGGGTCCTTTTATATAAAATACAGTATTAGGTAAACAGTAGCCCCTAGCACAAACGGACAACAACTCAATCAAAGAATTGCAATCACAATCGCCACAGCAGCAGTTAGCAGTTTGTAGTCAGCAGTTGGTCTTCATAAGATTTGGCTAGAGTCAAACAACAGAGCAGTATAAGGGGAACATTTTGGTTTGGCCGCCAAGTCGGCGTCCACATTTCATAAATCAGCATGTCTCTAGAGGGAAACAAAGAGCGAAAGAGATAGAGCTAGAGTCGTATGCGTTGAGAAAATCGCCTGCTGCGAATCCTGACTATTTATTGTATTTTAACAACATTATAAACGAGCGTTTAAGTGGCAAGAATCGAGTATCCAACAACATATTTGCAAAGTGGGACCACATTTGATTTGTGTTAGAATGCAAAATCTACAAAGCGAGACCCCAAAAACAGGCCCATAGACAATGGCCAACACGAGGACAACGGTGGGGGGGGGGGGGGAGCGAAGTCGAGGTTGAAGAAAGACACCGACAAAGCTAACAGGCCAACAGAGAAACAAACAAACAAACGGAAAGCCGTTTCATAATCAGCCTAAACAGACGTGGCAACAACAACATGTGGCCAACACACAGCGTTTTCAATTTTTCTTTTTGTTTTTTTTTGGGGCGCGGGTCAAATGTCAAGCACATCATTTTTATGTTTACGTATAATAAATATAAATGCATGATGCATTTTTGATAGATTTTCATGCCAATAAACAACAGCCAGCCAGCCAGCACTAGCAAGCGCAAGCAACCCGCTAGAATGGTGTTTAAAAGCAACACTTGGCTAAAAACGAATCGACCCGGGTCTCAACCTCTTTGCTTAGCCATTGTGTGGGTACATAAATTTAAGCAACAAAAAAAACCAAGAGAGAAATACAACGGGACACCAGGAAGCCTGCGTTTGTGGCTCGTAATTTTTGTGTCCTATGCAAATGTACGCGTTGTTCGATTTTTGCATTTTTTACCTGATGTTGAAAAATCGACGAGATCAACTCTGTCAGTCAGTCAGTCTGTCAGTCCAGACGTTCTGTCAGCCTGCTAAGAGACTGGCGGACCAACCGCGTTGTTTGTTGAGTTGATGTGGCCCAAACAATGCCTTGTTGACACTGATGGAAAATCTGCGTGTCACAAATATCAAAATTCAATCGTTAAACTATGAGCAGCCAAGATCCGTTTGATCAAACTTCAGTTGCTGCTGCTGCTGCTGCTGTCTAACTTCAGACTTTGACATTCAAATTGTCTTGCAGTGAGTGAGTTTTCCTCCAGTTATAGATCATCAAACAGCGATATGCTAATGCTGATCCTACTGATCGGAGAAAGAGGAAAGTTGCATACACGCTGTATGATAAGCAGTTTTTAATAAGCCACAGGAAAGCACACAAACTTAACAGCTACATTCACAACTTTCTATCATTGATCAGTTTCTTGCTGCCTGTTTAACAATTGACATTCTTAAGTAATATTCAAAGCAAAATTTCCACAGAGAAGTTGCTTAAAATCTGGTGATTAAGTTGATTGAAATAAAATCTACCACATAAATGGATAAAAAGATAGAAAAAATACTATTGAACCTAGCTTGTAAACACATTTCTATAAATCACAATTTATATGAAACTTATTAGATCGTACAAACTATGACTTAAAATGGTATAGAAAACTGATACACAAAGATCGTTGGAATTAATGTTTCAAGACTTGATTGCAAAAGTCACTGAACGTCAAGCAAAAACTGATATTGAATAAATTAACACAACGTATTTGATTCATAGCGAGCAATAATACACCATACAATGATTGATTAATTGCAAAATGCCTTAAAAGGTAAAAGAGTCGGCGCTGTAGTTAATAATTATAGAGTTTCTAAATGCTAATAATATAAAGAGTTCTTGGCTTACTCAGAGAAAGCTTAAGGCAATCACTTTGCTTAAGAATCAAATTAGAAAACACCTTTTCTCCCTAATTGAATGCCAATTTAATGCATCTAAAGAACAACAAATATGCCATGGCACACACAAAAAGAAGAAGAGCAAAAAAAAAAACAAATACAAATATTATATAAAAACAGAAAGAAAGAAAAGAAGAAGCCAACTAAATTACTTAACAAGCCGTTGAAAGACGAAGACGACGAGGATGACGACGAAGACGAAGACGACGACGACGACATCGTCTGCGATGATTTACTTGTGCGTAATAATGCAACGCCCGCAACGCTGGAACGGGCCTTTGGAGCCAGAGTAGAGAGTCCACACAATCGTCCCAGTCTCAGCCAGGCCGGGGAGTCCAGTCGACGGTAAATGCATGTGAGAAGAAGTCTAACTGGGAATGCGCCTCAATTTAAAATGCGAATTACATTATCTGATCAAATGCATTCTTTGGTGCGCTCCAGGAGGACGACTCTGCTGACTCTCATCGAATGTGCGTATGTGTCTATGTGTGTGTGTAGTGTGTGTGGATGCTGCACAAATAAATAAATTTTAAAAATACAAACAAGTAGCGCGCGCAAAAAGCGCCGAGTGGAAAATTCGTGACAGCAATTGTTGATGAGCAGCGTGTGAACAGTGAGAATAGCAGAGACCGTACGGCGTTGCCCCCAACTATAGCAGAGACCGCAAGGCCCCAACAAGAACACCAACTCAAGATCGATCGACAATACAAACAGCAACAACAATATATGTATTTGTTATGTACACAAAAACAACAGCAAAACGCGTAATATTGAGCGACTAATAGCTGAAACTTGACTTGAAAGCGAACGAAAAATGGCCAAAGACTCGGGGTTAAAGCAAGCCGGTGGAGGAAAGAGTAGAAGAACATACACCGCTGTCCCCTTTCTCAGATACTGGTTGCCATACACCTCCACAGTCTAATTAACTCCTACGAGCCAATACACACACACACAAACACACACACACAAATGCGAAAGTTTTAATTAAGGCGCAAAATGCTTATGTTTAAATGCTTGGTATATTGAGTATATTATATACACGAATCAAAAGTAGTATCTTAACAGCAACAGAAAATAAAAAAAACAATCAAGCTTACGAGAGTTGCGAGTGGGCAGCATTTCAGTTAAAAGCAAGCAAGCTTGTCGCTAAATGCTACAAAAGAAATAAAATATTATATCGCCAAGGAAGTGAGTACAAAGCGAATTTTATATACTCTTTAGAAACAATATCAAGTGAATTTTTGCAGGACTTTTAACCGGGATTTAAAACAAAGCTTTACAGAAGATACAGTTAAGTTTCGGATATAGTTAAAATCATTTAACTGGCAATAAGTAGAATTGGCAACGCCTTTTCTTAGAGTTCAAACAAAACACAAAAAGATACACATTTTATCATTATGTAAAGTATTAAACCAAAAGTCAAACTTTGATTTCTGATCTTCAATATCTGCAAAGCTTTGACAAAGTTATGGCTTTCTTAACTTTGCACTCGATTGCAATCTTTATCAATCTTTCAAAGTTCAACGAAACAAATGTCAGGAAAATAGTTACATCTTTTAGATTTGAAGCCAACAACAAGAAGTGCATAGTTGTGAATTATAGAAGTCTACTTACGACTAACTACATAAATTATTTTATTGTTTAAAAAGTTGCGAAAATTTCCTTATAAACTTTAGCCCAAGTCCCTTGTGAAGGACAAACTTTATGCTGCCAACTAGCATTAACTCGAAAAGCAAAAAATATATTTTTCGTGGAAGTTGCGCAAAAAAAAAAACAAGAACAAGGAATATAAAAGGCAGAAACAAAACACACAAAAAAAAGTGCGCAAACTGTGCCAACAAGCAGCAGTTTCGAATCTCACAGAGAATCTCTTGATGGCTGTTTGCTCTGACTTTGCCAGACATCAATCTAGAACGGCAGGCAGGCAAAAGGCAGACAGACAGCTGGACAGAGGAATTGGCAACCGGGCTGACTGAGTTGACAATAATGATGATGATGAGGACGTTGGGACGATGCAACAGCAGCAGCGATAGAAAGTAAAAGAAGAACAGCATGAGTTGTTGCTCCTTATTGCAGCAGCAACTGTTTTCTGTTGTTGTTGTTTGTTTCTTTTCGAACTTGCAATTTTAATGAGACGTGGGAAAATGGTCAGCGTTCTTTTTGGTACTTAAATGCGATTTGTAATTTGTAAAACTCGCACGTTGCATGCAGATTTTTATTGAACAGTGCTAAACATTTATGGCTATATTTTGTGTTGCAGCAGCAGCAGCAGCAACAGTTGCAGCAGCAGTAGTAGCAACAACTGCTACTTGCCACAAATTAGCGTTGACAGCGGCACAAACTCGAGTCTCGACTCTTGACAAAGGACCACCGGCCATTGTTGAATGCATTGGTCAGCCAATTGGACGCCTAGCGTGCGCTTTCTAGGTGGCATGCCGCATCTATGTGGTGGCAACTGGCTAACTGGACAGCAGCAACAGAAGCAGCAGCTTGTTAAATGTTTTGCCGCCAAAGCAAAAGGCAAACAAACTGGGCGACAAACGTAACATTGAGCGTCATTTGAATGGTGGCGATAATTTTTGCGCCTCGTGGCAGCTTTGGCAGTGAATTAATTGCGTGCCACATTATAAATTTTGAACGTGGCTTTAATAAAGGTCGCTGCCGCTGCCGCTGTCGCTGTCGATGCAACAAAACACGCGTTGCACACGCTGCATTTCAAAAGAAATTCTCACACGCCGCCCCTTCAAAAATACACACACAAAAACCAACACAGAGCAAGAAAAAGCGCAACATAAATTCCAAAAAGTTTCGTGGCATGTTGCAAAGTTGTTGGGGTGTTTGTTGCTGTGGTTGTTGCTACGTGTGGGCATGTCAAGGCGTCGCGTAAGTGGCACTCACTAACGCTGCTCCCTGCTGCTGCTGCTTGCTACTTCTACTGTTTGCTGTTTGCGCACATTGCGCATACGCCATGTGGCTCAGCTGGCAGTTGTTTGCAGTCAATCAGCTGCAAAATGGCCAAATGAAATGCGACAAATGAAGCGCCGAAAATGCTGAGAACGCGATCAAAGCGTTTATTTGCTGCTGCTGCTGCTGCTGCTGATCATTGCATAGTTTTTGTGCTCTTTACGCGAAACGCTTTAAGTGGAATGGATGTGCAATTTTCTTTGGCCCCCCCACACACAAAACACACACGCACACAAACGTAAAAGGAAATAAAATGTGAAAAGTGTAGCTATTAGCTGAAAGTAAACTGTACCCACTATTAGTTGAAGATATCTTGTGAATGTGAATGCTGCTAAAAATTTGTTAAACGTGCCGTTGAAAACTTAACGAAGAAATAACATTGTATATACTTTTCACAAGCAAAAGTTTTTATTAAATTTTTTGCTCACTTCAAACTGACAAAACTTTCTTTAAACGAACCAGGTCTTTAAAATTCTAGCACATTAGGCTTACGAGATATTCTAACTCTATTAACATTTAAAGCTTTCGCATAGATAAAAATAAGATTTTGAAAAACCTTTAAAGGGCTTTTGAAGGGAAGTAATAGTACACAGCACACTCTGCAACCAAATCAATTTGTAGTTCTAGCAGACACCCACGCAGCTAAGATATCAACAACAAACAGGACACTTTAAGGATAATCTATGTGCCTTTTTACGACCCTCAATTTGAGGCAATATGCAACAATATAAATGCAATTTTGAGGCGAGTGTGATACAAAATGAAAAAGAAAAAAAACTAAACAGAAAAGAAAAACTATAATTTTGCTACGCCGATGCCGTTTGGCGATTTAAGTCAAACGACTACGAACTATATTTACATATGCATGTATCTGTGTATCTGTATCTATAGCTTTAACTATAGTTGTACCACATGTATCTGTATCTGTATCTGTGCTTTGCGTTAAAGCAAATGGCAAACAGAAAATTTGCATATCAAACGCAGTCGACAACAGACGCCGCACAGTCGCCTTCGATACCAGCACAATAACAACAACAACAACAAGAACAGTAACAACAACAGCAACTACGACATGTAGCTAATGCATAGACAATGTTGGCGAATTTGCGTACGCCAAACGATGCGAATTAACTAAATTACAATATGTGAAATTGTCGTTTGGATTCATGTTTGCCTTTGCCTAACTTCCCTCTCTCTCTTTAACGCTCCCTCGCTTTTACTCCTTCTGACAATTTGTGCTATATTTGCGTGAAATTATTATGGCAATCGATTGTGCGTCTTCAAACATGATGAAAATTAAATGCGACGACCACACACATACAAAGTCTGGGCGATAAAATTATTATTGATTACTCATACGCAACGTATAACGGCCAGAGTAAAATATCTATAAAAAAAAAAGCAACAAAGCAGAATGCATGACTAAAAACTTGCGCAGCTATTGCGTTGTTGAGTTTAAAAATAAAAAAAGGTTTTATAGTTTTTAGTATAAAGACTTCTAAATGGATAATAATGTTTGTTTTACAAAATCGGTCCATGATATATAACATTAAACTAAAGAAAGTTATGATTAAAAAAAGGCTAAATACATAGAAAAGAAACACATTCAAGACTTTCAGTTTAAAGTTGTTTAGCATTTTGTTAAGCTTGGCAACATTTTAATAGTTTATCTTTGCGTTAAGCATTACACGCACTTTACAGGGTATTAAGCTACAACGATACAGACAGATGAAGCTTTATACTGGCCAAACTGCTACTGTTGTTAAAGCTGAAGTTAAAGCAATGTCGATGACGATGACGATGACGCGATTGCCAAGTCGCGATAGCCGCAATTATTTTCGTCATAAGTCAGCCAATGTGGCGACCACGTTGCACTCGAGCTGACTTCTACACTCCCAGCCCCCCTTGCCATTCACCGCTGTTGTTGTTGTGTTACTTGGCCGCCGACGCTGAGCTCTTGTTGCTGTTGTTGTTGCTGTTGTTGTTGTTGCTGTTGTGCTGGTTTTGTTTTATTCAGTTTTTCAGTTGTTGTTTTTTTTGCGCACACAAGCTTCCAAATAAGGGACGGCACATGTGAACTGAGGAAGCTATAACTAGCGCTGTGAGCTACGCAAATCTGTGGGCTTTGCACTTTCGCATAGATTTCAATGGAAATCAACGCATGCTGACAAACTGCACTCTCGCAAGTTGATTGAAGCCAAGCAAAATGGGTTCAATTGTGCCAGGTGGTGGTGTTGTTGATGGTGCCAAAGCAATTGTCTCCCTCTCTCTCTCTCTCTCTCTCTGTTTGTGTGTCTTATTGCGATTCTCTGTCGCGGCAGGAGCTGTGTCGTGCAACATATGGCAGCGATGACAACGCATGTTAACAGCTTTTTAAAGGCAATTGCACAACAACAACGCTGCTCTTGCTACTTGCCACAATTCCCAGGCCCGTGTGGCAGATAAGCCATCGGAAGCGCCAAAAAATAAAATGAAAATAAAACCAACAACCGATATTTATATATAGATATATAAGACAAAGTTTTTTGCTTTTGTTGTTAAGTTGGTTCGGTTTTTTGGCTACTTGCAACTTGAGACTTGGCTGACAGGAAATCTCACGCGTGCCACAAAGCTCTGTGCAACAGCAGCAGCAGCAGCAGCAGCAGCAGCTTCTGTCTGTTGATTATCCAAAAATGCGGTCTGGCGTGCCTTTGAATTAAGGTATCGATTTAGAGACCAGAGTGTTAGAGGGAGAGAGAGAGAGAGAAAGGAACTTCCAAAGTGCCTTGCAACGCAATGCGACGCGTCACTCATTTTTCATTCATTGTGGCGCGCGCTCATTGTTGGTGTGAAATTTAGCACAACAGCAGCAACAACAACAACAACAACAGTAGTTGGCCGCATGTGGCAACTTGAACAAGTGGCTGCGGTTGCAATGAATCCGCATAACAGACATACACCAACCAAATGGACAAATGTCCAATTGGACTGACTTCGTTGCTGCTGCAAAATATTTCTCTTGACTCTCTGTGGCACGAAAAATACTTTTTAAATGCAGCCAAGCAACCAACAACAACAGCAACAACAATCAGGCAACAAACACACAGGATCAAGTGTTATAAATGTTAATTCACAAATAATTGCTAGGCAACGGTTGGTTATGCATACACTTTTGTTTATTTATATATATGCGCCTGGGATTGCTTAATCGGCGCCAATCACAACAGATGATGAGAATTATGTGCTAGCCAAAAACTCTAAGCCAACTCAGAACAACCATAATCATTATCATCATCGTTGTTGTCTAGACAAATCTGTAGATTGCATAAGCTGCCATAGAAGTTTATCAAAAGCTGAAGCAGAAGCATAAAGTTTAATTGAAAATTTATGGCACTTTCATCAAGTGGAAGTGTCGATGATTTATGTAGGCAGAACTTGCAGAATGATTCGATTAATTCAAGTTGCTAGTTTCAATTTGCACAGAAGAAATTTTACTGTAGCGTTTCTTATAGGAAACTTTAATCAGCTTGAATAAAATTTCTTAGTATTTATATTTTTTTAAAGTAGTTTCAACTAAAGAGCATCAAAAGTAAAAATAAATATTCCCTATCCCTAAGGAATAAAAATAAATATTTATTTTTTGAAGCTGTCAGTCGAGTTTCAAGAACTTTTAAGGCTTTAAAAAACAATAAATCGAACGTAAGATATTTTCCAAGCTTACAAAACTGATTAAAACAACTTGGCAACTGTCTTAAGTTTCTGTTCTTTGAGTGTTAGCAGCAGCAACAACAAAACAAAAAAAAGAATTAGAAAAAACATCTTTAGTAATATATTCTAAACGCAACACAAATTGCCGCACACTTGTGGCATCCAACTATTTGTTTCATTATATAATGAAGCGCGCGAACTTCCCACACTCAAAGCCAAGCCGAAATGCTGCCCACAGTTGCCAACATGTTCCGAGCAGCGTTGCCAGTCAAAAGTACAATAAAATGACAAGAGAGCTTAGAGCTCAGCTCATTTCCTGCCCACCATCAAATTGAAATGTTGAAATCAACACAAATTATCTATATATAAATAAAATATATAGTTGTGAAAAGTGTAAATTGTTAGGCAGCAATATTTCTATTTAGTTAATTGAATTGCAACAATAAATAACAAAGAAGGAGATAGTTTTTTTCTATTCCCAAGCAAGTCTTTATCACATGTAAATAGCTTATCGGAACAATCGCTCTGTTGGCATGATATAATCGTGAAAACTATAAAAGATTATTATATAAATAAGAGCTTCCGAAAGATTGCACAAGACGAAAGAAAACAACGACAACAACAACAACAACTTAATAAATCTAATCTAGGAAACCACTCCAAAAAAAGGCTAATTCTCAGCCATAAAATGCGCAGTGAAGCGAGTAAAGCAACAAAAAAAAAAACGCTACTGTCTGTTAGTATTGTCTGTTGTCTGTTAGTTTTGCCGCCGCCTTTGCCACGCTTCAGTGGCATAGCATAGCATTTTGGGCGTGGCATGTTGCCACATGGCGCTTGTAGCAGCTAAAGCGGCTAGACACGGCCACGCCTGGGGGGTAAGGTCGTTGAGATTTTTCATAGTCGATAGCAAAGAATTTTGATTAACTTGGAAAATCATTGGAGTAAGTCTGCAACAAGACGGCTTGGGTTAAAGATGCAAACGTAGGGGGAGGGGGGGCGGGGAGGGTGCTGTTGTTGCACAATCGCTGCTTAGACAGTTGCATACAATGTACGCATTATTTGTTTGCATTGCCCCCAACCAATAATTGCTTAACTAAATGCGCAGAGTCCTGAAGGAGAAGAGCGCCTCGTTAAGGCTCTTTGCAAACAGTTGGCGGCGGCGGCGGGTTTTTGGCCTTTAAATAATCACAATGAAAGCAACGAACGTACAGCAGACAAGTCAAAGCTACACAGAAAAAACAATACACAACAGCAGCAGCAACAACAACAACAGCAGCTCACAAATTGTCATTTCTTAAAGTTTTTTTTTGTTTTATTCTGTTTTTGTATCTCTTGTGCTTTGCAGATTGCGAAGGCGGCGAAGACAAGAAGCAGAAGCGCTCGGCCACAGTTCAGGCTTCAGGTATCGTCTGCTTAGCTGCCGCTGTTGCCCCAAGATGTTGCCGACGCCGTGGCTTTAAGAAATGCCGAATTCCAGAAGCTGCACAGTACAATCAGTTGAATTAAAAACAAAAAACCCACAACAACAACAACAACAACAACACAAACAACAAGGAGTACACAAGAGTAAGCAGGACAACATGACGATATCATCGCGCGCAGCTGCAGCAAGCCTAGGAAATGAAGAGGACATTGTGGCGGCATGCGGTTAGAACTCAACACAACACACAGAGCCCGGCTTAAAGCACACACACACACACACACAGCGTTGTCCAGAGGGCTGCCACGCAAGATTCTTTGCGTTGTTGCGTTGTTGGTGGCGCGTCGGTAAAAATCGCCAAACCTCCA
Organism: Scaptomyza caliginosa; assembly: GCA_035044725.1. Taxonomy (NCBI): domain Eukaryota; kingdom Metazoa; phylum Arthropoda; class Insecta; order Diptera; family Drosophilidae; genus Scaptomyza; species Scaptomyza caliginosa. Next base: position 24,118 of record JAWNNR010000716.1, read on the forward strand.
AAACGCAAAAAAAAAAAAAAAAGACCCAAACGCTCTCGCTGACAGAGGTCGCCCTCGTACTCGTAATCGTTGTGGAGAGAAGCACATTGCTGCTAAATGCATTGCTTTTGTGCTCTGTTTGGTTGCCTTGTGCTGCGCACGTGGCCAACTTGGTGACGCTTGGCCCGGGCCCCAACAAACAACAGCAACAACTGGCCGCAAGTTGCAAGCAGCAGCAGCAAATCATTGAAATGTCGTTAGAGGTTCGAGCGGCACGCGGCTTTCGATAGTCAGCCGAACCGCAAAATGCTTTTAATTTCTCAAACTGATATGTTTGTGCTTAGTACCGGCTGAGCCAGGAGTCGAGAGTTGCAAACGAGGCAGGCGGCTGAAGAGGTTGGGGAGGGGAAGGTCAAAACGTGTGGCAGTGTGTGTGGAAACATGGTGTGAGTGTGTGTATTAGGCCTTTGTTTAAGAAGTACACACTTTGTCTAATTATTTATGGAAGAATGGGTGAAAGTTTGGCAACAAATGCAAATCAAGCTAAAATAATCTGTACCAAAAATGAAAGTTTCAAGGGTCAATGTACACAATTAGCCAAAAGTTTTTGAAAAAAAAAAATGATATTTAAATTAAATAAAAACCTAAACGAAAGCCAATAAACAAAATTTTGTCTCGTTTTACTTATATACTATTGTTAACGTTGGCGTTTTAAGATGCGCAGGTGAGTAACCAAAGAAGGTAATGATCTATAGTAAAACGAAGCAGAGCGAAAAGAGAAGAAAAAACACCCGCGCAAAGTGGCGTAAAGTTGCCCAAACAACAACAAGAGCAGCAAACTGATAGAGCACAACCCACTGCATGCAGAGAATTAACCTTGGCTGGACTTGGAAGAGTTGGCGGCAGTGTCAGAGAACGACCTACAGCAGCCTAAGGCACTAATAATAATAATAACAACAACAGCTTTGAAGTTTATCAGTCAGCTGGCCAAGCAGCAGCAACAAATGGTGATGACGTGCCCGCCAAAGTACCCTCAAAGTTTTAAGGCAATTGGGTATAACCAACTATAAGATAACTTTGAAGCTTGGCTTAAAGGTAAGGAAACGTATGTAACTGCTGCAAAACTAACATTATAGGTCAACATTTAGTCAATCAAAAAGTTTGCCAACACACCTACATTCACCGTGCGTGTGTGTGTGTGTATTTATGTTTGTTGTGACCTGAAGCGGCGTTGGTGTCACACCCACAACATTTGCGTGGTGGCTGCTGCTGCCGCCGTCGTTGTTATTGCTTTGGCGTCGTTCATTCATCGTCTCCAGTTTGGATAGCTGAATGAAACGAAACGCAATGAAACGAAATGAAACGACAGCTGCTGTTGTTGCCAAACCAAAACCAAAACCAAAACGAAAACTGAAACAAACAACAACAAAAAGAATGGCTCAGTGTGGCACACGTCATCGGAGATGCGATGAAGCCTACGCGACTGGCAGCTGGCCTGGCATTGAAAATGCCGAAACGCGACGCGCGCGATTTGCATGCCAAGATGTTCGACCGTGTGTATGTTGGGGGGGCCTAAACTGCTGATGCATGACTTGGACTTTGGTGACTTTGGTTGGGGGCACCTTGTTGGACGGAGGAACCAATTGTTGTTGATCGATTTATGAACTCGTTGAGCGAATGATGATGACGTCACAAGCGTCACACGCAAAACCCACATGCAGTTAGTTATCAGGCAATGTCTATTGTTTATAAGTAAACCAAATACAACAAAAAAAAAAACCCTCTTCAAATAGTACTACAGCAAGCGGAAGCTTTTACAAGACAATGATGAAACTGAAGCAAAGATACAGATACAAATGAACGTTTGAACGTGTTTAGATACAGAAATTCATTCAGTTCAGTTCAGTTCAGGGAGCTGCCCACTCGCCTGTTGGATAATGTTAAAAATGTTTTGCTTATTTTGCAGTCATGTGTAGGTTAACAAGAAACTTGTGCAGCTCGTATGGCTGGTTATGTAAAGCTCTTAACCTTGCTCTTGAAAATCTTTGAAAAAACTAATTGAAAGCTTAATTTGACTTTCTTGGTTTGACTTCAATGGTTTTGCATTAACTTTTCATTTATATATTGTTTTTGTTTTATTATTAATTTATAATATTGCGCTAAATAAAAAATATATATGTATAATAACTATATTGAGTTTTTCTCTTTTGTTTTTTAACATAATATGTCTTTTGCTTAGCCTAGGAAAATTAGTTATTAAAAGTAATAATATTTTGTTTGTTTTTTTTGTTCAGCTAATTGCACAAGCATTTAAAATTAATTTAACTAAGGTTATTTTTATGAAAATTACTGTTCTTTTTTTTTTTGTTTGTTTTTCTGTTTGACAGAAATGCAATTTGCACTAAATTAACTTGAAATTATAATTTAAATAGGTGATTAATTAAAAGAAATATATAAATTGCTTGCAAAATTACGTATTTTTGTTTCGTTTCGTGCTACGTTCTAATTGTCATGCCACAAAGGAATAATGCTTTGAGCTGCTTTTTAATTTGGTTGATTTCGTATTGAAAATAATATACAATAAATATTAGTAGAGAGCAGCAGGCAGCTCAAAGGTTTGCTTTCCATTTGCTAGTTGGGAATTTTAACGTTTTATTTGTTTTTTTTTTCTTCTATGCCTTTTTAAGGAATTTATGTTATTGAGCAATTTTAATTTAGTTTTATGCTATCACGCATTTATCATTATTATATTCAATCCCAGCTAGCAAATCAAATTCAAAAGCCATTCGAATAAGTATAAATTATAAATAGCGCTAAGTTTAAGCTAAATAAAAAATGATAATGTTGAATGTATATAAATATATCTTCATACAAAACAATAGATAATAGTTTGCAACTACTACGTGTATATATATTTACGATTTATATATAAATAAAATGGGTTTTTTATTTATTTTTGAGCACGCTCATCGCACTTTAAGTCATTCGCCATGCCTCCCAATTTGCTAAACATATATATGTTTTTTTTATTATACAACTAATGAAAATGTAGACTCTGCGCAGATTGTTGTACTTTACTAAGTTTATATGTATATATATATATATATGTTTTTTTATTATTGCACTTATGCTTAAGGACTAACTAAAGCAGTCTCGGCTATGTGTTTTAGTTTAGTTTATTGTGTGTCTGTACGAGAGAATTGCTTTCAAGATACGGTTTCTGGTAGATCAGCTGTAGAATGATGGCACTGGGTTTGATACGGTACGATAGTTGTATAAGTATGTATATGGCTATAATGTAAGCATTGCTATGGCACAGTTTGCCTTTAAGTTTAAGTAAGAGTTTTGACTAGTTTAAACAAAATGAATTATTGTTTAATAAACAATGTATACGATATATATATATATATGAGCTGCCACGCCCACAACGCTAAACAACAAAACGAGCGACGGCGAGATCGTCAATATTGGCCATGATCATAACTAACTAAATACTATCTACCCATTGCAAAACTAATTCATGGCCAAAATGCTGCACTTTGGGGAACTGCTTAAGTTGTCTACACACACACACACACACACACACACATGCGGTTAGTCAAACTTCTTTAATAAGAGATTTTAAAGATTTTTCTACAGTTATTTATTGAATTTTGTTAAAGAGTTGATAGAAGTTTGACTCGATTTCCATATAAATATATAGAGTATATAATTTACTAGACTTAGCGTTGCGCATGCGTGTGTGACATGTGCGAGTGTGTCGAGTGTGGCGGTGGCACGTGCGGCACATGCGCATGATGCGCATGCCCACCATATGCCTGAGCATGAGATAGAGGCGATGCCTGACCACCACTATAGCCGGACTGCATTAGACTCTGCTCGAGGCTGTAGTGTGTGGGCGGCGCTTGGGGGTGTGCGAGATGAGCGTGCCCATGATGGCCGTAAATCAATTGTCTTACTTTGGAGTCCTCGTCGGCAATGTTGTAACTGAGCTCCGTTTCCTCGAAACCGGTGGCAGACATGCGCTGATCGCCGCCGCCAACACTTGGCGGATCCGGTGAGTTGAGGCATGTCTGTATCAGTTGTTTGCCCGCCTCCGACGTTATCATCGGCTGCAGTTTGCGCGTTGCAAATGTGTAAACGTGTCCCGTTTCGCTGGCAACCAGCAGCATCACCTGAGTTCCAGTCAGCGTCGACAGTTCGTAGGCCTGCAAAAAGTGTAGAGTTTGAGAATTGTGTTTTAACGTTGTGTTAACTACTTTGCTAAAAGCGGCACATAAATTTCAAGTTAAACTATGCGATTATGTTGCACCGATAACAGATCAGCCAAATGTTGCTGTTGCAGCCAGGTCTAAACAACACTAACTGTTTCGAGATGGCTGCGTGAGACAACAAATTTGGCAAGCTTTTGTTGTGCAAGAGCATTAACAAATTTGTTTTAATAGTATTTAGCTTATTTGACAACATTTATGTTTATCTAGCATAATAAAGTAAGTGTTTTAAGTAATATCCAATTAAAAATCATTTTATAGACTATATAAATATAAGTTTATAGCAATCTTATAAACTTTAAGAGAATAAACACACAAAGTCCTATATTTAAATATCACAAGTTGTGCCATTAATGTTAAGAAACTAAATAGATTAGGTATAAATATTTTTCTGATTAATACAGATAAAAAATAGTTAAGCCTAAAGCAATAATAGTAAAGCTGACATACCAAAAATTATTAGCTAGCCTTAAATACTTTCTCTCAACCAAAACACTTCAGATTTCATTAAATATATCAATTATTCCTATCAACTCGCTAGCGATTTGTAATTCAAATCACGCGCTCATCTCTAATGCAAAGATTATTCAAAGCGCCCTAAGGCTCCACAGGCAGACGGAGAGAAAGACGGTAGCTTAAGCTGCCTATCAACAGCTCGTAATTACTCCAAAAGCGATAAAGTTGCTGTCTCGTCTCGGCAGCACGAAGCCGAAATGGTTCGGCGCATAAATAAATGCGGCGCAGTACGAAAGGTAATCGCGCGAGAAAAACCGCGCGCAAAACGCGCTCGCGATTGGCATAGGCATTTATTAATATTAATGAAATTGTTGTACACATTGTTGGCAGACAGAGACGACCAGGCCCAGCCAGAGTAGATACAGCCTGATTGTTGTTGTTTGTGTTGCTGTTGCCACTGTGGCTGCCAATTTTATGTGTAACATGTGTAAATGCAAACAATTGACACGGCCCGGGCCACTTCACTGAGTAGGTGTCTCTGTTTTCTGGTTGGGTCGTCTCTGCCCTGGGTATCGAGACTAGGCCTGCTGCTGCTGATGCTGTTGCTGTTGCTGCCAACAATTCATGTCAATTTGAATTTCGAACACAAAGACAAAAGGACACAGGCAAACACATATACACGGAGGTCGGGGTTTGTAAGGGGTTGCTGCAGCTGTTGACAGGACAAACCCCAGAGACCAGAAGAAGCAGCAGCAGCAGCAGCAGCAGCAGCGAGTCATTTGTTAGAAGGCGATTGTTGTTCTTACTCTGTACTACACAGTTGCATGTGGCCAAAAGGCAAGCCGACTTGGCCCTGCCGCTTCGGCTGCTGCCAACTGCTTTAGCCTGTATGTCTCTTATCTGTGCGCAATCTGCCGCGCTGCTGCTTGGTATCAATACGCTTCCGTGCTTTTGGCGCAACAAACAATTCCCAAGCCCCAAAGACCAAAATGCGCTTGGCCCCCAGCTTGGCCTTACTCTCTCTCTCTCTTTCTTTCTTGCTGTGTTGTTTAGGCAACGCGCGCCTCGTGATTTCAATTTAACACCTTTTGGCGGCATTTTGCGCCTGCCTGCTGGCTGGCTGGCTGCCTGCCTCTGCCTGCCTGTGGCGGTGCCCCATTGTTGCAAGCGTTTTACATGGCAAACGACAGGCAGCTGGACACCAACAAAATAAAACAACAAACAGTGCACTATATCAAAAGCAGATACATTTTCAACAAGGTGGTAAGTAATTTTTTAGAAATATTTCAAACATAATTGAATAATATTTTAAATAGCTATTAGATCAAGACGATTGGATAGATAGGAATAAAATAATTACTATATCAAATGTCTGTTATTTCTAATTATTTATTTCTTCATAAAGTAAAAGAAGCTTAAGCCAAAGGATTCTTAATAACTGTGTCAATCAACCTTAAGCAATGGCAAATAAATATTCACTTCAAAATGTTTCATTTTGCCCATAGTGCACACACACACACTCACACACATTATCTGCATTTTGTTGCAGACACTTATTGAAGTTGAAGAAGCAACAGCAACAACAACAACAACCCTTTGAAAGCTACCTACGCAATTAGGCCAGGCCTACAAATGAGATCATTGCTGTTGACATTAGCTCACTTTTCACTTTTGGCCTTTTTCGGCTGCCTGGCCCACGCCCACGCCAAGCGAAAAAATGATATCGAACATATTGTATTAGTTAGTAGCTTTTGGCTAAATGACCAAAATTGGTTATACTAAAATAAAAAAAGCAAAGAAAGCAAACGCACAGGTTGACTCTTGGCGTCTGCCACAGCAACAGCAACAACAACAAAGAGACTAACTGATCAAGTTCAATAACCGCAATTTGTTGGCCAGGACAGTGCGTGTGTGTGTGTGTGTGTGTGTGTGTAGCGCCAAGCGTTGCCATTGTGTGCCTGTCAACTGTCCGCGGCATGGACATCGATGAGGGCCACATCAAAGTCACTAAAAATATATAACAAAAGTTTTGTTCCTGTCAACAGGCGCGCGCCTGTCATAAGTAGGGCCCCAAAGTCCCCACCAAACCCAACAACAATGCCAAAAGTAACCAGTTACAAAATACAACACAAAAAAATACTGAAACTTATGTCTCTGGGGTCAAATATTTTTGCAATGCGCTCAAAAAAACACAAAATAAAATCAGAAATAAAATGAAATTTTAAACGTTAATAAAAAGTTAGTTGGGATATATTTTGGTTCAAATTGTAACCAGATCTTTTTCTGTGCAATTAAAAAATAATTTGTATTATTTATTTGTTATTTAATGGCTCATAACCTATCAAGTATCTTAACAATCAAACTATATTTTGACTGCATTTAATCAATTCATTAAATTAAGGAACATTTTTGCCTAGTTTTTTATCACGACTTTATTATTTAAAGTTTCTCAAGTATTTCTAGAATAACGTTCTTTTAATCAGCAACATTTAAATCTAATAGCAAACACACACACCCACCCACACAAACAACCCCTGCCGTATGGCCAAAAGGGTATAGACGGCTTTGGAGCTAATTTTCCTTTTTACATTTTGTCTCGATTTTTTGTTTGCCTAAGCCAAAATATTTCATAAGATTTTTTCGCTGTTAAGATCGTGCTGAGATCGTGATTTAACGCTGGCGATTTTTCGTTTTTCTAGCTGTTGTTGTTGCTGTTGTTGTTGTTACTGTTTATTTGTGATCGTAGCGAGTTTGAGGCCAAGAAGTCTATTTAAAAATGTTAAGCATTTCATATGCGCAGCCCAAGTCGGCGCATTATGTAAGTTTGCGTGTGAAAATTGGTCATTTGAAAATACAAAATAAAAAAAAACAGAAGTTGGCTAAGTAGCAGTGGCAGCAGCAGTGGCTGCGGCAGTGGAAGCAGGCCAAGAACAAGGAGCCAAAGTCGGTGGCAGTTGTTGCCAATTGCAGTTGCATCTTCGCATGACAATGAGGCCAAAGCGGCACGCAACTGTTGCAACAAAATGCAGCAAAAGGACGCCAATTGAGATTGCTATGGGTGTATTGAGGTAAATATATTGTGTTGAGCTAAAATACACTTGAAACATTTTCACAATGTCAAAAAGAATAGTTCTTCACTCTTAATCTAGAGGACTTTTATACTTCGATAAATAAATAAACCAAACCATTTTTTATGCCTTTTAAATCTTAGAGACGATATATTATAAACATAAATATTATATATGTTTTTTATACAAGTGTATAGGTATAGCTATAAGGTACTATAGGTATTGGCCTGCTGCTGCTTGGTTGGCTCTTTGAATGCAATTGCTTGGCCGGCAAATTAACATTTTATGAAGCCGAAAACAAAGGGAAATTCGGTACGGAATCGGAATCGGAATCGTGGCTACCGCGCTTACACAGCGCCGTCGCCGCCAAAGCAACAAACGGCAACAGTTGGCCATGTTACGATTGACACAGGGCGTGTACATGTGTGTGTGTGTGTGTGTGTGTGTGTGTGTGTGTGAGTGGTGGAGGTGGAACGGGAGCTTAAGCAGCACGATGGCAATACAATGATAAAGCAAAAGAAAACAATGCCAAATGGAGAGGGTTGAAGCTGGAACTTTTTGAATTGATATGGCCGGCAAGAGAATTGAGGATTCGGTAGCATTTATTAATTGCACATGCGCTCAAAACGTGCAACACAGTTGCCACTCCTCCCGCTGCCACAAACAATAAAGAAGCAACAAGAAAATTGTAAAACAATTAGAAACTTAAACGGCAGAGATTTGCATTCAATGAGAAACTTTTTGGGTGAAATTTTAAATATTTTCTGTGCTTTTCTGCAAAAAAAAAAAATGTGAAATGTCAAAGAGCTTAATCCAACAGTAAATTTATGATATTAATAGTGCGATTTAATTTTTGTATACAAATATAACAGTACCAATATATAAATATACCAGTTAACAGTTATGAGTTTGCTGCTTTAACTGCATCTTGAAGCTTTTGCCTTTGCATAGTTTCGCCCAAAGCTTCTAATGAAATTTACAGTTGCACATTCTAACCGTTAAAGTTAAGCTTTCTGCGCAGTGGCTTTTACTTCTTCTTCTTCTTCAATTCAATCAAAAAACTCACCTTCTTCATGATGCCCGTTTTACGCTTGGAGAAGGTCGTATAACGTCGCAGCTTATTGTCAATATATTCCATTTTAATTTTGACACGTCCCTTTGTCTTTTTGCCATTGGCGGGCGGTGATTTCTTGTTGGGCAGCGCATTATAGCCATCCACACCATCGACATCGACGCCGCCAACGCTGCTGGCAACGACGCTGCCGACGGCAGCACAGCTTTCCAGGCCCTGCAGCGTCATGCCTCCGCCCCCGCTGGGACGATGATCTTCATAGCAATCGCTGCCGCTGCGCTTAATGCCGCGTGATTGTTGTTGCTGCTGCTGCTGTTGCTGCTGTTGTTGCTGCTGCTGTTGTTGTTGCTGCTGCTGTTGTTGCTGCTGCTGCTGTTGCTGGTGTTGTGGACTAAGCGTTTGGCACTGTTGTTGCTGCTGCTGCTGCTGTTGCTGTTGTTGTGCCGCTGTTGGCGGAACGGGACGCTGCATGGTAACGCCGCCGCCACCGCCGCCGCCCATGCTCTGCAGCAGTCCGCCGCTGGGTGGGCGAGCGCCCAGTGCCGCAACAGCGGGATTGCCATACATGTCGGCCTGATCGGCGAGACTTAACCCAATGCTACTCATCGAGTAGTTTAGGTTATAGCGCGAGTCGCCGCGCGTCGGATCCATTCTCAGGTAAAAGTTCTCCACCGTGGAGCCGTACAGTAAATCCAAGGCACCACGCGCGTCTATTATTGCCCGCTGCGGCACACTTTTCTCCTACCTCCTACCCTCTCCTTGCTTTTCCCTTTCGCTCACGCTTTACGTTCTCTCTTGCTTGTTTTTATATATATATTTTGATTATTCGATTTTAGCTTTAGTTTTGCTCAGCTTATTTAATTCCAAAAATAAACACAAAAATAACACGCACACACACACAGACGCAACACACTAGAACGCAAACACACACAAACACAGACGTTGTAGCGGGCGCCGCTGTCGCCGTCAGCTGTTTTGCTTGCTGTTTGCTGATTGCCGTTTGCTGGCTGTTATAAGCACCAACGCGTTGTGCTGCAAGCGTTGCAGCTTTTAACTAAACGCGAATAATATTCGTAATATATTTGTGTGTTATTATTAACAAGTTATAAACACCGAAACTTTGCTTTTTTATTTTAAGTTGCAGCACGCAACACGCACGCACACACACACACAAGCGCGGCGCAACGACACAAAAAAAAACTGACAACTTGTGCTGCTAGCTAACAGCGTGCTTAAGTAACAGTCGCTTAACAGGGCGCAGAGTTGCACAGGGTTGCTGAAGTGGTGTGTGCTGCGCGCGCTTATTTGAAAAAGCTTTATGCAAAAATGTTTGTAAGCATCTGAACATCTAATTGCACATTGAACATTTGTAACTGTTTATTATTGCTGTTGTTGTTGTTTTTTGTTTGTTTGTTTGTTTTGGTATTGTTTTGTATTGACTTATTTGTCGCAAGATGCGTTTGGCACTTGTTTTTGGTCTTTTATGCTTTATAAGCTGTTTTAAATGTGGTTACTGCCAAATTTGAAAACCTTTTGCGAACGTAGCGCGTTTAAGTGTGTATTGTTGTTTTTGTTCCCGCTGCTGCTTCTGCTGCTGCTGCTGCTGCTGCTTTTGTATATTTGGTGTCTCGAGCTAACTTTGCGATCGATTGTTGCCTTCGTTGTGCTTCAGATGGCGTGCAAATACCTAATAACAAAGCACGCGTATGGCAAGCGACGGCGCAGCGGCGTTCAAAATGCGCTCCATACTTGGTGCCCACACAACCGGTCGCTGCTGAGCGCGACTCAAAGTCGAGAGAGCGAGTCCAAGAGCGTTGCGCCTTGGACAAAAGCTCTCTTTATACGTGCGCAAAGAGCGTGAGCTTTAGTATATAAGCGTTTGTTGTTGCTGCAGCTTTATGGCTTAATTAATTAAGCGCACCAATGAGCTAGGCTTACATAAGTGTGTGTGCTTGTGTGTGTGTATAGATTGTGCGCTCGCTCTTTTACGTTGTATGCATAATTTACAGTGCGCTAAACATCTACCATTTGCGTGCATTTGATTGGCTGTGCGCCGACGCATAGATCGCAATTGGCATTATCAAACTCCGCCCCATTTGTTTTTGTTTTTCGTTTGCTTTTTAGGCGCAAGTCACAAGTCACGCGTCGCAAATTGTTGGTGTTGCTGTTATTTGTTATTGCGTGATTGAATTTTTAATTATCGGCCATTTTAGATTTGGTATGCTCGTTGTTGTTGTTGTTGTTATATTGCTTATCAGCGCACTGATTAAGTTAATTTCACCAAAAACATCTTCAATATTGAATCTCAACAGCAAACAAGAGACACAAAGAGAGAGGGAGAGAGAGAGATAGAGAGGGAGAGATGAAGAGTTCCCCCTAGGCGCACACAAAAAGCGATACACTTAAACTATGCCAGGAATTTTAGCTTGGCCAGCTTTCAATATGGTCAAAGCAAATGCTCTAGAGGATTTGCGTGGTGGCGGTGGTGGTGGTGCTGGCGTTGTACTTGCTGCTACTCCTCTACCTCTACCTCCTCCTTCTTCGCCCGTTTCTTGCGAGTTCTGCGTTTCTTCGAGTATTTGCGCAATGTCCTTAAATAGCCGTTCGCAAGAAAACGCGCCAGCCAAACAGCCAGCAGGCCAGCACCAGAGCTGGCCACGTGCAGTGACTAACAGATACAGTCGACAATCCATCCATCGAAAAACCATCGATACACTCACTGTCCAGTTGCTGAGCTCTGACCGCAGCAGTTATTGCTCCCAGTTGATAATCGAGACAACAAACAGTCGCAACAGTTGCAACATCGACGCATTCCTGGCTCGTTCCCCGTGCTACAAATGGCAAACATTGCCTTTTCCAGACTTTGTTGTGTCCAGCAACTGCACCAGCAGCAGCACCAGCATCAGCCTTGCCAGCTCCGTTGTCGCCAGCTTGTCTCTCTCTTTCGCGGAATAGGAATAGTCCAACAGACAGCTTTGGCAAGCGTCTGCATTTAATTAAAAATCAATGGACAACTAGACAGAGAACAGAGAACAGAGAACAGCAACAGAACGCTCTACCTGCCTAGGCTGCCTAATGATTTAAATTAATCATAATGACTGTCAAAATAGAACGCTCGCTTCCAGCCAGACTCTATATGGTTCGACCCCGCAGCGGGTGCATCCAGCTACAGCAACTTCTACTCAAGCTAGCTGCCACTGCCTTCGACTCTGCCTCATCTGACATTTCATCATACTCACACGCTCTTTCCACAAGGTTCTCACAATGTATTGTATCGATGTGCGGCTGTGTGCAGAGCTTACTAATTGGTATTGACTTTAGATCAAGGCATGAGCGTAGTTTACTTACTTCAATAAAACTTAGTTGTTAAAGCTTAGCTTTGTCTTAGTCTTAGTCTTTAACGCAAAGCTCACTGAAAGCTTTTAAAGCTGTTAATTGGACTTCATTGATACCAAATAACCTTGAAGTAAGTATCTTAAGTATTAATTCAAGTTAGTTATAGCTTAAATCAATTTAATATCCTTTTAAAACGCCGCCCCTGTTCCCAGTTCGTTAGAAGCTTTTGCAGCTGGCTCCAGTTCGGCTGTATTTCTAACAGAACGTCAGCTAGTCTGGCCTGTCGCATGCCCCCAACTCTCTCCCCCCCTCTGCCTCTCACTCTCTTTAGTAGCCTTTCTCTTCATCGTTGTTGTTGTTCTTGCTTGCATCCCAGCTGGGAACAACTTTTTGCTGATGTTGCTGATGCGTGTTGCATTTTGTTCCTTGTTCCTTGGAATTTCTCAGCATTTCTAATACTTAATTATTTGTGCGCGTTTCGCAAGCGTTTTACGTGCGTTTATGCCAACCAGCAGCAGCAACAGCAGCAGCAGCTAGATACAGTAAAGATTATCTGCTCCACTTATGTAATAGCTAAACGTATTCAACATACAAAGTTCACCTCGAAACAGCTTTAACATATGTATTGTATTTTTAGTTTTTCGTATGTGTGTTTGTTCTCAAAACGTTTTTCATTTGCTTTGCTTTGGCAGAGTCTTTAAGTCTTTAAACTAAAGATTATTTATAGATTAGCTGCTTTTTGTATTTGCCCAAAAGCCAAATGCAAACGAATATCGCGCGAAAGCTTTGTCCCGTTATAACTGAGAGCAGCTTAACAGCGAGCGCGTGGAACGATCCTTAGCTAACATAGAGTCCACATATGCCACACACATTCCACATGTTAAGTTATTCACTGCTTGTGCTTATTTTCTTTTGATTTGATACTGTTTTTATGGAAATTATTCTTCAAATAATCAAAAGCATAAAAGTTTAAACATAAAATTAAAACAGTTACCAATAAAAGTTGTTGTTAGTTGACGCATCTAATCAGCTAACAAACGATAAGATAAATAAAGCAAGAGGTGACAACTCTGGAGCACAGACTTCGATCAGTTGAGATCAACTCAGGTGTCTAATTGGGCGCTGGGGGTGACAATGAAGCACTTATCCAGCCAGTTGCCGGATACCATTGACCGGTTGCCCACTTTGTTGCCACTTCCAAGGCAGTTGTCAGTTGTTACACTTAAGGAAAATGGGCTACTAAATGAAGATAATGCAATTTAGTGGAAAACAAGGTTGCTTCTTAAGAAGCTTTTTATGTGAGCTTTTTATATATTTAATAACTAATTGACTTAGTAAACGCTTTTTAACTATAAGAAATGCATTAAAAGCAAAGCATTTTTAATTTCTAAAAATATATATTTACGAAAACGCTTTAAGCTTTGCAGCTAAGTGTTAAATGAGCTTTCAAGTATCATTATAATTCTCCCACAAAAAAAGTTCCAAGTGCTTTCTGAACGCCAACGCGCTTTAAGCCTAAAAGTCAAAATGCGTTTGCTACCAATTGCCAATTGGCAGAAGGCAAAGCTTGTTTGTTGTTGGTTTTCTTTTTTCTGCAACTCATGAATAACACATAAGCCACAAAGGATTGGGATTGGAATTGAAATTGGGATACGGATTCAAGATTGAAGTTTGAGGATTGGAATCGTTGTGCTTTTGTGTTGCTGTTGTTGTTGTTGTTGCTGTTGTTGTTGTTGTGTTACAATTTAAATAAAATGAGCTAAAGAAAAGCACCAAAAAAAAGAAGAAAAAGGGTTTCGTATTCCACACTTTGTGGCAAGTCTTAAGTGTATGGATGTTGCATTCAATTTACCGTTGAAAACTTACAGGAAACAAAAGCACCGCTACAATCATAAAACGATTAACAGGTCGTGACCATTTCACCTGATTCTTCGTTTTGTTGCTCAACTCATTTGCATGCAATTGCTGTTGGCCCACTGAGACAGTCAGGTGGAAGGGGGAGGGGACGGGGGAGGGGTGGATCAAGTCAAGTGGCATGACAACAAGTGAGTGTGGCACGAAACGGAAGTTCAACTCCCGCCTCAAACTAGCTGCTGTCCACACTCTTCCGACTTGACCAGTTAGAATTTCCCTTTAGCATTTTAAGTAGTCAATTTTATATAGGTGTGTGTGTGTGTGTTTGTGTTTGTGTTGTGCGTGCTTAGCATGCCACATGGCTAATGATAACGATAACGCTATCTACCCATCAACTCCTCCCCCCTTCGACATCAGCTGACGTCAGCTTGTGGCGGGTTTTGGCTGCTCTTCGGCTACAAATTAGAACAGAATTATCCCACGCATCTCGGATAATGTACGCGAAATACTTGATCGATTGCCAGTGATCGATAGTTGTTGTTGTTGTTGTTGCTGAGCAAAAACTGACAACAACTGCAGACGACAAGAGACAACGACGACAACGTTGATCGTCAGCCCAGGCAGACAGAAAGACAGACAGGAGAGGATACAAGGCACAAGGCAAACGAATAGTGCTAATCGAGTCAAGCATTTTTTTTCAAGCTAGTTTTTTAGCTGTTTATTTTATTGGTATAAGCTTTTTGGAAAAGCGATTAACTTTAAGGTTTTAGTGAGAAGTTTGTATAAATAATTTTATAAATTTTTAAATAATAAGCTTTGCTTTTTACCTTTTGATGTAATTTTTGGGTAGCCCAAGTGTCCTTCAAGAGGTAAATGATTTTAATTCTTTGTAGTAAAAGACTTTTTTTTTACCCCAAAAAAGCTACAAAGTGAAGGCAGCTAGTGAAAGCTTTACGTATTGATCGCTACCCTTGAAGCAAAGCTTTAAATCAAAGCTCTGTCCTAGTTGTAAGCAAATAAATTAATACCAAAAAATGTTACACAGCTAAACGAAAAATCTTTGCGGTTCGAATTTTTACCCCTCATGAAAAAAGCTTAAATAGAAAGTTTAAATATTTGAAAAAGCTTAGAAAAGCTGTCTTTAGCTATAAGACACCTACTGCTATTATTTAGCCTTTTTTCTGCTACTCTTTAGCCTAGCTAAGTGTGGCAACACTGATTGGGGAGCCTGGGGCCTGGCAGTCAGGCTGGCGCAGACTGTGTGGATCGTCATTCGAACGTGCAACAAATTTCAGCGCGTAGAACGGTAACTTATTTTTTTTTTGTTTGTGTTTCTTCTTTCTTTCTTGCCATCTTACCTTACACTTATTGTGAGGCAAGAAAGAAGCTCGAATCGAATCGAAACGAATCGAAGATGTTGCAGCTTTGCAGCGATGTCTCCAGGCTGGCTGTGATAAAATGTGCGTAAGTGATCAGTGGAAGACGCGACAGACAGACAGCCGGACGGACGGAGAAGACTCTCTTCCAGTTGGGGTTAAAATTCTTTAGAGTTTCTTCTTTTTTTTCGTTTTTTTTGTTGTGTTATATAGATATTTGATTTAATTCTTAGCGAGTCTTCGGCACTCCGCGCTGCATTTTAAAATTACAAGTATGTAATTTTGTTGAAATCAAGCGCTCATATGAAAATTCCAATTGCAGAAGTTCACAAAACGTTGCGTTTACTTTGCTTCACTTTCAAATCAGAGCAAACACTGCCACAGAGCGAGAGAGAGAGCGAGAGAGAGCGAGAGACTTGGTTAGGACTCGTTTTTCGACCTTATCGCGCCCACTGTGCCCCTGGGCCAAAAAGAGTGGCCAAGCAACAAAATACAAAATGACATTCTGTGCACGTCGCTACACAAGGCATCCCAATCAGTCTCCAAGCCACTCTATGGCGTATTCAGGTAAGGCACACAGCAACAACAACAACAACAACAAGCTTCTTCTACTCCCTTGCCTCCTTGCCACAACGTTTCGATGGCAGCTCGTCATCATTATCTCTGCGCTGCCAACATCACAAATAATATGAACAAAAAGAAAAAACGCATACAAAAAAAAGCAAAAAACAATTGCATCTTCAAGTTGCAGACGCAGAGTCGAATGTTGCACGTTCCGTGTCCAGGTTTATGCAGCTTTCAGCAACAGATCGAAGCTGCAAATAAACTATTTCAATCAATGTTCTTTCTTTTCTCTCTCGCTTACACTTATTCTAGTGCTATCTCTCTATTCTTTTCTTTCTCTAGATTCCATTGGAGTTTTGCTTTTTATATATATGATTTAACTCAAATGTTAGAAATTTTAAGAGTCAAGAAAAAAGTGTTTAACGACTTAGAAGTAAGTAGATAATTAAATGCCTAGCAAAATTGCACTTAGTTTTGCAGAAATCATTAAACAATAAACCTTAATATATATTTTTAATACATAAAAATTCTTTTTAAATTATTCTTACTAAAACTAAACAATAATCGATCATGCTCTTTTTTGAAACATTGAACAATTTATATTTAAAGATTATTACAAAATTAAAAATTAAAAAGCCAAATTATTAAACTTGACTTGCATTTTTTTAATATAAAATTACTTTTGCAATGCTTTAAGCCGCATAAATATTTAATATTCATAAAAATATAAAAGCCCATAATTCGAACTATTTAAATTGCGCGGCACAACGCAGCAAGCAAGCAGTGCACAATTAAACTGCTTGCTGTACAGCAAACACCTCAGAAATAGATGGCGCTGAAGCGTTACTGCTTGGCAGCAGCAGTTAAGCAAGCAGTGTTTGCTTTTAACGACCGTTAAAAACGAATAAGTAAAATTTACAAAATTTAAGTTTTCCTTTAACTAGTTTAAATAACTATAAGAAAATGCATTGAAAGGTAAGCTGTAAGCCAAAAAAAAAACTACAAGCTGTGTACTTGTAACTTAAAAAAAGAAGATTTTATAACATTTAAGAAGAAAATTTCTTGTCAACGATTCTAAATATTTACAGTGTACTTAACACCATTTAAATGCAAAAACCCAAGTTCACTGAACTCTTTTTAAAAGTTATTCTTTATGTTTTTTGTTGTGTTTTGCTTTTTTAACACAAGTTCTTCTTCCATAGAAGGGCAGCTCGACCATTCCTCAAATCCGTAGTTCGAATCAATTTTGATGATGTTGTATTTGCATATATACATATATATATATATTTATATATATTAATGCTGATTCTACGCGATTCGACAATGAAAGTTTTGTTTGTTGACTCCAAACTTCGGCGAAAAGTTCCGAACGAAACAAAAGCACAAAACAAAAAAAAAACAATAACAATTTTTTCAATTGAAAGTCATCGTGTTGCAGTGCCGTGAGAATTTTGACAGCTACACACACTGACACACACACACACAACCACCAACACACACACGTGTATCGAGTTCAATGCAATCAGTTCAAATTTAAGGAAGTAACAAAAACGTATCGCTTATCGGTGACTAACTGCAAAATCAAAGACAGCAACAACAAAAAAAGAACAAAAACTTTGCTAGAACAGTTAGTTGTTAATAGATACCCTGTAAAAGTTGTAGTTTTTATTAGTTTTGGGCTTTATTTACGAGCTAGTTACAGAAAAATTCCATTTCATTGTTATTTAAGGCAATAGAAAAGTATTGGAAACTTTAAATTTTCCGATAAAACAAACTTTTTATACTTTTCTTGCCTGTCAAATTGTATTCTGCTTGAGATAATCTTTAAAAACTTAGATACTAATAAATATTTGTTAGTTTTGTGATAAATTATTAATTATTATAATGAACTTTTCTAAGCTATATTTACTTTTTCGTTATTAAGAGCTTAACTATCTAACTAAAAATATTTTTAATATTATTTTTCCATAAATAGATAATTTTTACTTAACTTGTCTATCAACTTTTAAGAAGGAAAAGGTTTAAAGAAAGAGAATCTCAATAAAGTATTCCTTTAAAGTTACAAAAATGTTTTCACTGTTCTTAAATTTCAAATATTTTCATTCCATAAAACTTGTTGTAAACCCAATTTAGACTTTTACTTGGAATAAATATATTTTGTTAATGTTCTTCAATTACAGTAAATGCCATTTGTTGCTATCAAGTTAAGTGTTAGCTTAAATCGCTGTCTGCAGCGTTTTAGCCAAGTTAATAACGCTTGTCTCTTCTACGTGTTGTTGGCCTGAGTGCAATGAACGCGCATTTTTAAAGAATCATTTTTATTTGTTGTTGATTTTTGTTTCGTTTTTGGTCTGTGAATGATATTTATTTTTGTTTTAGCTTCGCACGCGTTGTGATTAATTTTTATTATGTTTTATTTGACTCCCTTTAACTCGAGTTTCTTATCAGTTGCTTGCCGAAAAACAAAAAAAAAACGTAGAGCAAACCCAAAACACTGGTTAAAATATGTTTAATTGTTAGTTGTTAGTTCTTGTTTTTGTTGTTGTTGTAGTATTGCCTCAGCTTGTTCTTTGTTATGCTTAAGTGTGCGTGTGTGTGTGTGTGTGTGAAAGCTTATCGATTGATAGGTTAAATGATTGGTTAATCAACTTTGTCAATGCTGTTGCAACAAAGGTGCGGCAATTGGCAATCACATTGGATATGCGCAATACCAGGCATAAGGAAGCAAAAAAGAAAAAAATGAATAAATAAAAAGGGTTTGCAACATTTACGTGCAACTTGCACAATAAATAAATATATAAATATATATTTAAATGCATGCAGTCATCGATATCGATATGACTTCGATATCTCTGCATTGATGTTTTGACTGATAAGCGCAATGACAGCAATGAACGCTTATCGTGCATTGTGCAGCGGCTGCGTATGAGTAACGGGTTAAGTGTACTACACGCACACACCTTAAAAAGAAAAAGAGAGAGAGAGAGAAAAAAAGGAAAACAAACACAACTTGACCTAAATACGCAGATTGAAAGCAAGCGTCTGGAGTGAGCGAGAGAGCGAGTGTGAGATAACTTATACAAATCGCTGCATTTAAATCAACATGAAAACTACGAAGCGTGCTAATTTAAATGTATTTCATAACAGCGTTTTAATTTAAATATAAGACGTAAAAAGACAAACAACAACAACAATGCTGGATATTACGTGAAAGCTCTCGCTCACACAACACTTACGCTCTCTCTGGCGCTCAGTCACGCATGCGCAGCAACAAAAACAACAACAACAACAACAGCTGGTTAAGCAGTGCAGCAAGCAAGCTAACATTACTTCTAAACAGCAGGCAGCCTAAACACAAATCAAAGTGCGCAAGGCAATCTGCTGGCTGTGTGTGTGTGGTTGAGGAGGGGTGGCGGGGCGTGGTGCGTGCTTCTTGTTGCTGGCACGACTCCGCTCCCTCTCTCGACTAACGAAAAAACCGAAGAAGAAAAAATGAAGCGAACGAAAATGAAAGCGAGCGCTCGCGCAAAGTAAAGGCAGCGACGTCAACAGCGTCGTTGTTTAGCTTTCTGTGTGTGTGTTTACGTCTGCGTTGCTGTGTGACGTCACAATGAGTGCATAGTCAAAACGCTGTGTCAATTGTGCAGACGCAATATATGACCATATTATAGATCGTCATTGGGTGAGATTATAAAGAGTTTTTATTAAAGTTAACGCAGTTGGAACTTATACTAATCGCGTAGTAAATTTTAACACAGCACTTTGACTTAAATCACTGAACACACACACACAAGCGCCCAACAACTTGCATGTTAAGTAAACTGCCTTGCAGTCGCCCGGCTCATGTTGTTGTTGTTGTTGCTCATGCTACTGTTGATTTTGGCGTTCCACTGAGAGTAAAAGTGATTGGGAAAAACTTTTGCTTTTGCTTGCCGATCGTTTGCTTACGCTCTCAAATTGTCTTTGCGCGCGCTCTTTCTCTCTGTCTGTCTTAATGAGTGTGTGTGTGTGTGTGTGTCTTTCTCTCAATGCCTGTGCGCTTTGGCCTGACCACCATCCACAGGTAGTTGCTGTAAAAGCAGCGCAGTCAACGTCGTTAACAACCAACGACGAAGTCATTTTGGGGCTTTTATGGCGCTTTGCTCTCTTTGTTTGTGTGCTTGAGTGTGCTGCTTGCCCATTGCTGTTGTTGCTGTTATATTATTTCGGCTGCCGTTGACGTCGCTGCTGCGTTTGCGTCTCATTTTCTTTGCGCTGCTGTTGCCGCTGCTGCTGCTGCGCCAAAGACTTTTTTTTGTCACAGTTACAATTTACCAATTGTAAGCAGCGGACGCGACGAGCGCGCAATTCCCCAAACACAAATAAAAGCTTAGGCACGTATAACGGTTCTTCAGGAGCTGTCTGCTTCTAATACAAAACGTTAGCGTTGGCGTCAACATCTACGCCAGCAGCGGCGTCGTCGCCAGCGTTGTCGACTTGTAAATACAGCTAAGAAATACACTCGCATATAAAATCTGTTGCATCATTGCTGAAACACTTCAGTCGTTGAATCGCGTGCGTGCAGGCAACAACACTTTTTCTCTCTCTTAAAACCGCGACAACAGCAACAACAACTTAATAAAAAAAGTGCGCGCAGCTGCAGTGACAGTTTTTAAAAAAACAAAAAACAAAAGAATGACCAAATAGTGAAAGAAATATATTTAAAAAGTGACAATAAAAAGTGTAGCCACAAAAAAAAGAAAAAATATGTAAATTAAAAAGTTTTTGAAACGTTCAAAACATTTCCAAAGAACAGTTTACCTCATAAACAAACAAACAAACAAAAAAAAACTAGCATTAAAAAAATAAACAAAATAAAATGCTTAAGTGATTAAAATATAAAACAAAAAGTTTTCAACAATTCAAACAAAATTTTAACTGAACACAGAACGAATAGAAAAAAAGGCATCAAAATTTTACCCTCATTCGCACAACTCAAAATGCTGAACATGGAATCGCCTCAGATGTATGCGGATGCAGTGCAAACGCTTGCGCAGCTCGACTTGAAGAAGCAGCAGCAGCCGCCAACCTTGCCACAGCAGGCAACCATTGGCCAAATCACGCTGACGGCGATGTCCAGTGTACAACAACAGCAACAGCAGCAACAACAGCAGCAACAGGTGACAACTGATGCGAATAATAATGCAACAGTGCAGGATGCAGCGTTGCTTGTCAAGCAGCATGCAGCAATGCAACAAATGCAACTGAACAACAACAACAACAATAATAACAGCACTAGTAATAACAACAACTTGTTGCAAAAACAAATGCTGCAACAGTATAGCACACAAACGGACCTCGATGAACTCACCACACAGGAGATAACACTCGACTTGCAACATTTGATTGACGATCAGTTTCGGGATACAGAAACCTTGGGCATCTTCAGCGATATGGTAACGAGTCCCGGCGGCCTCTCTGCCACACTGCCGCCCAGTGGCATGGTAAGTGCAGCGGCCAAAGTGCTACAGCAGCAGCAACAAACGTTGGCAAATGCACGCCAGCAACAGCAGCAGCAGCAGCAACAACAGCAGCAGCAGCAACAACAGCAACAGAACCCCTACGGCCGAGCCGCATTAGCGTACATGCCACAAGCGGTGCACTCGAATGCCAACTACAACAATCATTCGAGCGATGAGAACAGCTCGGTGGGCAGCGATTCGAGCAGCACCATCAAGGAGGAGCCCATCGATCCGGACTATCGTCGCCATCTGCAGGAGTCGGTGAGCAGTCAGGCGGTGGCAGCAGCGTTTATCAGCAATACCAATGGATTGTATAATGCATATCAGAGCAATAACAGCAGCAGTAACAACAGCAGCAGCAATAACAGCAACAACAATTCGACTAACTCAACACACTCAACGCAATTCACCAATTTGACCACAGCAAATGTGCTGGCGCATCACAGTTTACCGCATCTAACGGCGAACGCACAACAGCTGCTCAAACATCACAGTAAGCTTCAGCAGTCGCAGCAGCAGCAGCAGCAGCATCATCATCATCGCAAGCACAGTAACAAGCATGTGGACAAGGGCACCGAGGAGTATCGCAGGCGTCGTGAGCGCAATAATATTGCGGTGCGCAAGAGTCGCGAGAAGGCAAAGGTGCGCTCAAAGGAGGTGGAGGAGCGCGTTAAGTCGCTGCTTAAGGAGAAGGATGCTTTGTTGCGTCAGCTGAGCGAAATGACCAATGAGCTTTCGCTGCATAAGCAAATTTATATGCAGCTTATGAATCATACGAATCCCGAAGTGAGTCGCGTCTGTCGAAGCTTTCTCAATGCAAACGAACATGCGCTGTGACTGAGCGCACGCTAAGAACGATGGAGATAGAGAAAGAGAGAGAGCGCAGTCTGTAAATAAAGCGTGCGCGTGCGTGTGCGTGTGTGTGTGTTACTGACTGAGTTAAAGCTGTATGGGATAGCTTTTAAGTCAAAGGATGCAAAACAAACACAACAACAACAACAACAAAAACAAAAACTGTACATAGGACAGGCAAATCGAGTTCTCTAACGAGACTAGCATAAGTTCTTATACGCTAACTGTTCTAACTCTTATACTATTTTCTCAACTACAACTACTTCTACTTTCGCTGCCTATGGCATTCCTCAACATTGTACATGATTATTATTAAATATTTTTATTATTATTATTATCTTATTTGGCTGGGCGTTTCTTATAGTTTCTGTGTTTTGCTTCTGCTTTGCGTTTATTAAAATAACGTACTTAATTTTTAGTGAATTGTAATATACTATTGCACATTTTGATACAAATTATATAACATAGTAGTATGCATAAGTTAAGCCAAAGAAAAAAAAAATGTTATAATCTGCATATGTATAAACTATTCTTTATACTGTATATGTATATGCAAGCAGGAAAGAAAACATAAAATACAAAACGAAAACAAAAAAAAAACAACCAACAAACAAATCGAAAGAAAAACAAAAAAAATAAAAATCTATTTATGTTAATCTATTTAAATATGCTAAGATACAAAAGAAAAACACAAACAACAATACTGGTGTGCAGCTTGCGCTATGCTTCTGTTTGCCCCTGCCACGCCCCGCTTTAGTTGTCCAACAACCAATGACAACGACAACAACAACAACAACAAAAAACTTTAATTAGCAAAATCTTTAGCTTTAAGCTTAAACAATTTCAGCTGCTTGGTTTTTTTTTTTCGTATTGCACAGGAATCAACAAAGAGAAAGGAAAGAGAAAAATATACCCAAAATAAATAAATAAATAAATAATTGTATGTGTATAATTATTGTTACCTAGCAAATTTAATGAGAATGCATACATACCAACAATAATATGTAAAAACAGAAAAGAAAGAAAAACAAAAATTAATCAAGATAATTGCTTAGAAGCATCTTAGTTGAAAATGCTATTAATTTGTAAGGCAAACGCAATGTTCTCATTTTTAATTTATAATTTAAACAACAACAACAACAAAAACAAACACTGTAAAGCAAATATATATAAATAAATAAATTTTAATAAAATTTGTATAAAAAAAAACTAAATATTTATTATTATTTTTGTTTTATTAAATGGGATAGTGAAAAAGTAAGTTTGAAGGAATATTTCAAGTTCTTCGTGCCTTGCTGCAATTGGTTAAAGCCACATTTTTTTGGCAATGTACAAAAGCACAAAATTGTTGCCAAAAAAATGAGAATGAGAAAAAAAAATGTACAAATGAAATGTCTGCCATATTTAGGCGGCAAAAGATGCTACAATGGGCAATGTATGGGCTCTGTGGCATGTGTGACAACTTGCCCCTTGCCCCCCTCCCTCTGACAGGCTAGTGTCACGTGTGTGTGTGTGTGTGTGTAAGAGCGCGAACCCCCAGACAATTGTTGACACAATTTGACAGTAAGACAAAGGCGAAACGAAAAGCAAAATTATAAACGACAAGCAGCTAAATTAATGCAACTAAAAAGACAAATTAACGCACAGAGAAAGCCAAACAGCAGCAGCAACAACAACAAAAACAACTTGGTTAACTGCAGGCCAGATAATCACTTAAAAACTTTTTCGGGCTAAGCCCTTTTTGGAGACCTTAAGCGGCCGTTACCGAAAAAACCCAGAGCAACAACAACTTTCATTTAAGACTGCGTGCGTAAAATTTGTCTAGCCACAACCTTTCCCCGCTGCAGCAGTGCTTGCAGCTTGCCCCTTCTGCGCTTCAGTCTCAAAGGGCTGCATTGTTGGCCACTTTGATTGATGACAGCTAATTGCAGACTCCCAAAAAAATAAGTTAAAATAAAAACTGGATACAAAAACAAGTAAAAAGGCTCGAATCAAGAGAAAGGTCAACTAGGAGATACCCTTTTTTTTGCGAGCTGCAATTGGTTATGATAATCATCACTAGAACGTAGATATGTCTTTGCAACAAATACACACTTAACCCTATAATACCCTCTCACTCGCTTTGAATGACCTTAGGGTATAGAAAGTGAAACTGTGTGTGTGTGGGTGTTTGACTTCCTGCTGCAACTGCAACGGGAGCTGCTTGCCACCTATTGTATTGGTGTACAATTTCAATTGTGAAGCGCGACTTTGACAAGGGTTCTAAGCGGCTTACAAAAGGTGAAAGCGACTGTTGACTGTCAAATTAATCACGACGAAACACCAAAAACTCTCAAATGCTTTTTAGATACTGTTCATATTGCTTTGGGCCAGCTGGTTTCATGCTGTTGCCAAAACAAATTGACGCACAATTACTGTTCAACTAAGCGCCAAGCATACTCGTGCACCACACGGCGTATGAGTTATGAGCGCCAAGTGATATATTTGCAACAAGCGGCACATAAATTCATTTTGCATCGTAAATATGCATGCCTCGTGTGTGTGAAAATAATATATATGCAGTAGACCAAGCACTCAAAATGGGGAAGATGCTAATGATTGAAGATCAAACAAGGAACATATATAGAAATATGTTGTTTTAGATTGAAACAGATTAGCTGAGAGAGATTGACTAGAAGATATGGTCAACTGTAATGGAATGTAGTAGAACTGGTTTAACCAATAATTATTCGGCGCAATAGTTACTTTAAGAGCAGATTAACTTTTTATCATCAGCTTTTAACATGTTAAACAAATTGAAAACTATTCAAAAATATTTCTTTATAATATAATCTGCATTTGAATACCTTATAATCGTATGTAAAAAGTGTTTGAGTAACAAATTTATTAACTTCAATATATTACAGGTACATTTGATTTCATCTAGTTTCAGTTTCGGTTTCGATTTCAGTTTCTTGACTGTTAACTAACATTATATTTATCATTGTTGGTTGCCTTCCATTTTATGCCTCAACAATAACAAGTATAACGGAGAAAAAAGTGGGTTACTTCATTTATATTTTCTTGCCTTTTCATGCCACCAATACCGATATAGTAACAACAACAACAACAACAACTAAAGCCAGCTTTACATTCATGCATCTATCGGTCTATCTTTTTTCTTTTTGTTTTTTAGCACAGATTGAGTAATAGTTTGTTGTTGTTGTTGCTGCTGCTGGCGCTAGCTGCTGTTTGGTTTATATATCTAAAGCCAAGCCTCTCTTGCACTCTCTCTCCCTCTCTCTTTCTCTCTTTTGGGTTAGCAGTCGCACTGATCGTGTGGCTAACAACTGCTGCTGCGGCAAACGCGGTTTCACTTTCTATGCCGCTGACTTTTGCTATCTATACAACAGCAACAGCAGCAGCAGCAGCAACAGCAGCTAGCAACAGGCAACAGGCAACAATGAGGCCGTCAAGCATCTAGCAACAACAACAGCAACAGCTATTAACTAGTAGGTTTGCTTTAGTCGTAAGCATACAACTATTGAATACTCAGCAAATTTGAATATTTAAGGAATCTAACAATTTTTTAATGAATTTTAGTTAGTGGATTGATGATGTAAGTGATTTTAAAAAGCAATCTGTTAAATTAAAAACGTTTTTCTTTTCTTCCAAGGGTTAAATGTTTTTAACTGACTATATATCAATTAAATATCTCAGGATTTATAATGCTCATAAAGAGTTCTCCTTGAATAACAAATAACTCTAGCTGATTTGGATGTAGACTTGTGATCAGTAACAATAAAAGCCAGAGTAGGTAAGATTGAAGAACTTTTACAAAGAACTGATACAAATGCAGACGATATAGTAAATTGTAATCTACTCAAGCACTTCAGTATCAAAATCACGATAACTGTAGGAATTAAGTCAATATATACCCGCTTTGGCCATATCGTGTGCACAGGGTATTGAGACGTTAACGGTGTTGCTCTGTTCACCTCTTTTTATTGTTGTCGTTGTTGTTGTTGTTGTTGTTACTGTTGGATCCAACAATGCTTTGACTATTTTCTTTTCGACGGCCCCTACGATCTGCCGTTGCTGCTGCTGCGTCTCTAAGTGTGCATCTGAGTGTGGGCCTCTTATGTAATCGGCTAGCTGCTGCTGCTGCTGCTGTTGTTGTTGTTGTTGTTGTAAAAGATGCCTTTTCTTTTGTTGTAGAGCTGATGACCAAGTTAAGATATTATGTTCGTTATGTTGCGCTTATTAACGTGGCCTACAAAAATTTGTCTTTTTTTTCAAATTTTTTGTTGTTTGTTGATTTTGCTGTTGTTGTGTTGTTGATGTTATTTAAACGATTTTTCCACCGTTATAAATCAAAGCGTCAACGCTAAAATAGAGACACATCTCTTTGCTCTTCACATTTCCACCCCACCTCCTTCCTGCCTGCCTACCCACCCCCTTTCCCTTGCCTTTCGCTTTCTGGGCTATGTTACGCAATTTTGGCATCGAAATGCAATCGCCTGGATTGAGTTTATGCCGAGTCTCATTCAGGCGGCACAAATGTTAATAACAATAACAAAAAGCAGCACAATTAAAAACATATAAATCTACTTATATGCTATACACATTCATTGCGTTTCTTATTGTAAGGGCAAAAACAAAAATGTATCTTTCAGATACAAATACAGCAAGCTATATAAATTGATGTTCCAAGCATGTCCAAAGGTGCAAAATCACTTAAATAGTTTTGTTTCTTTTTCCCAAATAGTTTTTTTTCTTGAAAAAGTCAACTATAACAATGACTATTTGTATACACTTTCATTTGTGTTGTGATTTATGAGAATAGTATTTAAACTTAGGCCAAACTCCTTCCCTTTCAAGCTTAGTTTGCTTCATTTTATATTCATAATTTAATGATTTATTTAAAGGCTTGATAAGGAAAATGTTGTTGTTAATGGCTTTTAACAGGAACAGTTTATTTAATACTTATAATAATACATAGTAAGACATTGTTTTTTTTTTATCTATGTTTTCTTTGTAAGACTAAACACTTAAATAACCTTTGTATCTTACAATTGAAAATAAATACTTTTGTATTTGCTTGACCAGTTTTATAAAGTAGCCCAAATACTCTCTTATTGGCAAGGGCATGTACGCACACGCACACACGCACACCAACGCATTGGTGTAAAAGAAAACTAAATCTAAACCACTCACCCAAAGACCCATTGGCCTACTTTTCCTTCCAGACCAGCAACAAAATACGTATAGGAAATACTACAAAAAAACAAAATAGCTAGAAAATAATCTCAACGCCAACACACACACACACACATGCGAACACTAATCAAGCAAGAAATGCGTGTGTGTTTGTTTGTGTTTGTGTTGGTGCAGCAAAATTTACAACGCGCCCTTTTTCAACTTCTTTTCTTGCTCTCTGCTATTTTCAATTTTGAGCGTTGGCGTCGCAGTCGCTGCTTTATCAATCGTTACTTGGAAGAGGCGGGCGAATGGGCGGATGACAGGGGGGGGGGGGGTGCTCGGCAAGTTATCTTAGGGCAAGACCCGATGTGGCCGAGCGTTTTGTGAGTTTTTTTGGGAACCCAGAACCCAGACACTTGTTGCAAGCAAAACGCACAAACAACGAACAAAAATTGACCCAATTTTTTCGACAACTACACACAAAAAAAAAAAAACACCATATTTTTTTACTGCACACAAACACACACGCACACTAAACACAAACAAACCTAAATATGCCCTAGCCATAAAGAAGAAAACACACAAAAAAAAGTTCCCTTAAAGAACCGAAGTTGAAATTGTTGTTAATTTTTGTTGTTATTGTTTGCTTTGCGGCATTGTTGAGTTGTCTGCAGTTGTTGCTAGGTGGAGGACGAGGAGGGTGATGAGGAAGTGACAGATTCTTTGGTGGTGCACTCGTAACAGCAGAATTCACTTTCAATTTGGGCGCATTGAAAGAAATGTCTGCACTGAAAGCACAAGAACAAGAACAATAATAATATCAGAATTAGTTCGCTTGACTTTGAGCTAAGTAGGTCAGCAGCTGTAAAATAGAAGCATAGATGAACAGAACAGAACAGAAGACAATCAAAAAAAAAAAAAGAAACCAACAAAAATGTTTTTATTTTAAGTTAAAGGGACGGAATGGGGGGGTGTCAAGAACTAAACGATAGCATGTGCATCAAGGGAATTGAAATTGGAATCGGTTATTGCTAGGAATGGGCATGGGAATGGAAGTATCTATGCTGTCTATATGGTCGACATGCATGTTGTCTAGCCATTTGCTTTTGGTATCCAACCCATCAAAGGGCCAGACAACAGTGTCTGTTATATAGGTCAGCATTCCCTTGATCAGCGAAAACTGATCAAATGAATTTAATTTCACATCAAACTGCAAAATGAAAAGAGAACTTAAGAGAGTTTTGCTTTAGCATAGGTACAGTTGCTTATAGTTTAAATATCTTTTAGTTAATGCGATTTGAAAAGTAATAATCTTTAGTTAAGAGAAAGTTAAGAATCTTTAAAATATAGTTTTAGGATGAATTGAATACCATATAACAAAAACAGAAAACTGATAAAGTTTACTTTCCACAAAATGAATGGCACTTAAACATGTTCGTATAGTTCCCATTTAAAATTTATTTAAGAATTTTAATCAGCATTGATAAATGTTCAAAAATAATTGACCCAACTTTAATCTGTGAAGAGTTTTGTGTGATTAAATACAAAATGCTTTGAAGAATATATAAAAATCTTGTTAAATCTATTAAAATTGTTGTATTTTACACATTTAAAAATGAATATATCTTAAACTTGCTTGCTAAAAATATAAATAAATGTCAGTTTTCAAATCCAATAATCAGTATTTTGAGACGCGACATCATTAACCAACTTTAAAACGTTTAACACGTTTTACATAACTGACCTAAGCTATCGCGATACGTAAGCAGCCAGTTTAACCGTGCGTTACGCAACACTCTCTAAGCGAATGTCTATTTCGGAGGGCCGGAAACTGAAACTGAAACAGAAACAGCAAAAGAAAAATGAAAATGAAAAGCACTCTCTAAGCTGAATCCCCATTCATGATTCTAATGCATTATCAATCAGCCAGCCTTATGCGATGCCCAATCATTGATCGAATACTTACAAACAATTCGAATTCGATGCGCCTCGAACGTTACAATCCAACATTATTCGATTTGTTTGCTTGTACTAACTGATACCCTATGCAAGGGTTAACATGACTTTGTCTGTTGATCAGCTTTGTAGCTTAAGCACTTTTTCTTATGCTCTTAACTTTTCCAACTCTATTCATGTTTCTCCTGCATTTGTGTCCCAAATAGTTTGAAACACTATAGTGTATTAAATGCGTCGACTGTTTATTGTTGGTTGATAAGTCTTCACCATTTTCGGGTCACATGCGTGCGTTGTGTCCGCATTGTCCGCATTTTGATTTGATTGGGTGTGTTAGTTTCAGATTTGTAGTTGCCTTTTAGTTATGTGTGTATGTGTGTGTTTTTGTATCTATGTGCTTGTGTTTTATTTGTGTAGAGCAGCGACAATCGTGTGTCGATTATGCGGCCTTGAAAGTGAAAAGGTGTCGAGCGAGGAACTTTCGCTTTTTAGGCTGTCCCTATTGTCTATTGTGTGTGTATGTGTGTGTGTGTGGGCTTTAAGACAACATTTTGTTGTTCAATGCGCTGACAGTTAGTTAAAGTGCACAGTTTAAACAACAATTAAATGGCGCGCCAATTCTGGCACTTCTTTTACAAGCTGTCATGAGAGTCAAAATCAAATGTCAGATACTGCACTCGCCCACACACACATTAGTGGCAAGCACCCACAAGTTGCAAGGAGTTTGTTGTTGTTGTTGCTCATTTCCATAAGATCTGTTAAGTCAAAAACTGCAAGTTAATTGCCAAAATACTTTGAATGGGCCAACATGGGCAACCTCATTTCATAAGCAGTTGCAGTTAAACCATTTTGTGGCAATTAAATAGCTGGGCGGCCCATTATATAAGGCGGCACGGCACGTAAGCATACATTTTAATTGTTTTAAACTATCCAGCTAAGTATTACATGCGTTTTGGCTATTGCAAAATGCCTAAACAACAACCAAAACTAAGTCATTTCATTAAGCAGCAATTTTCCAAAACAAAACGAGAAAAAAAAAATATGAATAAATAATGAAATACAGTTCCGTTAACGGTGCTTAATTATGCATAGGCCAAAATTAAAATAGTTATGCATCTGCTGGCCATAAGCCCATAAAACAGTCCAAACAAGGCGACAACGTTTACACAGATACATCTGTATCTATTCGAACATTTATACGGATACGGCAACTGAGACTGAGGCGACCCACGAATCAAATCATTTTTTCGCGTAATCATAAACCTCGAACAACAACAACAGCAACAACAGCAAGCTGTGTGCCAGTTACATACATACATATGAACTACATATTTTTTGGGGAGATGCGCCGAACCAGTTATAAACCGGAACTGGCTCGCATAACGGTAAAGAAAACAAACGAAGCAAACGAACGAAACAACGAATCGAACTAACTCTTTGGATCTCCACATCTCAACCACTCAACTTTTACTCTCACTCTCAGACAGTTAACGCTGTTTGTGTTGTGGCTTTTGCATTATTCATCCGCATTGAGGCATTTTCAAAGTCTTCCTCTTGACCTTGGACTCAACCACG
This sequence comes from Scaptomyza caliginosa, assembly GCA_035044725.1. Lineage (NCBI taxonomy): Eukaryota > Metazoa > Arthropoda > Insecta > Diptera > Drosophilidae > Scaptomyza > Scaptomyza caliginosa. The sequence goes on from JAWNNR010000716.1 coordinate 55,156, forward strand.
GCAACAACAGCAGCAACAACCACAACTAACGACAACTTGTTGTCGTTGTGTTGGAAAGCGGCGCCAAAAGCGTGTGCCACAAAAGAAAGCCAAACCACTTTTACTTTCAAGCTCAAGCCGGCGAAATGAGGCAATGTCGAGTCGTCTCAGGCCTGGCCAACTGGCTTAGCCTGCTCTTGGCCCGTTGCCTGATATTGCGGCTGCTGCTGCTACTGCTGCTTTTGGCGCCAAAATGTGTGGTAGCATTGTTTAGATAAACCATGATGCGGCAAAAAATCATTTGATTGTTTCAGTTTGACTTTCTTGTCTAGGTCAGCGGAAGTGTTAAATATAGTTGCCAAAAGACTTTTTGTTTGGTAGTATAAAGAAAAGATTCAAATTTCTTTAAGTTCAGTTTAAGCTGAAGTGATTAATACAATGAATATATAAAATATTCACTAAATACAGAACTCATTACTCATACGCCACGTGAAGCATAAAAGAAGAATTAGCTTGTTCTTAGCTTTTTTCCTTATTTTTAGGAATGTTTCAGTTATTTAAGTATTTTTAAAGGAATATTTTTTTTAATAATACATACCAATAAGTTTGGACATTCGCAGTTAATTAAAATTCCAAACAAAATGCATATAAATTATTTGTACAAATATTTAGTAGCAGCCTGCTGCATTGGGGCGCCACAAAACTAAAGTTGGGAATGGTAAAAACTATAGAAAGGAAATTGAAGAGGGTAAAAACAAAACCTGAAATCTCAAGTGTTGAAGTGTTGTCTTGAACAAACAAACAAACAAACAAACAACTGCAACCAGAGGGGTCTAAGTGACGCACAGGAAGACAGAGGGGGGTGTGTGTGGATGACAGGTAGACTGGATGAATGGGCAAACTGTTGGTGGATGAAGCGGGGGGTATTGGTGGGTGTAGAGTGTTTTGGCATACACACTTGTAACTGCATGCTAACATGTTTTGTTCAACAACAACAACAACAACATTTGTATATTTATTTATTTATTAAACACCAGCAACAAAAAAACAACAACAACAACAAGCAAACTCGTTTGTTTGCACACACACACACACACACTTATATGCATTAATATTATGGAATCTACCTACCTAAATTCACAGAAAGCGAAAAATGACAACAACATCAACGTGAATATATTTATAGTTTTAGTTACATCATTTTTACCGTTATGCGTTTGACATTAATTTGCATGCAAAGAAGAAGATTCACACACAAATTAATTTCACATATACATATGCATACAAATATATTTTAATCATCATCTCGCTTCCAAGTCTAGGCTCTTCTTCTTCTTCTTACTCCTTAGCTTTCGATTGTTTTCGCGTTTTTTTTTTTGTTTTGAATTTTTTGACTAGTCACGCTGTCGTGGTTCTTGTTGGCGGCTTGCAAAATCTTAACTAAGCATTTGCTCAATATTTTCCATTTCCTCACCAAGCGTCGCTTTTCATAGCTCCCCCCCAACCCCATGCCCATGCTCCCCGCACCGCACTGCAACAGTTTTCCTTTCGCTTTCATTGACGCGTGAAGTGCCTCAGCATAGGGCAGGAATCGTATGCAGCACATAAACAGCAACAACAACAGCAATAACAACTTTAACTAGCAACAATATCAACTAGCAGCAAGATTAAATACCATAACAAAGTAGAAGTTTCGATACCCTAACGTAGTGAATTATGTAAGGAAAACTTTGTTACTAAGAAATTGTAGTTTAATAATAATAATAATAATAATAATAATCTTAAGCTTAGAATTCGAATTTTAGGTAGACTTAATTCATAAATATGAAATATAAAAACATCAGGAAACAATTGTTTTATTCCTTTTAAACAAAACAAGTTTAAAACAACAAGAAATAATATAATATATATAAATTATTCTCTTCATCATTTTTACATAATTAATTTACAAATAAACATTTATTTTAAGCAACTATAAAACTCGAATTATATGAAATAACAAACATAAGGTAATAAAGATTTTGGGGCCAATTTATAATCTACATATCATCACATTTTATTAGATAAATTGGGAGCAACACAAACCAACTGGCAATTGTTAAATGCTCTTCATGAAGCGTATCAAAAGAAACAAAAAAAATGCTTAGTTAATGTGCATTACATTTTCGTGATTCTGATCGATATCGCCAGCCAGCGGCAGTGAGCGTCTCTGTAGTCTCTCCATAGTTAATAGAGCTTTTGTATTGCAGACATAATCAACGAAGCAGAAACGCAAAATGCTCCTCTAACTGCCCTGTGCCTCTCTCCCGCTGCCGCTTCACCTCCCCTACTTTTTCCCCTACTCCAGCACTTGTCGCTGTAGGTTGCTTTTTAGGCCTTCTTCGATTGTTTTTCTTTACTTTAATTTTTCTTCTCAAAAGATGTTTAATAATTTGTCAGAGCGCCTGCATAATATCGAATGATCAACGCATGATAATTGATAATGGAACTATATGCATGTGTGTTTGAGTACTCGATTTCGGGTGTGTGTTTGTGTGTGTGTGTGTGTGTTGTGCTTGTAAACTGCATAAGAAACCGAATCAGGCAGAGGCCGACCAGGCACGAAGCCCAGCAAGAAAATCAAGCAAACCAAAACGACAACAACAAGCAAACCATAATAATATTAATTCCAGTGTGTGCTTCCACGTTCGCTTGTAGTTGTGTGAGAAACTGGGTCAGCGTGTCGTTTGTGCTTACACACACACACACATACATACATACTTACACGAGAGCACAACAAATATATGCATACATGCAAGTTGTTGCTGTTGCTGTTGCTGTTGCTGCTGCCGGCGGCGCACGATAGAAAGTGAAAACGAAGTAACAACAACAACAACAACAACAGCAACAATAAAAGTAGCGACTACGACAACAAAATGGCTATGAGACTATGACGAATGAACGGCAAGAAAAATCACATAATCGCCGTCAACATCAACAACAACAGCAACAGCAGCAGCAACGCTGCTGGCGACAACAGCAACTGGCAGCGTTTAACAGCGGCAACTGAATTATAATTTAGGGAAAATTATGCACGCACCACTGTAAATATAAATATATATATATATATAAATAAATGATTATAAAAAGACTGAGGCACAATTTAAGCACACGTCGTGTGCTGTTTTTTATTAATTTTTTTTTTTGGACACCGAAAAATTTCTAAAAGAAAAAACAAATATGTACAGCGCCCTTAAAAAACAATGGGCCTAAAATTACCCTGAGGTTACTAACAATAGCTGAAAGGCAAGAAAACATTTCATTTAATATTTACACCAAATTACTGAAGGATTTTAAAAGATTTTCAATAAATAGAAATGCTTTATAAATAGTTGATTAACTTGATTTAAAATACAATTATAATAAACTTTATAGAATTTATTTCATGAAAAATTTAATACAAAGTAATAATAGAAAATTCCCAAGTAAAATAAAATATTTTCAGCTTAAGCAAACGCATTAAATTCTAGTTTTTAGATTAAAAACATTCGTAAAGTATAGAAGTACTTTATCATTACATAAGCCAGCTACAGATAGATATATTTAACATATTACTACAAGGTGTTGTAGAAGTGCAACCAATGCTTTAGCATCCAGGAAAAAAAAATAGTCTTGAAAGAACAAGATACTGCTGACATAACACATACGCCAGGTAAGCCAATTGCATAACAAAACCAAGCAAAACAAAACAAAAGTGTAAGAGAAACGAAATCAAATCGATTTAAATGTGAAAATTGGCGCACGTTTAACAATTTGAAAGACAATTGTATTTGGCGATACTCATCAATTGCTGATGATGCCCGACAAAATGGATATAAATAAAATGTGTCAACGATTGAGGCTAACAAAGGCAGACATCCCGTTTAACCAGATGCAGCAGATAGCAAACATAAAAATATAAGTATAGATAAATAAATAAAGGCAGCTACAGGCTCTAAAACGTGATCAGGCAATTACGGTTAGTTGGCAGCATTTGAAAGGCGAAAATAAGAAACGAAACTTAAAGGGGAAGTTAAGAAGGCTTCAAGGCGCTCTTCAGTGGCAAAGACTGAACCGGTTCAAGGAGTGTAACCACACCCAAAACAAGAAAGCGCGTTTCAGGCGATTTACAAGCAGCGATTAGCGGTATGCAGTGTGTGTGTGTGTGTGGGCAGAACGGCTGCCAGAGAAGCAGCTCTAAGCCAATATAGCGCTGGACTAGCCGTCAAGCTGCTAAAACCAACGAAGCGCTGCAATAAGAAACAAAAAAAAAAACTTGCGATTACGAAAGCCAAACGAAGATACTCCAAGCCAAGCCAAGCCAAGCCAGGCCAAGACAAGCAAAGCCAAGTCGAGCCGAGCCGAGCACAAGCTATAAGCCAAGTTGGGGCTACCATCAAGTCACTAAGTCAGTCAGTCAAATAGTCAGCCCACGGTATGCAGTCAAGCCCCCCCTCCCCGCCCCCCTTCGTCTATCCACCCCATTTTTGCCAGCCACACAGATACTATTCGCTAGTAGCTGAGTTTTGTTTTGTTTAGCGCGCCAGGGCCTGGTTATATCATCAAGCGTCGGCGCTCTCTTACGTGCCAGCCAAATGGTCAGCAGCAACGGAACGGATCGGTTCGGATCGGGTCGGGGCTGGAGCGACCGACTTAGGAGACCGCGTGCGCGTTTTATGCATTTTCAAAGCGGGACAACAGCAACAACGCTAAATGCTCGACTGGCCAACTGGTTGGCTGCTTTGGCTGCTTGGTCAGCCAACGAGTCTTCGTCTTCGTTTGCTTGCTTTTTTTTTTGTTGTTTTTGCCTTCTCACTCTCACTGTTCATTCATTCATTGCACTCCACTCTTAGCCCCTGTCTCTGCATTTGAATAATGTTTGACCTAAATTCGAATTTTGTGCGCGAGCTTTTTTTTTTTCTATATATTTTTTTGGCTGACAAGAAAGAGTTAGTTACTAACAAAAAGCCCAGCTGAAAAGTCAACAATGCCTTGTGCTGTTTCTTTCTTTCTTTCTTTCTTTTGGTTATATACATAATTTTTTTTCAATTGTTACACTCTTTGTCTGCGTAGTTTATTTGTTTGCTGTCTAAATGGCATTTTTCTGCGTGTGAAAAGCTGTCAATAATCATTTTGTTTGAGTGTTTCGCGCATTAAAATTGTTTTTTATCTAAGAGCAACATTCGACAGAAAAGGGAAACAAAAAAAGAAAGATACAGAAAAGAAACCAAAAATGCTGCGTCAGTTTTGATCAGGCTTTAATGTCAATCCATCTATCTTATCACTTTATCAGTCAACAATATACAAAACGTATTTGTTTGATTACTGTATTATCTTTTTTTTTGTTTATAGTGAGTCAGGCTTTGGTTTTGATTTTTGGAAATCAAATGCAAGTTATGGGAATTTTGATGCTTATGTAAATAAATAATAAAAAAATGATTCAGCGCTGTTTTAACAATGTGTCCTTGGGCTGAAGATGAGCTTAGTAACTAACTGTTTTTTATTGTTTTTATACATATTGCATAAGTTGTTGGTAAGTTTTCAGAATTCGTTGTCAATTCGCATGATTTTTAACTTCATTTAAGCGCCACTTACGCACATAATTAGCCCATTTTACTTTGAATACATTCTTCTCCAACTTCGCATCGCTACGTCTTGTGATTCATCGCGTTGCACTTTAGGGCTCTTTTCGGTTTTTTTTTTGGCTGTACTTTTATATTCGAATACTGGAAGTTGTTAAGTGCCCCCAAAAAATGTTTGGCACTCATAATCACGTTCATGAGCTCACGTATCTTCGCTTTGGATTATGCGCCACAACATTTTTCCCTTTTTTTTTATTATTTTTATTATTATTATTATTATAACTTTGTTTGTACGATTTTGGCCCCTTGTCTTAAGCTGAAAACATTTGACATTTTCATCAAGTTTAACACACATGTAAACAAAACAGCGCTCTCCTTTCATGATCTAATATGATATGAGTCTTAGCAACAGCAACAACAGCAATACATTAAGCCAAATATGTTAAGCACGATCACAGATGGCTTTTTGTCATATGTCCGTTGTGGTTCCAGTTAAAATGTGTGTAGGTTTTATAGGACAGAAAACTATTTAGTTTAGTTTTACATAAAGTTTATTGAGATCTTTTCGAGGCAAAAATATATATTTTTAGTGAATTAGTTGCATGCAATGTGAGAGTATTATTTTTTTTTTGGTTGCTTGGCCAATTTCGCATTATGCCTGAGATTGATGCCACAAATTGGTTCACATGGCATGACTCTACTGACTGACTAACTGACTTAGAGTCTGGTGGTGCTACTGTTGATTGTGGTGCTGGTGCTGGTGGTGGCATCGTCAGCGCCACTGTTGTAATCTTACAAACTTTAATTTCTGTTTTCTTGCATTTTTTTTGTTTTGGTTTTTTGTTTAGCTTTTGATTTTTGGTGCATTCTCGCATTGAAGTTTGCCCGCCGCATGGCTAATTTCGTATGTTTTGTTATTATTGCATGCTTAGATTGCCACTTGTTGTTTCTATTTCTTTTTTTTGCCACCGCTGTGGTGCCGCGTTGCAGGCTTAAGACCCGGCTCACTCAATGTGTGTGTGTGTGCTGATTGTGTGTTAATTAACTTTGGCATCAGTCAGCGTCAGACAATGTGGCAGTTGGTTTTTTTTTCTTCCATTATTTTCTTGCTGTGGCCAGGCTGAGAACAGCTAGTGGTCAGGGGAAAAGGGAGTTGTTTTTTTATTACTTGCCAAATTCGTGGAAACAGCAGTCATAATGTCATCTTTAGTTAACAGCCAGGCTGGGCATTTTATTAACCGTTGACATTTGTTTAACGCACACGTCGTTTACAGTTAGAGCTCTCTCTCCCTCTCCCTCTCTCTCTTTTTATATATATATATATATGTAGTTAACTTTAAAGCACTGCTTGTGCCGTTATGGCACATTTTCATATTCCCAAGAAAGCCAGAGCGAGTGTGCTCCATTTAACAACGGGCAGCAATTACAAAACTTCAACTTAAAGCCAAACCAAAAAGACGCAATCAGACAGACAAACATTTTCTGCCTATTGGCAACTGCCGCTGCTGCCGCTGCTGCTGCTGCTGCTGCAACTGCAAAATCAATCAAATCAAAACCGAATGGTAGTCAATTTGTCTAATGAGCTATTGCCACAGTTAGCAAAAGTGGTATAAGTAACTGAGGTGCTAATAAAATCCAATCAATTGAATGAAATCCAACTCAATTGTCCAGATTACTGCTGCTGTTGCTGCTGCTGCTGCTGCAATGCGTTGCATTTGTAATGCAATTTGCAGCAAATGCTAATGCAGCAGAGGCTCAATGCGTCTCACATAGGAATTGTTTGTTAGATAGTTGGTTAGATATATAGATAAACGAGCTAGCAATAAATGCGCATTTAGATGAAGCCGACAGCGACACCGGCAAACTTTGAGGCTTATCTTTAGAACTCAAGCAGCATATATTGAACTTATCGAAACTGAGCAAAACATTTCGCACAAAAAAATAACAAAAACACGCATATTTATGAGTTTAGTTGCTGCAGCACCAGCAGCAAAAGTATCTTATGGAATGTATAGCTTAACATCATTTATAAAGCGGCATGCATTGAACTTTTAAATATTACTTTCCGTTAAAATGTTTGAGAATGTTCCATCCATTTGAGTATTCTAAGTAATAGAAAAGTTAACATATAAATGCATTGTCTTGCAAATCGATTGGACATAGCTTTAAGTACCAGCTGCATGGGATTTGTTTTGTTTTGGAACTTGTGCAACAATTTGTTTTAAATACTTGAATAAAAATGCAGCCTTGGCTAAGTTTTATGTAAGAGAAGACAAAAAACTTAGTTGGTCTATAATGCCAAAAAGCAGACCCTATATATCATTTAGCTATGACAGCTCTTAACTCCTAACTCTTAATGTAAATAATGAAAATTGGCAACAGTGCAGCAATAGTTTAAAGACCCAACCCTGCATAACAGTAAGAAAAAGGTGCACTTGAGTCACTTCCGCTGCACTTGCTGCCGATAGAAGTTTGGCAACGTTGCAAAGTGAACGTCTGCCTTGCCACAAGCAAGCAAAGCAACCCAAAGCTTGTCAAATCAAATAACTAAACAATATATTGTACATATGTTTTTATTCAGTTTGGGCACGCTGTGCGGTCGCATCAATGACCAGAGCTCTATGCAGTTTTTTGTTGTTGTATTTATTGTTTTTTTTGTCGAACTACTGCAATTACATTAAGTACATATGTGAATGTTTGTTGTTCTACTGCCAAAAATAAGAAAAAAGAAGTAAAACCGCAAGCTAGCAAAATACAGGTATACAAGTATCGTGAAAAATATTGATGGCAAAAACAACGTTCAAACCATACAGCGCCCAGATCAAGTCTAGTCAGCGTTTGTCTCTACTGCTACCCAGTCCGATCTAAACTAGTCGAGGCGTTTGCGGTCGTTGTGGCCAACAAGCAACAAGCAACTAGCAACTAGCAAAACCAGCAGCAACAGCAGCAGCAACAACAACAACAACTAGCAACATCAGAGTGCATTGACGTGTTGTTTGCATGTGCTTGCAACAACAACAACAACAACAACAACGAAAACAGCCAAAGTTAAAGCTCAGCCCATCTCTGTTTGGCTCTATTCATGCACCGTTCTCCTTTTCCACCATCTTCTCATACACACACACACACACACACACAGAGCATATCTCACCTAGCGCTTCTAGCCAAGCAAGTTTCGTTTTTATGTTTATTTCTGAAGAATCGGCAAATTGCAGAAAACGAGATTTTTGTTTTGTTTTTGTTTTTTTTTTTTGGTTCGGTTTAGCTAGCGTCGAGTACATTGCACTTCTGCAGCGTACAGCTACAGTTTCCAGCTGAAGTCCGCCAAAGTGTTGGTGTTGTGGTATGGGTAGTTGTAGTTGTAGTGGTAGTCAAGCTGAGGATCGGTGCCGCATACAGGTACGCTTCATAGAGAGTCATGCAGCGATGCTTTGCACAGTGCAACAAGGTTGCATCTATATAGTAACATATTATTTTATTGATATAACTTGCTAAGCTTTGATAATTGTTTTCGAAAATAAAGAATAATCTGGGTTCACATTTTAACTACTTCTCCAAACTATTAATTCTAATAAACTAATTGCATATAAATTGAAAAAAAGAAATTACTTATCAGTTTTTCTTGATATTCTTTTTGCTTTCATGTAAAGATTAATAAAAAAAAAGGAATCTTTGTATTATGTAATTCGTTTGTAATATACTTAATATCTTTGACAAATCAACAACGTAGTTTTATTCGCATATGAGTCGATGTATTTTTAAGCAAGTTGAAAAACGATTAACAAGCTTTTAAGACCCACTGTGCCTTGTCCGTCTCCGTTTTGGCACGTAGGTTGTTGGCTCGGCGGTCGTTCGTTGCCGTTGCCGTCGTTGTTGTTGTAGTTGTTGTTGTTGTTGTCATCGTTGTTGTCGTCTTGAAAACTGGGTCAATCGCTGCTTGGTCTGTTGTCTACGTATTTATTTAGTTTTGTTGTGTCTTGCATCTTGTTGCCTGGCTCGACTGGATTTTGGATGGACAACTGGTTATGGGGGCAAGGAGACACTTGAAGGGGTTATGCCCGCGGGGTACAGAGAGGTACACAGCGTCAAAGAGTGTAAATTGCTAACTTTTTTTTTATTGCCTTTTTATTTGCCTATTTTTTTTTTCTGCGATTAACTGGTTGACAAAATGGCCAAGCCAAGCTTGGCACAGCGACAGATATCTAAGTAAATACTTAAAAAGCTCTAAATTCTCAGAGCAATTCTCTTAATGTTAACTTCCGTTCTCGAGTAACGTTGGTAACCTTTGCTCTCTCCCTCTCTCTCTCGCTCTTGGCTTCTTTATTTGTTTCGTTTAATTGTAAGTGACATAACTGTTAAACGCACTTTGGCCGAGCTTTGGCCCAACAATTCAACAATGTCCGCGTCTAGACGGAAGAACGTGGTTGCTGTCTACACTCAGAATGCCGGCCGGCTCTTTCTGCAAAAACTGGTTTTTAGTTTCTTTCTTGGTTGTGTTATGGTTCTTCCTCTTTTTCTTGTTGTTTGTGTTCTTCCGCGTCTGCTTGTGCTCAGTTCTGTTATGTTCTTAACAATATGTTTCTGTTTTGTCACGAGACCGCTATTGCGGGAGGTGGAAATGGGCGTACTTTTAACAACTTTAATGTCTTTGAGTTCGTCTGAATTCTGTGGCATATGCCTGAGAGTTAGTTAATGGAAAAGTTTGTACGACTGTGAGATCTGTAAGAGATATAACAAGCTTCAGCATGTGCGATTAGCTTTAAAGTTTTCAAGACATGTTTTTTATTTTCTTTTAGTTTTTTTGGTGAACTAAGTCATGAAGATAAGAAGTTATGACGATAAACGAGAACGTCAAAGAAAAGAGTTATGCATAAAAGCAGTTAAACGATTTCTAAAAGATTTCGATTAGAAGGTAAAGATTAAGCTCAACGGTTAACATCTAAAAAAAAATTTAAGTGTTGCTTATTAAATAATGAATAAACTTAAACAAAATGTATTCATAAAGCTATGAATTATTGTAAATTCCTTAGAAGTTTAATAGCTAAGTCAGATTATTTTTCGTGTCAATTGTTTTTTTTGGCTTAAGAAAAACATTTACACTCATGCGAATTTAAAAAACTGTTAAGAATAAATTCCTGGTCACTCTAAAGCTTCTGCTACAAAGCTTTTATGGTGTTGTTGCTGCGACACCTAGCGGCAGTATTTGCTGCAAATTAAACTTTCCATCAGTGTGGCAGCACATATATGCATTGGTTGTGAACTTGGCTAACTTTAAATGATTAACCTGTCTTTTAACTCCATATATTTTACGTTTCAAATATATAAACAATTTTTTTCATGAGTTGGTTGTTCCGGTATTACACTTGATCAAAGTACAGCTCGAATAATATATATATATTTTTTTTAAGCAAATTGCATTTTTATTGAAAAAGTTCTTGCAGCATATAATTATTTATTCAAGTTTAGCATTAGTTAATTACTTGGGTAATTTTTGTAAAGACTACTAAAGAATTATGCACAGGAATACAAAAACATGTGTTTATATGTGTGTCTGTGTGTTGTGCTTAAACATAATACAATGATAATATTCAAATGTTTTCATATTTGTTTTTCTTTTGTTTTCAATAGGATCGATCTTTGGGTCTTCTCATGATAGAAAGTACTCGTAATATTACAATTGAGTCCAAACTTATGCCTGTCCGTCAGTCTTCGGTGCAATTTGAAGTATTTGTTGTATTTACTGTTTGTTTCTTTGTGAGAATTGTGCAGTATTTTTATTTTATTTTTATATTTTTTTGTGATTTTCGTAATGTTCTTTCTTTAAGTTACGTTATTAAACGTTTATCCCATTTTTTTTTGGTTGCATATAAATAATTTTGTATATTAAAAATGTTATAAAATTGTGACTTAAATTAGTGATCGTTGGTGCATGGGTCTAGTGAGAGATAGGCAAATGTAAAATGAGAGAGAGTTGGTGGAAAGAGAGAGAGAAAAGATGAATGAAAAATGGCTGCGAGAAATGCGATAGACGTGCCTCCGTGTAAAGTGTAGCGTAGAATGAAGAAGAAGAAGTTTAAGTTGAAATGAAAAGTGAGTAGAGTTAATAATGAGTTGAGTGAAAAATGAATGAATAGGTAAAGTGAAATGAGAGCTTTGGACCATTTCCGGCTGATGATGTTTCGATTGCTGTCAAACTACGCTTGACATTTCCTGTAAGTGTGTATGTGTGTGTGTGTGTGTGTTTCTGTCTGTGTATAGTGTCGCCTTTTAGAGTATGATGCAGTGTTTGGCGCGTAGCTGTTGCCGCATGCCACGCAAAAAGAATACGTTCCTTGCACCACCAAAGACGAGACGCTCACGCACGCACCTCATTCCTCTGGCCACACCATTAAATACAATCGCCCTCAACCTCCTCCTGGTTAACATCCGGATCGAATTCATCATCGGCGGTGGCCTCCTGATACTGCTGATACTCCGAAACCAGATCATTCATATTGCTCTCGGCCTCAGTGAACTCCATCTCGTCCATACCCTCGCCAGTGTACCAATGCAGGAAAGCCTTGCGCCGGAACATGGCCGAGAACTGCTCCGATATGCGTTTGAACAGCTCCTGAATGGCAGTCGTGTTGCCAATGAACGTCGACGACATCTTCAGACCCTTGGGCGGTATATCGCACACAGCTGTCTTCACATTGTTCGGTATCCATTCGACAAAGTAGGAGCTATTCTTGTTCTGCACCGCCAACATTTGCTCATCCACCTCCTTCATGGACATGCGACCACGGAAGACGGCTGCCACAGTCAGATAGCGACCATGACGCGGATCACAGGCAGCCATCATGTTCTTGGCATCGAACATCTGTTGGGTTAGCTCGGGCACGGTCAAAGCACGATACTGCTGCGAACCACGCGACGTAAGCGGTGCAAAGCCCGGCATAAAGAAATGCAGACGCGGGAATGGAACCATATTCACAGCCAGCTTGCGCAGATCGGCGTTCAGTTGGCCGGGGAAACGCAGGCAGGTGGTCACTCCAGACATGGTCAGCGAGACGAGATGATTGAGATCGCCATAGCTTGGATTCGATACCTTCAATGTGCGGAAACAGATATCGTACAATGCCTCATTGTCAATGCAATACGTTTCGTCTGTGTTCTCGACCAGCTGATGAATCGATAGCGTGGCATTGTATGGCTCCACAACCGTATCGGAGACCTTGGGCGATGGCACCACCGAATAGGTGTTCATAATACGATCCGGATACTCTTCACGTATCTTCGAGATGAGCAGTGTGCCCATGCCAGAGCCAGTGCCGCCACCCAGCGAGTGCGTCAGTTGAAAGCCCTAAAAATGGAAACATATTTTTTTTTTTAGCTATATCTATTCGATCAGTTTGGGTGTGTAACTGCTAACCTGCAGACAATCGCAGTTCTCGCACTCCTTGCGCACCACATCGAGCACATTGTCAACCAGCTCCGCACCCTCTGTATAATGACCCTTGGCCCAGTTGTTGCCAGCGCCCGATTGTCCAAAGACAAAGTTATCGGGCCGAAAAAGCTGTCCGTACGGACCCGAACGCACTGACTCCATGGTGCCGGGCTCCAGATCAAGCAGAATGGCGCGTGGCACATACTTGCCGCCCGACGAACGACTCACAGCTTGAAGGGAATGCAGAAAATACAAAATCAAAGGGACGTCAGTAAGTCAATGTGGAAAACATGGACTTACCAGATGCCTCATTATAGTAGACACTGACACGTTCCAGCTGCAGATCGCTGTCGCCCACATAAATGCCATGATTATCAATGCCATGCTCCTCCGATATGATCTCCCAGAACTGTAAAAGCCAAACAAAAACAATGTTATAAGTATAATTCGTGAATTCGATCTATGTGTAAACAAATTAATGTGACACCTCTTGGTTTTATTTACGAGTATAAGTAGTACAAAAATAATGATCATGTTTATAACAATTTTATGTCTCTGCCCGGTGTCATCATAAAAAAAATATATGTGTATGTCTAAGAGCTACTGCAGCTATTTTTAATGATCGTTCTTGGGGTCTCAGATTTGGTTTGAGAATCTTTATGTAATATAAGTCTATTTAGGTTATTTATAGAGTTTATGATTTGTTCATTTACAACTCAAAATAAATAACTTACAACTCTTTGCTATAACTAGGGAATGGTTCTTAGCCATAGACAGTATGGTCATAGCTTTAGCTGTAGCTAAATGGTTAAACTGCTGGCCAATTTCAATAGATGTACATATATCACTATAAATGCAGTCAGTCATCTGTCAACCTCTTGGCCGCATATTCTTGACTTTTGGCTATGTGTGACATTTGTCAAAAAGAATTAATAGCTCTGTGTATGTGCCCAGTCAGCCATGTCAGAGTTCATGTGTTGCCAGCCGCAGAAGCCAACTACACAAAAAAAACCAAAAAAAAAAAAAAATATCTCAACAAATTATTAGGAAATTTCTTTTTTCTTCTTTGCAACAGTAGGCACAAAGCGAGACAGAGAGAGAGAGAGAGCTCGAGCTCTATGGGACAGTTGAAGAAGTGAGACATATTGTTGCACGTTGTTGAGGCTGAAAGAGATATATATTTTTTGTTGTTTTTGGTAGATCTCTTGTCGCAGCAGTTGAAACCAACATGCCCTGATTTAGTGCTAAATTTAAAGAGCGATAAAGGGAGAAATGGGGAAGGGGGAGGTAAGAGAAAGATACAAAGCTGGCAACCGCATGCAATCCGAAATAGTTTTGGTTGTTTTAGTGTGTATTTAGTTGAATATATATATATATATATATATATTTCAGTGCAGCGTGTCGCGGCATGGGACATTTCCAAGTTGAGTCTTCTGTGGTACGCTCCTGGGGTGCAATGTGCAACCTTATGCAGGCGAAAGTGTTAAAAATAGCACACGCTGCCTTCTTTTGAGGCTCGCGCTGTGTTGCACACACAGCAACACAGAATGCATATATTGCTGAGTCATAGCTGAACTGCAGGCCAACGACCCAGGCGGCCACAGCTCGCAGTTACTAAATTAACCCAGCAGACGCCAGTTTTGTGTAGACAGCATCATTAGACAACACACACACACACAGACACATTCCATTCGTAGCTGAAGCAAATCATTTAGATACTTTCGTATCTTTATAGATACGAAAAACATTTCATTGATGTTGCGCCTTCTTAACTGTAGCATTTATTGCGGAAGCGCGCTGCAAATGTTTTGCTGCGTTTAACAGAAAACGTTCATGGTTTCTAGACGCTTCGACTTGTGTCCAAACATGGAGCGCATTAGTTTTTCATTAACAAGATCAGAAACATTATGCCATTCAAGCGAGACACATAAATCGTCGAACTAAAGTCCCGAAATTCCAATACGATTCCGAAACCAAAAATAAACTAAACACAAAAAAGGCCAGCGAGGAAATAATAAAAATGTTATCGCTTGAAGTGGCTTTAATTCCCTAGTTGCCCTTGTTCACTTGGTTCCAGTATCCCCCCCATATCTTTACATTTTCTGTTGTCTGTCGCATTTCCCTTTGCCACTTGAACTTGATGTCTATGTTTGTGTGTGTGGAGAAACAGTTTTGGGCTTGCTTTGATGGCGTCTTGTATATTTGCTTTTGTTTATTTGAAAGGCAGCTCAACTACTAGTTGCATGTGTGTGTTTGTGTTTCCACAATCTCCGCAAGATCATCAAATTTAATTGGAGTGTGGCCGTTGCAATTATGAAGCTTGCAGCAAAATGCAGCAACAACAATAAAGCGCCGTTCATATGCCGGACGAGAGCGCTTACAGCTAAACAAATAAACAACAACAACGAAATCATGCAACTGACTTGCGGCAGCAAAAGCAACAAAAATAAATTAGCACACAAAACTGTTGAAGTGAAAAGTCGTTTTTCATCTCTCTTCAACACCTTTCTTCTCTCTCTCATTTTAACCAACGATCGTTTTACTTTCAACTAATTTTTGTTGCCTTTTTTTTTAGACTATTTCCTTTTGATGATGCTGTTGATAGTTGCTGGAAATTGGTTTTTTTTGTTTAACTGCTGTGATTGCTTGTGGAAATGGATACCAGAATGGAAAGCAGTTGCCTTTGGAGGAGGAGTGAAAGGAAGAAACCAAGTCCAGCTGTGTAAATTGGTTTTAGCTGCTGCGTCATAGCCTAGCAAGAATGCATTAGATTTGATATTACAAATTGTGAGAACCTGAAGTGAGTCAATAAAAAATAATTTTGACTTATCGGCAGCACGATCTGCTGTGAAAAATAAAGTGAAAAACAATTATAAGCCGCAACTGTCTAAAGGGGAAAAAGGTGGAACTATGTGGCACAAAAAGTAATAAATGATCTTTGCAGTTGTTAAAAGATATCTATGAATATGCCACAAGCTGTGGCAAGACGAATTCAAAACAATTTTCATTGCCATGCTGCTTAGTTTAGTTAAGAGAAAAGAGTTTGTTTTTTGATCTTAAAAATAAAGAAATTTTAAGTAATTTAATCATATATTTTGGTGTTAATAAAATAAATAAATTTAATCAAGAAAAGTTAAAATTAAACGATAGACATTTGGATCATATTAATTACTGTCTGAAAGTTTATGTCTAGAAGAAAAAACTCAGTCATAATTTATTTGCCAAGTTGCAGTTGTTGTTGGTTGTCTTCTGGCTGCCACTTGCCACACTGCCTAGCAACTTTAGAGACTTCCAATTAGTTGTAAAATGCCACGCCTCTCTCTTTCATCCCTCCGCCCCGCTCTAAGCGCTTTTAAGCGCATGCGATCAGCTGCCGACTGCTGCCGACGCCCTCATTAAGTGTTGCATGTCTGTATGTATTGCTTGCCCCAAACGATATATCTTACAGTCTGCGCCACTTGAAATCACTCGGGCATGAACTTTGGAGCTGTAGCCAACGTCTGAAGCACACAAAGAAGACTTCAAGTCCAGTCTGCCCGTCTGTACAGCTGTGCAAAGATCGCCTGCAATTGTGGCTCTAGCTTTTCCCGGCAGCCCTTCAAAAGAAATATGCTAAAAAGAATTGCATTTTCACATGATGACTGTCATTTGGGCATCAAATGCCGCCCTCCCCCTTGCCTCACACTCCAACCAAGCCTATCGAAAACATTTGTCTTTGCTCAGCAGCTGTTTAAAGTGCTGTTCTCAAAGTCAGACGAGGGCGATAATAAATCTTTCACAAGAAATCAGAGAACAGACCTCGAGTTTGTTGACTCTGTGTTTTATATATATATATATAATAACAAACAAAAAAATTATGTATTGCTGATTACATGAAATGCAAAACGGAAACACATATGCGGACAGCCCCTATCCTGTAACAGTAGAAGGCAATCCTTCAATTGAATATGCGTTCCTTATATCGATACACTGTGAGTCATTTCCTTTGTGCGCTACACTTGCACTTGTGCGGTTTTTGCTTTTTTCGATTCAAAACTAAACATGTGGGTTTGGTTAGGTAGTTGAGAGTTGTATTGAAGTGTCCACTCAGCTAATTTTCCTCTTTTCATTATGTGCCAACGAACGTACTTCGTTTTCCCTCTTTCTCTCTCTCTCTGCCTCTGTCAAATCTCTTGGGTAATGTGAGACGTAAGGTTTGCTCAAATTACCAAGTCGCCGTTATCGTCTTCGGCTTCGTCGCCAGCTTTAGATATAAACACTATGAGTATCTTATTCATGAACAAAGCGTAAAGTAAGCAAATGCTCCATAAAACCATTACTATGCCAAAATTTCTGAGAACTACAAACTGTTAGCGCTAAATTAAGCATACCACCTCGCCGATCTTCCCTTTTGCTCTTTGCAACCGCACAATTCCCACAAATTGCGAACCTCAATTGAGTCATAATATATATATATAAAGAAATAGTAAATAAAGCACTACGTTTGCTTATCTTGGACTTTAATTGTGCTTATAGTTTAATCATCGCTTTGATTGGCTTTTATCAGCATACACAACATGCAACGTGACACACTTTCTGTTCAAACATTGACATTGATTTCCGATTACCCCTCCCAAAAAAAAACCGAAAAAAATACAACAAACCGGTTACATGTTGCCAAAAAACATTGGCACCAAAAAAAAAACCAAGTGCTGCAAGCAGTAGCATTAAAATCAAGCTGCAGGCATGCTGGTTGTTGTGGCACGTTCGTTATATCGTTGACTGCTGCTTGTTGTTGTGGTTCTCCTATATATATATATATATATATTGATTAACTGACTGACATTGCAGCATGTACTAAACCATTAACCATATAATTGATGGGCAGCAGCACTAATTGTTGTGCATCGTTTTAATTGCAAGCATTTACAATTGATTAACTTGTAATTGATCGATCAACACTGATTAAAAAGCCAGCCATATGGATATGGTTTTTAGAGTCTCGTTCAACTAATATCAGTTTTAATATCATATTTCTTGAAAGAAAACCCATTCGGTTCTTTGTTGGGCCACCTGAATGGCATATTTTTAAGCACTCTCTGCGGTTGGGCAAACCCACAAAGCGAAAAGATACAACCGCAATGATAATTTAAAAAAAAATCTGTAAAATGCAGTGAGTGAAGAGAAAGAGAAATAAAAACAAACCATGTTGTAGAAACAATTGCAATAACGCTCCAGATTAGAGCAAGTAAAATGCCTCTACCCACTTTAATCACAGTGGGAAGGAAGTTAAAGAAGTTTAACAAAGGGCATATCGAGTGCCTGACAAGCCCAAAACAAATTTCATTTTCTATGCTACGTCGTATCTTTCTGTATCTTTCTTTCACTTTGCTGTTTTTTTTTTTTTTGATTTAATGTTGTTTTTTTCCATTCTTTTCTTTATGTTTATTTCATTGGCCATTTGTTGTATGTTGTTTTTTTTTGTGCAATAATTTTCTTTTTGCTTTAATTGCGCTGAATGCGCTGTAAAAGGCGTCGGCAACGTTGACTCTGAGTTGTGATCAATTTGGAAACTCATTGAAAAACGTTTACGGGCAATGTGCATAAATTAGCTGAGCTTGCCAAAAACCACAAAACACAAAAAAAAAAAACAAAAAAATATCAACCAAAACGAAACGTACAGAATAAAAAATGTGATAAAGAGTGAAGGAGACTTACCTTAGCGCCAATCTGGTTGCCGCACTGTCCAGCCTGCAGATGCACAATTTCTCTCATTTTGATTTATGGGCTTTAATGTAACAATTTCAAAAATTCTGAATGCGTGGGACGGCCAATAAGTCGTTGGGCAGGCGTGGTCCTTTCAAGCGTTAACGTTAACTACAAAACTGTCTGTGTGTGTGTGTCTGTGTGCGTGTGTGTGCGTGCAGTCTGTGTGTCTGTTGTGCACTGATTGATCCCACTTGTGTGTGAGCCTTTGTATTTATGTGTATATAGGGGGAGAACGGAGAGCAGAACAACAAGAACGCGCTACTACTTAACCGCACAACGCACAAAACTCAACTGATCGCAGCGACAGCACTGACAAAGGCCTCAGAGTCGAATCCCCAGTTTAAGTCCCAACTACTCAACCCAACAGACCGACGACGGCAGCGACGTCGACGTTGTTGCCTCGGCTGACTGGCAGACGTTGCCATAGAGCGAGAAAGAAGATCACACACACACATATAAGTATATTCATGCATTTTTCTTAACTTAGAAACTGTGGAGAACTTTTTTGTTAACTTATTTTGCGTAGGATTTTATAAGATACTAAAATCAAATTTACTTTTAGTTGCATGAAATAAATCAAATTTGATTAAGCCAGTTGCCAAAGATGCATGGCAAAAACGATGTAAGTAAAAATAAAAGGTTCTGTACCTATTCGCATGACTAGCTGTGTATGAGAGAGTCGCCAAGTCAGTGCTGTGTGGAAATATGCTCACACAGTGGGACTGAACGTAAAGTTCTGTAATTTGGAAAGGTTTTGGATTCACTGTGTTAAAAGTAGTATTAAAGTGAGAGGTGAAGTTAAAATCTTTATGGTCAAGGAGATTAGATAACATTTTATGTGCATAGTAAATAGCTACGTTAAGCACAATTTTTAATTAACTGTACAAAGTGTTAGATAGAGTTAAGAAATATATAAAAACTTAAGGATTTTTTTAGCTTAAAGAAGTTATCTGAGCCACAAGAAGTTATTGAAAGGAAGAAAGAAGAAGGCCAAACAGGGTATATTATTTGCCAGCCGTATGGATTATTTTTCTTTTGCCTTTATTTAAGTTTTACTTGTTTATTATGGCAGCTTCAATCACTCGAATACGACAGGCCAAATGCCAAAACAACAACAACAACAACAACAGTATAACGAGGAGTCTATTTTGGTTTATCTACATCATGAAACTGTAGATGCGTTGAGCATTTGCATTTGTATCTTTAGCTGCGTCTCTCTGTATTTTTGTATGTATTAAGCTGTTCGCTTTTCCTGTTCTAAGTTCACAAATTTTCACGCTGTCAACTGCAGTGCCGCCGTTTTCACGTTTCTAATTTTATCAGCGCAACATGCACAGGTATGCAACTTACACACACTCACACTACTCTATCTCTCTCTCTCTCTTTACTTCAAGTGTATGTGTGTTTTGTATGCACTTCCACAAAAGTGTCACCGCAGTCATTAGAAGCATTCAGATTTTGTTTTTTCCTTTTGTACATATGTTTTTTGGTTTTTCTTTTTTGCTTTTGCTTCCATCTATTTTTGGTTGCACTTCGCTTCGTTTAGTGGCAGTCGAGTTTTCTTTCCTTGGAAATCAATCAATGCCCCCTAGTCAATTTGAGTATTTTAGACAATTTGTAGTCGCTTTACTTTCTAATTACTTTCAAGTTGAAAGGCACACTGCATTTGCAATGCTTTTGCTCAAGTGCCTTCTGTCCCCAGCAGCCCTGACAGCCAAACCACAAAGCTCACATTATTTCAATTTGCAGGCCTAGCATGTTTTTCTGTGTTTGTCTACATTTAAATATACCACAATATAATCTCAATATTTACGAGCATGAATAGTTATAAAATGTTATACATTTATTTTCAACAAGCGCTACAAACTAAACACACAGTACAAATTGCTTTCTCTTTCCTCTCTCTCTGCTCTCAGTTTTGGGCCAGAACAAGCACTTTGAACATTTTTGGTTAGCAAAATAAATGTAAACCGATGACGTTTATGAAAAAGACGTAGTTTGAATTAGTTGTTATAGGGATAATATTTTATTTAGTCCCAACAATTGTATGTTAAAGATAGCCGAGTTTTAAAAAGTAACTGCTTTGGATTTTAAAGTCTTTCTGCATTCCCCCTTTTGTTTTGTATGAAAGGCTCTAGTTTCAAAACCAGCGACGCTTGTGTCAACACGCATACAACAACAACAACAACGTTGAATCGTTTGGCCTGCCTCAACTGTTGTGTGGTCGAACCCAAACGCCCCACAGGCAAACACTCCTTGCCCCCGTCCTTAACGTACACAAAATATGTATAAAACGTTTCAGAAAAAGTAACAAATGTTTTTTTAGGATTTGTGTTTTGGGAATTTCTGCACTTGTCTAAATGTAACAACGCAACGCAACACACACACACACGCACACGCACATATAGAAAATATAGCAAAAATTATACAAAAATATAATAAAAATAAGTACATATATAACAAAAATGCTGCCATCAATTTGTTGTCTGTGTTTTTAGGGCATTAACAGCAATACAAAACTGTTTTGCCCGTATTCGAATCTATCCGCTTAATTGACTGATTTGGTAAATATTAATTTTAATATAAATTTTTAATGCGCATTTTAAAATGTGTTTCATGTTGCCTTTGTTGTTATGTTCATTTTTTGTCTCTTCACTTTTTTGGTTGAATTAAAATTAATTTTTGCATAATTTGTGAGAGTTTTTTGTTCATCTGTAAACAGATGTATATTGTATATTGCCATTTGCAGCATTGTCGATTTTTGCTATCCTTTGGCTGCATTTTAATTGAATTTGATTGATTTTTGCTGATATTGTTGATGGAAAAATAATATTGTTGTAAAAATCATATCAATTCAGCCGAAGGTCCGTGCCATTCACAACGACTGCGGCTGACTGTGTTTTTCGAGGCATCTATAACACCTGGCCAAAATACGAACGCCGTCTAGCCCAACAAAAGCAGCACCTGTCCACAATTTCTATGCCTGTGTGAATGTGTGCTAGGGGAGAAAAAGGACAAAATATTGCTGCTGTGGCTGCCATTTTGTTGTGTGTGTCTGTGTGGCATACTTTGAGGCGCTTTGTTTGTACAGCAGCAAAGCTGCCACAGGCAGACGCATATACAAATGACAGCACATAACATATATAATAATTGTAAGCCCATTGAAATTGGCAAACAGATCGAACTGTTTGTGCCATACAAAAATAAAAATGAAGAAAAAAAAACATAAATACAACGAATTGAAGAATAGATTATTTATTTCAATGGCACAGTATTGAATAGAACTCTGAATGGGTTAAGTTTCTAAAGGTTACGATGGAGAAGATATGAACTTTATTCGAAGCATTTTGGTTTTCAACGTGTTTTAAAGTTAATTAAAACTTTCTAAATATTATTTGTAATCTTGTTGCAAGCATTCATTCTTCGATGCAATTTCTTACTAAATTTCAAGCTGCAGCTGTTTAATTCTTTTTAACTGTTTTCCAAACAACTCTTAAAACTGTTAGCTAAAATTTATGCAACTCATTTTTCAGCAAAGAGGATGCTTTGTTTTCATGTATTTTATTTTTCTTCTTCTGCGTTTTATTTGTTGCGAGTCAACAGCTGTTGCCTGTTGGCTGCAACAATAGTTTTTGCTGCCAATTAGTTGTAACACTAATTGCAGGAGAAAAAAAAAACTGCGTCATTTATGCAACACAGGATGGATGACAAGCAACATGCAACAACTACAAGCAACAAGCTGCACATTAAATGGCTATTTAATTGATGCTCATACGCCGTGTGGAACCCAACTCCCAACTCTCTCTCTCTCTCTCTCTCTCTCTACCTCACCCTTCTCTCACACTTCAGTAACACGGGTGGATGACAGCTTTTAGGTTTATGTGCGCGTCGCAGTAATTTCAATAAATCTTGACATTGCCCCCTAAAAGAAAAAGAGCAGAAACAAAAATATTAGCATAATAAAAGCGCGACAGCCAAACAGAAGGGTCAATATTGCCTCACACACACTCATAAACATACACACAGTTGGGAGTTCGCAAAAAGTATGCGAACAAAGCCAAAGGACGAGAGTCCTTTGAGCACATTGGCACATTTACACACAAAGCGTACTGGGCGTCCGAAAATTTATGACAGCAACAAGCGGCTGTCGAAAACGACGACATCCGTATATAGTCAACGACCTAAATACGCATAATTTGTCCTGATGGCTACTGGGGCAGCAGCGTATGTGACAGAGTCGGTGGGCGTGTCAATGGCGCACGGCCGCGCATCGATCAGCAATAAAAATTCAAATTTTGCCAAGGACGGCACAAAAGTGTATACAGATACATATATATATATATATCTGCGCTCAAGCTACCAAAAATACTAGACAGATGTTCTTTGTTAATGCTCTAAAGGGTAGAGTATATGGAATAAGCTGTAGGGTTGGTCATACAAAATGTGCGGATATTTTTATTTATTACAAGTTTCTTTGAGAAATTAAGCATTTCTTTTCGTCCTTTCATTATTCTTAAGAACCTAAAGGATCTTAATTACATATATCTTTTCGAAGATACTTTTGAACTACTGAACTGACTACTTCGGCTAACTATTGCTATCTTCTAAGCCTTAGCTCCTCCCTATTGAGTATTATGGAATATGGACAATACTGTTGCTCTGTATATATTCCTATACACATGGCTGTAATACACATTTACATGCATATATTTACATTTTCTTTTGCGGGAAATGCGGAAGTTTTGCTTCAAGTTATTTTCTGTTGTGATTGTGGGCGCAGCTCGTTTCACATTTTTGCCAATTGGCCAACAAGTGTTGCCAAATTGCGTTGCGGTTGCTGCCCATAAATAACGGTACTTTTGTCATTTATACACATAAATTGCAGCAGACGCCGAAACGCGAAAAAAAAAACAACTACAACAACAGCCTTTGTAAGCCAATGCAGGCAAAAACTGGCCCACACATCCATCCAGCAGCCAATCCTACATCCAAAACCCAATCCGAGAATTGCTGTTGCTGTTGCTGCTGTTGCTGCTGCTGCTTGTTGGCTAAAAAACGTGGCCATCGTGGCATAGGCCTTCTCCTCATCGTGCTGTGTGCGGCCCACACTAACGACGTTGCCGATGGTGACACAACGCAGCTGTCGTTTGCCATTTGGCAATAATTGTTTAATATGCGGGCGCATAAAGGCCGCCAAGGACTGGCCATAAAAAAAGCAACAACAACCACTACAACAGAAACAGAAACCACTGTTAAGGCAGCCATAGCAAAAGGCCAAAGTGTGCTCCCGGGCCAAAGTCGTCGCAGCAATGAGAAACCTAAGCAAAGCCATAGCTCTATGGCACACGTGTGTTGTGTCCAGTATCCTATTTCCGGTCGTCCCTTTGCATCCCTGTGGTTGGCTCAACAGAACGAGCGAGCAGAGACAGCTGTGTATCGTTGACTGTGGCTCTGGCTATTGCTTGCAGCCGGCTCAAGTAGCAAGTGGCAGCAGCTGCTGTTGGAAGCAAAAACTTTGTCATGGCCTGATTGCAGGTATTTCATTTGGGAATGTTACTCAACGAATAAATAAATGTTAGATGTTGATCATAGGGGGCAGCAAACATAAAGCAAAAGCAGTTAGCAAAAGGTGAAAAATTACAATTTAAAAAGAGTAATTTAAAGCTTGGTAAGTGGATCGTTCGATTAAACTTATAGCTTTTAGCATACTTTTTTGGATGGCGCTAAATAGTCTAACTTGCTTAAGTGATTAACTTATTATACAACAGTACAGTTGTTTATTAAGAACTTTTCTTTTTGCTTTCCATCAAAAGTAAAACCAAAATGAGCATAATTTCTCTTCTAATTTTGTATATGGAAAAAATTATGAAACATCAGTTGCAGCTGGTTCGTTTCTGCCGTTTCTAATTGAGCTGTACTGAAACTGAAGTTTTAAAACAAAAAACTAATTGAGCAGCGAAAAATGCCAAAAACGTTTATGCTTATTGGCAATTTCGATTGTACAGCCTGGAAGTATGCAACATATTTTAGCTGCTGCTCACTTTCTTCCTCTCTCTCTCACTCTCTTTCCATTGCTCTCTTTCAGTCTCAAATGCCGACTACGACGCGTCGTCGACGCTTACGGTGGCGCTGCCAATGCCGCACATGCTGACTGCAGTTAATTACAAAACTGTCAAATCCAAAAGGTGCCACGAATCAACGGGACTAACGGAAAACGAACGATTCAAAACGAATGGAACGAAGCAGGCAAACAAACAACGCGAACTTACACACACACACACACACACACACACGAGAACAGGCATGCCAGCAACAGCAGCCAGTCAGCCATTTCAAACATACACACACACACACACAAGTACAGGCAAATAGGCAGATCAGCCAACAGCTGCAAACGTATGCGAAAAGCTCACAATAAAAACACATACACACACACACACAAAACAAACAAAACAAAGGCTAGCAAAAGGACGAAAAGTATGAGGAAAAGAGGCAGTTGCATTGTGTAAACTTTTTGATGTGTGTGTGTGTGTGTGCTGGAAATATAATTCTGCTGTACTGTTGTATTAAATGATGTCAACAACAGCCGCCCAACTGAGCTCAGCGTCGCAGTTGCCATCAGCATCGATGGCCTGAGCCAAATCGAATTTAATTGCATTGCCGCACGTTGGCTTTTAATTAATTTTTGCTAGGCGACTACAGCTACTGCTGCAGCTGCAGCCCAAAACACACACACACACACACACACAACACCCACCAAACAAACTAAGCTAAAACCAATAACAACAACAACAACAAACCGTAGCGACAGTCGACAGTTGGCAGTCGAAGCTTGGACAGGGCAACATCAAACGTCACGCACAGGTGCAATGTAATTAGCACGAACCGACAAAGCAACCGAACAGTCGCCAGCAGCCAGCAACACTAACAACAACAACAACAGCAGCAACAGCAAAAAGGGCAATGCGGTGGCATGTGCGGCACATAAAAACAAAAGCAAGAAAAACCTTTAAGCCCAAATGCATACAAGCAACCAAGAGCAACAGCAGCAGCAACAATTAACACTTGCTTGAAATTTCCAATACCCTGTTTTCTTTATATACATATATAAAAAAGAATTTTCAAAAATCTTAAAAATAAGATTGATCGATTAAAGTTTAATACCTGTATCATTCTTACGATTTATTTAAATTTGTATTTAATTAAAAATCATTATTTATTACATATTTTCATACAAGTGTTACCAATTATATGTCTTAGTTGTTGTAGCCGCACCACTCTTACTCACAAGCACAATTTCAATGTGAAGTTGTTGAAGGAAGAACAGAGCCCGTTTGGTCGTTGCTCGCCTGGCAGCGTTTTAATAGCTTTGAAATTCCAATGGCAGCTGTGGCGCCATTCGCTATCCGCCAACCGCCAACCGCCCAGCGCCCAAAAATGTGCAAAAGAAATGGTAAGAAACCAAACGACAAACAAAAAGGTCGATGTTGGCAAAGTCGTCGAACATTTCGAAAAATTATTGAAATTTTTTTTAATTTTTCTACTTAAATGGCCGCGAGACGCACGCGATGTTGCAACAACAATAATAACTAGTGCAACAGCTGCTCGCAACAATTGTTGTTGTTGTTTTTATTGATATTAGCTATGCATGCGCCGTGGCCGCCAGCAACTGCCATTTTGTTTATGACGGCGACGATGCAACCAGCTGATGAAGCCATGCAACAGCATGACGGGCAAAGCGGGGCAAGTGTGAAAATCAGAAGGGCTGTGTTAAAGGGCTGGTTGCGAATGCCGTGCCACGAGATGGTGACAAAACTAGCACCATTCGCGTTTGGTGCCAGTGCCAGTGCCAGTGCCACTGGCAGCTGCACCGGTTGTTGCTCCCATTCCTTACCCTCCGCTCTCCTCTACCCTTTTATTCTATCTTTCTTTACCTCTCTGGCTGGCATCCTGTTGCCAATGCAAGTTTATGCGCATTTTTGATGCTCGCATTGGCAGCATTATATTTTTGTTGTTGGTTCTGTTGATGTTGCTGCTGTTGCTGTTGCAAGCTAGTTGGTTTCTGAATCGTGGATTGTTGATAGTGTAATTGATAACGTCATAAGTGCTTACGCCAAATAGAAGCAAAAATTTACATCTTAGTAGCTTAAGTCTTAAGGCTTAAGGCTTAGGGTTTTTGTTCAACACATTTCACATAACACATATTAATATTTCACTTAAACATGTAATTAGTATAAGAAACTAAAATATAGATTCGCTTTGCTCAACAAATTGATTTGATTGATATGCATCATTATAGAGAATTCTTCCTTTTTTTTGTTAGCAAACTCAACAAACCGAAAACAATATTCAAAGCGCTGCACTAAACTATGATATAGTGTATCTATAGTTTTTATAAGCACGCTAAACTTAAGCTTCACTTCTACTACTCCTAGTCCTCCCCTCCCCTCCCCTCCCCTTCTACTCTACAATGTAAGACTCTGCTCAACTGCTTCTCCGTCCCCTCCTTCATCGTTTTCACGTTGTTTTTGGGCCACGACTGTCTGAAAACAATTTCATGGAAGTAGCGGCTTTTGTTGGTATTTCTTCGTTTTTTATGATTGCCTGCCACAACTTTTTCGCCATCGATATTGGTGGCAGCGACTTTGGCAGCGACGCTGCTTGTGGTTGCAACTCCAACCCGGCAACAGCAACAAAAACAACAGCACTAACTCCCGGCTACAGCTGCGCTGTTGTTGTTTGTATGGATTTTGCACATCGTTTATCTTAGAGGACGGCGGCAAACGTTGTTGGCTCTTGGCCTTGTTGTTGTTGTTGCGTCACAGCTGCCGCTAGCGAACGGAAATGGCGTTAATGTTGCAACTGTAGCAAGAACAGCAGTAGCAGTAGCAGTAGCAACAGCAAAAGCAACGGCAACGGCGGTAAATGCAGCATGCAACCAAACGGCCACAGCAGCTGCCAATGAGCGAGAACTTAATCTTGGGGATTTAACACTTTCGATATATCTTGGCCGCCGTTGCTGTCTTCTTGTGTGCTTTCCTCCTTGCTGCTATGCGGAAATGTATTGGCGGCCATTATCGGTTCAGCTGCCATTTTTTTGTTTTTTTTTCTTGTTTTTATGACCAAGTTATGGGAATGAAACGCGTTCGGCTTTGGCTACAGTTTCATCAGTCGTTGCGCTTTTTTCAAGTGATAAAAATACATTTGCAAGTAAGTGTATTTCTGGTTGTTTGTGTGTGTGTATGTGTTTATATATACAAGATATAACTAATGTGTAAGTGAGCGTCTTGGATTTTAGAGTCCTGCCGTGCCAGCCTGAAGTGAGTCATACTGTTCCTTGCTGAGCAGTCGATAGACCCCATCACGATTCATATAGTATATGGGATCTTTGACTGCCGCCAGATTATAGCCCTCTAAGGCAAGTTCACGTTTCTTCATTTTGAAGGTGGCCGTGCGCGGTATCTCATCGAGCAAGCGTATGAACAGTGGCCGTGCGTAGGGCGGAAGACTGCCACGTATCACAATGGACAGATAGTCAATATCCACTATACGTGTGGGATCCACAATGGCTGCCATGCCAGCTTTGCCCTCAACATGTGGAATCTGCATGTGAAAAAGAAAGTATTTTTAATATCAAGTTCCAGTTTCAAAGTACACATCTTTGTATTATTTATAAGTTTGACATTTGCCTTGTCTGTGGTATTATTTAAAGCGCTAACTTACCTGCACGCCGTAGACAACACAATCGTTGAGACGTATGCAATTGGTGATGATAGCCTCCACCTCTTGGGTAGCAACATTCTCGCCGCGCCAACGGAAAGTGTCGCCCGTGCGATCCTTAAAGTAGAAATAGCCCAAAATATCACAGACGACCATGTCGCCAGAATTAAAATAGCAATCTCCGTTCGAGTAGACATTGCGTAAGAGTTTCTTCTCGGAGGCCTCCTTATCCGCATAGCCATGGAAGGCGCTTACCGCTCGCCGTGCATCCACTTTACCCACCAGCAGGCCCACCTCGCCAGGCACACAGCGCATGCAATGACCCTTTGCATCGCGATGCGGTTCACCCGTCAGCTCATCGCAGCGTAGTATTTGAACCGGATAGAGATTGCGTCCAAAGATGGGCACGAATCCAATCGCACCAATGCGATTTGTGATATTGATGAGATTGGAATTGCCCTCAGTGGCACCATAGATCTCCCCAATGCTGGGTATACCGAAGCGTGAAACGAACTGCGGCCAGATCTGAGGTCTCAAACCATTGCCATACATCATGCGTAGATTATGTAGTGGCTTGTCGTGATCCTGTTTGTAGGGTTTGGCAAGGAGATAGCGACATAGCTCGCCGATATACTGGGCCACAGTACAGTTGTGCTTGCAACAATCACTCCAGAAATTCGATGCGGAGAACTTCTTGCGAAGTACCACTGTACTGCCATTAAGTAGAGCATTTCCCACACCCACAATGCCACCAGCTGTGTGGTATAGGGGCAAAGGATTATATACAACATCGTTAGTATTCAGTCGCAGCATATAGAAAGTTCCCGCTGACATAAATATAAATCTTAGATTCGTTATCACAGCTGCCTTGGGTAATCCGGTGGTGCCAGAGGTATAAACATACAGTAACTTATCCCTTGCCGAGCACTCCTGTTTGCGATTTAAGACCAGTGGCTTTTGCACCTCAAGAGCGCTGGAAAGTTCTATGGCTTGCGGCAATAGCTGATGTCCTTCGACATCTGTATACTGATAGATATCTAGATCAAGTTTTGGCAGCGTCAACAGCACATCTCTAAACTCGCTGCCCACTATTAGGGCACAAGCTCTGGCAATACGGATGCAGTGCAGCAGTGATTCGCCGCGCAATTGAGAGTTTATCAATGCTGTTATCACGCCCAGCTGACTGAGACCTAGCCAGATGCATGGGTATTCCACGCGTGTCTCCATGAGAAGTGCCACACAGTCGCCACGTTTTAGGCCACGTTGCTGAAAGTATCCTGCCACACGCTGACTCAAGAGCAGAGTCTCTGCAAAACTTAACCGCTGTTCATCCAACATAAAGCATATTTTATCTGGGTGCTTTCGTGCCTGTTCCTGAAAGCAAGATGCCACTGTGCATCCTTTGCGATCCTTGCGAAGCAGATACCAATTCAAGGCCACAAACCGATATAAGGCCCTGTGAAAAAAAAAAATATTTTTATAATCAGAATCTAATCAAATCCAATTGCTTTCGGCACTTTATCTTTACCAAGTCTTAACAGGCAAAAACTCAGCAAAGCTTATCGTTTTGATGGGCATTCGACAAATCCTATACTCATTATGTCTAGCTACTTACATGAGATCCCTGCGGCAAGTCATTACAAAAGCAAAGACATTGGTGGGATTGCGCAGCATTAGGGCCGAAAGAGCGCCAAGTATGAGACTGGCCACAGTGCTTTGACAGCAAAACAAGCAAAATATAATGCTACCCACTAAGACGATGCAAAAGCGTGTGGCAAACTTTTGCTTCATATTAAGCACCAGCAGAATCTCCATTTTCTCCTCCTTCTCGTTCTCCTTGCGAACTGGTTGCTGTTTCGATTCGCTCACTTAAGAAGAAGGTAGATTTCCATTATTGTTGCAGTATATATGTAGTATGTGTAGTATATTTGTCAGAATTGAGAGTATTTTGAAATCTAACTCGATGTCGATCGAGTGTATATTCATATACGTTCCTCACACAAACGACCGATTGACACTGACTGAGTAACACCCTTAGGCATTCACATATCCAAACATTCAACGCTCTTATCAGCGCCGTTTGATTCCGTTTTTAGCGCCAAGCATTACAGCGGTCTATGTATGTGTGTGTGTGTGTGTGTGGAACCCAAGTACTCGAATACTATCAACACTATGAGTAATTACCATGCTTTGGGTATGGCTATTGAAAGTCTCATACGTTTAGGGGGTGGTCCAGGGAAGTTAACAATAAACAGCCAGTTGTTAAGTAAAGCAAATCAAACTTGTCATAAAAGTTAGAGGTGTAAAAAGTTAACTAGAGTACAGTAAAGCTGCCTATAATGTACCAAGAGAATTTAAACGTTGTTTAAAAAAGGGTTAAGAGTTAAAAGAAGTAAAAGATATTTTATTTTTATTTCATCTTCAGCGAATTATGTGACTCAGAATGGTTTCGAGCATTCTAGGATCTATGAACTAATAAAAACGATAACATCATCTAAATCAATTCAACAAATTAAACATTCTATAAGCCAATTGGGCTCATCTAGTGCAAAAGCACTTAGCGATCGGCCCAACTTGTAATTGTTCTGAATCAGTCCCAGACTCACACAGCTGATATCGCAACCAGGCACATTGCTTTGCCATGTTATCAAACATCAACAATAACAAAGCCATAATAAAAATTTTATGGAAAACAGCTGTGTATACATATGTGTTTTTTGATAATATAATACAAAGGTGCATTGAGTAATATATATATATAGGTGTATATATAAATACGTTTTTTGCACATACAGATATATATATTTCAGTTGTACATAAGGGTTATCATGTGATAAAAACAACAGCAACTAAAACCAAATCAGCAACAACAAAATTTAATCAACGGTAATAGGCAACAGGCGCCTGACAAAGTTCATTGCTCGTGTTGAGATTCCATTTGTGGCAGCAACTGCACAGTGGCACAAAAGTGATTATACTGGCTAACATTTTACTTATGTTGCTTTTTTGCTCTTTTGCATCCAAACAAGTTTTGGACGATAAGCAGGTCAAATATTTAGAATGGACTTTAAGCTTTTAAGAGCTTTTAAATACATTTCAAATAAATGATTCACAGTGCGCTGAACCACTTAAAATGCGCGTCAAACATAAATATGAATGGGTTTTATTTCTTTCATATGTACATACATATATTTATGTATGATATAGAGCTGGAGACCTTGACTTATTTCGTATGCAACGCACAAAACATTAAACGGTTCTACACGCGTTCTCAGTTGGCTTGATTCACTTGGCTGAGTTGGACTTGGTTTACTTGGCTGGCGCGCTGTGACTTCGAATATGTAAATATCTGATTGTTGATTACGTGGGTCTGACACTGACTTTGGTTTTGACATTGTTGCACACCAACTTATATAGATATTCTATTTAAATGCGACACTCAGCTGTCTGTCAAGCGGCCAATTTACTAGTTTTAGTTCTGGCCTAGCTGAATGCAGCTCTCATGTTTATTTGTTTAAGTTCGCGCTTGCTATCGCATTTATTCCATCAATTGACTGACATACTTTTTGCACAGTTCACGTTACAGCAACAGCAACAGCAACAATAACAACAGCAACAGCAGCAGCAACAACTAGCGAAGACCAAAAAGTAATGTTGTTCTAATCGACAGCAACAACTAATAACAACTGAGCATTT
The DNA here is from genome assembly GCA_035044725.1 of Scaptomyza caliginosa. Classification (NCBI taxonomy): domain Eukaryota; kingdom Metazoa; phylum Arthropoda; class Insecta; order Diptera; family Drosophilidae; genus Scaptomyza; species Scaptomyza caliginosa. Next base: position 87,325 of record JAWNNR010000716.1, read on the forward strand.
TCTGCCGGCTCTGTTTATATATCAGTCGTTAAAACGCCAGCTGACTGTGAGCACTTTGTGCTTCTGGGAGAGCTGAGAACATTAACTGCGGGAGAGGAAAAAACGAGAGAGAGAGAGCGAGAGAGAGGAAGCATGCTCTAGTGATCGCTAGATCTGTTTTCCACTTGGTGCAAAACAGGTTCGTTTCAGGTTTATCGATTGTTGTTTGTTTTTATGATTTAATGAAAATGCTTTTATAATCTATTTAACTAAGAAAATTATTTGATAAGAGTATAACCCATTGACCTATATTATTTGAAGCTGTAACCTTTGTCTTGCCATAACAGTTAACAAGCTGTTAAGAAAAAGAACTTCCGAATGCAAAACTTCTCGCCTTTTTTAATTAAACACACACTTGCCCCATTGCCACAACACAAAGGCACCAAGAATATTAAGAAAATAAAATCCGAATGCCCAAATAAATTAACATAAGGCCGGGCAAAGCAAAGGCAGCAGCTGCGCAGTTGGCGTCGCAGTCGGGTCGTAGCTGTCAAATGCCGGCAGGCCAAAAAAATAATATAAAAAAGTATGTGCATACTTTCAGGCGTGGCGTGTATAAAAAATGTGCGCATACTTTTTGGCAGCTTTTTGAGTTATAGACGGTGAGCAGCGAGTGTGTGTGGGTGCGTGTATGTGTGAACAGTTAGTTTGATTGTGCATGTGTGTGAATGTGTCTGTGTGTGTTTGTGCCTGTAATTGACACATGTTACGCGCACAAAGGCGGCAACGGCAACGGCAACTTGCGCCTCTATTTCGAATTCCCCGCTCCACACAATGCAGCTTTCTCTCTTTCGTTCCAGTCAAATTGTTATTATCGACAATGGCGCCGCCAAAAACACAAACACACACACACACTCATGTGGAGCACGCACATGTTATTCACTGCTGCTGTTGCTGCTGCTTGCTGCACAGCCTTCAAATGCAGGCAACCTCAGTCAACTTTGTTTGTAGCCGGCAAAAACAAAAACACACACACACGCACACACACCGAACGAGCGAAAGCGAGTAAGCCATGGGGTGAGGAACGAGTGAGAGAGAGAGAGAATGCCACACACAAGCCACTTGCTTGCTTGCTGATAACGTTAACGTCAGCTGTGCGGCACTTTTGCATGGTCGTAGCAGGCTGGCTGGCTGGCTGACAGGGTGGGTTCAGGGGTGCAGGGTTGCGCGTGTGGTTTGGGGCCACACGTGAGTTGGCCCCGGACTTGTGAGTCGTGCGCAGGCAAGCGTCAAACGTTTATACCTTGCCACCGCTTTGCTCCCCCGCCCGAATAGGACCTCCCTTAGGCGACAACGTGAATTCAGCACCGCACCAATCTCTGGCTAAGTTGCTGTTGCTGCTATTGCTGCTGCTGCTGCTGCTGCTGCTACTGCTGCTGTGTTTGGCATTTGTTTGTGTTGTCAACAAAAGTTTCTTTGAAATCAGTAACAGATGTCGATTGAAATGGCACAATTGCTGCTCGCGTCGCTGCCCGCGTCGACTGCCGTGAGCAGCTGGTGGCTGCTGTTGCTGCTGCTAAGCTGCTTCTGCTGGTGGCTGCCACTTATGATGAATATTTTTGTGGCAGACACACACACACACGCGCATAAAAAGAGATTGCCAGACACTGAGCTTGCTAGTTGCTCTGGCATTTTAATTAAAATCTCTCGTTTTCAAGTTTTACGTTTTTAATGTTAATGCAATTTACCCAATCGAAGCCCAAAGACAATACAATGGCCAACAAACAACAGACGTCAATGCGGCCTGTATGTTGCCAGCCAGTGTAACAGGCTTTCCTGCTAGCGGGTATATTTGTATTAGACATGTGATAAGCCAAGCAACACAGACAGATTTTAAGCACAGTTGAACAATTTGGAAAAAGTCCTTTTATTTTTTGGGTAAGTAAACAAGTTGTATGCGGACTTGAAAGATACCCTGCTTATTTCTGTATCTTCCATGAGAATCAGTTGAACTTCTACCTAATCTACAGGGTATACAAATGTAGAGCTGACTAGACAACGTCCACACAAGAAAGGGGGTCTAAAGTGCTGTTATTGCCGTTGACAACATGTCCATGTCTGTGGCTGGCTAAACTCAGCTGAGCTATGGCTGCTGGCGATAACAAACGATAACTGCATGTTAAATAGAAGCTAACGAACGGGAAGGGCACTAAGCAGTAAGCAGTTGTGAGTGTGTGTGTGTGTGTGTGTTGCAAAAGCGACTGTGAGAGAAGTGAAGGCTAGTCACGAACAAACAAAACGTCAGCCATATGCTGTTGTTACGGCTGCTGCTAGATGGCCAGAAGGAGAATCACCAAAGGAAGCGGATGCTGATGCTTCTGTTTGCATGGACATGCAGCTATTTGAATATGCAACTTCTCTGTATCCTTTCACTCTGTATAGCTGTTGCTGGCTTTGGAAAATCACTCAGGTAGCAAAATGCCATCATCATCATCATCAGCATCAGCAGCAACATCATGATGATGGGGAACACGGCCCACCCACAACATTTTAGACCCAAGTCCAGTGAAGGGTTGCAAAAAAGCGCACAGCAGTTGCAGACAAAAGCAAAGTTGAGCCAAGCTGATCCTGAAGTAGCTACCAATGTGTGTGAGTGTGTATGTGTGTGGCAGCCACAATCGCTTGTGCATGTTTCTGTGCCAGCGTGTGTGTGTGTGTGTGAGAGTGTGCAACAAATGTTGTGGACGCCCCTAGGCGAAGCAAGGCACTAACGAGCTTTTGCTTGCTTGCTTGCTAGCAATGCGACAGCAGCAGGTGTGCCAAACACACACCAGCACATACTAACACACTTGCACATGGCACAGCTGAGTGACGAAAATTGAAATTTCATCACAGTAGTTTGTGGTTTTGTAGCACACACATACACACACTCAAACCCGTGCACTTACTAATGCGCAAATCATGGCTGTGCAGTTTTGTGTTGCCTGCTTTTAGGCTGCAGTCCTGCAGGAATAGATGAAATCGAATTTGTTGCAATCACTTTTTGTTATTCGTTTGGTTTTTTTTCGGTTTAAAACACTTTATTTCTTGGGTTTCTTTTAGCCTTTTGCTTTGTGGTTGTAACATTTACTTTTTTTCTTTCGTTTTTTCGCATTTGCTTTTGGTTTTCCTTTGCTTGTTTATAGATAAAGTACAGTTAAATATGTGCGTGTGTATGTGTGTTTGTTTGTTTAGAAATACAATAAATACTAATTAATAAATTAAATGGTACATACATTTATGTATAATCAATAAATTAGCCATAATGATAGCAATAATAATAGTTCATAATAATAATAAGATAGTTTGGTTTTTTTTATTATTAATAATAATAATACAGAATAAAAACTACTATGTTCAGTTTATGCATTATTTTGCTGCATTTCCATCTGGTTTTCTTGGGCTGGGTCCTAAATACTACTTACAGCATTTATTTTTTAATTTGCCTTTTTTATAGAGATATTTTAATAAATTATCTTCAATGTGGTGCAAATTTTTCATTATGTTTTTTTTTTTTTGAATGGTGCTTACATAATTTATGGTTGAAATTACTCAGTTAACAGTATTTTTTACTTTGTATATTTATCATATTTTGTTTTTTTTTTTGGTGCTGAAATGCAAAAAGGAATTGAGTTTTGAATTACATTTCTATTTTGCGTTTTACTTGAAGTAGTAGTATCTTTAAGTGTGCATTTAGAAAACTATTTGGATAATGCCGACAATGTCTGCTTTCTTCATTTTGTTTTTGTTTTTTGGTTAAGGTTTACTTTAGTTGAACTGCATAATTATACATACACATATTTTAATATATATAGAGTAGTTTAAGTTATAATAATATTTGTGGTATTTATTATAATTTATCGCTTCCAGTTAATTTGACTAGCACAAGTACTTCTTTTTGGGTTTCATCATGCGAATGCGTCATTTAGAGCCCAATCCATTCGGCACCAGGGCACTGGGCGTCCCAGCACTGACAGCAGCTCCACCGCCGGCCACACCAACTCCAACGGCGCCCGCGGCAGCACCGGCCACGGCTGCCGCAGCAGCTGCTTCACGTGCACCGGCAGCAGCTGCCTGTAGATGGGCAGATGCGGCTGCTGCCACCGCCGCCGCTGCTGCTGTTGGCGTGGGTGGCGATCGGGTGGAAATGGCGCTTCTCAAACCGCTGGCGTTGGCTGAATGTTGCAAGTGCTTGGCGCTCAGCTCGGTGGCACGTGAGTTGCCGCAAACCTTTAAAGTTGACACAAAGATTGAAGCAAAAAGTGTGTGGCATGTGAATTAGTCAAAAGTTGTGGCAGTTGTGAAAAGTTAAGCTCGTTTTACTCACCTGGTGATGGCTATCCCAGTCCCTATATTGGCACGAGGCGCTGCAATAGCGTGCCATGTTGCAGCCGGAGCAGGTTTCGGTGGCCTTGCGGCCGCAATTCCAGCATTGTTGCTGCAAATTGCTGCCCTGTAAAAGAAAATGAATGTTAAATGGTAAAACTTTCAATTAAAATACTTTCTGAACTTACATTCTGTGCACTGGTTATGGATGGTGACTTGTTATCCAGATCGCGCTCACCACTGGAATGTCGACTCATCTCCATGAAAAACTTCTCCATGCGCAGTCGCTCCTGGGTCATGATCTCTGCGGCTCGCGTCTCGGCGGCAACAACAGCACGTTGTATCTCAATGACAGCCTGTCGCTTGACCTGTTAGAAAGAAAAAATCCAATCAAATGTTGTCCTTAAACCACCTTTCCACTCCAGTTAACACCAACCTGTGTAACCGCATCCTCAGCATTTCGCTTGAACTCGGCCACCTTCTCCTCCGTTTGGCGTCTTAGTTCAGCCATTGCAGCTGGTGTTAGATCCTGGCTGCTGTTGCTGCCGTGCTGCGGCTCAATGCCACGCTGTTGCAATATGGTAATCGCACGCTTTGTTTTATCCACCATGGCCGAGATGCAGTTGAGCATGGTGTGTATATTTTTCCATTCCTCCTCACCGCCCGCAGCTGCGCCACAAGCGCCAGCTCCACTGCCACCACCACCGGTTGGAGCATTGCCACCACCACCGCTGCCACGTGCCACTTGAGGCGGTGCATGACGCGGCAACTCACGCTCCTCACGCTGCATAAATCCGCCAGCATCACCTGCGGCAGCTGCAGCTGCTGCTGCAGCAGCACTATAATCAAAAGCAAGCATGGAATGTGCTGGTGCCGGATTTGGATGCATGGCCAGACGTTTGCTGGGCGGGCCATAGGATGCACCGGCAGCCATATAATCGCTCCACTCCTGTAGACCATTATGCGCACTGTGTCCGCCATCCATCATGGAGTCCGAGCTGCGTCGCTTGAACAATGCACCACTATTACCATTTGGTGGTGCCTCCAGCTGCACAAAGATGTCAGCAAACTCGGCGCTATGCGATTGCAGCTCCATGACAGCCTCCACATTACTGGTCACATACTGCAGAGCCGATTGGTTTGTGGCACGCGACAAGGCGAGTATTTCACGTTGCATCAATGCCACACTGTTCTTAAGCAGCGGCATCACATACGGACGCAGTGGCAAGTTGATGGCCTCTTGCAGCGCCAAGCGAAACTCCTCCAGCGATATTGAGCTGCTGCACAGCGACAATATCAGAGCACGCACTCGCTCACTCACTTCCGGCTGGCCCAATTCCTGGGAGAACTGCAACAGAGCACCTAGGAATTTTCTCAGCTTGCCCAATAGACGCGCTTGCTCAACATGCGCGGCGGCAGCGGCGGCGGCAGCAGCAGCGGCAGCCAAAGATGCAGCATGTTGCTGCTGTGACGCTGCTGGTATTGGCGATGTTGCATTGCTGCCATTGATAACGGGTGAAGCGCTTGCATTGCGTTGCGGTCGCTGCTGCTGTTGCTGTTGCTGATGGTGTGGCAGCGATGTTGGTGGCGTGTGTGGCGAACGTGGTGCAGCAACCAAATTGCGTGCCAACTCTGGCGGTGAATCCGGCGGTGTGCGGCAGAGTCTATCACGTTCCCGCTCCCTCTCTCGGCTGCCATTGCTGACTGTGTCTTTGCTGCTGGAGGAGGTGTTGGAGGAGCTGGAGTTGGTTGTTGAGTTGTTGGAACATTTGTCGCCGTTGCTGCTGCTGCTGTTGCTGCTGCAGTTGCTGCTGCTGCTGTTGGCTGTTGGTGGTGTGTTAACGAAAAGAGGAAGCTCGTTAGTTAAGTTTGTTCACAATAAACAAGGCACACATCAAGGGGGTGAGAGGGGCGCTGAAAGGGGGGCGGGTGTAGAACAAGACAGGATGTGCAGGCGAAGCGCATTACAAATGCATTAGAAGCTGTTTGCCACATCAGCCATGCCACAAATATTATGCAATATATATATCTGTTGTGACCACAACAAGCTACAGCACTTGTCTGGCTTGCTTGCCACTAGCCAGCCAAGGGGAGCATTAACAAATTTGTTTGAACATGGGAAATAAATTAGCAAACATTTTTGGTTGCCAACAACGAACAACAGGCAACAAACTGGCTAACAGCAACAACGCACCCAAAAGACCAGCCAAGCAAGCAAATCAACCGACTGACGCACTAATTGCACTAGTAAGGGCCAAGAGATAGTGTGTGTGTATGTGTGTGTGTGTGTGTAACATGCTTGCCGCCTGTTTGGTGCCTGCTGATGTCGGGCTCTGATCCTGGCGCTGCTTTTGCTGTTGCTGTTGCCAAAAGCGCCGCACTTGATTGTAGCTCAAAAATGAAAAGCTTAACGGAAAAGCCGCAAACGCGCAGATGGACGGCCAACAACTGGGATGAAATGGGCGGGAATAAAGGCAAGTCCCAGTTGATCTAAAGTTGCGGCAGCTGTTGGCTGACAGGCGACAAGTGAAAAGGGAAATGCTCTTGTGCTAAGCTTGCGATTTTGATTTTCCAATGGCAAGGGAAATGGATCCCAAAAGGCAACACTTTTGATATTTTCTAATAATAATAATAATATTCCAGTGACGGTCCAATAGTCAGCAAATGATATGCTTAAGATCTCGCTATAACATTATCTAGTTCTGTCCACTTGCATTTAAATGAACACGTTTTCTTTGCTTATTCTCACTATCCAACTATGACTTGCTGTAAAATTTGCTGAATTGAAAATCGGTTTTGCAAAATGTGTTTTTGTGTCGCCTGGTTTCGCATTGGCGACCAAACACACACACACATACACGAAAGTTTGTTTGCACAAGCTAATGGAAATTGTTTATGTGTGGGTGTGTGTGAGAGAAAGAAAGAGGGTTGGGGGTGTAAATGTTGCCACTGCTGACGATGAGGATGACAATGAGGATGAGAATGGCGATGTTGAAGGCAGCCAGTCGATGTTGCTGCTGTGGCTGCTGCACAGTTTGCTTTTGTGATAATGATTGTGGATACAGCTGCAACTGGATGTGTTTTCACAGCCATTCAGGCACGCCAATCGAAGGGACACAAACACATATAGAGAACGAGAGAGAGAGAGAGAGAGAGAGAGAGAGAGAGAGAGAGAGAGTGCGAGTTGGAGGCATCACTCAACTGAGTTGGCGGCGGCTTATCAAACGCCAAACATAGACAATGATGGATCACATGATGCCGCCAACGCCGGCGCCGTTGTTGTCATCGGGCCCTGTAATTGGCTCGCTATGCAAAGGCAGCAAACAAAAAATAGATAGAAAAAAAAAACAACTGTTTGATGAGAATAAATATAGGCAAACCAAGTGTCGTCCATTCTATGTGTATCTATGTATCTGTAGTTGTATCCATCTATCCCTAGCTAAGCTTAGTATCTAACCGGCTGACTGTGTACAATTGTAAAATATTGCAGTTGACTGAGGCTTAAAAGTTTTGTTTTGGACCCACAAAAACCGCAACTGACCCAAAGTTGTGCTACCCCAGGAGAGGGGGGTAGTGGTTGGTGTAGCTGACCAGCTGACCAGCTGTGACTGAGCACGAAAAATGTTCTGGCCACGAAAAACTATTTACGAAAATTTTGTGTTGACAATTCACATATTTTCTAAAACATAATGTTGGCAATTTTCTGTGTCTGTGTGCATTGGAGGAAAAGGAACACAGGGCAGGGGCTTAGATTAGAGGTGGGTGAAGTGGCAGAGGCGTGGCAATGCGGCATTGTGGGAGACTCAACGGCTGGCGCAACATCAGCATCATGAGTGAGCTTCAACAGCAGTAGCAGAGGCAGCAGCAACCATCGATTTAAGGTTACGTATACGCAGCATGGGCCAGTGCGCAGTCTATGTGTGTGTGTGTGTGTGTGTGTGTGCGGGCAACAGAATTTGCACAGCTGCGTCCCATAGATTGCAGTCGAGCGCACAAAACGAAACGTTGGCAAGTTTAGTTTGTATTGCTGTTGCTGTTGCTGTTGTTGTTGCTGTTGCTGTTGCTGGCATAGTCATTTGGGAAAACAATCATTTTGGCAAATATTCATCATGCGCTGTGTTTGTGATTATCATCATCAGCAGGCGGTCATAATGAAGTTGCCACTGCTGTGCTGTTGCTGTTGTGGGCGTTTCTGCAACACATAGCAAACATTTGTTAAACAAACGTTTTGTTTTTTTTAGTTTCTCGGTTTTCTTCTTCTTTTTTTTGTTTGTTGTTCTTTGTTGACGAGCTCTCAGTTTTGAATGCTAATTAGAGAGCACAGTATTCAGAGAATTTAAGCGCCTTAAATGCAGAGCACACACGCACACATTATTGGCCTGGGAATTGGCGCAGCAAGCGACACAGGTACGCACAACAGCAACCACAGCAACTAAAATAACAGCAACAACAGCAACAGCAGCAAGAGCAGAAGCAGCAATCAAAGCAAAACACACACATACACAGACACACAATACAACAGCCCCTAAAAGCGGGCTACGCTTTTTGCCTATATATGCGGGCTGTGGCTGTTGCTGATGTTGCTGCTGGGAACGCCAACAGCGGCTGTTATTTTTTCGGCTAACGTCCAAAAATGGTCCAATAAGAGAGAGCGAAAGAGCCAGACAGGGCAAAAGCGAGATGAATTTGTGGAAAAACCTTGTGGCTATTCAATGCTGCATGCACATACACATTCACAAAAATTTAACTGTTAGCTGCGGCTTCAGTCGAACTGTTGAAAACCGACAAAATAAGTTGATATACCACAGCAAGCAGCTGCTGCTGCTGCTGCTTGTGACTGAAAAATCTAAGTACATCCTTAATAAATGTTGCTAAAATGGCTGAACAATTAAAGGTATGAATTGATCTTAGTTTTTGGCCAAGAGAGATATTTTAAACCACTTGACTTGTACAAATTTGCTTGTGCAATCTTTGTTAAGCAATTAAACTCAGATGTTGGGTAGAAAAATATTTAATATTTATCAATATTCGTTTTCTATTAACAAGTTTTTTGTTACCAGGGAAACAATATAAAATAAACCAAATATTTGTAATCTTATTCATCATAATTCACTTAATTTTCTCTTTCAATACCAATCTCATTTGCACACACACACACTTTCACACTCCTTTACACTAACACACACAGCTGCTGGCATTCACACCATCAATCGTTGTGCCTGTCGCTTGACTGCACTTGTTTGCTGCTCAATTCCAATCCCAATCCCAATTAAATGCCTCAATGTAAGCCATGCCAATTTGGATCCCCGAAACAATTCCCTTGATGTTGCCCCTTCCCCCCATTGGCATGTGGTGTTTTGTCCAAATGCCACTCACCTTTAAGCCGTCGACTAATTGCAGCCGCAGTTGCTGCTGTATTTACTGCTGCTGCTACTGATGAGGCGGCTGACGCGGAGGATGCGGCTGAGGCAGCTGTTGATGTGGCAACTGCGACCGCTGCCGCTGCCGCTGCTGCTGCTGCTGCCGCTGCGTCATATGCGTCCTTGTCGGTTATTTCCTCCTTAATTATCGCTTTGCCATCGAGCGCCATCTGGAATTAGTAGTCGCAAATTAGTTTTGGGTAAATTTAAACACACACACACACCGCTCTCTGTTGCTGCTGCTGTTGCTGGCGGCACCCTCAAAAGTAACAATAGTAACACCAGCAACAATAACAAAATACGCCACCAACAACAGCAATTTGTAATTATAAGCCCAGTCAAAAACAACAACCTGTACAGGTTCCCATGCGTCGTACAAAAACATCAAGTGACAAAGTTCTCACATTATGATTTCAAATTATTTGATTTCAATTTGATTAAATTGTTTTCTGACATGCAAATTGGGCGCACCAGGAGCCTTGAGTTCCCTTTGTTGCTGTTTCGGTTTCTTCGCCCTAGCCCTGTCATTTTTGCTGGTATTGTGTGTGTGTGTGTGTGGGGCTTGGGAGCAAACCTCATTAAGGGCAGCTGTAGTCTCGCACACGCTACATGAAAGCATTATTTTGTTTATATGCAAAATTATTTGGCCAACCATAACAATTGAAATTGATAATATGTGACACAGAAATATAGTATTTATAATTGAATAATTTCAATGTTTACGATTTAACGGGTCAAAACAAATACATGTTAGTATTGCAACTTAATTTTGAATAAATAGTTTATAGGCTATAGCTTATCATAATTTTCTTTTCATACTTTTATCAATCGTTTAAGCTTTTACAATATATTTTGGCAATGCCATACAAGTTAGCAATAAAAATATTAAGTATACTTAATGTTGTCCAATCTACTGAAAACACAGCAAAAAAAAAAAACGCTCGTAAGCAATGTCATAACAAATAAAAATTGTATGGAACCGCAGCCTTAATCGAGACACCTATGTAATTGAGCCAATTTACGGTCATCTGACTGCCTGTTCTTTCAATGAATTTTTCACACACAAACACAAACACACACACGTACGAACGTACAACGGCCGCAACTGCCTCTTTTCAACATGATGGTGGGGCATAAACATTCATTCAACTGCCACTTACCACCCATTTAAAGAACCCTCCCCCCCTGCGCTCGCTTTGCTACCCCCAATGTAAGCAGCATTTACATTTACCCTTTTTTTTTTGTTTTTTGTGGCACGCACTTGTTCATGTTCATGTCCGGTCAGCTATATTGCTCTCTCGCTCCAACTCTCTCTCTCTTTCTCTTGCGGGGGATGGGGCATAGGAAAATTTGTTGATTTTTATCACTAAAATATGTAAATACCTGGACTGAGCTGTGGGAGTTTGTGCAGCTTGTTCGGGCTGCATAAACAAAAGCCGTAAAAGAACACAGAGTAAAAGAAAACAATACAAAGGTAGAAAAAATCTGCTCATTTTCATTCATGTTTTCGATCAATCTCCAGCACAGCAATGCCCCTCCTGGTATCCAACTGCTTGGCTGAGGTGTAAAAACAGTTGTTTTTTTTTCGTTTCTTTTTGGCGCGCGCAATGTTTAAAGTCAATCGTCGCACTTGGCAATATTTACACTAGTTGAGAGAACAAGGGGGGGTTAGGGGGGTTATGTAGTAAGATAGATAGGTTAGGAAGAGGAGAGTAGGGAGGAGGCAGACAGCTGTTTCGCATCAGGCAAATTACTAAAAATGCTGCAAATGAAATTCTATTAAAAACAAACACTTGACACGCAGCTGCCGTTTGCCAAAGTGCCGACACGAGAGAGCGAGAAAGAAAGATAGCTGGAGAGTGTAGGGTGTGTGAAAGAGCAAGTGGGAGGTGTAGGGAAGGGTGGAGGGGGTTTCTAACTAATGACGGATCCAGAGCCGGCATATGGCGTCTATAACACTTGTCAACTAGCAAACAGGCAGAAACTAACAAAACGAAACATGCGTGACAGGCGGCAACAACAAGTGTTTTCTCCTTCGCAGTGTGTGCCAGGTGAGTGTGGGCGTGGCGGGGTTGTGGGTGTGTGGGTTGCTGCTATATTTTTGGCCTGACTCACTTAATAGCTTGGCTGGCTGGCAGCAGCTGCTTGGCAAAGGAACAACAGCACCGCCAGCAGCACCAGCAGCAGCACCAGCACCAGGCTATGACGAATGAATCAAATGTCAGCAACAGCAGCAACAATAGCAGCAGCCGTGTTTTCTTCCTCCTCGTCGTCGCTGTCGTCGCTCAAGCAGCTGTCGCCTGTCGGTGCCAGCAGGCGTCTAAGGCTTCAACTTGAGTTGCTTTCTGCGCCACCCCCAACCCCTGGTGCCTGTGGCCACCCCAACCTACCCAGACATGCACAACACCCCAGCTGCCCAGGCACACTTCAAAGCGCCTGAGCTTGAGCTTCAGTTTCAGGCCAAAATGGAAAATGTCGCCCGCAGAACTTTTGCCACAAAACTTGAGAGGGGCAAAAGGGAGCAAGCAAGCAGCATGCGGGTTTTGCTTCATCTCTCTTTCTCTTTTTCTCTGTGTGTGTTTCTCTTACTCTGTCTACTGTTGGCAACGGCTGCTGTTTAAATTGGCTTAAAGAAAAAAGTAATTATTTAAACGTGGCAAGGCGTGGCAACTATTTGACCAGCAATGACAAATTAAAAGCAAAAGCAGAAGCAAGTTGCACATAATTTTCAATTAGGCTCAACACAAATCATAAAAAATCAACGACATTTATTTAATTCGTGTTACAAAAAAACAAAAAAGGCCAAAAGCAGCAGCAGCAGCAGTAGATATAACCATATGGCTGGGCTGTGCTGTGCTGTGCTGGACACCAAAGCATTTTATACTTTTATCCCTTTTGCTAACAAAAACACACACACATATACTACTTAATCGGCATTGAGAGCAGGAGGCAGAAGTTGTGGCAGCAGCAGGAGTTGTGGCAGAGTTAACGAAAAGGCGCGCCAACTGTAATAACAACATCAGGGGCAACAACAACAGCACCAATTGCTCTAAAGGGTTGCATAGCTAGGAGTTTTTTTTTGGGCATTATTTATACCCTGTACACGATAATTATGGGTATGAATGATTAGATGGTGCTATATACAATTATCATTGCATATAAATATGGTCTTTGATTTGGTTAATGCAAATCTTAAACTGTATAACTGATTTATATTACAGAGCATCTGCATGTCTATCAGCAACTCCACACCCAAACACTCTTCACTTGTTGTGTTTGGTTCCCTTTTTTTGGTTTTTTGTTTGGAGTTTGGGTGCCTGGGACTCGTTGGTTGAAATCACAGCACAGCTGCATGTGCTTTAGCTGTAAGCTGCCAGTTCACGTCCTCGCTACGTGTGTGTGTGTGTGTGTAAGTGTGTGTGTGCAAATGACAGCCATGTGGACGAGTCCAGTTCACACACACACACACACACACAGTCCAGCTTTGTGTGTATATGCGGCTCTGCGGACTGCGTCATTATGCACAAGTGGCGCCTCGCCACCAACGCCGCCTGAAAGAGATTACTGGCGACGACACCTGTGCAACAGCAACAGCAACAGCAACACCAACAATTGTAACAACAGCAACAAGAACAGACACATTCAGACCAAAAAGAGGACGATGTGTGCGTGAAAAGTATTCTCTTTTTCTCTCTCTCTCTCTCGATCTCTTCTTTTTTATTGCAACTTGCTGCGTCAGCTGCTTCATTACACATGAAGCTACAAATGTTGAGCTGAAATATGTGTGTGTGCGGCCAGAGAAATTGTTAAATATTGAACTGTGTTGTACAACTTGTATAAACAACGATTGTTGTATTAAGATGAATTAAGAGACAGTTGAAAGTATTTTTCTAAATATTTTAATGCCTCTTAGTTCAGGTATTTTTGCTTTTGCAATCAATCAATAATAAAACTTAACAAATTGCTAGCACTATTTTTATTAAGAGCTTTTATCAAGCAACCCTCGCCAGATGCTGTGCTACCCACAACTGCATGGGTGTGTGTCTGTGTGTGTTTGGAACTGCAACGTGCCGCAGCATCGACGTCATTTTAAATTACACATCACACACATAAACTCAGTCAGCAAAAGCAACAACAATTTTTGTACTAGTCACCGCACGTGTTTGTCTCTGCTGCTTTCTACATCCTTTCCCTCTGACACTGTGTGTGTGTGTGTGCTTGTGTGTCAGGCATAATAAGATAATGGCGTGTCACAGCTAACAACAACAACAGCATCATCATCAGCAGCAGCAGCAGGAAAAACAGTTGAGCGAGTGTCGCGCTTAATCGGCTTTATGGTCTGTTTTATTTCCGATATTAACTGTTTTACGGCCAGGCTGGCCATTAACTAGCCAAGTGCCGTCCAATTCAGTTGAAGAGTTGGAGTTGCAGCTGCAAAAGCTAGAACATTTTGGCAGCCACAGAATGCGACTGTTTGCCACATGTTGCCAGCCAGCATTTCAATTATACAGCTGTTGCTGCAAATGCAATTTTCAAACGTAACCAAATTCCCGTTTTGCCGGACAATTGAAGATTTTCCAGCTGCATTTGGCTGTTTATAGTTGTTGCTGTTGTTGTTGTTTGCCATTGCTGTTCTTATTGTCTGATTGTCTGATTGGAAAAGCGTTTTCAGTTGAAGCGCTGCAACACAGCACGTGCCACTGCTATTGTTGTTGATTGCTTGTGCAGCCAAGTTGTCTGCAACAGTCGTCAGGTCAGAGACTGTGCCGGGGAGAAGAGGTTTGGCATACAGTTGGGCAACACATGTTGCCACGTGCCATTGAGGCTGATGTTTCTGTCGTGGCCAGGGCTGCAGTCGACAGTTGCTGCTGCGGCTGCTGTCGTTTGCCGTTTGTTGCTGCCGTTTTTCAATTAAAAAATTGCAACTGACAGCAACGGGCTACAGCTGTTGTTGCTTTTGCTGTTGCTCGTGCTGCTGACATAGCACCTGTGAAATGTGCTGTGCTTTATTCAATTTCTTTATATATATATATATATATATATATTAATTTTTTTTTGGACACATGCTAAAATCAATGCAACAACGACAGCAACACATGCCAGCAACAGCAGCAGCAGCAGTAACTTTTTGGGGCAGCAGTAACAACAAAAATCTGTTGCCGGCACTTGAGTTGCAGCTCAAACAACTGTGGCATGACAAGTTACAAGACGCAAGCACTGGAAGAGACGGGCAAAGAGATGAAGCGAGAGAAAGAGGGAGTGTAAGAGGCAGTTATACTTAAACTGGCAGCTGTTGCCACTTGGCGGGCGCAGTTTTTCAGTTGTTGCTGCTGCTACCCCTTGTACTTTGTCCAATGCCCAGCCTGGCATCATCTGCGTTTCATCTGGCGCAAGAAATATTGCGGCAGCTGCGACGTTGTCGTTGTTGGCCGACGCCCCTTCTATCTGTGTGTGTGTTTGTATGTGTGACAAGGTCAGCGGCTGTGTCTGGAAATTGAGGCAGTTGCTGCTGCAAATTCAATTCAAATGTTTTTGGCCCAAAGCAAAACCAGCAGCAGCAGCAACAGCAGCAGCCGTAGACAATTTGGTCGCTTGCCAAGTAAGAGAACGAGAAAAGGGTAAGAGTATTAAGAATGGCATAAGGGTATAAGGCCATACAGATGCTGTTGTATCTGTATCTGCGCTGGACATGCCGTTAGTCGCGCCTGTTTCATATATATATATATTTTTTTGTTCTCTCCATTTTCTTTTACACTTTTTGTAAGGGAATGTTTAAAACATAAGAGGCGACAGTTGAGGCTAACGGATTGCTAGTGGTTAGATAGTGGGTGGATAGAGAGAGAGAGAGAGTATACAACTCAATGAAGAGTATGTTGAACATCATGAAGAAGATAGATGAAATGTGCACTTAGTTTAGCACTCTTTACATCTGCTCCGTGAATGACAGCCAAATAGACAACATGACGCATTTCACAGCTGCACATCTTCTTTTGATTCTTTTTTCATTGGGTTCAGTTACGTATGTATATATATTTCAATCGAATCTATATATAGTTGTTACTAACTAACAAAGATTCCCTGGAATCCAACTGACAACGTTTAAACTTTGTCGAGCTTCCATGAGCAAGTCATACAAGAACCTAATTTATTATATATAGAACTATTCTCTTGCCACGACATCAAAGTTAAATCTGTTTTAAGATGTCAACCTTTTGCTAAAATAATATTTGAACCCTCATCATTTATTGGCCTTAATGACAAGTAAATCTAGACAGCAGCTGTTGCCTGACTAAAAAAAATTTGTATATTTCTTAGCTTGAATTTATTATTTTTCAAACGAAAGTGACTATTAGTGAATATTATTTTTTTAACCCACAACAAAGTCAAAGTTGTTTACAGATTGAGTAGCTTAGATGAAATAGTTTATCAGCTTTAATCTAAGTGTCTTTTAAGCTATTTGCTGCATTGCTCTTTGACTTTGAATTACTTTGTATTCAAATTGCTCAGATACAATCTGTAAAAGCTATTTGTAAGTCTTTATTAAATAACAAATAACTTGCTTAACTCAAAAACATTTAAGTTATCTTTAGTACTGGCCAACTATGTTTTCCACTGTTTTTCTGCCAGTTTTAACTATGGCATTTTTTGTATCTAGTTTAGTTATGGAGCCCCCAAAGCAAATGTTGTACGCTTCTTATTTTTTTGTGTGGCTGTTGCTCTGCGCTTTTTTAATAAGCTGCCACTTCCAGGAACAGCAACGAACACACACATATACACAAAAGAAATCCTGTTGCAGGTTCAACATGTTATAGAGTAACAAAAAAAATTTACCCAATTTGCTTTTGACTTTTTCGTTTAAGCTTAGTTTAAGTGTAAGTTTTTGTGTGTTTGGGACACATTTAAACGCAGTGTTTGGTTAATAAGTAAATTGACTTATTTCCGGTCGCCATTTGCCATTTGCCAACTTGCGATTGTATTGTTGTCTCAGCTGTTTAGCCGGCTAACAAAATGGCGTCTCATTAGTCAATGTCGTCTAGGCAGCAGCCGCCAGCACAACGACAACGCCTCTAATTGCCAAGGTGTGAAAATGGCGCCAACAACTTAATATACATATATATAGAGAAAGATATATTCTTGTGGTTCTGTGAGTGGGTGGATCTGGGTTGGCTGAGTAAAGTTTACAGTGCTAATGATTGATTGAGCGCTTGATGGATGGCTGGGCAGGGATTTTTTTGTATTTTTGTTCATGTGTGTGGAGCCACATGACTGCTTGCCACATGCGGCTGCTTGCCGCGCACTAAGAAGTAGCAACAACAGCTGCACTTGTCATGTGCATTTTGAACTAACGTCTATTACCTTAATCACTTTGCCCTTTTCACAGAGCGCACTTTGCTGTTGTCAAATTTGTAAAATGCATTCACTGAATTCACTTCCGGCTAATCAGTACGTCATTGTGGCAATTTAGCAATCAAACAATCCGCCCCCTGCAAACATCCATACATTATTTAGTATTTAATATTGCAGAGGCTCTCACTTGATTAGCTTTGCGGCGATTTCAACGCGCCGTTTTAGCCAACAATTGCTGACCGATTGGCTGCTCACTAATTGGCTTACTTCACTCTATATACGACCAAGGCTAATTGCAAACGCTTCGCACAATCGAACACTATTGGCTTAATTTATTAGCATACTTGGCTCTCGCACATATTTTGTATTGTTTAAACAACTGCTGCATGCTGTGCAAATAGATAACACTTCAAAATTATATGGCTGACACATTAAATACTCTATAATACAAAGTTTACTTTTTTGCTAATTGCTTTTCAGACTAGCAAAAAGTCAGTCAATAAGTTCATTAAGTTTTTAGTAAGAATATAATGAACTACCGGTTTTATGGTTCATATTAAGTATATAACTTAAAACGCTTCTTGAAATTACCAAACATAAAACTATTTACAAAACGGTTGCTTTTATAACCCATATTATCCTTTGCCTTTCTCTTTTTTATTTTTATATATAATATTGCCTCTTCGTTCGCCTTATTAACTTGTAATAATAGTCATAATTTTTATATGGCGACAACTGCAACAACACCTTTTTAACACACGCAGCTTGTGTGTTAAATGCACATATATATATAAATATTTTAAAAGAGCCGATCAAGCGCTTCAAATAAACCGCAAAACAGTAATTAGCATACCCTGCCGCAGGGTATGCGGAGCAGAGCAGAGCTCTTTGCTCGACTTTAAGCAAGCTGTTAAAATATATTTACGCAGGTGTTGCGGCAATGACAGACAGAGAAAACAACAACAAAAATTACAAAACAACTAAAACTTTAACCATTGGCAGGCAGACGAATCCAGCCAAAAAAAAGGCTAAAAAAAACTGGCAGCTGTTTCTCGCTCTTTCTTTGTCTCGCTCTTACAGGAAAAGACTTCCGTGCTGTGGACAAGTGCAGATCGTTTAGCAGCTGCCGCCCAAGTCAAGGCCAGGCCAGGCCAGGTAGGTCTCATTGTTACTGAGTCAGTGAGTCATTCTGGCCAACAAGCAGCTGTTAATGCAGATGGCCCAGCTGTAAGACAAAGGTGCTGCCAATATTGGTTCGACAACCACCAAAGCCACTAAATTGAACATAAACATTCCACAGCCAGCTGCAATCTGCGCAACATTATGTGTCCGACCTGTGCCTCTGTGTGGCACGTGGCGGCTATTACTTAATCCATATTGAAAATAACTTATTAATGAACTTGTTTTATGTAAAGGAATATGATATTAACTAGGCTTACAAAATGTTTTTTGTTAATCTTAAGAACAAGTATCTTGTGATTCTAATGCTAACTTTATACAGATACATTCCATATAAATATCTTTAATTGTGTGTTGCTGCTGCTGCTGCTGTCATAATTCATTTTGGGTAAAAGTTGTTCCTTCTTTTTTCTGGATTTTTGGTTTTTTTATATAGAACTAACTATAGAGAACAGAAGGCGGCGTTTTTTTTTTCGGGCGAAGTGGGGGGTTTTGGAGGGGTGTTGGGGATTTGTGGCAGCCAGCTGCAATTATTTGCAGTTGAGATTCGCCGTCCAAGGCCATCAGAAACAGACGGCGGCCAAAGTCATTGGCTGGCAGCCACTTCCGCATACTCCGATACGGCAATACTACAATCATATAACACCACTATCCACACACACACACACGTGAGAGAGTGAGTGGGAAGCGTGAAAGGGGGGAGAAAAAGAATGCTCGTAATTTACAATTTCGCACGTGAAACTGACAAACACGAATTTGCTGCAAGATATTTCTTATGTTTTTGGCGGGGCAAATGCAAAAATTGGTACTTGTAGTATTACCAACAGTGTGTGTGTGTGTGTGTGTGTGTGTGTGTGTGTGTGTGTGTGTTGGCCAAACATTTGAGCAAATAAAAAACAGATGTTCGATATTCGCATTTGAGATATATTTTTGAAAAGAGCTCTAAAAAGCGCAGCTACCCAGATTCCAGATATAAATATTTTGCTGTTGAGAGCGTTTTAATTTTTTTTTTTTTTTGACTGAGACAGCTGGCATTATCGCATGGGGCATGGACAATCAACATGTGTTGGCTCTCGAGGGTAGACACCCACACACATCGACACAAACACATAATCATACTAAACAGATGTGCATCTTTTAGATACTTTGCATGTGGCTCATTGACTTACCATTTTGGCTGCTATTGTGTTTTGCTTCTAACTTTTGGGTTTTTGGTTTTTTGGTATTTGATTTGTAATGTACTTTTGCTTTGGTTGTTCTTGTTGCTCTGCACTTAAACTGTTTGAAGTTGCATCATTGTTTGCGTATCTTTCAGATACATTTGACACCCACTAAAAAATGCGCGCGCGATTTGAATGTTGCAATGAGCATGTAATTGACAATAATTTATCAGTCGTTTGCGGCCAATTAGTTTAAATTTTTTATAAGTTGCTGTTACGAAAACGACGCGACGCGACGCAAACAACAACAATTGTTAGCGTTAAACGAAACGAACGTGGATGCGCCTCTTGTACCGGCATGTCGGGCCAATGCCAAACGACTGAAACAGAATGGCGCGGCAATGGAATTCCGAATCCCAAATATCCAAACACACACGCATACAAGACGAGAAATTCACAAGAGAAACTCTGCTTGTGTTTGGCTGGCTGCTGTTGCCGTTGCTGCTGCTGCTGCTGCCGCTGCTTAGTGTGTGACGTCCGCTCAGTTGAAAGTTGAATTTGTTTGTGAGCGCCGTTTCAGTTTCAATTTACTCAGGTAGTCGTCGTCTCGTCTCGTCTCGCACATGTTCCGTTCGTCGTCATTCGATGCTCGTGTCTTTGTGGCTTCGTGCCTCGCTTCGGTAGCGTTCGCCTGCATAATGCAAGGCGCCGGCGCAGTTGTTGTATTCGCGTCAGAAACAGCTGTTCAGCTGCTCACACACTCACACAACACCTTATCAACAACAACAACAACAACAACGGGCCCCAGACATCGGTCGCAGTCTGTAGCAGCAGCAGCAGTTCTTCTTCCTCTTTTACTTTGCTGCCTGGCAGCAGCCGGCATTTGGCCCCGCTGGGCTATTAACATCAGCTGCTGTCGCTGTCGCAGAAGCAGCCTCTCTCCTTCCCTTCCTTCATTGCCGACGGCAGCTGAAAACATTCCTTTTTGCCAGCTTGCTCGGCAGCCGAAATTTCTCACTGCTTGTTGTTACTGTAGTTGTTGTTGTTGTTGTTGGTGCTGCTGCTGTTTCGTTTTATTTTTCGCTGAAATGTGTGTTTCACTTGGCATGAAATTCCAGTTGGCATTGCGTTTCCAACTGCGTGCCGATATTTAAATAAATTGCCAACCAATTGTGCACACACACCCACACATACACACCCACGCTCACACAGACAGATGAAGTGTGCTCATTCCTCTCATTCCAAAGGCAGCATAACCTCTGGCCCCCGCCTCTTGACATTTGTCGTGCATTTGAAAACCATTGAAATGGCCTTATGCGCGTGTTCACACCATGTCAAATGCTTAGATCCACACACACACACACAAACAAGAGCCACCCTCGCCCACACTCTCTTACACCTTCTCACCTACTCACCCCCTTTAGCAGCGTCGAAATGAGCGAGCAAATTAAAGGCGATTTTGTTTTTGCTATATAGGGGATTTGGGATTCTACTTCGTTGAGCTATTTTTTTTTTTTCGCCCAGCTGTGCTGCTGGATTATGTGCGACATGGGAATGCGCTTACAATCACAAATGGACCAAAGCAAACCAGAGGGGTGTATGCGTGTGTGTGTGTGTGTTGCAAAGGAGTGTGGTGGGCTTGAAGCCGCCCCTGAGGACAGTTTGGGATAAGATAAGGATTTTGAACAAAACTGTTTACTTTGAGCTCGTTTGTCTTGTTAGAGGTAAAAGGACATTAGATAAAAATTATGATTTTAAATGAATATTGTATTAATTACAGCTCAATTCTTAACATTGTTTGTGTAAAAAGTTATTAAAATAATCAATCGAACTAATAAATAGTCTAAGCAAATAAAATCTTTCTAATTAACCTCCCTTGAACCCAGTTGCATATATCCCCATTTGACTATCTAGTTATCCATCGATCAATCTAAATTTGGCATAGTTGCTGCAACATTTCAATACTCGCAGCCATGGCTATCTGAATTGACCATCAGAACTTGGGCAGAGCCAGCCTTTTGGCAATAAGTGGCCATTCATCTTACGGCTGCTTGCCCACAATGCTGTACACCCCCACATCCCTCACCCACCCCCCAACAATGTTACACATCCCTTCTAGACCACAAGCCAGTTGCAAGGAACAAGAAAAACCAAAACACTCTAACCACAAACTTTGCCATAGCGCTTTTTGGCACTCAAACACTCGATAGAGCGAGATAGATAGGGAGAGAGGGAGAGAGAGAGTGTAGCAACTGGCAACTGCTGTTACAACTGTTCCACGTCTACGTCTACGTCTACGCGTCTACGTCTACGTCGCCAGCTTAAGCTCCAACTCGAAGCATTGGCATTGCCACTCTTGGTAGCATGTGGCAGTGGCAGTGGCAGCAACATCGACGACGTCGACATCAGGCGGCAAATAATGTAAAACGCCATTAGGCGAGATTTTCTCATACAAACAACAATTGTGCATTGGCAGCACACTGCGAACGCCCAACAAGCTGACACAGCTGACGTTCCCCAATGGATGGAGGCGAGAGAGTATGTGTGGCTGTGGGGCATCTAGAGAATGAGGTGTGCCACAGTGGGTGTTGGACACAGTGTGTTCTTTTTTTTTCCTATATTTTTCATTCTCACCAGGGTATAATAACTTGGTTAGAAAACTTGAAACATTGAAAGATTTCCATAACACTAGTTTACATCTATCTTAAGTTCTTATTATATACAAAGCTAGTTGAAGTTTTATTCAAGAATTGACAAAGTTATGGCTATGGAAAGATCCACTCAATATGAATTGTTTGAGGTTTAAACTGAAAATAGATTTAGTTGAAGAAAATCGGTAAAATCTAAGTTCTAGCTGAATAGTTTCCAACAACCTGATTTTCTTTCATTTCAAACAGTTTAGTAGTTCGTTTAGTTAGCTAGTACTCAATTAAAGTGTATTCAACCTTTCGGCGTGCTATCTTTCATTCATATTGCCTTCTTATGAGCATTCTGCACAAGCTGTGGCAAGTTGGGGGGTGGATTTTGGGGCGTTGTTGGGTTTGGTTTCAATCTGCCAAACGAAAACAATTTGGGCAGCAAGTGGCAACATTTGTTGCTCCCGCTGTTGCCGCTGCGACAAATTGAATGAAATCACGGCAATTTGGCTGCCATACAAACAAAACATCACAGCTGTGGCCAGGCCAAATAAAAGAGCGTCAAAAAGAGAGAGAAAAAGACAGAGAGAGAGAGAGGGTAGAGAACTGTTAGCTGCCCAGTTGTGCAAAATGTTGATGCATAATTGAATTATTAATTTGATGTATTCTTTTTTTCTATTTTTTAAATCACAATATATGACAGCGGTTATTGCTGTTGTTGCAAGCACCCTCAATAAACATACCCAACCCCTAACCTTGCCCCATCCTAGAGAAATGCCGCTTTGGCATTTATCTGACTGCGGCGTGTAACATGACGATAAAGAAGTTGTTTACTCAGCAGCTCAAAACTCGGCACTCCAACCACCCAACAGCCAAATACAACCAGCCACCCACTGTGAAACGCCCTTTTAAGGGCAGCAGGTCAAAATGAAGCTGTTCAGAAGGGAGAGTGTGTGTGTGTGTGTGTTTGTGATGCGGCATTGACTGACTTTTGATAATAAGCTTGCCGCCTGCCTCGATGGCTGGCTGGCTGGCTGGCTGACTGGCTGTGCAGCAATGGGAAACCGTCAACTGCCAACTGAGTGCGAGCAGATAACACTTCCTACATATGCCCCGCCCCGCACCGCCACCATACCCAGCCACTGCGCTTTGCCAAGTATGATAAGCGTAGGGCGTCAATTTGTTTATGGCCACAAGCTCAAACTCAAAGCTCACACACACACACACACACACACACACACGGAGAGAGTGCGACAGTGAGAATGTGTAGTCATCGTTTTTGGGTACGGGCTTACTTACTTCCACCTGTGGCATCCCCCATAGATAGTTGGTCAACGTCAACATTGTGGCTTATTGCGTTCAAACTGAACTCTGAAGGCGAATTGCAGCCAACAGCAAAATTGGAATTTTACATTTAGCCAAGATCAATGAGCTATCAAAAAATATATTGTAAAAATTATCTACAATAGGAAACGAGTTGGATAATGATAAGAATACTAAATAAAATGTTTAATTTTCGGGGAAATTTGTTTATCAAAAGTGTGCTTGACATAAAACTAAGCTCAAGGTCATTTTTAGGATTATTGTTAGGATTAATGTGAATCACTTTTTCTTTGACTGTTCTTCAAGAACAAATTAATATAAAATACTTTATTTAAGGAGCTGAGAAAGTTCGTTTTAAAATATAATAAAAAAAAACTACACATTTTTAAATATCTCGGCGATGGATCAAAAGGGCCAAGGCCAATGCAACAAGTGCACCACCCGCAGAGCGCATTGCAGAGTTGCACGTTTCGAGCGATTGTTCCAGCCAAACTATATTAGAGGCCTGACCAACCGTCTCGAACTTATGCTCAACGTCTATCTTCTCCTCGGAACTAAGGTGACGCTGGCGTGTCCACACCTTGAAGATTTGCTTGGGTGTCGAGCCCGTGTAGCCGCAAAAGAAGGCATACGATGTGCCATCCGAGCTAATCAGCTTGTAGGTGACGGGCAAAGGGGACTCCTCACCAATCTGCCAGTTGAAGATGCCATTCTGAGTGTGCTCATCCCAGGGAAATGAGCCTGACTTCTGGGCAGACTCCCATTTACCATCTGTGGTATCCACATACTCGACACGCAACTCGATCTTGTTGTCCGCATTGGCATTGGCAGGTATCGAAACATTCGTGCATTGCATGTTATCCGCAAACGTATTAACTGCCGTCTCATACCAATAACCCTTCATCTACAATCATTTAAAGGTTATAGCCACATCGGAAAAAACTAAAAGCCTTCGCATTAACTTACAGATTCCAGATCGAGTGGTGTACCTGGATGTTCAGTACAAGTCGTAAATGTATACTCTTGTGTTGTTGTATCTTGATCGTTAATTGTTGTTGCTGTTGTCTCCTTGTCTCCTTCTGTCGTGAGATCCTGCGACCATACACTTGGCATGGAACAGGCCAAGACTAACATCAGCACCACAATACATTTCGTCCTGTTCATGATTTTGTACTATTCTTTCCCGAGTTCGTTGAGCAACTGATCGATTTTCTGCCGCTCATATTACTTAAATAATATTATATATATGTATTTCAATTAGTTGACAAACGCTTATCGAATGCACATATATTGCTTTTTCCACACAACCCTAAACGTACACTTGGCAAAACTAGTAGTAAGTTTCATAACTAAACATTGTTTTTTAACTGTTTTTAGAATATTCTTAAGAATATAAAAAATATTAATTATCTCATTATGATAAAGGATTTGATTTAGATTTTTCTCACAGTCTTCTAACATTTATTGCGATAATTTCAATTATATATAATTAAAGCAGTTAAGTAAACAATAGCGAAAAGTTCAACTGTATTTAGCAATCAGATTGTAAATCAATAAAGACTTATCTTCTATATAGTTCCGCGAAACGCCTGTTTTCGAGATAAGCGGCTAATGCCTGATATACGAGTGTTGTCTTATTAGTTACCTTCACTTTTTAAGGTAAACCACCTAGCAATAATATTTGATGAAATCGCATAAGGTGCGATGACGTCATCAGCTTAATCGATAAACATATACGAATTGTTGTTTGCCACTTTGTTATCAATCATTTGAGCAATTTGGAATTGATTCATCAATTGAAAGTTTTCAGCCAACATTATCGAAGTGTAATCGAAACGCTTCTCAGTAAATTTGGCAAATAGCAAACTAATCATAATGATAAGCATAAGATACAATCAAAGACAAGAGAAACGAACAGGTGCCTTGATAAGTTAATTGAAATGAACTTGTTAGACAAAGGTATTAAATACTGATTACAACTCAACTGCAAGACGAACAATAATAGCCAATGTCCTGTGGCTCTGTGTGGCATTGCCTCAGCGGTTGCCCTGTCCAAGGAGACGTGCAAAAATTGTCACCGTCAGTGACAGGAGCGTTCGCCGCGAAAGTTCTCGAGCCTTAATGTTAACTTAAGAGCCGTAAAGAAAGATGTAATGAATGCTGCTGCTGCTGCTGCTGCTGCTGCTGCTGTTGCTGATGTTGCTGCCACTGACGGCAACTGACGTGCAGACAATGTGCAAAAGATTTGACGAGGTCGGTCGGGCAGACGGGGAGTCAGGCAGCTCTTAACCAGCATTCATATTTATTTCATTTAATACGCGCCGTTGTTGTCAGAAACATTTCATGTTATTGGTTAAATAAGTGAAAAATAATTTGTTGAGATTTTTCATATTTAATTCAAATGAGCAATATATAAATTATTATTAATATTAAATTTTCTTCTCACAACGATGGTTATATCATGAGGTTCTTTACCAAAAAACAAGTTAAACGTAAACTAAAAGCAACGTAAGAAAGTCAAGCAAGATAGTTATGTATGGTAGTTATATCCGTTTAACCACAATAACGGCTATCACATGTTTGCATTACTCAAAAGCTGTACACAAACGTTTTGCTGCTTTGGGCAAATCAACTGCCAGACGCGATAGACAGACGTTTGTATAGGTATTTACGTGTGTGTGTGTGTGTGGATACAATTGTAAGTTGCCCCACAGATACGCAACAAACAAACAAACAAAAAAGAAGAAGAACTTGTGGCAACCTTAGCAAACTACCAAAAAAAAAACAAAAAACTAAAATGCAAGGACAACAAAAAACGTTTAAGAAAGATGCGTCTGTGTGTGTGTGTGTGGGTAAAGCAACAGCTTGAACAACAACATCAACAACAGCAGCAACACAAGCAAAAGCAGCGACAGCAGCAATGGCAACTGGCAGCAGAAGCAGCAACAGAGGCAGCGGCAGCGGCAGCAAGAGTAACCGTTATTAAAGATTTTGAATACCTAATTATGAAAATGTCAGACGCAAACGTTTTTTGGGGGGCAAAACACACACAAAACATGCAGAGAAAGAGCGAGAGCAAGATTGTTGTTGTGCGGGTCGCCTGCTGTTGCTGTTGCTGTTGCTGCTGTTTGCTAGCTTTTTGTTGGTGTTGTTGTTGTTTTTACTATTATTGCGGCTAACAGCAGCAAAAGCAGCAAAATTGTGTTTCTGATGTGCCTGGCAGCCAAAACGTTTCCCATCTCTTTAGCCGTAGCAGCAGCAGCAACAACAAGAACTGCCTCAACAGCAGCAACAGCAAAATATGAAAAATTCCATTTTCATGTCACTCAATTGAATTTCCATTCAAGTTTTCTTTTATTTTTCGCCGCTGCTGCTGCTGGCTTCAATTTTTTTTCTCTTCTCTTCTCTATGTTATATATATATATATTTTTTTTTTGCCAGTGACTGACGACGACGGCAGCAACTGTGCCGCTCTTGTGCCATTTTATATTTTTGCCACGTGTGTATGTGTGTGTGTGGGTATGAGTATGCATATGTGTGAGTGTTTGTTTTGTATTTTTGGCCTTTTCAGCTAAATTAATTGCCTACGGAATTGTAGTTAGTTGCCAACATTCATTGTTGTCGCTGCTGTTGCTGTTGCTGTTGTTGTTGTTGGTGGTGTTGAAAGCTCAAATACAAACACTAAGACACGAACAACAAAATGCCAGCAACACACACATATATAGGATCACGTTCATGTGTGCGACTAGCCAACAATGGCAAGCCAAAAGTCCTTTTTTGCGAGAGTTTATGGCAAAAATAAATAAATTTGGGTTTATCTCAATGGTATACAAGTCATTTGCAGCTGAGATTTTTTGCTGCTGCTGCTGCTTCACTTCCTACCTTACTCTGTTTTTCGAAAGGTGACTGTGAAGCGGTAGAGGAGTTTGGCGATGCAGGCTACTTGTGAACAATTGAGCCATGTCGAATAGATCTGTGTAACTGGACAGGGACACGAGCGAGAACTGAAGATTAGCATTGTATTCCGAGTGCTTCGACTTATGTTGATGAATTGTTTTGGCTGAGGCTGTCAATATGCCAATGCAATCAACTGAACATATGTCAATTGCGTCTGTGTGTGTGTGTTCTGATTGCAGAAACACATTATAAGATTATAAACTTTAAAGGCTTTTTTGTTGTCAACCACACTCTACTCTAATCACGCGCCAGCATTGTCGCGGGTAGACATAGGGAAAGAACTAAATCAATTATATATGATATTTAATATTATTCGCTTTATGACAGCGTTATCAAACGTATTCTAATCTTTATACGTTTATAATCATCAACACTTGACTTAGCCAAACCATTTTTTTGATAAATACTTTTATCATGCCATGACTGACCTAGCCCTGAAAGATTTTTGCTGCAGTCCCAAAACTAATGAACAACAGACACACCCTACTGTCGTTGTTGTTGCTGTTGTTGTGTGGCTTTTGTTTAGCTGCTGACAGCAATGCCAACTGCATTCTCTAATTCTCTGCTCTGCTCTGCTCTCTCTCTGCTCAACATTTAAGCATATTTATTTCAACAATTTAAATATAAATTTAACAGCAAAATCCAAAAAAGAAAGACAAAAGGAGAGAGAGAGAGAGCGAGAGAACGAGGGGAGAGTGAAAAGAATGCTGACCAGCCTGCTTGGAATTGGCGCCTGCTGTTGACAAGCTGACAGTACGCACCCCGGGACAACTGCCCGACCCCTCGTCTCGCCGCCCTCCCCAACGCCATCGTTCAAGCGACGCCTCTATAGACTGACTGTCGACGTTTGCAGTTGTCATGCTTTTGCTTGAGTAATTAAATATAATTTTCTTTTGCGTTTTACACGCGCAAACAACAACAACAACAGTGACAGTTGCTGCTGCTCAGTCAGCTATAAAATGCAGTAAAGTGAGTACAGGCAGCAGGGGGGAGGGTTAATTGGCTGTTGCTTGAATTATCATTGGCAACAAACAGAAAGGCGCTAAATTGCGTATACGCCATGTAGTACAACGAAAGAGTCGTCAATAAATTTTGGCAAATATTTGACAAGGTTTTTTCTGTTCACTCATAAATAGTTACTGTGTGTGTGTGTGTGTTGCAGCTGCAGCAACAACGACAGCGACAACAACAACAACAGCAACAGTCGCATCAATTTTTTGTAACATGTTGCCAAACATGGTCAAGCCACGCCTACCCCACCCACACTAACACAGCTGTGGTGGCCACTTAAATGTCGTTATGTTGTCGGGTCACGCGCCACACAATGTTCCATGTCCGAAGCTGTGGAGCAACAACAGCAGCAGCGACAGCAGCAGTAGTAGCAGCACGGCAGCAACTTTATTGCCGCAGCAATTATGCGTAGCTAATAAAAATGGATGTATGTGTGGGTATGTGTGTGGGTATGTGTGTGTGTGGGTTTGTGGCTGTGTGTTTGTGATGGGGGTTTGGTGTGTGTTAGTGTGCCTAAAGGAACGGGCCGTGTTGCTGCTGATGTAGAAAAACATTAAAATCGACATCGACAGCTTAGCGATTTATGTGTGCGAAAATAATTAATGCGTTCATTTATTTAAAAACGTGTTACGGCATTCAAATGAGATGACAAAATACCAAATCAATATGCACAATTAACCCCTTAATAGATCGCTTAGGATTATTGGAAAATAGACTTAAAACTTATGTGGATAAAAAGCTTAAAAAAAAATTAATTGTTGTTAGTATAAAAACATTTATAAATCAGTTTTGGTTAACTTTAAAAATGTACATATTTAAATATATACATATTATACTTTTTTAATTTTTAGCTGTATTTAACTTAAGTATATTTGACTTTATTTATATTTTTATATAGTTGTTATTTGTTTATAGTTGTTAAAACTTAAAAACCTATAAAAATCTAGTATTCTAAAGCTTATTTAATATTTTATAGTAATTTCTTTCAGCTACAAGGGGTTAACATATGTGTGTGTGTGTGTTTGTTAGCGCTTTTGTCGATTTTGCAAATTCATTTTACGGCACTGACATCAGCAGCAGCAACAGCAACAGAGCAAACAATGTTGACAACAACAACATCGAATGAAAGAATACAACAAAAAAAATGCTCAAATATGTTAAGCGGCATTTAAGCGATGGCATCGTCCTGTTGCCTGCTGCCTGCTGTATGAGATAATGCCCGATTCTCAGTCCTCTAGTGTAGGTTTGTATATTTTTCTAAAAATTTGCACGAATTTCATTGTTGTGTTTGTTTGTTTTGTTTGTTTGACGCACATGTGTGCGGTTCCCAGGCACAATGGCAGCAGTCGTAGCGCTCCCCAAAAAAGTATGCAAAGCAAAAAAGCGGCGCACGCCACACGCACACACACCAATCTAACTCCCTGTGCATATGTGTGTGTGTGTGGGAAATGTAAACGGAATTGTTTTGCTTGCTCAGCGCATGTGTATGTATGTGTGTGTGTGTGGCAAAGGGATAATGACAAGCAGCAACGACGCACACACACAAATACACCCACACATATGCATTGGCAGGCACACAAGGTGATGACGCTGACTGCGACGTTGACTGCGCTGCGTTGCGTGTCTTATCTACAATGCGGGAAAACACGCACGCAACTCAAGCAGCGGGTTGACAACAACAACAGCAACAACAACAATAACAAGCTGAAACCTGATGTATCGTGACATCCCTTCTTGGCCCAAAACTGGTTTCTGTAAGTCTGTTTAGTTGAGAAGCGCAATCACAATGGATTTGCATTGTGGTCTAAATAGTGTTGGCCCATTGGCTTTGTTCCTTTGTTTGTACGTTTCTAGCAGTATGTGTGTGTGTGTGTATTTATACACATTGATGTTGCCTATGTTTGCCTTCGCAAATTAACTGTTTGTGCATTGCAAATGTACCTACTAAGACTGATAATGCATGAATTCACCCATTATCTTCTATTGTCAATAGGTAAGGGTTCGTTAAGTGGCATTACTGTACAGTCAAGTGTGTGCATTCAATCAGCTTAGTTTACAAAAGTATTAGCTTAAAATTGTAATATTTGGCAGTGGTTTTTAACGTAATCTCTGGGTAGATCTTTTGTTAAATGTTATATAATTATTTAAAGCTACAAATTGTAACACAGCCAAATTAGGCAATAAGTTTGATAAGAATTGTCTAACTTAATTATATTTGCTTTACAAGCAAATTTATATTATTTATGCATTTTGTTAAAGCAATAATCGTTAAATTTAAAATTCAAAAATCAAACTCACCTCAAAAGTTCGCCGTGAGTCTTCGCCGCGTTTCTTATTCGCCACTCCAAACAGCTGTTACGCTGAGCAGTTAAATTTGAGCGAACTCTGTTAACTTAACAGCTTCTGCTAGCATAACATTTTTGCACACTGTTCAGCTGGAATTATCCAGCACTTGTCGTTTGAATTTAAACAAAAATAAAACGTTGAGCTTTAAATCAAGTAAGCAGTTAAGTTTAAACAGTATTCACGATTTTGTTTCTAATAATATGAATTGCACTTTATTTACGAATTTAAAACTAATATCTAAAATAACTATTTAGTAATTTGTTCAACGGGCTCTTCCCTCTATGTTGGCCGTGTTTTGTCTCAATCCATTGGTAGCTTTTACGCTCTGACACACACAAACGCAGCGATTACTCTTAGCGGCAACGGTGACAATAATGCAACTAATTTAATGACTATTGTTCAATGACTCAGTTTAAATGTGATCGGGAATTGTGTGGGTAGATTCGGGTGGTTTTTGGATATAGAGGTATGAGGATTGGTATAGAATGAAAACTTAATAGTAAAATATACATTAAATTAGCTTAGTTTATGCACTAATTATCACATAGTAAACTTATTTTGTAGGCGTTGGAAATTTGCACTGATTTCGATTTCAATTTGCGATTTGACTTTTGCTTGAGTTTTGACTTATTGGCTCAGCCATAGCCCAGCAGATATTTTGGCAGATACGTAATGGACGACAGCAGGCTATAGCTATGGGTTGGAGAATAACAAAAGAGTATTACACAAAACATATAAAATTAATACTAATTTTATTGTCAACAAGGTTAAAAAAGTATTTTATAATTATCACCGGCAACCAATATGTATATAAAAGTATTTGTATATTTACAATAATGTGTAAGTTATTCGAATATTGTGTGTTTTTGTACCTTAACCAAATGTACCATATACCACATCCAATCCACCCCAGTCAGTGCGATTCATATTCTCCTCCACGGTGTTCTGTTCACCACTATAATTAAGTGTACCCAACCAGAAAAAACAATATATATATGATACTATATTATATGTTGCAATTAAGGCATTGTGTGTGTGAGTGGGTGTGTGCAACAATAAACAAGTGAACAATGGAACAAATAGAACAAAAAAGCATTGAATTTACAGAGATGTATATAGATAAAACAAAACCAGAACCAAAACTAAACGTAGCACAAACGATACAGAAACACAACTAGAACAACGATACATACGAATTGGTTAGTCCGCGATAGAACCACGATTTCCATGACTTTGACGATCCCTCATCGATCTTGGACTCGACATCCGCACAGAAGTGTCGACGATCATGGGAACGTCCACTTTTGCAATCACAAAGCATTCGCTTCTTACACTCTGCATCGCAGGTGGGTCGCGCCGGTGAGTTCTTCCAGTAGTTTCTGTTAGGAAATCAGATTTACTTCGGTAATCTATTAAAACTAAAGTATTTCACTTACTTGTAGTACAACTCAAACAGTTCTTGATTGTCAGTCAAGTCGTTGAGCAACTTATCCCAATCGCTGGGTCGTAGAGCCTTCATATTGTAAGCTGCTCTGGCCGTATATAGTTTATACCAAATTGGATAGCCATAAAGATTCGCTTCCTTCAGATTCATTATCCACGATTCGTGATCCAAGACCAATCGTGTTGTTGTATCATGATCACCATCAACCTAGGATACAAATATAAATACAATCAGTGGGTATTTTAATAGGTTGTTTGATTATACTTACATAATAAATACGATAACCTGGATTAAGGTCATAATAAGGTGAAACGGAAGGTCCAATGTAGGCAATGCTATTGGGATGCGCTGAAATAGGAAAGTAAACAAGTTAGTTAAAGCAAAAATATTTAAAGTAGAAGTATGTTTGATACATATCTTCATAACAATTGATAGACATACTCAGATCATGCGGATCGTAGAACATTTCAAACTCATCGAAATGCGTGTGTCCATAGAACTGAGCGGTAATAGTACTTTCATAGCGTGAAATAATCTTGTAGAAATTGCGGGACCAGACTTTCAGACAGTCCGAATGACCTGGTGGTATGTGACCGATGACATGAACCTTCTCATTGGAGAACT
This sequence comes from Scaptomyza caliginosa, assembly GCA_035044725.1. Classification (NCBI taxonomy): domain Eukaryota; kingdom Metazoa; phylum Arthropoda; class Insecta; order Diptera; family Drosophilidae; genus Scaptomyza; species Scaptomyza caliginosa. The sequence goes on from JAWNNR010000716.1 coordinate 120,116, forward strand.
CTGCACTCTGCAGCTCATAAATGAACCTAGAAAGGGTTTCAAATATAAATGTTAGTAAATAGTCGACTTTAAAAGACAGCTAGGAATAATTACCATTGCAGCTCTGTTGCTGGATCTGTAGAGTTGAGTAGCAGCCACCAGTTTTTGTTGTTGCAATAGTTCATATTGAGGGAAATAATACGGAATCCCGGACGCACCAAAACCGAATAGAAGGCACCTCGCCGTACTGTATGAGAGACGCTTTGTGGTAGCCAGCGACGCCACTGGACATCCAACTCATCGTACAACCAATTAATGGATATATCATCCTGATTGACATAAGGTGGTGGAAAACTATTCACCGGCGCACTCTCATGATTGCCAAGGGCGGGAAATATGGGCACACCAGGGAATTTCTCTGTCATTTGCTTTACTGTCTCTTTGATAATTTCCAGATTCTCCTGTTTCGTTTGATTCCAGACATCATGCGGCGGTAGATCCCCTGTCCAGAGTATATAGTCAATATCCTTGTGGGTTTCAGCAATATGGGCAAGCATATTGTCAACAGTACGCTTGGGTGTATCGCATTTACGATAATCACCCCACTTGCCAGCAGCCGCATTGGGATTGGCAGGACGACCGCTGCTCAAGCGACAGCATAGAGGCTCATTGCAGTCCGCATTGGCACCCTCCACATAATGAGGATCGTAGTGGGTGTCCGAAATGTGCAGCACCTTAAAGAAGGGAGCACCCTCCAGCGGCATGGGTAGATCCGATAAACGAGGTGGTTTCGGCACTGGAGGGAAAATCACTTCCCACTCATGATAGGGATTATAGACATCGCCGCAGCCATCGCCAATGATGAAGCTACACAGCTCATCGGGTCCCAGGTTGACACGTTGGAGGACATAGATCACTTCGCTGCCAAAGAGCTGGGCAACGCCCTCACAGACTCGCGGACTCTGTATGCTTAGATTCGTGCAGTATTGAGCAATCATTTTCATAAGTTCCGCCTCGGTTTTACCCGACTTTATGTAGTGCTGCAGTAGTCCAGCTCCTGCCTTGCAGGCCGTACACGACACCTTGGACATGACACTGTTCTCAATCTCAAAGGCAACCTGCTTAAGATTAAACAGCTTCAATGCCTTATCCACAAAGGGCGGATAAGTGAGTCCATCGCCCGCTGCAGCATCATACCACAACATGCGAGCCGATGTCTGATTCCTTCTCATGGCACGTAAACGTTCCAGGAACTCAGCATCACTCTCAGAGGGTTCACTGTTCGTACGATTCGCATGATACTTAAGCTCCACATGTGGCACAATGCTGCGTGGCTGCTCCTCTACCGGCCAATCATCCAGCTCCGGCTGTGTCCAATTTATGGGCGCCCTTGCGTTTGTGTAGAGAAATGGCAAAGCTGTTCAATGTATAAACAGTGAAAAGATAGAAGTTTTGTTAGAACCTTCTTGAGTTTTGTTGCACTTACCATCGGTTACTGTTAGGCCTGCAGCAACGACAAGTGCCGCAATGAGCCAGCAAATTTGCCATCTATGCTGTGGCATTGTCTGTGTCATAATTGTGGCACGGCCACGACTTTCAGCACCACCGGCACCACCACAGCGTTGCGTCTGCGTTGCCGGCTCAGTCAGTTCAACAGTCAGGTAGCAGCAGCACTTGACCTACATTTTTTTTAAGTGCATTACACAAAAAGTAAAACAAAACAATATATGAACAGTCATTATTATGTTAAACTTGTTTATAATACATAAATGCCCTTATTTATTTTTTTAATTTAACTTATTTGTTTTCGTGGGCCCTATTTGGGTCTTCAGACAATTTTTGAGCACAGCTTGAGACAAACAATAATTTTATTGCAATTTTTGACATTTTTAATGGATTTCCCATATGCTTAACAATTTGGGTTAAGACATAAACAAAGATCGCAAAAAAAAGGCTTGCGTTTCTTAAGGTTTGTGTAAAAACTGGTTTTCAAAGAGACAAAAAGAAGCAAAACAAAAGCTGAACAGTTATAGGGTATATAATAAACATAAGGGTCAACAAAAAGAAAGTGAAAAGCGCATTTTAAGAACTGTTAAAAGAGTTGAGTACAATCTAGAGCCTAGAGCTTGGTACACATCTGATTCACAGCTGAATCATTTACTTTGTTATTGGTTTGTATTATTATAATACATGTAGATAAACATAGAAAATGTGCTCAGATTACCAGAGAGTGTCCAAACTGAATAACAAAAGCAATAATTAATAATAAATCATTTTGCTGATAAAGCTGAAGGCATAATTTGACAAATATTTACTTGTTGTGCGGTACAAAGTAATAAAAAAAAAACAATCTTAAGATCAACAAACTGAAAGTAAATTTCAATTTCATCTTACAATCCAGAGGCTAATGATGCTGATAAAGTTAAAGAACCGAGAGGATGCAAACTGTAATCTTTTGCAGATGTAAATTAAACGGACAGCTTTGCGTTTTGTTGACTTTAACGAGTCGAGAATCAACAACACAGTCTGTGGATAAATCACACTAGTTTAACAAATGTGCTGCACATGCACTAGCCCGTAATGGCCATTAACAGTTGACTGCACACAAACACACAGACACATATGCTGTTGTGCTTTGGGCGCTTAAACATGGCTGACATTTTAGAACTAACGAGTTTTTAAGTGCTGTCAAACTTGTGTTGCACGTTCTATGTTCCCCAAAAATTGACATATTGATTTTGTATTGCAAACACAAAAACACAAATAGCAACGATGAGGAATTAGATATAAGAAATGGGATAACTGGGCGTATGGGTAATGTTGGACGAGATGTTTGAGCTAGAATTTCAATACAAAGTATTACAAATCGATACGTGTTTGGCAAGCATTGAATAAACAAAACATTCGTTCCAGTTGACAATGTCTCTCTATGCGCCACTTAATAAATATTTGGAGGCATAAGTAAGCAATAACCTTGAAATAATAGCAATGCATCAGTCAACATAAACAGTTGAAACTTTTTAATTTGATAAATACGCATCATTTGACATACTTTCTCATTTAATGTCTGATTCAAGTTGATTAATATCTGTCTGACACATAATAATACATAAATTTATAATAATGTTGACTGTGTTAAGCATAATTTTTCTTGACTCTCTTAGCATATAAAACACAACGCAATGACTCACAATCACAATCTGTGCCCCTTTTTACTAGGGAGCATGATCACATGACACTCTGATTACTGCTGATGCATAAACATATAACAAATCAACTATAGAAATTGATTTGTTTTTGTTTTTTAGCATCTGCTGTGATAACCTTAAGACCATTTGTGTACGAATGTTTATTGTGCGAACCCATTATGCATAATTTCAATGTACTCATGGTGAGGTCGTGCTGGGGCAAGGGGCTGTGCTGGGGCAGTGCAGAGGTGTGTCTCAATGCCGCACAACATTTGCGCACTCGCATGGTAATTGGTAAATTGGCGAAGCTGGCCAGTCTGAAGAGACAACAAAGTTGCGTTATGCTACGAACAAAAAAAAAAGGGGCAAGGTGGGGGAGGGGCAGCCCGATTGTGTGCGGGTTGGAATGACGGTATATTGGCCCCTCGTTCAAGAGTGAAATCGTCAACGAGACAGAGAGAGATGGCGTGTAATAAGAAATAAGTAGTAGGGTCCACAACCAAATGGAGAAAAAAAAAAAACAAAACAAAACAAAAAGGCGCGCAACTTTTTTTTGTGTATTTTCTGCTTTTCAAAAAATGTGTGATCTCATTTTGTGCGAAAATCGAAAGTGTCTGTGCAATGGCATCAGCCAAAGAAAATCACAGCAAAAAAAAACAAATAAAAAGAGTTCGAGTTTAATGGGCGGATGAAAAAATAAAAATTATGAATTTCCCAAAACAAGTTTCAGGCTGAACAAGGTTAGGCCAAAGAGGTCAAACCAAATACAAATACTATGAACCCCAATATGCCTTTTATGCCTTTAAGCGTTCTCTTTCTCTCTTACTGTGTTTCTTTCATTATTTATTCAATGCACGCGCCCTAAGGCCAGGCAATTACCTCAAACATGTGCCCCAAAAAACAAAAACCGAAACAATAAAACCACAACAAAAAAAAATCGAATCGCTCCCTAAAATAAAAAAACAAAAAACTAAAACAACTTTCACTTTCTTTAGAAATTATTTTGTTGTAATATTTATTTATTTCTGGTGTAGAGAAATGTGCTAAATACCAAAACAAAGCCCAGTGCCACACGCTCTTAACTCTTAGCGTATCTCTCGATTATGCAGCTCTTGAGTTGGGTATTAAATAACGGTGCAGTCGTCACGCTGCTTGTTGCTTGCTGTTTAACTATGAATTAAAGTGTTGGAGAAAGAAAGAAAATGAAAGTGATTTTCCATGGCATGAGAATGCATAAAAAAATATTAGACAGTTTTTCACCCGATGTTATCTTTGGTGAAATTATGAAATTTTGTACAATAAAAATGCTGTTATTGCATAAATATTTGTATAAGCACAAACAGAAAGCAAAGGAAGTGTTAAATTCTTTAATGCCAACATCTCAGCCATACACAATGGCATGCAAATCAAAAGCATAATGAGGTTAAGCGATTGCTGATTAAAGTTTCTATTTAAGAGAATTACTCAGACTGAATAATATAAATCACACAAACCACTCACGTACTTAACACACACACGCACACTTTTTACATTATAACAAAGAATTAATTATTGGCCATTTTCTAGATTGACATTTCTTCTTTGTACAATACGTGCATCTAAGTTGGCCAATGTCTGGCGGGCTATATCAGTTAGCATTAGCTAATTAAGTATGCAGCTACCGAATAAGAAGTAAAAAGAAGCACAAATAAATAAACAGAAAACAAAATCAGTCAGATAGACAGGTAAATACCAAAGGCGGCGTTAAAAACAAATGAAAGCGCTGCGTAACCAGGCACAAAAGAAGTCTTGCGTATGATCGAAAGAGTGCGTGTGTGCGAGAGCGAGAGGGCAAGAGGAAGAGCTTTAGAGAATGTCAGACAAAACGGTTGTTTGACAGCTAAAGAAGAAAAGTGAAACAACAGCTGCATTAACAACAACAACAACAACAACAACCGTAACTTCAATTTTGCAAGCACTAAACCCAACACAAGCTATAAAGCTTCTTTTTTTCATTCAGCGACAACAACGCCGACAACAGTTGCGCATGCGTGGACAAGTATTGGCCAAGTGAAATGCGCGAACGTGTTTCTTGTTTTTTTTTTTTGGTATTATCTTTATATTTTGTGGTTTTCCTGCACTAACGAAATGTGTAACAAACGCAACTGGTTTGCATTTATTTTTTTGGCTTAGTTTCTGTTGAATGATATCTTTACCTGTTGTTAAAATTTGTATTGATTTTAAAGCACTGTGAACTTTCGGTTCTTTGTTGCGTTTGTGGTTTTGGTTCTTCTTTCTTGTGTGTGCTTCTTCACTTTTTCTTTCCTTTGTCGTTGTATTCACTGTTTTAAGCTATTTATAAACTAGTATGTGCCATAATTCGCGACTCTCTTTTTGTCGTTTGGCCTCATTTATTTACATATCGCTTTGTTTAATTTTGTTTTACTATTTAAAAATTTTCTCACTTATTTTCGTACACACTTTGGGCATGCGCTGAAACACCGCAAACAAACATGCGAACACTGATTAAAGAAGAGACGACCCGTTGTGGTTGTTGTTGTTGTTGCTATTGTTGTCGTCGTAGATTTCACCCGATTGGCTGCCTTTTATCGGCTTACCCGTCTTTCTTACACACACACGCGCGTCCGTCTCAATACCCAAAGCCAAAGAGCTTAAAGCCAACTGCTCTGCACGAAGCGCCACCAACAACTAAACTGAGACGACCGCAACAAAAGCAAATGCAGCTTTTGAGTCAAGCTTGAGCGAGCTTCGAACAGCTGTGCAATGCATACAAAGAGCGCGCGAGCGTCAAATTGCGAGCGGTCGAGCAAGCTTTGCGTTGCGCTTATTTAATTTAATTTACAATAGGAGCGTGATGAATCGTTTTGCAGTTGTCCATCTTCCTGTCTCCCTCTCTGTATCTTGCTCGGTTGGCATATCAGAAACTTTTGACAATATAATTAGAGTGATGCTTATCTTGTAACAATTTGTGTACCATTGTTTTAAAAACGGAAATTGTTTTAAATGATACGAACAATAATGTGATAATAGTTAATTGCGTTGTTATTAGTTAAGAGTAAACAAGCTTTTGAAGAACTTTATTTCTCTATTGAAAGAGATCCAACACATTTGGGACTTATCGTTTAAATGGTTTTATATAGTTCATTAACATTGACAGCAGCTTTATTTACATATATATTCTAGCGTATCAGCAAACGCTTGAGCTTTGCCACTTTTTGCTGTCAACAGCAACAGCAACAACAACAACAATAGATTCATTGCCCCACATTAACATATACATAATTATTTATATTCACGCGATATTTGATTGATGATGACGCGATTTGCATCAATACGACGAGCTCGAGGAGGAGTAGGAGGATTCAATTGGTGCTGTCGATTTTGCCGAGTTTTCAGTATAGATCATGAATATGTCATCCTTAAAGTCAGCCAAATGAGGCAGGCTGCTTGCCACAACAGAAGGTTCTATCTCAACAGCACTCATAGCCTGACCTGACTTCAACACACAACGCCAGGTAACATGCAGACCACACCAGAAACAACGCCTTTGCCGCCTACACTCATCCTTGGGCATGGCCACATCCGAATCCTGCTTGGATGTCCCTTTGCAGCAGAGCTTTCGTTTAACCAGTGACAAAACATTTATGGTCTGCGTTAGGAAGGTGTAGAAGAGCGGATTCACTGCACAGCTGGTCAGATTAAATAGTCCAAAGCTAAAGAAAAAGAGCCAAGCAACGGATGTGGAAACGTTTCCATAAACGCGCATCAGCAGAAAGACCCAAGCGGGCAGTCGTAGGCATATGAAAACGCCCATCATCAGGAGCACCACCCGCACCATGCGACGATGACGTGCCACACGTGCCGCTGCCGCAGGGCTCAATTGCTGGGGCAGCTTGGACGCCGGCTGCAAGGCTGTTGCTGTGCTCATGTCAAACGTGGCCGCCACACTAAAGGCCGTCATCATGGAATACGCTGTCTCCGGCTTGTTCAGCAGATGTATAAAGCCTGACTCATTCTTGCGATCCTGTTGCTGTTGTTGCCGATTACGTTGGTGGTGTCGTCGTTGCCACAGCTGATGTGCAATGGTCACATTGAGAAAGACAAAGGCCACAATGCACGGAATGAAGATGAGGCTAAGACAAATGATATTGTAGATTCCAATGTGACTCTGTTGGTAGTAGACACAAATAGTGAGTATAAATTGAAATGGAAATTGTTTCGTAGCTGATTAGATAGCAAAAAAAAAAAAACACGTGTGAGCAACGTGTTAAAGGTTAAACGCTTTCGAGCGTTTAGAAAGCTGCATAACAGCTTTATATTAAATATATATATACTTACCCTTTGACCCATGCACATGGTGGTCAATAGAATTGCATCGTCCTCAATAACATAAACCTTATATTGCTTGTAGATGAAAAATAAGGGCACTGCGCTGCCCAAACAAGTTAGCCAAATGCCACCAATGCAGCTGATACAGAAAATGTAGCCTGGATTCCAAATGCCAACTGCAGCTCGTCTTATTGCCATATAACGATCCATGGCAATTGCGACAAGCATCAAGCTGCTGGACAAAACTGTTGCAGTGTTGACAAACGGCACAAAATTACACATGAAGGAGCCAAGTGTCTGAAAAAAGCAACAAGTTCAACTAACAACAACAAGTAAAAGTGTTAGTTTCAAGCACAACTTACCCAAACCTCCAAATACTTGGCATTGAAGTAGCCCATATTGCCAGTGGTGAAGCTAATGCAATAGATAATATCGCTGCATGCCAGCGAGATGAGGCAGCTGCGAAAGAAAGGACGCAACTTGCGTCTACTGTTCACATAGAGGCTGCAAACGTTGCCCGTAACGGCACACAGAAACAGCACGGCCGACAATGTTATTATTATGATGCGTTGATTATGATGTATTTGGCATAGATCACTAGCGTTTATAATCGGATACTCATCGAGATCGACGTCAACGATCAGAGCTCGCGAATCCATTTAATGCGCAGCCCTAAAAGTATGCTATGAATATTTTCGGACTGGTTCATGCGACAAGTTCAACGTTTTTAATGTGACTAAATGTGAAAGGTGTGTGGCAACTGCCACCTGCTACCGTTGTACATTGTACATTGAAGCGTTTAGTTAATGATTATCGCCAGATATCATTCACTGGCTGCTTATCAATCGCTTAGCTGCCCCAGCCATTTGATTACTATCGGCTGTCATAACTGTTTTGCTTGGCTGAATCCCACACGCGATCCGGCTATGAGCGATTGACCAATGACCGCAGCGCATTTGGGAGCGCGCCATGTGTCAGATAAATGCGACCAAAACGTAAGTATATATACAATCAAACAATTATTATGGCCTATAGTTAAAGCTACGCATAATTCGCTTGGTATTCTCATTGCATCATCAAAGTTTCTGATCTTTATTCATTGATTTAGTTATTCATACAAATAGTTTTCTTTTAATAAGCAATTGGCCAAATGTATTTTACTGCATAGCACATTTTATTGTCCACTTTACGTTTTTTTTTTCTTCTTTTAACTTATATATTTTATTAGTTTTTGTTTTTCTTTTAATTGAGTTTTGCTTAAGTTGCTTCAAAAAATACAACGCTTTCAACGCACACACATATATGTATATATATATTTAAGTATATCTAGAATACATTTATAGCTATTTTGATGCTTAGCTAAATTATATATATATAAAGAGAGAGAGGTTATTAAACAAATTACAAAACTTAATTGTGATAAACTTAACAGCATAACTTCTAACATTAAATTAAAGGCTAATTAAACTAAATTTGTATAATCAAATCGAACACACACACAAAACTCAATTATAAACAACATTTAAAGCTAGATTATATTAAAAAAAAAGACTCAAAATACTTGGAATCAATTGGCAAGCTCAAAACATCCATACACTTACACACTCATTCATAACACACACACACACACAAATACACAGACAAACGTACGCATGTTTGCCATTTATATATATATATATATATAGTCTTTTATGCTTAGCGCAAGAACCCGCATAGTTATAATATAGTATGATTATTGCATAAGTTTCTTTTGCGTTTAAGTTGATTAGGTAGCTTTACAACGACGGATAGTTTTGCTTAATCATTTTGCTTTTGATTTGCTTTCGTATTTATTTGTATTTAAATTTGTTTGCTTTCTTTTGACGCACACATTGCGCATACGCCTAGTAGTACTCTGGCTGCTCCTGTGACTCCAAATCCACACACTGTGTGCCCATATGCACCGTTAGCGTCTGATAGGGCAACGGCTTCCCCATACTCAGATTAGCAGTCACATAGATCAAATAACTATCGCCAGGCGTCAGACTGAGTATTGTCTCCGTTTCGAGCTTATCAACGCTGCTGCAATATTGATTGTATATTAATTTATGTTATGTTTCGTTCGGTTAGGTATTATTTATAGCTTCACTTCACTCACCTGGGCGGCTTCTCGCGACAACGTATGTATTTGAAATTCTTGTGCTGTGTTATTCGCAATGCCCCAAAGTCCATGCAATAGTTGGTGTTGTCGACAACGCTGCGCTGTGGCAGATTAAACACAATTACGCAGTAGCTAACAAAATAAAGGAATATATATATATAATAGTAACTAAGTTAAAGTCAAAGTTCTTACCTCAATGGTCGCTCATCTGGGGAACCATGCCAGGCGATTGTTGTGCTGCTGCATCGTGTGCGAACATTAAACACCGTTATATTATCTGGCAACTCTGGCAGATCCCGGAACAGACGTTCACTGCTCAAAGCCAGCTGCAACACGATGCCGAAAAACAAACACAGTGACTATGCATTTTGAATGTGAACATTGGAAACATGGAAATGACAAACTTACCCGCACTTTTTGGGCGCGCAACGCTTCGTCCTCGTTGCTGGGCTCGAAGCGCATAAGATAACGTTCGCCAGGCATAACGCCCTCCTGCTTGATGTATGTCGGCAAGTAGATGGCACCCACATTGGCGACCAATCGATGATGACGCAGCATCTTAACGCGTATCTCACTGCCAGCGCAGGGCAGCAGCAGATAGCGCATAAAGCGTGGAGGCGGCGTAGTCGAGGGCACCTTGAAGCTATACACCTGAACGCCATGCAGGCCGCCAATCTTGAGCAGCGACAGCGCCTGTTCCCGCAGTGCCGTTGGATGCGTGCGATTAAAGTGCACCTGACTGCTGGCCAGCTGTAGTGTTAGATTCTGCAAACGCTGATGCACCCCAAAGAGCTGCAGGCGATAGCTGCTATTTGGCTGCAGACCCCGCAGCTGCTGCTGTGTGCGAGCTCCGGTGCACACAATGTGCAGATTGTGTCGCGGATTCAGATGACGAGCACGCTTCGGGGCACGAGACCAGACGAGATCCAACATGTTGCTGCTGCCCGAACAGGGACCGGCTGAGGCACGTGAATGTGTCTGTTGCTGTCGCGTATAGGCAAAGACCGCTTCACAGAAACTGCCAAATTCGTTTGCATTACCGGAACTGAACGTGGCTATGGGACTTGGAGTGCCTGTCCGTTGGATGACCAAGCAATAATGCATGGCATGATAATCAAATTTGCTGTAGAAATTGGTAAATATATATTAAGAAACATTTTTAATCATTCCTATATTTAAGCTTTTAAAAAATTCAATTAACTGCCTTGTATATACAAAAATACTTATCAAAAAATAATGCAAGTGCTTTATTTAAATATATATATATATAAACAAAAATATGCAAATAAAGGTCAGTTGAATCTGTGTACTATCTCCCTGTTTATACAACAAAATCAAGACAAGAAAAACATATAAAAAATGTTTCATATCGATAGTGAACTCACCTACGCTCCCATTTGACAATCAGCTGACGTTTGCGCAAACGATTCTGGGTGCGAATCTGGATGCGATGTGTGTGATTGAGTAGGGGCCAACTCTGATGCGGATGCTTGGCCTGTGCCTCAAGCTTTAAGGCGCCGCCCTGTCGCGCCTGTACAAACAGATCGTATTGGCCGCGAAGGGCGCAGGGCAAGACCAATCTGGTCATGGCGGGCCCCTTTGCCAGGGCAGCCAGATGCAACACGTTCGCTGTGTGTGTGTGAATGCAAATTAAGAGATATTAGGGCGGGAACCAGGTAGGAGAACTACGACCAAGTGCTTACCTGTCTGATTGTAGTAAATCTGACGTGCCACGGGCATTGAGAACAGAATCGTCAGCGGCGTTGAGCTGTTTAATTTCAGCACAAATCTGCAAAGAAACAAGACAAAGGACTGTGAGCAAAAGCTGGTGGAGCGCGGGTTCAGGTACAAGGTTCGGGGCGGAGTAAATGAGCTGTTGACGCCCTTTGTCAAAAATCCTGACACTAAATTATCACACGCAATTTGTTTTCGACCGCTGTCCTCTTCAATGTGAATTTGAGTCAGCGCCTTTGGCAGCCTGGCGCTGCCTTGCAACAATGTTGCAAAAGTTTCTTGCTCTTTATGTTCTCCCCCTCGAATCACTCTTCCCCCACTTCTATTTTCGACCATCTGCCATCTGTCTTTGCCTTGATATTTTCTTGGCCAGCAAGTCCAAAAACGTTTTGTTGCTTTGTAATTAAATGCGAAATTTATGAGCAATTTTTTCTAATGACAAAAAGCCAAGACAAATGTGCTTACAATACACCCACACACACACATTTATGCTGGCAACAGGAAGCGCCGGCAGCGCCATTGCAGTAAAGTAACTCATTGACTTGGCTTATGGCCGGTCATCTCAAGTTTTATGACCAGCTACTTCCGGACAACGCCATTTGCCAATAACTTCCCCCAATCACTGCTACAAAAGCCTCTGCGCGCACCCCCGCAGCAATTCGCAGTTGGCCGCAATGCCAAGAGGTTCCCAACTGTTTGATAGAGTGTTTTAATGCACTCATCCATTGTTGGCGGCCATTTTCCAGAATTGGCGCCGCAGCGACTGCACAAATATTTGCTTTAATTTAAGCCTTGCATGTTGCTCTTGCAGGCAGGAGCATTTTATGTTGTTGTTATTACAATTATTGTTGCTGTTGGCCCGCCTGATGACAGCAGTCAATTATATAAGGCAAACATCATGTGCGATGCACAATGTATGTGTTTTTCTGTGAACCCATCAATTATGCCCGAAACATTAATGCGCTACAAAAATGGGTTTTTCAAAACATACTTTAAAGCCAAACAGCTGGAATTTAATTTGTTCAGCTTTTATTAATCACATTTTATCAACAAAACACAATCAGCACGTGGAAGTGGCGTTGGTAATTTGTCTTAGAATAAAACTCTTCAACTGGAGTCGCCTAATAAGGTCAGCAAAAAAAATAATAACTTTCTATACATAAGACAGCAAAAATAAATTATGTGGCTAGACTAAGTTAGTTGCTATTTTATTAAATAAATCAACAATTAATTAAGAACGATATACCTTTTCTGTGTAGGGTATAGGAATGCACACAAACAGCCGCCGGTTTTGGCTGACAGCCCACAACAAACAAACCGCCATGCAAGGCAAGAGGAGTTTTTTCGGAGTTTTCAGTTGCTTGACCAACGTTCAACCAAACAAACGTACACAGAATGTGGCCAAAAGTGCTGGAAGTGCAACGGCTGCTGTTGCTGCTCTTGTGGCTGCTACGGCTGCCAATTGGCGGCTATGGCATTGTGAATCCCTCGAATGAGTCAGACAACATGGTTATCTATATGTTGCCCGCCAAGGATGTGGGTCCGCACACATGGCAGATGGGCGTTGAGTGTCTGGATAGCTTTGCTCAAATCTTCTTCTATCGCAATCCGCAAGAGCGTTTCACACGCTCCTACAATCTGATGCTGACCAATGTCTTCAACATGTCCTTGCCAGCTGCACTCATACAGCAGGGCTTTAGTAAGCGCATCAATGAGGCAATCAGTGAACCGAATGCCTCGTCAACACGTGAATACTTTCAGCTGCGTGTAATCACGGATCATGATAACAGTTCCAGATTCTTTGGTGAACTACGACTGGCCGATAACTATGTGATTGTTGTAGATAGTGTCGAGCGTTTACATCGTCTGATGAAGCGTGTGAGCAGGAGTCGCTCCTGGAATCCAGGTGCACGTTTCCTGGTGCTATTTCACAATGCCGAAAAGAGAGATAAGCCTTGGTCTGTGGCATCGCAAATCTTCAAGGATCTCATGTCCAATTTCTATGTGCATCGTGTGGCATTAATCTTTGCCGACTCCCCCACAGACTATAATCTGCTAGTCAATGATTACTATAGCAACGTCGATTGTCGCGTGTTAAACGTCCAAAGTGTTGGTCAGTGTCGTAGCGGTGAACTTTATCCCACTCCACATGCCGTGCAAGTTGCCATGTTGGATTATATAAGTGGCTTTAGTCCACGCAACTGTACTTTCTACGTTTGTGCAGCGATTGCAGCACCATTTGTTGAAGATGATTGCGTTCTGGGCATTGAGATGCGTATATTGGGATTTATGCGCAATCGTTTACAGTTCACGGTAGGTGCCTAGCTCCAAAGACATAAAGTATTTAAATCGAAATAAGTTCCCCTTTTGCAATAGACAAATCAAACCTGCACGCGGGAAACACGTGGCGAAGTCGATACAGAGGGAAATTGGAATGGATTGCTTGGCAAATTGGCTAATGGTGAATGTGACTTCATCATGGGCGGCTTCTATCCGGATAATGAGGTGACGGACATATTTTGGGGCTCGGAAAGCTATCTTCAAGATGCACACACATGGTACACCAAACTGGCCGAACGTCGTCCTGCCTGGCAGGCCATGGTTGGCATTTTCAAACCGTTTGCCTGGCTCGGCTTTCTACTGGTGCTTCTGATCAGCTGGTTGGTCTGGTATGCTTTGGTTAGACTGCTGCCCGAGCCACCGTACTATCAACAACTGAGCTTAACAAGTCTTAATGCTCTGGGCGTTTCACTGGGCCTTGCTGTGCAGGAGCGACCCATTTGCGACGCGACTAGAATCTTCTTCATAATGCTAACGCTGTATGGCATTAATGTTTGTGCTATTTACACTTCAAAAATGATAGGAACATTTCATGATCCGGGCTTATTGCATCAGATAGACGAGCTGACGGAGGTGGTGGCATCTGGCATACCCTTTGGTGGCGAGCAGGAGAGCAGGGATTGGTTTGAGAACGATGATGATATGTGGATATTCAATGCATACAACTCTTCGAAACTATTTCGTCCACGCACAGAAAACCTAAAGGCCGTGGAGCTGGGCTATCGCTGCATATTAAGTAGTCGCATGTATATACTGCAGAATCGTCATGCCGATAATATCTATGCCTTTCCCTACAATGTCTTCACCAGTCCCATGCAACTGATTATGAAGGCAGGCTTTCCATTTCTCTACGAGATGAATATGATCATTCGATATATGCGCGATGTGGGCATTATACAAAAGATTGATTCCGATTTTCGTTACAACAACACATATCTAAATCGCATTGCCAAAATGCGTCCACATTTTGCAGCCACGGCTATTGTGCTGACCACGGAGCACCTGAAGGGACCGTTTGGCATCCTTATTGTTGGCATTTGCAGTGCATCATTGACATTTCTGTGCGAAATGCTGTACGCTTATCGGCGGCAGCGACGCCGTCAACGTCGAAGGCTAGCGCGTGGTGGTGGCAACTTTCATAGGGAGAGGCGGCAAGTGCATAAAGCAGTGGCTCCGTTGGTGCGTTTTACGCCAGTTAAACGACGCAAAGTCCTGTAAGTAGCCAGCCAGCCAGCCATCCAGCCATCCAGTCAGGCAGTCAGCCAGGCAGGCAGACAAACAAACCGAAAACTACGCTAAGAACCATAAAAATTGACTCAATTCACATAAATTTGCAATTGAAGAGAACGCAGCCACAGCCACAGCCACAGCCACAGCCAAGATGAGCATTAAACAAGACGAAGAAGATGTAAAAGACGATGTCGATTTTGGTTGGGGTCGTTGTTGTCTGGTCTGTTCTGGTCTGGTCTGGTCTGGGTTGAGAGTGAAGGAAGTGGTAGTAGTTTTCACGCGAAATACTTAAAATCAGCGACAAAATTCTATTTTTGCAACTATCAAAAGCGACGGCATGAAAAACAAGCAGACAGTCAGGCAGGCAGGCAGGCAGGCAGGCAAACAGTCAGTTGGTCGATGTTGGAAGTCTAGTCACAGTTCTGTACTGTTTTGTTATGGTTCTGGTCTCCGTTCAACTCCTGCTGCTCTCTCTCTTATTCTCTCTCCTCACCCTCACCCTCACCCTCACCCTCACCCTCACCCTCACCCTCACACAAATTGACAATCAACATTGAATGAACAGTTTCATTTCTGCTGCATAAGAATAGAAGCGAATGCAATGGCAAATATCGTCAGCATCAACTGTCGCTGATAATAGTGTTATAAGTAGCATATTTACCAACTCTAGCTAAATAAAGTTTCTAAATTATAGCCAGCAAATAAGTATAAAGCAAAACTGTAAACTTAAAACTTTGCCACTTCATTGTTTGCTTCTATTTGTTTTTTTTAGCTCAATTCTAACTAGTTTAATATCAATTCAAAGAGATTAAAAATCGCAAAGAAAGAAAAAAGCGAGAAAACAGTTTATTGTAAAAGTAATCAGCATAAAACTTTTATGCGACAACGCAAGATATATATAAACAGATAAATATAAAGTATAATTTGTTGAGAGCTAGCTAAATAGTTTGCAAGTATTTATTTCCTTTTATTCTTCGTTAAGCTTTGAATATATTTATCATAATATTTTAAATTTAAATGAAACTTGATCTATGTGTACAAGATTATGTTTGTCAATTGCTTAAAAAAAAAAAAAACTATGCATTAATATAATTATTTATTTATATTTTAGAAACTATACACAAAAACAATGTTATAAATCCAATAATAAAATTATAAATTATTAAAAACAAGCCCAGAACCCAAAGAATTGAGTACTTGTTATTAATTTAGCACTGAATTTTCTATCTCTTAGCTGTCGGCAACTGTTGAAATACGCATTTATACGCATTTATTTTCTAGTTGTGAATGATTCAAGCATTGCACAGCGTCCAAGCATAGTAAAACTAAACATTCACATTCACATTTACTCGATTACTCACTGAGCACTCACAAAATGGGCACACCGCGCACTTATTGTGTGTGAGTGTGTGTGATTTGGTTTTTTGGTGAAATTTTAGACTATTGAACTATGGCAGCAAGTCTGATGCTCTGATGGGCTGACTAAGCAAACTGGGGAGCCGTCTGTCTCGCCGGTCGATGTGACGCCCAAATGTCTGTCTATACTTGAGATGCAATTGCAGATGCTCAAACAGCAAAAACAACAACAACAAACAGATACATATACGTTTTGCAAAGCGACAAACAGTATTGGCAGTCTAAAAATACAAACAATACGTTTATTTGAGGCACGCAACAACAACAACAACAGCAACAACAACAGCAACAGAGAAGTCGTCAAATGCTGCCGCTGAAGGTCTGCGCAGTAATTTTTCTGCAGGCAACAACAATAAAATTATGCTTCGCATTTTTATGATCAAAACAATTTTTAGTAGTCTCGTGTTCTTTGGTTATAGTTGTTGCTGCTACTGCTGCTGCTGCTAGTTTTATTGTAGACTTCTTTGATACGCTTACAAATAAATAGTTTCACGCCATAAAGCAGTGTGCAGCAGGAGTGGGAGTGTGACGTGTGGCGGGACGTGTGGGAAGGGTTGTTGCTGCTGGCGCAATAAAAGTTGTTTACAACGCTTGAGCCTGCGGCGCACATAAAAATGCAACAAGAAAAGCAAACACAACAAGCAAGCGCATTAACAACAATTTTGCTGTTTTGTAGTTTGTTTTGATTTTCGGGCCATTGGCAAAATGCGTAGTAGCAAGTATGCAAGTATGTGTGTGCGTGTGTGTGTGTGTGTGTGTGTGTGTGGATGCTACAGGTGGTCAATGGTGCAAAGAAATCGTGGCCCAGTCTCAGTTTCCAAGTGTGTGTGTTTGTGCGTCGAATTAAGCCGTTAAATTAATATTTACGATTGTTTTTGCACAAAAAAAGAATTATTATTAACAAGTCGAACGAACAGGAACGCGTTGATTGCGCTCCCGGCAACTGCAACAGTATCCTGTCCGCAAAAAAAAGACTTCGTCGTTTAATTCTAGCAGTACTCTTAATGACTGCACACGCCATTAAATTGGTTTGTATATTTACCCTTGCTCCTTTTTGCAACAAGAGACGAGCATCACGTACTGTAGCTGAAGATGGAACTGGATGCTAGCTATCAAGTTGAAATTTGAGCAGCAGTTGTCGATTTGACCGCTCTGGTCGCGCGACAATAAAAACGCTTTACATAGAAACAAGTAACAGCAACAAGAACAATAACAAAAAACGACAACAAACCACAACATTAATTTGAATGTTTGACATTCTATGCCAGAGAATGTTCAAAGTTATCTGAGAACAAGCAAGCGAGCAAACTTTCAAGAAGAAAATGCTAAACAAGAACAAGCAAAAAAATAAAAATACTAAAAAAATATATATATACATATAAATATATATGTTTGACTTCAAAGATTCGCACGTTCCTTGGCGAAATAAAAGACAGAAATGTTTGAAATATATAAAAGTTATTTAAAAAAGAAAATGTGAAATTAGACGTATCACGAATTTGAGATGCTCTTCTTTAAGTTAATATCTTTAAAGCCTTACCCAAATTAAATTGTACCTTTTTCAAATATCATCCAAGCAGTCTTGTTTAAAAAACAGAATAAATACTTATATAAATATATTTGTAACCAACTGAAGTGAAGATCTTTCTTAAGTCTTTTCTCTTCTTACATTAAAACTGTCTTCTAGGGAAACTTTTTTAATTGCTAACTTTTTATATATAGTATATAATATTAATAATGATTTCATATATGTAAACATATGCAAATGTTTCCCATTTACCTCTTGAGAATCTTCTTTCACCTGCTTGGCAAAATCAACGCACCCAAGCGATATGCAAGTGTATATAAAATCGAGAAGACAAAATGCCTGCCAGGCGCGCGCGCTAAGCGAAAACGTGACAGCTTTTCTTGACCCAGGCCCAAACGAGGGCAAAAAATAACAACAACAGCAAGAAAAAACAATGAAAAAAGGAAAAAAATAAAGGCAAAAGAAAAACATAAAGACGGGGCAAAAAAAAAGTTGCTCATACGCCACGTGCAACGCGGCCGCAGCTGTGGGCCTAACAAAAATACAACACAAACACTAACAAAACACACACTACTTAAGAAAACAAGCAAAAGTCGATGTTGAAAAAGAAGATGAGAATTCACACACACACACACACACACACGCATACACACACTACTTATATTTATGGCAACTGTAAAAATCTGGCGCTGGTTTTTGTTTGGCCAGCCACACGTCGTGGTTATAAATTATGTTTTTTGTTGGTTTCTACCCTCTTGCCACCCTCCCACTGACCATGTCCTTTGCGTCCCTATCGCGTTTTGTTATTGTTTGGCCATAATTTGATTTGTGTGACAGGCGGCGTCGCCAGCGCACTTAGGCGCATTACTCAAATTATGAGCATTCGCGTTCGTATTTGGATATGAATACATGGATACTTACCGTTTCTTCTGCCGCTGCTCGAGTGCTATGTGAACCGGAACATCCACATACAGATCTTCAACATCATCGATGCTATTCAGCATTTTCTCATATGCCTGCCGTTGCGGACAACTGGACGGCAGGACATGTGACTCCTGTTCATGTGAGTCGAGTGGCTCCAGGCTGATGCGATTGCTGGATAGCGGTATGTGTGCAATCTCTGCCCGCAAATGTGGCAACAGCAGCAGCAGGAGCACAAGTCCTGGCTGCTTGGCCAAATGTTGCCGTCGCATTTTAACTTTTATTATTTATTTGATTATTTAGCTTTAAAGTTTTATTGGCTGTTAACTGTTCACAAATCGACATAAATTCAATTTCTTGGTAATTTTTTATTTGTGCGTTGTGCTTTAACTGAGATTTAAGTGGGTTAAGTTATTGGTTTGCTGTGGCAGGCAGTTTTGAGGGGCGGGCTTTTTAATGAAATGAAATCAATCAAAGTGAAACGTATTTTTTCAAAATATATATTAAAAAATAAACTATGAGTTGACTTTAAGTAATACATATTTAAAAGAGCTTCTCCCTTTACAACATCTAACATCCACGACTTCACCTTCAGAACAGCTGCAAAAGTTCATATTACGCTATGAATATGCAAAGAAAACACCTGTTTCTCACATGCTTCAGATTACCAGGCAAACTTTAATTGAGCAAGACATGAATAATGAAGATTTAATTACCTACGAAATTGACATTTACATTTCGCTATAGCATTATTTATTTAAGAGGTATTAAAAAACACTTGAAATGAGTCAGCCACTTAAATAGATATTTTTTACAGTTTACGTTACGATGTTCTTAAGTCCATTTAAAAAAGAATCATGTTTTGTGAATTAGTCAAACGGAGAGAGTTCTTACTTGCTGAAAAGTCAACCACAATTTATTTAATCCCACTAGAGAAACGCTTTGCTAAGCCAGCTTAAAGTAGCTCATTTGGAAAGGACCTCTTGGAATTTAGGGTTTATTTAGTTTACTTTGTCTATTTAAGATAAGATTAGATCCAGCAATTGCCTACAGCTATTTTTTTTTTATTTTTTGTGTACGTTGTCTATCTATAAATCATTTCCATCAAGGCAGCTTATCCTTTGCTCAGTTGTTTTTTTTTTTTCAGCCTTATCCCAGTGCTTTAACTCTTCTGCTTGGCCACTTTAGCTTCAACTTTGCTTTGAGGGCCCACATCACAGAGCCTGTCACCCCCAACCAATACAAAAAAAAATAAAAAAAATATCGCTGTCAGCAACAGCAGCGGCACCATCTCTCAACCCCTATATTGATGTTACTGTTACTTCTCCTTCTGATGATGATGATGATGATGCTTTGTACAATTAAGGCCTGTCAAACCTTTGACACACGTCGCTGTTGTTGCTGCTACTGTTTGCTGCCTGTGACAACTTCTTTAACTTATTTTTGGCAGCGCAGTGCGTCGGCTTTTTTTTTCATTTTCTTCAATTTTTTATTTTCAAGTGTTTGCTTTGGTTTGTTTCTGTTCTGTTCTTTCTTTTACATTTATTTTTGATGTTTGACTGTGAGGCAGGCAATTAATTTTTGGCTGCAGTGAATCGATTCTTGGAATTGTTAGATTTTGCTAATTGCGGGCCACACGCCCCCTACACGCAATATATTCTTATTTGCCTTTTCTTTCTTTCTTTTCCTCAACTTTTTTTTTTTTTTTGATTATTTTCGGGCAATTAGAGTTCTGCGAAATGAGCGAGCGACACAGCAATTGGTCATTGACTCTATTGATAATTGCTGGTGTTTTTACTAGGCCGAGGGGGTTGGGGTAGGTTGCCACCTGTTGTCGCCCTGCCGAGCAATTAACGGCACACGCCTGCCATCAAAATACACACACACACACACATACATAAACACACTAACCGAAGCACTCACTTCTTTGGTGTTGTTAATATTTTTGAGCGCGTATCATTTGTCTTGGCACTGTGTTTTTGTTTTGTACCGTTAGCCTAGCGGTATTTGCACACGCACACGCATACGCACACATTCAGACACATGAATAACGCACACTGAGTGACACGCGCGTAGGTCGGAAGCTGAAGCTTTTCTGCTTCCGTCTGCTTTGACGAGCAAACACAAAATGAGAGTCGTGCGCAAAGCAAACGAAAAACCGAGCGACAAACTGCTGCTGCTGCTGCGCTAACAGCGCTGCCAGCGCTGCCAGCGTCAATAGCGACTGCGAAACGAAGATGAACGCCTTACACACATACACGAAGACGTTTGCCGAAGTTGCCGTAGCGCTGCCAGCAAACATATGTGTGTGTGTGTTTGTTGGTGTGTGTACGTGTGTTTGTATGTTTATATATAGCCTTCTTATGTTTTTTTTTCCTTTCTTCTTTACCTTAATTAATGTGCCTGCTTCAGGGGCTGCCCCATTGATGAGGCTGCCAGCGTTGCGACTCATTCTCTTCGCCTGTTCTTTCCTTCTTCTTTTTTTTTTGCTTTTTTCCTACACCAATGTGACGAATGTGCTGCTGTCTCTGTACAGCACCCTACACCGACACACACACAACCCTCCCTCTGCCACTCCTGTTGACTGCTTTTGTCGCGCCAACTTTTTTTTTGATTTTTGAATTTCATTTTCATTGAAAGGCAACAACAAGTGAAACATTAAATGCGTTTGTTTTATGCACGGCACGTGACTTTTAATGAAAAAAAACGGCAAAACAAAAGCCAAAAAAAAATAGAAAAAAGATATAACAACAACAAAAACAAGAATCCCGAGCGCCACTGAGCCGCAACAAACTGGCAGCGAAATGTAATCCGAGTGGCGCGACCAGAAAACACGGAAGATAAACATTTGATTCTGATTCAGCTGGTGGCTCAGAGACCCAGCGACCAACTCAGGCGCTGCTGCCGCCACGATTTTGTCTGGTGCATGATGCCTGTTGCAAGCAACACGGTCTCCACCATACAACATGAACCAAGCTCCACACGCTGCTGTCCGTGTCCAAGTCACAGTTTCAGTTTCAGTCCCCAGTTTGTCTAAAAACATTGCGAAATTCTCACAGGCCTTCGACTCGTTGTTTTTTTTTTTTGTTTTTCTGCTGATTGCATCGATTTAAGTACATGTGTTTCAGTTCTTTTACACATAAATACATACATACATAGACAGAGTAGGATAAATACATACATATACAGTGGTCACTGTTTCTTTCACTTTAAGCTCATTGCGAAACAATGTGATGATAACATAACATTAAGATAATATCGATGGGATTGTATTAAGTGATTTATAGTCTTTCCAATGGTTATTACCATAATGACCATCAAATGAATAGCATAATGTACAGGCTATATAATCTTAAGTTAATCTTTATATCTCTAGCAAATATCACTTATTAAAGCTAGCCGAACAACTTGGCTTTAAGCGCTTTTGTTTTGGCTAAGACTTAACCAAAAAAAAAAGGTTTCATATAAATTCGAAGCTTCTTGTAAAACTTTTTTCACAACTTAAGTTCAAGTTACATAATCACAAAGCTCAAAAATTTTTTGTTGTTGTTGTTGTTTATTGTTTTGTGTATTACGTATAATTTAAGGTAATTACGTTCTTAAAGAATGCTGACGTTGACTTAGACGCGAGTCTGTCTGGCTAATAGACTGGATTACCTGTGCATTTAATTTCTTGTTTTCCTCTATGCCTGTCTGTGGGGGGTTTTCCCGGAATTCTGACAACGCCAAAATGCTGTTGCGACAAGCGGGCATGAAATGAATATTTTCGGTGGCTCAACTGCAGGAATACACTTGAGGCACGATGCCAACTAACAACAAATTAACAGCAAATTAGTAGGAAAAGCAGCGAAAAATGTAAGTGACTTAATCAGCGGCAAAAGACAGACACAACAGCAACAACAACAACAACAGCAACCACAACTGAAACAAGACTCGACGACAGAGGAAGACGAATGGCTGTTGGGTAAACAGGGGCAACCTTGAAGGCGCCCCTTAAGCGCATAACTCAACAGCCACGGATATTGGAGACCAGGTTCCCGCCAGGACAGGCTCATGCATAATGCAAGGCGCTGCTTCGTCTGTCAGTCTCCAACTGTTCGACTCTCTCTGTCCACAATCTCTCACCCTCTCTCCTTCTGGCTCGGCGTACGCATTGCATTTTTCAACAAATTAATTATTGACAACAAAAAAAAAACAATGTAAAGACTGAAAGGTGGAACGAATGCCTCGACTTGACTGAGTAAAAGTGTCTGACTTATAATCTTTTTTTTCTTATTGAGTTTTGTTGCTCTTGATAAACGATGGGAACATTGTAAAAATAGATGATTCTGCTCGATTGGCTGGTAAATCGCAGCTATAGGCAGCCTTTGCAAAATGCATAAAGAATTAATGTATATAATATAATGTATGGCTTTTAATTTCAAATAATATTCATTTATGCAACATCAAATGTGAAAAAAGGGTAAATTAATTAAAGCAATATTTGGAATTAATCAGTGATAATACAAATTAAATCAACTAAAAATTGTACTATTGGAGAATGAAATAAGTTTATGCTGTGGGTAATTGGAAATAAAAAAAATATATATGAATAAATAATTATAAAATTGTAATTCAATTTAAAGAAGTAAATAAAAAAATTGCATTGAATAAATAAAAGAAATTTAATAATTCTACCACAAAAAAGTTTAAAATATTGCACAGACAGCAAGTTTTTTTATATATATATATATGCACATCTGGCAATTATAGTCAAGCAAATCATATTACCTAAATGTTTCAACTCCATTATCGACTCCTGATGCTGCTGTTCCTCATTTTCGGTTGCATCGAATGTTATTGGTACAACATTTTTGCCTCACACTCGCACTTCATCAACGCGAAATGATTGGCATGCCAACGTCAACGGCTGAAGCAGCAGAAGCAACAACAGCAGCAGATGAAGAAGCAACAGCAACAACAACAACAACAACAACAATTGCTTATTCTGGTGGCTTCAGCGGCGACAGCCTCCGACATGTGTAAAAGAATCGTTTAAAATATATGACAGCCGCGCCCCGCTCGATACGCTCTCCTTACTTGCTACCACTCACTGACACCCTCTCCCTCTTCCACTCCGCCCTCTCTCACACACACACAGACACACACACACTTACTCGCTTGATGCCCCAAGTTGCCTGCATAATTAACCACAGAGCCGAAGCACACGGCAGATCACAATAATCAATACGGTGATGGAGGATGCGAACAAGCCAGGCTCTTGACTGGCCGAGTTTTTCTTCTTTTTTTTTGTTGTTTTAAATATATATATGGTATACATATGTTTAAATACGTTTTTTGTTTGCATACCCTGTAGTTGAGCTTTGTTACGGCTTAGAGACTTAAGGGATTGTAGTTAGTTGTAGTTTAAGAATCTTCATTTAGCTGCTTTAACTTAAGTTTAACGCATATCATGCTTCCATCCTTTTAAGTACAGGGCATTCTAAAAGTCGCTCATTTTTCGCATAATCACATTGACTTGTTCCTTTTTTTTCATGTGCCATTCAATGCGTGTGTGTGGTCCAGTGCTTCAGATGTTTTCGGTAGCTTCGTTTGAACTGCGTCCAGGTCTGCCATCTCCCATCGCCCATCGCCCAACTACCAACTACCAACTACAGATATATGTACCTGGCATCTCAGCTTGCCAGCAGCAGGCGTAGCTAGATTATTTGTTTACACGCATCCCATAAAGCGATGCAAATCCAACCAGCCATCCATCATTCATCATTCGAATGCATGGCACAAAAGGATGAGGAGGACTTTGTGTTTCGAGCACATTACAACACCTATTTGTTTGAATGGAGGGGGTAATGCCGCGGGCCGCAAATAAATGTTGCACACACACCAAGAGCCAAGGCTGCGCTGGGTAGACAGCTGCCACATGACACCTGGGCCTAGAAGACAACTGTTGCGGCTCCAACTGACAGCTGGGCGTGGCAGCAGCTACGAATGTCCAAAGTCAAAGTCAAAGTGAGGGGAAAACTTTTTACTTAGTCCTGCGTCGCTGAATGCCTTTATCCTTGGCATGCCAGAAGGGGTGGAGAGAGAGTGAGTGCGTGGATAGGGAATGGGCGAGTTTGAAATTGTCAACTTGGAACGCATTTTATTAAATGAAAGAATGTTTTTTAGCTGTTGTAGCTAGGAGTTGGGGTAGGGGGCGGCCCTCAGCTGCTGTCAAACTTATGCCAAGCAAATCGTGAAAGAGCCCAAAGCATATACACACATAGACACACACATAAAAGCGACTACACAAAGTCAGAGACAAAGTGAAAATTTTTTTAATTGCATTTTTTTCTTCTTTTTTTTGGCCAACTGTCGCTGCGGATTATTGGCAATGGCAAGCGATTCATTCCGCTGGAAATTGCAGCTGGAAAGTCTTTGCGCAACACAAAACTTGCATTAGAGACAGACAAAAGGGGCATATGCCCGGGGTGGGCAGCAGGACCAGAGACAATGGCAACTTGTATTCAAAATGCGCAACACAAAAAAAGAAAAGAAAAGAAAGGATATTGGATAAGAATACTTATGCTAATGAGCAGCAGCAGCAGCAGCAACAAGGACACAAGGCATCTAGGCTAGAACAAAAGAGCAGCCTCAATAGGTACTCCACACACACACACCAAAGACACTGGCACATACATAAGAGCCAATACAATATTAATTTCTGTCTGAAAGAAAGAAGGACATAAACAAGCAATGGAATTTGAAATATTCTCTTGTTGCCCATCCTTGTCTTTAACTTTTTTGCTTGAAAAAACTTTCAGTTCAATTGAAAACTTTGTCAACTAATTATGTGGTGGAATTTTTGATTAAAGCTAAAAGTGTTTGGTGTTCAGAATTTTTTTTCTTAACTTTCTAACAACATTTTTGTTTTGTTGCCAGTTTAATAGCTTTTGCAAGTATTTTCACTTTCGTTATACGGAGTGAAATGGATTTATGTGAAGACAAAGATCATATAAAATGTGGCATGAAATATTGTGTTTTTAGGAGAAAATTATTTATAATTAATATATAATAATATAGTCATAAATCAAATCAATTTTAAAGAAGTTTTAAGTCTGCAATATTTGGCATATTGGCAACAGTTTATTTTATTTTATTTTATTTTAGCTAAATAAATAGTTGCCAATAGCTAATCCATTTATTGGTCTTATACAAAACACACAATAAATTGTTTCGCTTTGCACTACATAAAATATTTAACGAAATGCATAAATAAATACCACACGCACACACACACACACATACAAACCGATAACAGCAACAATTTAAGCTGTACTTTTTTTTGGTAATTCTGTTTTTTTGTATTTTTTGTTGACGCCGCCGTTGCTTGTTTGCCGTTTTTCTTTATGTTTTTGTTTAAACGTTTCGAACGCTTGTCATGCAATGAAAGAGCTTTTTGTGTGTGTACGTGTGTGTGTGTGTGTACGTTGTGAGCTGTTACGCGTCGCCACCCAGAAGCTCAAGCATATAAGAGCCTACATATTCCATCATCATCATCATCATCATGCTCAGCCTCAACCTTGCTGCTGTTGTCGACAACATTGTGTGTGTTTTCGATAAATTGTTGCTGCCACGCAACCGAACAGCAGCAACAACAACATGCCAGTAAAAAGGGATAGCGATCATGAGCAACTCATGATAATCATGTTATTGGCTGTTGCTGCTGTTGATGATGATGATCGATGCCAACCGCTGCCAAAATCCAATGCCCAATGGCAATAGTCAACGCCAACAGCAGCAACAATAATAACAACAGCAACAAGATCATCGGCAGCGTTTGATTTGCTTCGCCTGCTATGCAGCCCATTAAAAGTACAATGACCAGAAAATAACGTTATTAAGCGAGGCGAGGCAAGACGAGACGAGCCTGAGAGACACAGGCACAAAAACCCAAAAACCTCGGGATCAAAACAAAGTAAACAAGAGTTAACCAAAACACGCACACACAGAAAGACATAGTGTGTCCAGGTTCCGGTTCCCAGTTTGAAGTTCGAATCCCAGTTCTTTGCATTGAGGCACGATCGAAAGCGAAAACGTTGGAGGTCCGCTGCATAAACAAACCACACAAAAAACACAACAGCAGCAGCAACAACAATCTATAGCCGCAGGCAAAAGAAAGAAATTGCTACAAGGCAAGCATGTCTTATAGTTATACCCTGTAAATCATTATAGTCAAGCAATAAAATAATATTATTCTATAATAAAAAACTATTAAAAAACATACCAAACATACCAATTTATATAAAAAACACTTCAACCAAATACCTTTCATGAACTTTTTCTGTTGGAATTTAAACTATTTTAAATAGTAGAAAGTAAAACATTAGCTTAAAAGCAATAAGGATTATAAGCTTAACTCATACCTTAACGCCTTTATTTATAGGGTAACCGAAACGAGGCAGTAACAGTTTCCATTTCATTCTTTTTGCTGAATGCTGGCCTAACTGTTTATCACATGGGTCCCGGCTAATTGGTTGACTCTTTTGAGTTGGGTTAGTTTTGATTAGAAGGCAACAGCAACAACAACAACAGCAACAAGAACAACAACAATGCTGTCCAGCAAACAAGTCAAAATTACATAGTTGAACAAGGGGAAAGAGACACCCACAAATGGACGATGTGGACGTGAAGCAATTCCCAAAGCTGCAATGCAGCCACTCGATTCAGTTGGCCCAAATTGCAGGCCAAAAGGCGCCCAACTGCAAAATGGTTCTTACTCTCTCTCTCTATCTCTCTCTCTTTTTGTCTCTCTTTCGCTCTGTTGCTGTGACTCTGGCTTAAAATTGATTGAAATTATCAGCTTTGAGTTTTGGCATGTCAGCTGTGTGTGTGTGTGTGACTCTATGGTGTGTGTGTGTGTGTGTGAGTGGGACATTTAATGGGTTAAACGAGCCAATGTGTCGTCGATGTCGCTTGCCAAGTGGCTTACGCTTGTTACTTAATTGGATTTGGGTTAAGCTATGCCAAATTACGGCCAACACAGCGAACAATAACAATAAACTTGTAGTTTAAATCCATGTATATAAATGTGTATATTTGCTGATATGCGCTTTTAATGAAATGATTACCAAAATGCCCTTATCACACACAGCCACTCAAGATAGTAAAGGGACACAATAAGAGAGAGAGAGCAGCAGAGAAAGCTTAACCAGCTAAACAGCCAGGCGTGTCAAAATTTTTAACAAAATTTCACATGCCATGTAATTAGCAATGACAGCAAACTCAGCTCAGCAAAATGTCAAAAATGAAATGCTTGCCAAAAAATTACCAGCAAACAAGCAGCCACAACAGCAAGAGCAACACTAACAAGTGCAAATTGTCAACAATCAAATGGCTGCTAACAATGGCGACAAAGCGCCATTTTGACATGACGCAAAAATGCGACAGAAAATCCGACAAGAATAACAAAAATATGCAAACAGCAAGCCAAAAACTAAAGTATAATTTTCACTAAAAAGAACTGCATAGACTCTATAATTTTGAAAATGTATTGTTCTAGAAATCTAGTTGATTTTTCTGAAAAACTGTAGTTAATTAAGATACCCTTAAAGGCATTAAATCATGTTGTTAGTAAGATCAAGTGTCACTTAATTTTCATAAGAAATACATGAATAAATAATAAACAATGTGCAAATAGTTCTTAAAATAGCTGGCATAATGCCAACAAAAAGTATTCCTAAAATAATTTAGATTAATTGTTGCGTTTAGTTTATTGAAATATTTTTCTTTGTTTTATATAGTCAGCGCACAGATATTTCCGGATCATACAGTTATTTCTAGATATGTGTAAACAAAAGCACGCTATAAATAAATCAAATAAATGCGTGCCAAAAATGTGAATATAAGATATGTCTTGGATGTTAGAATCATTAGGTAATAGTTTAAAACATTGAAAAACGAACTATTTCATAAACGTCTAGTTAGCAAAACTCACTACCTGCCAATGTTTTTGAAAGCCACCATCGAATATGGTTTGCAAAGCATATGCTGCAAAGCTGCTTGCATTGCCAAAATGCTTTGCTTTTGTGGCATTTTGGCATTCAAAACGCAACTAACGCATTCAGCAGCTTGAAAATCTGACATGCTTTTTACATTTCAAACATGGCTCGACTCAGCACGACGGGTCGCAAAACTGAAGTTTCAACTGCATTTGGTAATGTTATTGTTGTTGCTGTCTGGTTTTGCCTGGCAACATGTTGTCATTGCCGTCGCCATCGCTGACGTCGCTGCCTGTCTATCTGTCATATTTTCTTGTACAACAAATGTTATTTCAGATGAACAACACACACACACACATACACATGTACACGCATACACATTAGTCGAGCTTTACTTGTTTACTTCTTACAGGGTTTCATCCCTAAACACACACACGCACACCTATGTCCACACAAGATGTTATGTTGTAAAGTCTATGAAGAAAATGTTTTATTAAAATTACTTTTGCAAATTTTAATTTATTTTGGACTAGGTTGAAATTGTGACATATCTCTCAAGCATTTTCACATTGGATTTATTTTTTTTTAAGTCATCAACATTACAAGTTTTTCTTAACCATTAACTTATTTGTTACATGCGAGTTTCTGCCTTTTTCTAACCTCCAACTGAAGAGCATTAAAATATCGTTATGCGCAATGTTTCGTAATTTGGTTTTTGCTGCCTTTTCTATTTTCCTTATTTCGCTGCGGCAACATATTTCACTGCATAATTTCATAGTTCTGCTCGTAACGCATGCAAAAGACAACAGCAACAACAATCAAAACACCCACAAATGGCAAAAAGGCAGCGAACTAAAAACTTGACATGGGGACAGCCGCAGCCACAGCCGTCTACAACTGACAGTTGTCGTTGTCTCGTGACGTGTTTTTCCATCTTGTAGTTGTAGTTGTAGTTGTAGCTTGTTATCATTTTTTAATAACATTGTTACGCTGAGCAACAACGAAATTTGCATAAAACACACACAAAACCAGGCGACGTCAAAGTCAGCGAAAGCAACAGGAATGAGAAGAAGGAAGCAAAAACAAAAAAAAAAAAGAAATGGTAAGCGTCCAACACGTAGTATGAGTAATTTCTTCTTAAGCACAAGACAATGACATGCACGCGCGTGCATTATGTGAATGTATGCGTGCGTTCATGTGTGCATGTGTTTGTGTGAGTGTCGACTATGAGTGATTGTGTGCGTGCAGTATGAAATAAAACAATTTTCATACAAATTCCGTGCATTTGCATAAATTTTCAAACGATGTCGTCATCCAAACGCAGTGCAATGCCATTCTGATCCTGTCAGGATGAGCAGGCATAGCTCTCAGTTACCCATCCCCACCAGCAGCAGCAGCAGCATCAGCGGCAGCAACTAACAAAGGCATCAAAGCGCGACATTTGGCCAAGTGCATGAGGCGTGCCTGATAAAAAAAAAAGGAAACTTTTGTGACCAACTCAATTTTATTTTCTTTTTTTGTCCTTTTTCGGCAATAATCATAAAATTTCACTGCATATGAAACAAAAACGAGAAGTTGCACCAAAAAAATTATCAAAAAAACCAGTTGTCGTGATTTGCCAAAGAATCATGACTATGAAATTCCCTAAACGCAAAGCAGTTTAGTAGAAATTTGGTTTTGACGGATCATGGTTTAACCTTTAAATTAGTATTGTGCCAAGAGTTTACAAAGAAGATTAATATATCAAAACTCTATCTAGTCTCATTCTACTTTTCCCAAATATATTTGGGCAAAGCTAAAGCTAACAGCCAAAGCTTTGTAAAACTAACTAATAAAAATCTTTGAAATAACTTCATAAGACTGATTCAAACCCACTGACAATTTCATTGGATCCCATTTCATAGAGTTTTTAATGGCTATAGGGCATTTTTAAAAAACTATAGATGGCAGCTCGTGATTGTAACATAAAAGCGTCATTTACATGCTGTTCTTGCCGCTGTTGTTGTCGCTACACTCTATTGCTGTTGGGCATAGCAGTTAAATTCATTTTGTTTTTGCTGCGCATGCGCCGCAAACTTTTCCGTTTGCCATTTGCCGCCTCAATAGTTTGTAACGACCTATACACAGGCCAACACGCCCCTCTACACCTCTCCAACCAGAACAGCTCGCCCATCCTGGCAGCCTGCTGCCCATCGGCTTTATTGAGGTTTTGTTTAAGCTTTTAGCGTACTTTTCTTTTTCGGAGTGCTTGCTTGCTACAGAAAAGTTCTGCCCCATATATATGTGCGTGTGTGTGTGTGTGTGTGTTTGCCCAGCAGCATTTTTGCAATTAGGCAACAGTTTCTATTTTTTTGGTTTATTTTTGTTTTTTTTTTTTGGTAAAAATGGAAGTTTTGCAGTTTCGGCTACAGTTGCACACAGTTTTCATTGCTAACAGCGTTCGACACATACAAAAATGCTGCGTAATTGAGACTGATTGTGAAGCGAAAAGGGCTGGCGGGAGGAATGGGGTTGTTGCATGGGGCACTTGCAGCTGCTTCATGAAAAAGTTTGAGTCCCATGTGGCAGTTGAAGCGAATGTGGCATTTGTATCTGCTGCACTTACAATTGCATGAAGGCTTGCAGAGTTTGGAAAATAGTATTGTATAGAAAAGTTGCCAAATAAATTAAGTATTTTCCAAAAGGATTAGATTTACAATTTTCGAAGCTCACATCAAAAAGCAGCTTGTTGTTTATTCAAACCCTTTCTTGCATTTAATTTTATAAATTCTGTGCAATTAAAAGTGTTGTAGAAATTTTCGTTGATTATGCTATTATTGTTTAAGAATTTATATTCATGGCATACAAAATATTTTAACAAGAATTAGCTAACAAATATTAATTCCAACATTTCTTGAATGCACACAAAACAAATTTCAGGTATAAGTATTTATCAAATGCCACATTTCCTTAGCGCTGCATTAATCTAAAATGCTTTTGCACTTCATTCAATTTAACGCCCTGAGGCTGAAGAGAGCAGGGTCAGAGACATCGGGGCCATCAATATAATGTGTGTGCCACATTATCAAATGTATTTATTTGCCCAACAGCTACAAAATGACGAAGGAGCGGCATAACTAATGCAAAGCCTACACATAAAGATAAACTAAGACGTACTTATCGCTGCTGCTGCTGCTGTTGCTGCTGTTGCTGCTGTTGCTGCTGGACCTGGATCCGAGATGAAAGCAAGAGAAATTGCCAAGATATGTGCTGTTGTTGTTTTTTTCTTTTCGACAGCCAAACGAACACAAGACGTGCGTGAAGAAAAAAATAAAGTAAGTAAAAAAGAAAGAAAAGGACTTTTGCTGGACACAAGCACACAGAGGAATAAGATACAAAAATGTTTGCAACGTTGACAGCTTAACGTACAAAATTAATGTGACAATCTAACTAAATGCGTGTGTGTGCGTAGGCATTAATATGGCAAACACACACACACAAACACACGCGCACATATGTATTTGAGCATTGAGGCAGATAAACATGTTGCCAAAATGACCAAACGAAAAACGGTTGGAGTAGGAGCTAGAAATGGGATAAACAGCTGCCAATGCTTTTGGCCACAAAACTGTTGGACATTAATTACGCACGAAAAATAAATGCTACGGCTAGGCTCAGAGAACTAAAACCAAACAAGAAAAGCAACAATAAAGCAACGAAACAACTCGACGAACTCATTAAATGAGCCTGGCCAAACAGTGCGAATGCGTGTTGCGATCTCATGCGATATGATATGCCAGAAAACAAACATTAAAAGTTTTTATTGCTCTATGCATGCACTTTCTCACTCTATTACGCTCTCTCTCTGTCTTTCTCACTTTCCAATCACTCTCTATCTCTTTCTCAACGACTCTTACTCACCGAAACTAACTAGTATCTTTGTGTCGGGGCCAGACAACAAAAAAGCATTAAATTACTTTATAATCCGTTTATAGCTTCAGTCCGGAAGTGGTCGAGACGCATACGCACAAAGACACCCCCTGTGCAAATACCCACAAACACACACACACACGCACACAATTTCCCCTTCCCCTCCAGAGTGAGAGAAGGACATATCGGCACGTTTTGTGCACACATAGGAGGCAGCTCAACAACATAATCAAATCAAAGATTACGTTGAAACATTGAAATTACGTACAGAGCACACAGACACCACTCTAATACTCATACAGTGACACACACACACACACACACACATATACATATAGACACACTCCACTGATGAAATGTGTGCCTTCTCATCACTTTAGTTGGTAATCTGCCATCAGAGCACAGCAAGAACAAGAGAAATTAGAGTCTAGTTAAATGAAGTACCTGACTACAAAATATCCTTTCGACCGAGAGGTTTTTCTGTACTTCTTTGACTACTTTGAGTTAGTACAAGGTTTAATTGTATTTTAAAATAAAAGACACTACACAAATGTGTAAAGAAACTTAAGCAGAAAATCAAAAATAGTCTGTTCAGTGGCTACGTTAATTAAAAATACATTTAAAAAGTTCGCATTTGTACCCTTCTTTAGTTTACTTTAAACCTAACCCTCCCTGTATGTACGACTTGTCTCAAGGGTATTTAACAAAAAAAAAACAAAACTGCTGCATAGCATGAGGCGCCGCTCGACTGCCGCCAAACAATTGCACACATAAAGCAAAACGCGCTACAACTTTGAACTGCTGTCCACCCCCCTTGCGACACTCACCCTGCTCCCCTGAGCGTCAGCATCAGCAGTAGCAAAGTAACGTAAACAGGCAGCAAGTCTTTGCTTCATTCACAAGCACTGAACAAAGGCACGCAAAGTTGCATGCTTTTTAGCACTCAGTGTGTGCGTGACATGCGCACTAAACACTCTCAGCTAGATCTGGCAACGCTGTGTGGCGTTTAAAATGAGGCAACATAAGCGAGCATTGCTATCAGTTGGCTTGCTGCCCTCGGCTTGAAAACGTCACGGCTGCTCTGCTTAAGTGTGTGTGCGTTTTCGTGAGTGTTTGTCTGTCTGTGTGTGTAGAAAGAGTGCGAGACGTAAGCTTGTCGCCTGCGTGTGCGTGTGTGTGTATTTGTACGTGTGAAGGCGCCAAGTTGTTGTGTCTTTAACATTGGCAGCGACAACAACAAGCACGCATAGCAACATTGAACCACCTGCCGCAAAACGCGCTGCTATTTTCAGAGGCAGTCAAAAAAAAAAAAGAAGGAAATAAATACACACAAAATACACACACCGAGAAAGCAAATCAAACAAATAAGAAAATAAGACACAAAAAAAAAACAGACATCTGAAACTTCCGGCTGATAATTTGCATATACAAAAAGAAAAAACAGCAACAGAAAACAGACAGCAAAGTTAAAAGCGTATAGAACGGAACTGTCGGAAGTTGTGCTGTTTGAACAGCAGCAGCAACATAAACAACAACACTAATAACTGTAAACAGTGAAAATATTTCAGAAATCAACACAGCGCGCATAAAAGTAGGCAACAGTTTTTTGTTGCGCACCATGGAAATGGATGTCAATCGTCAGACACGCCACAATGCCAACCTTATGACCATATCCGCACGCTGTTGTGCCAACAACAATGCAACAATAGCAACAGCAACATCAACAGCAGCAGCATCAGCAGCACGAGAAACAACTGAAGCAGAAGGAGCAGCGGCAGCAGCAGCAACAACAACAGGCTGCTGTGGCATCTTAAGTCGTTTGTTCTGCGTGAGTCGCCACAAGGCAACACAATCGGTGGCAGGCACCGAGTGCAGCAACAGCGAACCACTATTCATGCAACGTAAAACACTGACAACAACACAACCGGCAGTGCAGCGACGTCGTCGCACGCCACAGGAAATCTATTTCGAGAGTCGCGGTAAATCCTGCAAAAAGCTATTGAAATTCAATGGTAATTCCAATAAGGTGAGTGCCACAAAATGTTACAAGTAATAGCTAAAGTGTGTGTGTGTGCCCTGCTTTGCCTTGCCACAAGGTGAAATGGACTTAAGTAGGGACAAGCGAAATGTGAGATAAAGGAAGACAACAAGAAAAGTTAGACGCTTGTGCAAAATGTTTTGACACATTTAAGAAAGTTATTTACATAGCGAACTTTACAGTTTAAAGAGACGTAGTCTGAGTTTGCCTTAGATAAATATGTACCTTGAGATGGCATAAGAAGAGCCCAGCTTGAATACTTGGCAATAAATTCAGATACCTTATCTCAAATATATATTACAGTAATATATTTAGACATTACAGTCAATGGTTGTAAAATTTCAAGGAAAGCTGCTTTCTTCTGCAATTGTTCTAAGCTTATTGAAAAAAAGATATACTTTTGCCATTAAAAGTTGTCTTCTAAAGCTCTAAGCCGTATTTTTATGCTAGATAATAACAAGAAGATGTGAGAAAAATAAATAAAAAACAAAAACCAAGATGTGAGAAGGTTATGGACGAGTAACAGATACCCTGTCCTTTTGCATGAATAACAGCGGGCTCGACTTAACTTTAATTCTTGATATCTTTGTTGTTTCTTTATTTGCTTTTACAAATAACTAAAATTATGTCTTGAGCTTTAAACTTTAATTTTGTAAGACTTTGTTATAATAAATATTGACTCCGCTGCTGTTACTGACTTAAAACCATTTTATTCATTTTCCCATAACCTTAACGCAGTATTAAATAATATGTATAACACTTCTGAATAAACTGTTAAGCAAAAAGAAATCTCACACTGAAAAAGCAAAATATTATAATGTTATCACTTTAATTCAATCTTGTAGATCCACAGTAAAGATGGTTTATTGCATTAAATTTGCATAAGATATAAATTTTTTTTATTAGCCACATAATGTCATAATAATGCTCAGCTGGTCTTAAAAACTCAACAGGATTCTTTAACACATATATAAGCAAAATGAAAGTCTTGGCAAACATTAACAGCTCTATTATATTTTTTAATGCACTCAAAATTGAAAAAGGGAACAATGATACATAACAAAATGTTAACTTTGCAGCTTCATGGAGAGAGAGTATATTTTTAAACCAAAAAAGCCTTTTATAAAGACTGTAAGAAGATTTGAATCATTTTCGCATACGAATACCATAACTTAACCCCCAAAACATATATTAAACGTTACAACCATTTTCGGAATATTAAAGTATGTGGTTCAAAGGCTAAACCAGTGTTACCTAACACCGCGAACAGGCGAACCGATACACAAGTGATTTCACTTTACATTTTATGTGTGTGTGTGTGTGTTCGCTATTGTTAAAGAATTTGGAAAATTTGTTGCTGTGGCTGTAACGAGTCATGTGGAATTGAGTCGATTGTTGGCCTTTTGTTTGTGGCGCCTGCCAAGGTGCACTCAGACGTTGAGTGTGGCGCCAAACACACACACACATATATATATATATTCAAGCTGAGTGCACTTTGCATATAAATCATTTGTGACCGGGGTCGCAATGCGCTTATGAAATATTTCAGTTTTGTTTAAGGCGCCATCAACTTAAAGCAACGTTTGCCACATGCCGCACATACCACACACGCGCCACACCCTTAACTTAACTTGCCTTACATTCTGTTTCTATGCTGCTGTGCACTAATTAAAAACGTGCAAAAAGCAAGCCAATCAAACAGGTCGATGCACAACAATGGCCTGCCCCAAAATCGCATACACATATGCACACATATGTGCATATGCACAAACACATATGCAAATGTAGATTTGTATGTTTGTGTATGGTTGTAGTGGTGTGTTTGTTTTGGACAATAGCAGCGCCTTTTACTGCTCGAGGATACAATGCAATGTGCTTGCTGTCCGGCACGCACTGAAGCGCAAGCAACAGGATGAATTTGTTAAACAACATGAACGAACGTGTTGAGGAGAGCGATGCCGTCTGCAATGGCAGACACTCATACCATCATACCCTATATCAGCAGCTCTCTGGGTTATGTGCAAAAGTGAAAAATGAAAAACTCATTCGCCCTATCAAGTGACATCATCAATTTCAGTCTATTTTGCACTGACCAAGCGAATGCAGCAGCAGCACAAGCAGCAGCAGTTGCAGGCAACACCAGCTGGAAAAGTAGCAACGAAAAACCCCAAAACCGAACATAGAAAAAAAATGAAAAAAAGGGGAAAAAAGACAGCCCCAGCTGCCAGAGAACATTAACTGAAAAGGCAGAGCAAGAATCACACACTTTGCATGCACGCTTTCTACATTCTGTGAGGAGATGGGGCAGCGGCGGTGAGGTTGGGGAAAGTATGGGGTGTTAGCAATTGGGATTTTGTGGCGAAAAAACAGCAAAAGCAAAAAAAAAAATAGAGAAGTGATTTGAAAAATGTACATTTGAAGCCTTGCTTCAAGTTGAGCTCTTGTTTACAATTGTCTGGCAGTTACTTAGATCAGGTCTTGATAAGACTTTAAGCCTTAAGGCTTTAAGCTGACAAAAACAAGTTAAAATGTTGGCATTGTAGGCCAATGCAAAGATAGTTAATAATTATAGTGTTCTAGATAACTGACAAGTAAATTAAGTTACTTAAAACAAGGCACGTATTACTTCGAATTGATATTGTCAATTTATTCCTGATAATGTTTTTTAACTAAGTTATTGCTCAGCCAACAACTTGGCTTTTAGCTTTTATTCTGACTAATTTAATTTACTGGAAAGCTACAGCAAAACTTTCTCTGAATTGAGTCATGAATACAATTAAATTGCTCTTAACTACATTATTCAAGCATAAACTAATTCCGATTTACTTT
Organism: Scaptomyza caliginosa; assembly: GCA_035044725.1. NCBI lineage: Eukaryota > Metazoa > Arthropoda > Insecta > Diptera > Drosophilidae > Scaptomyza > Scaptomyza caliginosa. The sequence goes on from JAWNNR010000716.1 coordinate 157,677, forward strand.
TCTATTTCTTTGCTGAGTATAATATTGTCTATATGGTTTGAAGCAATTTAAACAAAATATAAGCGTATCTATTTTTTAACCCCAATGGCAGGGGTGCAATTTACAACTCAACCCCCACACAATCACACACACATACACACACACATCGATTTTATAATGAAGCTATGGAGCGGTTATGGAGAAAGTCAAGCCAAAATGTTTGTTTTACCACAACGGGGTAAGCGGGGAGTTGGTGGGTGGTGGGGGGAGATGTGTTTACAGGCAAACCATTTGCAACCACCAACAAAAAAATAAAACAAACCTACCCCTCTAGCAAAATGCTTTTGGATTATATTGCATTACGGAAATTGGGGGTCGGTTTTTTGGTTGTGATGTTACCTTCAAAAGCGCTCTAATATCATTACTTTTATGTCATCAACGAAGCTCATTGGAAGGCAGCCTTGAAATGCATTTAAACCCAACGAAGTAAAAGGTAAGCCAAGCAGAAAGCAGAACAGGGTGCGTGTGTGTTGGTGTGTGTTGCACAGAGCTGATTGCAAAATAAATTGAATTTGTTAAGCAAGCAACAACAAGACGATTTGCCAAATTGAAACAAAAGAAACCAATTTTGGCTAATCAGCGTTAAATATGCTTATGCAAATTGTCGTTATCTTACATATTTCCTACCATTTTAGTTGTGTGTTACACACACGACTTTGAATGCCAATGAATATTTATTTTCTACACTCGCAATTTTTAAATTTTTACTTCTTAGATTATTACAATCAATGTCCACATGTGTGACTTTAATATTTTACTTAAAATTCATTTGATTTTAGTCAATTTATTCCAAACATACAAAAAAAATTATAAAGTATATATTTTCTACGCTCCATTAAAAATGGTATAATTGTTATATGCTTAAAAATATTAATTGCATTTTATTTTAAGCACAATAATGTTTGCTCTTATTGGCCCAATTGCTGTAAGCTGCTTTACAAATATTTATTATAAACAGAAAATGTATTTTGTTTTTCATAAAAAAAACACCATAAAAACAACATTTTCAATTGATGGGCATAAGCAAGACATTTGAACTATAAGTTTTGGCTACTTTAGTTTAATTGTTTGCACTTTGTGCACAAAAGTGCCTATTACGAAGTAAACAAGCCAAAAACTATCGTAAACTTTTGTGGTAAAGCCGCTTAAAGGCTTCATTTCTTTGCAGTTTATCAGTGTCAGAGGCACTTCCTCTCTGATTGCTAAACAGTCTTTGCCAAGTTTGCCGACTAAAAAGAAAGAAAGAAATCATCATGTGCCAACATTAGTGACCCAGCGCATGCATAACAGACTAGTTGGCCAAAGTCCTTCGTCGTCTTCGTCTACGTCTTGTCGTCGACATCAACATCAACATCGTCATCGTCCTTTCATCGCTCCATAATTATGCTGTAGCTAGTTGTTGGCTGCTGCCAGTGCCACTGGCCAGCCCGGCCCGGCAAACACAAGACTCAAATGCAAATGCAAATCAGGCAACTGCTTCGGCAACAAAAGCCGTGAGAGCTCAAACAAAAAAGGGGTATTATAAAATGGACAGCGTTTGCCCAACAGCAAGCAGGAAGTGACTGGACCCCCATCTTCTGTCTGTCATTCTGTCCAACTTTCTCTGTTTCTCTCCCTCTACTGCTCCCTCTCTTTCTCGTTGACTGTCGCTTTGTCAGCTACAATATGTGTGTGTATCTTTGAGATGCGCCCTGAATGCGAACATTGTTATACCCGGCTGTAATTGTAGTCAATGGTCTGTGCTAGGCTTATAAAACGTAGATATATGGTAGATCAGCTTGATAGCAGTCTTAGATGTAAAAATATATGCCACATATACTGCCGCAACTAAAAACTGTCGCCTTAAAGGATTTGAACATAAGCTTTACTTTAAAGATATTTAAATTAATGTGTAAAAGTTGTAGTTCCTTTTTATGAAGTTCTCTGTCATACTCTGTCCATATTATTATTTTCTTTTTGATTGAAGACTCCAATTCATCTTGATCAGTACAGATATGTCAACGATGTGCACTTCACTACAAACGCAATAAGCAAAAAAGCAAAGAAAAAAAAATATTCACAAAAAAAATTGCCATCAACATTGCAACGTTGTAATTGCCAACAGGCAATGCAGAGTCGGCGAACGCAGGCACGCAAAAAAATTTCAATAGTTGCAACTACAAAAGGGGTAAAGAAGTTGCTGCTACAAACTGTGTTGGCTGTCACATGTCCTGCAGCTCGCTTTAAATCCCTCAACGTGGTCTCAATGCACGCATGCATAAGTACGTGTGTATGTGTGTGTTGGCCACTGCACGCTGCGTGAGCTCAGCAACATTTTGAGCACACGGCTAATGTGTTTTGGCCGTCCCGCCGACTGCGGCAAAAAATTGTTGGGAACCTACTATGCCATGTTCCCAAGATACCTCAGCTCTCCTCTCCGTTGCTCTCCTGTTGCCTTACGGTCTGATGAGCTGCTTTCTTTTGGTGATTGGCCCCGACTGTTCGCATTCATTACAATCAGACCTGATTATGCCTTGGCAAAAGTTAAACAGACGCCAGACGACAAAAACTCTATTCAACAGTGAATTTATTTGAATGCCTTTGCCATGGCAACAAAAGGAGTCAAAGTGCTTATACAAAAATATATAGAAAAAAAACATACAGAAAATGGAAAATAAAATAAAAAGTCATAAAAATAAACCGTTAATCCAAGTAGTTGAAGCAATGGACTGCTGGAAGCCTTTTTTTTGCACCCAAAAACCAAATGAAGCGTTTGCCCTTTTTTCGGCTGTCTCCTCTTGCCAAACAACCACCAAAACTCCTCCTCCCATAGTCGTTCCCCACAACAAGCGTTGACGATGACAGGGGTGCTTTGCCGCCTCACTGACTAAATAAAATTGGAATTTATTATCATGATTTGTAGCAAGCACCAGAAGAAGAAGAACCAAAAGTAGACAGACAGCAGCATAGAAGAAAGAGATAGAGATAGAAGAAGTCCAAAATGGCAGCAGTAGCATCGTTTGCAACGCTTACCAACACTGACTCATTGGCAGTCTACAGTCTTCACGAGAAGGCCAGAAGGCCAAAAAGCCAAGGGATGCCGATAAGTAGCAGCACTTTTTAGATTTATACACGATGCCACTGATTTAAACGCCAGACAAAGTTAAAGTCACGCCAACAGTCGGGTAGCCCTGGTAGCCCTGGTAGCTCTGGATCGCCAGCCAGTCAGCCAGCCCAAAAAGGCTTAACTATGCATTTCAGCTAGTTTATTAGGGCTTAAAACCAACCAGCAGCAGCAGCAGCAGCCGCCGCATCACAAGCAGCAACAGCAGCAGCAGCAGCTAAGGCGATTTACTTTTCCTAACCGCACGCCGCACCGGGCGTATGCGTAATTTTAGTTTGTGGTGTTGGCAATATCTTAAATAGATAGCGATTACGGCAAACTGCTGAGTGGCAAGTTTTATGATTGTGAAAGCGTTACACAGACGGACAAACCCTAGCACTGAAAGTTAATAAATCAGCGAAAAAAATGCGCAAACAAAAATGGGAAATTGCGAAAATTGCAAGCTCGAAAATTGACTGCCGTCTAACATAAATTTTGGGTATACAAACGCCAGAAAATAACTTTATAATAAACTCGAAGTGATATAAAGAGCTAATACAAGCATAGAATAATAAGAACTTATAAAATTTATAAAGACACACTTAAAAGATTATTATTACTAAAACACAAGCAATTCGTGCTGGAAACTATATTCATTCAGTTAAAGTCAAGAAATGGCAATATTCGGATGGCTAAAAATCATTCATTCTCGACTTTACTTTAATAATTGCTTAAAGCAGCAATTTATCAGTTAGTCAATTCGAAATGAAAATTGAAACGTTTTGCCAGCCGCACATTATTCAAAAAGACAGAAAGAGAGAGAGCTAGCCAGCTGTGGTTTAGTCCAGATGGTGGTAAAACATTTCTCTGACCAACGAAGCTTGATGCAAGCACTTTTCCATCACTACACACACAAAAAAAAAAAGAAAAGGCTTAGCAGGGTGAAGCGGACAGCCACTCATACTAAATGGCCATGCTCCGACACCCTGGAAAAGCACAGCTATCAGCAACACCTGCAGCACTTGCAGCTAAATGGACAACAACTAGAAGAAAGAAAAAAAAATGCACAAGAACTCTTTTTGGTGCAAAAGGCAGGCGTCGTTAAGCCAGCAAGTGGAGTAAACATCCAACATAGATGTGTGTGCAAAATATTTTGCCATTTTGTATATGCCAGAAAGAACAAAAATAACAAGAAAAAGTTGTAGTTTTAGTTGGATGGAAAAACTAAAAATTCTTCTAGCTGTCAATGTTGTGGAATTTTTCTCATTTCCAAGCATTTTGCATTTCAAATGAATGTGTGTGTATGCCTAAGTATGTATATGTGTGCTTAGACTCACTTTCATTTCTTTCATTTCACCTGTCGGCTCAATGTGCCATTGTTGCTGCTACTTGCTGTTTTTGTGTTAGACAATGTACCAAGGATATACATAAATAAAGCATACTTCTTTTTTTATTTTGCTTGTCGTGTGATAGCGAAAAGGGGGAGGCTTAGGGGGTGTCGAGCCGCCCTTGCTTGGCTGCTGTGACAAATTGCGTTAAGGCCAAGTTAAGCTGCCGGCTAAAGGACAGGGCAGCATTGCCCTACAAAAAAGGGTGGGCGAGACGGTGACGGTGTAGAGAAACTCAGTTGCCTGCAGCTAGAATGGCTGACTGGCTTAATGCAGTTAATTATTGCAGCATCTATTTAGTATTTGACGCTGTAGTGTATGCTATAGTTTTATATGTTTTTCTTTTGGCTCAACTCTAGCAAAGACAACAGCTGCCACTTGATTAGCTCTGCCTCAATCTAATGTGTATAAGTGTGTGTGTGTGTGTGTGTGCAATTTCGATGGCACATGTCCTGTCAACAACAACAAAAATAAATTTTTTTTGGATCCTGATTTTTGGATAGCAAACAAGAGTTGTCTGGCACCAGCCAGCTGTGTGCTCTACTCTACTGACAAAACTAAACAAGCAAGGCAGTAACAAAATAAAACAAAAAATTAAATTAAAAAGAGATTTGTGCCAAAATTAAAAGCAATTTTCTTTCCACAGGCAAAAGATGCTCAATTTCCAAGCGCATCAATTTAATTCAATTTATTTTGAATGTCTTACTTCGTGTGTGTGTGTGTGTGCCGAGCTAATTCAATGAACTAGACAACAAAATAACTTAAATTTTATGTAGCAGAAGATAAAAGAGGATGTGTATCATAAAACTGCCTGGCTGACTGCCTGACAGCCTGACTTTAAAGTATCTTGATACACTCACTTCAGTACGCAAACCAAACTCCCGCAAGGACGGGCTTTTGCAAATTTGACGACTTGACAGAAGGCACACAGATTCAGACGACCCGCATACAACACACACACACACACACACACCCATAGCATGATATTTGATGGATGGTATCTAGCAGATATGTTAACGTGCTGGCAGGCCAGGCTAACGGATTCGCGAAATTGCGACGTTATTTCAGCAACTTGGCTGCCATGCCTTTGATATAGGAGACACACACAAATGCCAAAAGCTGAACTGAATTGAAAATCAGTCTGGGATAATGCTTTGGTAGGCGCACAACATACACACACTTATACACTTTTACTCCTGGGAGTGCTTCTTATAAAAAATATAATACAAGATGAAAAGGCAGCTCTAGCAATATTATTGAATAAAGCATTATTATACTATATACTTGACTAAAAGAGAAAGGCTTATTCATATATCAACAATAAAAAAAATATAAAAAGAAATACATATGATGTTTAAAATACATATAGCTTGTTGGAAGATCTAAAGCATTTTCTTTGAGCAACAATTACTTTAATATTTGATAATCTATTGAAGCCGCAAGACAAAGTTGACTTTAGAAAAACTTTATACGTTTCAAATAGCAAAGCAAAAACATTGTAAAATTTATATAATAAACTAGTTTAAGCTACCTCCAAAGCACCAATTTCAGTTTCGATTAAATTATTCCATTCAGCTATTAGTTTATAGATTAGATTTTTGCACAAACACACAAAGAACCCTTTTAACTTTTAAACACACTTCAGTAACATATAGACTAAAATAATGGAAAATTCAATTAAATTGTCATTGTCAGTCGCCAAACGGGGTTTTCACCGACTTTTTGCCAGAGTTGCCACATTGCTAAATGAATTTGCTATGTGCCCGGATTTTATATTAAACAATCTGCTGTTAGCTGCCAGCAGCCTTTAAAGCAGCCTCAAATAAAATGATTTTATGTTAGGCACTGTTTGGCAATGAAATACGACTGAACGAGTGTGGAGTATGGAAAGTATAGAGACGATTGGTGGGATGAAAGCGGCTTTTATATGGCGCCATATAAATTCGGGTACGGTTTGGTACGTACTTCAGGCGCCGCATTACGTTTATGGCTGGCTAAATTAAACACAAGAAGGCAGCGCCGCGCCGCCAAAGTGCCAAAGCAAAGAAGATGTACGAGGCGCATGGCAAGAGGGGCGGCTAGGGGTACATGAGGGTGATTGGGAGGGAAATTGCTACAAGTTGCTTTATTTTATGCGCATATTTGCGCATATTACTCATACGCCCGACTGGCATACATCTTCATTTAAGCAAGCGTCTTCGTATTTGCCACAGCTGCCCGTTTGCTCTTTCCCCCATTTGCCCCCTTGAGCATCTTTTGCACTTGCCTTTGCTTGGCTTGGCTTGGGGAGCGCAGACTCATATATTTGTATTTTATTAAATTTTCATTTCATTTGGGCTGCTTAACATGTTGCATGTTGTGTAGCTTTCCCGCTTTAAATGGTTGAGAAATTCGCACAGCAGGCGTATCCTGTCATTAACCATAATTGAAAGCAGGAGAAGCTGCGTTGATGCGTTGATTGCTTGCCGAACTGTTTTTTGTTCCATCTAATTTTTTTTCTTTTTTGGCATAAGGGCGATAGCAGCAGACGCTTTTGGCATTTCCGCGCCTGATTTATGCCAGCGCCAACTTGAATTCCCAGCACTATTAAAGTATGAATACGCTTTGAATAAATGTGAATACCGGATGTTGATATTCTCGCGTTTTTCAACATCCTTATCCCTGTCGCACATACAAATAACTGTGTGCATTTGCTAAGCTACCCAAGCTACATCCGGTCTTACTGCGCCCGTCCCGCCTTCTCCCAACGGAGGAGGTCAGGCCATTCCGACCACGCCCTATGCGGCCCCGCCTCTGACCTGTGCACAGAAGTTTTTCATGAGCCTAGCGTATCGGCAAATGGGTTATTGATGAGCTATTTTGCAATGCTCGAGGGTAACTTGGCATTGACTTGGCATAAGTTACAAAAGCGCGCGACGCAGGCAACTTTTAAGCTGGGTAAGGGACAAGGGTTGAGGGAGATTGAGTCTATCTGAGTGTATGTATGTGAAGCGAAGCGTGACTGGGATTTTGCAGTGGAACACACACACACACAAAACAGCAACAACTTGTGGCTGCCTAATGAGCATTTGAAGCTTTTGAATCATTCAAAGCAGCCTTAAGCTTCAAGTATTTCGATTTTAAGCTCACTTTTGTCAGCACTTTAAGGGCAACTGTACTTTTAATCAAATCAATTCAATACAGGAATAATACAAAAGCAAGTGCTTCCAAGTGTACTTACTTAACTGAATAACTTTAATGATTTGTATGCCATTTAGTTTAACAGTTTCATCTAAAACTTACTTGCATTCTAACCTTACTGTATTTCAACTTCAACTTTATCCAACTTCAAGTCTGATCAACTCATTCGTTTATCTCAATACAAGAATAGTTTAGCGTGTTGCCCTTTACACTTGAGCAGCGCTTAACTCTTACTTTTTAGCACTTTAACGAGAAATACTGCTTACCGGTGGGGAAAGAAAAAGACGAAACAACTTTAACTCTCTCAACTTGTCTAAACAGCTATCTACTGAGCCAGGGATCTGCTCTATAAAGTTTCGTTGCCTCCGACTTATCCTGTCCGCCATTTTAGTGCCGCTTTAATGCCAACAGCAGCAACATCAAGCAGCTCAACTTATCCAGTCTCACATTTACATATATATATGTGTGTGTGTGTGCGTGTGTTGGCTGCTGCTCAAATTTCATTAACGCTACTTTAAAATTGTGGCACATGCGTGGCACACATGCGCTGCGCTCGCGACTTCAGCTCTGTCACATAAATGTGCTTAATCTTTTTACACGGCAACACACAGCGCCGAAGGATACTCGTCCAACTATGTGTGAGCGAGTGTGCAAGCACTGTGGCAAGGCATTGCTATGAGTTGGATAAAAAAGAAAACTATTTTATGCATTGAGTTTGTTCCAACAAGCAGTTTAAAAAAGTTAGAGATTACATGAAATATTTATAAAAATAATAAAAAGCTTTGCAAGAACAAAACCTCACATCAGTTAAACCATATCTAGGCCCACTGTGCAGCTTGACACTGTCGCCGCGTCACTTGTCTAACATATCAAATTTGTAGCTATACGAATATATATCCGGGTGCTTCAGCATGTCAACTCTGGTGCGAGTAGTGCGAAAACTTTTGGCGGCGCTTGTACTTTGGCAAAGAACTTTAATTTCTGCATTACTAGCGTTGCCACAGCGTGTTAGAGACGCAAGTGGGTAGTGTGCAGGGGGGTGGCGTAAAACACATCCGAGACACATGAAAAGTTTGCCATATAAAGTTACGCTTAACAACACGCCCAAGTTGCGGCCTGTTGTTGACTGGCTGCTGCAACAAGAGGATGTAAGGAAATAGTTACGCCGCTTAAAGTTTGCCACGTAATAGAACTCATTAAATTTCGAAAATACTCGCGGCAAAACTTTTGCGGCCGTTGAGCATCTTTGCCGGGCGTTTGCCTAACATCCGTTGACATCTACATTTTGCAGCTAGTACTTAAGTTGGCCCACTGGAAAAGGATTGGGTTTGGGTTTGGAATCTCTTCGCTCTCACACACTCACTTTTCTAGTCTTGCTCTCTAGAATGTAATTGAAGTTGCGTCGAGTTTAATTGCAACGGATGTTGGGCGTGTAAATTATTTTGTTTCTCTGCTGCCTCATTTCTCTGCTAATGAGCAACTTATTAAAAGTTTTCGCACCCATTCCACCCGTCCCGGCTCTGCTCGCCTTTCATCTGGAGGCCAATTTAAATGCTGGACTCGGCGTTGGCCCCTTTATTGTTGCTCTTGATGTTGCTATTCCAAATTTAGGGCGTCGTGCAGCGCATGAGGTGCATAAGTAAATAAGCTACTACTACTGTTGTACTATACAAGAATCGCAATGCCAATTGAAAACAAAGCCAAAGATAAGTATTACAGTTGGCTAAAACTCATTTACAGTTTGCCCAAGTACGCAACAGAAACAAAGAGCGTTCAGATATATGACTGCAAAGAGAGATGAGAATGAGAGAAAGTAACTTCAATTTCTTTTGCACTTCAATGGAAGCACTCTAAATAGGATACGCAAAAAAATACTCAAAGTCAAGTAAGTAAAGGTTTCATTGGAAATACACACAAAAAAATGAACACAACAGCAAAAGGTTAAGAGCTGTGACTTTAGTGTGATAAACTTAAAGCTACCCTACAATTTATGTTAATTTTATATTCGCAATCTCACTTTCCCAGATCTTAGGGTATTGTTAAGCCATATGCCTGAAATAAATTGTTGAAGGCAATAATTTGGGATGAAATCCGAGGGCTAATGCATACTGCTGATGCGGGATGTCTGTTGCCAAGTGTCTTTGGTATGCGACAGACGAACTGTCTGCCTGCTTACTTCCCCCCGTGCGCCGTCCACTGCCTTCGTGCTTAGACAATCGTGTTGAAGCTTTGATTTTTGAGCTTACGTTGGATTTGGCGCACTGTAGCATGCCTATGAGGGCGTATAATTAACATCAAATGCCCAAAACACACACATACACACACTAAGTATGGTGTATATTTGTGACTAAGTAATCGTCGAACTGGCTGAAACGGAATGACTGTTAAAGTGTTGAAATGTCTGCGGCAGCATTTAATTAATTAATGTCAGCGTCCGTCGAACGAAATGAGAAAAGTTTCGAGCAGCTAAGAAAAACTTGGCAGTTACTTAAGTAGTATTTGTTAAGTCAGTGCCAAACAGACTGGAAGATTGAGAGTGGGAGTGGGAGCACTGCAATGGCGTTCAATATTTGTCAATGAACTCATTAAGCAAATTAATAGACAAAGTTGCCAGCTGACAATGCAAGGCGTGTAAGAATTTATTTACTCAGCTTGGCAATAAAATGGCAAGGCAATAAAAACCCAAAGTCAACAAACAATTGCGTGCCGCACACAAATCGATTATGGACGCCTTCAAGGCAACTGCAGCTATTCCAATCACACGCACACACACACTCAAGGGAAGAAGAACCACCGAGAGCTACAGTCACACAGCCACGTTTTCGATTTTGTCATTTTGTTAGCGACTTGGCCACCTGATGCCCCGGCGTTGAAAATTGCCATCGTTGCAGATTTTGCAGGGCAGAACCCAAAAGCGGAAGTGATTTTCTCTCTCTATGCACTCACATTACACGTATGTGTGTGTGTGTGTGTGTGTGAGTGCGGGATTTTATGACCCTTGATAGTGGCAAGCGATTTGTTGCGTTGCATTTTCAATTTCAGCAGCATGCACTTTGGCAACTTTGAATAATGCAATTGCCTGATGACCAACTGTGCAGCGCACATATGAACATTACCCTTTGGCAGCCTTTAACCCCTTTGACAGCTTATTAAGGCGCTCATTTAAGTTATAGCCTTGCAATGACATAGCTAACATATATATTTGAAACCAGACTTATCAGCATAAACTTAAGAGCAAGAGTATTTAAACTTCGACATGACATAAAAATCCACTAGCTCTGACTTCTTTTCTTTTTGTGGTCTTTCATTCCTTTTTTTGATAATTTTCAAACACGAGCGCACAATTCAAGCGCAGCATTTGCCATATGGGGCAAGTTGACATATATGCAGCACGTGCACTGCTTACTGCCCCAATCTCGTATTGGGCGATTGATGTCCCAGACAAGAACACACGAATACACAACAACATTGCAATCACATTGCATCTGCTGCTTGTTATGTGTGGCCAGCGATTGTGGTTATGCTTTTGGGCTTTAATACAACAAGCAGCAACGACAGCAATGCAATTGATTTGACCAGTTCGCCTGAACATATTGTGGTCACTAATTAGTTGACAGTTAATTGTGCAGCAGTTGCAAAAATGTGTATAATCAACCAGGTGGTTATTAAATTGTGTTAAATGAATCTTTAAAGTTGTATTTTATTCCATAAATGTTCAGTTTTTTTTCGGTTCTCAATCAGAAATTTTATATAACAATGGTAATAAAATAAATAAAAATTAAAAAAAGCGTTCAGCTGTCGTATACGCAATAAATTCTCTGAAAACATTATTTAACACTGTCTGAAAAGTATTTTCACTGAGAGTATACAAGTTTTGATCCCAACATCCAAAACTATTAATCTTTATACAATTCTAAAGCCTTTAACTAACATATTTGACAACTTTTACTTTATTTTATCTAAAGTTTAAACTTCTGGTGGTAATAAAAGATACTTTGGTATAGTTTCACCCCATCACAATAATCATGATGTATTAATGAGTCGTCGCCTCACCACTAGACACCAACGAGTGCAACTACTTTTTTCCATTATTCTCTTAACTGCGGCCACTCGAAAATCGTTTAATTTTCATTAATAGTCAAGTGGGTTTTCATTTGGGATTAATGCGCCATGGTCGTGGCAGCTCAATTCCCATTGTTTTTGCGCCGTCTGCTTGTTAAATGAGTTAAGAGCAAATAAAAATGAGACCAATGCAAAAAAAAATATGCATGCATTTTTAAGCGTTGTCTGCGCCGCATTAATTTTAAACAATTTACCTGCACACTTGCCTTAAATAAAGAAAATGTGAAAAGAAAACCACATAAGCATTTCATTTTTTTTTTAAAGTCAGAAACTTAACGCATGGCAGTTGCTGCCGCAGTGCCTGAAGCCTAGCTAACGGTGGAAACGTCAGCCTGCAGCTGCAGCCACTTCAATTTCAAAAGCATCTGCTGCTGCTGCTGTTGCTGCGGTGGACATTGCCACCGAGGAGCACTGGCCAACGTTTTGGGGAGGCCTGAAGCAATAATAACAACAACAGAAGCTACACAGCTTCGGCAGCTCAAGTTTTCATTTCTCTTTTACGCTTTGCTGCTTTATTTCAATTCCGTTAAAAAATGTTCTTTTGAATTTCAGAGATTTTTATCCCCTCTTGTGTCTCCCTAGATCCCAACGGTTGGTTGCCAGTTTGCTTTAACAAAAAAAAAAAAATATATATATATATATGCTGACTTTCGCTCCATTGTGCGTTTAATTCAGTGTTTGATTAGCGTTCTCATCTATGCAGCCAGCTGGAGCGGCCATTGCAATGGCTTATTAAGCATACGCCTGGTTGTTCGCGCGGTTGAACATATGTAAATTAATAATGAAATTCTTTGCTGTGGCCGCAATTGACCGCATGCAAAATCGCTGCCACTTCATGATAAACTAACTAACACATATTATTTATGAGCTGGCGTATAATAAAGCAACCGTGTGCCACACGCCACATGCCACATGGCACAGCAAACCACAGCAATAACAACAACAAGACCATTTGCGGCATGCTGCCGTGTTAAAATAATATAAAAAATACATATATATAGTTAACATAAAACAGCAAAACGCCATTATGCATTGCATTTTCACAGCTCAATTTCCTTCAAATTAAATCTAGGAAGCTGCAAAAAATTAACATGAATATGATACATTAAATATATTTTCAAAAAGCAAAAAAGCTTTAAAGCAAATTATCTGTTTGATGTGAATTTTGACGAATTAATCTATGGATTAAAGAACCAGAATCACAATAAAATGTTTTGGGTTTCGTTGTGTTCAAGATGGGTTTTAAAACCGATGATTTCAACACTGTTTGACTTGTAAATTATTCACTGCCTCCTTCTTAAAGCAATTAATATGCCACAAACAGCAATAAAATGATTATGTTTTTTTTTTAGTGTGCAGTTACAATTAAATAATTAGCAACAGTTTAACGGTTCAAGTATCGATATATATATATATATAGTTGTTGCAATTAACTAATGAGTGTCAGCTAAGTTTGCATATAAATTGCGTTTGGTTAGGACTTAAACAATGACTAACTGGCTCGATGCTGACTATGCAAATGTCGAGCAGTTTGCACATTTTAATTGCGATTTTCAATTAAAGTGCGACAGCAGTGCAGCGACACACAAAACCAATTTGCAATTGGTAAATGGTAGCTACAAATCTCACTCTTTCCACTTACTCTCGCTCACTCTCCCTCTTTGTCTCTTTTGCTTTCTTTTACATACACACACACACACACACACACATACAGATATTGCTGTATCCGGAGGAGGGTTGGGCGAGGACTGCCTCATCGAGTTACTGGACCATCACGCCCTGCTGGTGGCAGCCCAATCGTTGTCGCATTGTCGAATGCGCTGGCACGCAACGGCAGGCAACGAAGGCCAGGATGTTGCCCATGGAGCAGCAGGGCTCGCTGCTGATTGCCGGACATTTTCGCAGGCCGCCAATAACAGCGGCAGCCACACCAACATCATCAACGACACCAGCAACAACAACTACATCGGCAGCAGCATCAGCAGCAGCAGCAGCAGCAGGTGCAGCAGGAGAAAGTACAATTGGCTGTCGAGGGCAGTCAAAGTCCAAATCACAGCCGGCATACAATGACGAGTTTAAACTGTATCTGACATCGAACATCTCAATGGAGGACTACAATATGGGCTACTGTCTAACTGGCTTTGTGGAGCGTCGCTGCCAGCTGACAAACACCTTTCAAATGACTCACTTTGCTGTCATCAAGCGGCAATGGCCGCCACCGTCCAATATCAACAGCAACAACAGCTCATAGGCAGCACAGTTTTTTGTGATTCTGTTTGCTAACCCCAAAGTAAACCCAAAACTCACCAAATTTAGTATACTTAGTAACTAGAGTACGTATTACAATGTGTCAACTGAGTGTATTTTGTATTCTCTAAGCCATAGCTTTTAAGTAGTGCAATTTGTGCAAAAACAACAAAAAACCAAAAGAAAAACAAAATAAATGCTGTGTGTGCCCACGTGATAGCAGCAAAATAGAAATTTAACATTTAAATAAAAATATTTAAAAAAAACTTTAGCATACTTTTCAGCGCCATTCAAAACAAATCTACTCAAAATATGTATGCATGTTTATTCCAAATTGTTGTTAAAACGCTTATAAAACACAAAAACTTTTGCCATTTTTTTTTTTTATATTACTTTTGTTATAAAGAACAAAAACCTATTTTTATGTATGTGTGTGTGTGTATATGTGTATTAGTACGTAATTTTGCAACTTTTACCCAAATGCTCTAAACGTGCTTAATTCGTGCGCTTTCGATGTTGTATAAACAACGAAACTGAGAAAAAGAATCAAAAAAAAAAATGCAGTGGAAAAACAAATCAAAATATTCTAGAAAAAAACACAAACTTACGGAATACCAAAGCTTAAATACTCTTGCAGCTACGTAAAATATGTATAAACCTAAATGAATATGCAACAAATTCGTTTGTTTTCTGCATTTTGTAATTCGTTTATTATTTTAACAGGAACATGCACAATGTGTTAAGTAATCGGATCGTCTAGTTACAGAGTTCATGATGCAATTCGAGTACGTTCTGCAAGGGTAAACAAATCCACACACAAAAAAAAATAAAAACAAAAGAAGAACTATTACTAATAAAAACAAATAACTACAAAAATACAAAAAACTAGTAGCTGTTAAAAGCTAAAATGCAGCTAAATCGCTTTGCTGGCAAATGCACACACACACACACAAACAAACACACGCTCACTAAAAACGGAAAGCATTTAAGTGCGGGCGCTTGGGCAGCTACTTAATGCTTAAAAAGTGCAACAAATTGAAACTTGTGCTTGTCGAAGCATGTGATTGTGTGCCAAGTAGCGTGTATATGTATATGTGTGTGTGTTTGTGTGTATGCTGTGCGTGTTTGAACTTAAGCGAGCCATGTTTTGCAAACGTTTTGCCTTAAGGCTTGAGCAGCTCAACAACAAATACATTTGTGCTGTTGTTTTCATCAACCAGCATCGGCCTCGATTATAATACAATGTAAACGTTACTCTTGGGTTAAAACTATAATTTTGACAGTAGTTATATTGTTTAATTTGCTGATTGCTGATGAAGCAGCTGCTTTTTACACTACGCTCTAATCTAAAACTAGGCAAGACTTTACAAACACTCTTTCCAACTCACAAAACACTTTCACTCACTCACGCACATACTCTCTTTCTCTCTTTTTCACGAACTATCTCACTTTTTGAGCATGAACCGCAACGTATATCAACAATTCGTCCAATAATTGGAGTCTAACGGCGCAACAAATGGCGCCCAAAGCCAAACAAGGCCGTAGCTCCAATTGCCAAAAACCCTAAGTGTTAAACAAAAGATAAAAAAAAAAATGTAAACAAACTTAAACCAAAGCTACTTAAGACAAAAACTACACCTAGGCTTAGTGCTAGATGTTTAGAAACAAAATCAAAGCGACAGAAAACAAACAACCAAAAATGAAAACCAAAATCAATATTTACAAGCTAGCATTAATAATACGAGCTATGTAAACTAATATTAATTTTAAATATAAATATATATATATACCATATTTATGTGTGTGTAGGCTTGAAGTAAACTCAAAGTTTTTTGCCATACTTGTATCGGTGTATTTATAAATCTATATATATATATATCTATATACATTAACTACTATACTCTACATTCAAAACTATGTATACAAAACTAAAAAAAAGTATTGAAACAAAAACAAAAAACAAACTCAATCACTAACATTTTGTGCAGTAGAACATAGCTCGCTTTTAGGCGCTTTTACACGCAGGCGAAAACATATTTATACATACATATATATTTTACACTTGATTTGCTCCAATCCCACAGCCTGTACCCCATAATTGATATTTAAGTATCAGGTACCTGCCACTAAACCAAAAAACATTTAATCTTAATACAAAAAATTGCCTAAATTGCGCAGCTCCAAAAGTCCAAATTGCAAAGTCCAAGGGCATTATTGTATTATGAAACAAATTATTTTTTATAACAAAAAACATAAAAGCACACACACACAACTTTTTCTATGTATACAAATCCCAAGATACACCATTGACGTTGTTGCTGTTGTTTTTCTATGTGCTTAGAATAAATGTGTCTATAAACATGTGTGTGTGTAGCATATTTAAGAGCGCTTAGCTTAAAAAGCGTTAAACTTCTACTCAATAAATAAATATAAAACAAGCAAGCAAAAAAACACGCAATGAGCTTTTTTTGTAGCTAACTATAAAATGGTAAACAGTAATTATACACAAATTACTAATTAAATGTTGCAGCAACAAGCCAACAAACAAACAAACAAAAAAACATACTAACAGACAGACAAACAACAACAATTAGTATGCGCAAATGGGCTTAAAATTAAAATTAATTCATTATTATAAGCTTGTATTTAAATAATTACGTACATGAAAAACAAGTTTATACAATTAATGCAAGAATTGTGTCACGCAATCGGCTGCAAAAAACAAGCAACAAAAACAAAAAATTAAAAGCTCAATTCAATTCAGTGCGATGGCTGAATTAAAAACCATAAATCAAATAAAACCAAGCAAATATTTAATAACAAATGCTTGTCAGCGTAAGCTAGCCAAGTAGTGCAAATGTAGAAAATGCGGCGGAAAAGAACGAAAAAAAAAAATACTTAGGAAATAAAGCAATGGAAAAAAAACAGAAAAAGAAATGTTGATTTTTATAATGCCAAAGGGAAAAAGGAAAGGGTATGTAATAAAAATATTTATTAAATTTCGTTGCATGTCGTTAAATGAAACCTGCAAGGACTTAAACATATTTCGCTATGTATATTAATTAAATTGATTTCATTTGACAAAAGCATATTTGATTTTTCCTTCTCTTTGTTTAATAAATAAAAAAGCATAGTTGCTCCTTTATTTTTTTATTTGCTTATTGTTCGAAGCTCGCTTCTTTTTCAAGCACATACTGAAAGGCAAACAAAACCCAAACCGTTGGCAATTCAATTTACAATTTCTATGGCAGCAGCGAGAGTTTTAATAATTATACCTGCAATCGCGAAAACTCGCAATTGCAATTGCAATTTCCACTGCTGTTTGTTTGCCTTTAGCTTTTTTTTTTTTGTTTTTTTGTGTACTTAGTTCAGTGAAAATTTTTTGCTGTTTGATTTATATGTTTCAGGTTTTTTGCGCAATTAAATTTATATTTACATGCGATATACGCTCACGATATGTCCGACTAGATATATGGCACAATTTGGATCCTTTTTTTGTTTTTGCCACTCAACGCTGAAAATGTTTGCCCGCCTTCCTTGGGGACAATGCAAATTCCAATTCTCTACGTTTTTTTTTTATAACATTCGTATCATTTGAAAATGTATATTTGTATGTTTGATTTTTGTACATTTTATGTGATGAGCTTTTCATGCATGCAAACGATTTGCACGTCAACTTTGTTTTGTTTTTTTTTTTGTGTGTGTTGGTTTCTGGCACAACATGTAAAACGTGCATAAAACATAAAAGATTTTTCAGATTGATTTGATGTTTAAAATGAATGCAATAATATCAAGATTTTAGTGCGCCAAACATAGGCAAATCAATCCAAAAAATCATTTGCAAAAATCAAAATGGTTTTAGGTAAAATGCATTTTTTATTAGCACATTCACAAATTAAACATAAAAAGATTTATTTACTCAATATACTCGTTAGTTTGAAAAACAATTTTCATTTTTTCATTCAGAGCTAAGAAAAATAACCAACAAAAATTGTTTTACCAAAAATCATCTCATTTAAAAGCAACTCAGGCACGTAGCCTCAAGAAAAACTGAATAGCATAGTGATTATTTAGAATTATTGTTAATTAACAAAGCAAAATATACAATGAAAACAACGAAACACAAAAAAAAATATACATATATATATGTTTATATATATACATAAAGCCACAAAGAGACCTCAATTAAAATTCAAATTAGAGCGCTTGGGAAATTTTGCGCTCGACGCTGCCGGGCCAAAGTGCGAAAACTTAAAACCGCAGCAAACGGCGAAGCGAAGAGCCCCCAAAACTAAACTCCTCAAATGAAAATGAAATATGAAGCTTGGGCTGGTGCCTAGCAGCCATATGGAGGAGCGATAGAAGAAGGCGTTTTCGGCAGCAGCGTCAGCAACTGAACAACTAATAAGAAATTTGTGAACTTTGCAAATTTGCCATCATTAATTCTGAGTTCCGGTCTGGAACAGCCTCGCGTACTTTCTCTCTTACTCTCGCTCTGCCACACTTTAAGCACATATAAATTTGTCGAATTCGCATTGGAGACCCAGAACGTAGATGATGATGACGTCGCGATGTGGTCCTTTTCTCTTCATTGTGTAATAATTGTCAAGCAATTTAAATCGAAAGCTGGGACCATAATAAATTGTCATATGAAGGCGCGAGCGCACACGCATACATCCCCTTCAGTCCCTAACATTTCTCTCTCTTTCCCTCTATCTTTCTCTTTTGCTCTGCCTATTTCTATCACTCCCAAAAGGACAGTCCAGAAGATGGCAAAAAGTAGCACACCAGTGAAATGCTGCATGGATACTGTTAAATACCCTGTAAAAGACAGGAGTACAAAGAATATTTTGAGTTCTGGTTTAAATAACAAAACCCATAAATGCTTTAGATTAATAACAATCAGTTTCGAAGAGAAAAAACTATGCCGTTTTGTAGTCCGGCAGTCATTTTCTTTTTCTTTTGCTTGCAGGGTGTAAAAAGGTAATGAGGAAACGGAAATTGCTGCCGGAAGTGTATGCGAAGGCGGAAGCTCATTTTGCAATATTCACAGTTGACTGATTTGCAAGCGACTTTTTGCTTTGGCACCCGGACAACGACAACGACAACTACTACGAGGGCGCCATGAATTGTAAATTGATTGTAGCCAAAGTCGTCGCTCCATTGCCGATTTTAATCATTAATAATGGGGCTTAGTCCGGAGGGGGGGCGGCTGGGCGTTACTCACTTGGATCTTGGACGTTAGCCAAGATGCAAGAAACAGAATGGAATGGAATGGAACAGAGAGACAGCAGCTAAAGACGCTGACAGAGCACTTGAACTGCGCCTAAGGTTAGGCAACGACTTTTCAAGAGCCTTTTGAGAGCTGGCAACAAAATGGCTGCGTTAGCGTTCGCCGCTCGCACACACAGAGCTAAAAGCCAAGTTACCGTTTGCAGCCAAGTTGTTCTTTGTGAAGAGCTGCTCAAATAGCAGCAACGGGCAACTGCAACAGCAACGGCAGCAGCAACAGCAGCAAATAAGAGCTGGAGCAGCCGTTAGTTTCATTGTTGACATTGCAGCGCAAAAAAGGTAGCAAGGCAACAAAAAGCAATTAACTTGGCTTACATCTTTGTTGAAAGTTGAAACTCATGGCGCGATTTATGCCGCTGGTGTTGTCGATGTTGTTGTTCTTGTTGTTGTTGTTGCGCGCCGTGACTTTGCCCGCGGATGCGGGTGTTGCAGCAGGTGCGCAATCCTTGAGCTGTCAGCATCTAGAAGCTACCACCAGAGCCAGCTGCTTGCGTGCTTTCCTGTGCAAACGAACCAGAAAGTAGTAGAATATTGTTATTGTTGTTGTAGTGAAGCGAAAATCTTGCACAAAGATAAAAACTTAATGGTTTGCCCCACTTGAAAGGTTAGATCTTACTCTGATTTTGTGGCAAATTGTGTAAGCAGCTGGCAGCGCCTTTTGTCACTTTTGCAAGCATGCCTTAGCCAACTTAACCAACGGCTTAAACCAAATCTCTTCTCAAATAATACAATTTAATATTTCAACACAATACTTAACAGCTTTAAGTTGGATTAAAAGATAGTTTCATAAATTTGCCATAAGAAATATGTTGATTTATAGGTTTAAAATAAATTTCAACCTTTAGTTAATAAAGTATTCGAATGTTTAGTTAAATCTAGTTTGCTTTAGCTTTAAAATTACACAATTCATAGCTTAAAGTGCAATCAAAACTCACATATTGCAATTAAGTATAACTTTTAAAGTGTAATCAATCCCTTATTTGCAATTTATATTCTCCAAAAGTCGAATGTTTCTACCAGCTTTTCAGCTCAATGGCAGCCACTCGAGTTAGAACCATACAAATTTTGTAATATTAGATGTGCTAGAAACAAATTTTGGTTTGCTCGGCACGACGAGGCGGTAGAGGATTTGGGTGAAAATTCATTTTTCCAGCTGAAAATCAAAATTATCTTGCGTAAATTGCGTGCACAATGAAAAAAAAAGAAAAGAAACAAACCAGCTCGACCCTGAGTTGGTACAAGGACTTGGGCGAAGCTGAGGCTTGGGCTTGGGTAACTGGGCTCTTCTAAGGATGGCAGACCCTTGAGCCAAAGTTAAGTAAATATGACTCAAGGACACTTGGCGCATGGAATCCTTTTGGCCACTTACTTTTGTGCACGCAAAGAGTAGAGAATATGGGCAGAGGCGGAGGCGGAGGCGGTACTCTTTTCTCATTCAGTTCCATTTGAGAAACGATTTTAATACTTTCTCCGACACAAAAGCTACTTAAAGTTTTGCTTGCTGGCTTAATTCGTTTTTTGTCAAACAACAACAAACAACAAACAGCAAACAGACAATAAAGTAGGAAAAAAGAATAGCCAAAAAAAGAATATATATAAAAGCGAAAACTTTTTTAAATTGAGTTAGCTTAATTTTTTTGCTGTTGTCTGTTGTTTGTTTGTTTTCTCCCTCGTTCCTTTTATTTTTTGTTGGGCCAAGTTGGTTTTCTCTTGTTTCATGCTGGACTTTGGTTTGCCTAATAAATGTGCGTGCTAACAAAAGGCCAGATAAACAGCCGGTCAGTAAGAGAGCGAGAGAGAGAGAGAAGCGATAGACTGACAGTTTGTAGCGACAGCCGAAAGGATAACGGATAATGACAGCCATTAGTATTAAGTGCGCGTTGGCTACTTTGGATGCTTGGCAAGTTTTTATTTTTTTTTTTGCGCTTCTTTCTGCCCGCCACTCATTAAAGTTGTTAAGTACTTGGCGTAAACGTTTGCCAGACTGACACAGAGAAACACAAATAGACCGGTTCCTGTTAGTTGGCCAGCGGGCAACGTGCTCGTGGCAGCTAGGGGAGTGTTACTAATGGTCGGGTGTTGTGCGGCATGCCCCACGATTAAAGTCAATTTAAATGCCGCCTTAAGCGTCGCCGTCTTAATTCGTTAACAACTAACTCAAAAGCGAAAATGAAGGAGAAACAAACAAAACAGAAACAAAAAAACACTCAAGTTGACCGTTAGGCGGAAAACTTAATGCTCGCAATTTCCTTGAAATTATGTCAACAAATGAGTCACTGAACTGTACCCACTGAATGCAGCATCAACGAGGGTTGCTTTAAAGGTATGTAGACTACTCAATTGCTTTTAGATTACTTTAACTATAATTTAATGTGGTTTGGCTAAAGTTCTTTCAAGCATGTTTTTACTGAGAAAAGCTAAACCGCAGCTCCAATTGCACTGGATTTTGTTGTTGTTGCCTTTGGCATATTACAAAAGGATTTTTTTGTTTCACAACAGTACAAACGAAACAAAACAAAGCACAGAAGAAACCAATGAATGAATTGGATGAAACAAAGGGAGAGCATGAAGAACAAAGAACCAAACTAAAAACTAAAGAAGAGGAAAAAGTAAATGTAAAAAATTCGGTTGCATTTCTTATACAACATGCTGTTGAGCTGATTCTTTATGCTTTTGGCATTTGTTTTGAATGTGTTGTTCTTGTTGCACCCCCTTCCACACTTCTTTATCTATATCTTTTTTTTATGGTGTGCGACAAAACGCCACATTTGCGTTCAATGAGCATGAGATAATGTCATCATCAACGTCGTCATCAACTCAAGCAACACTATCCACCAAACCCTGCCTCTTCTTTACCCCTAAGCAAGTGCATCATCCTGTCGACCGTATCTTTTGTCTCTATTTTGTCTCTGTTTTATTTTGTTTTGTTTTGTTTTGTTTGTCTGGTGGCAGGTGCAACGTTTGTCGTTGTCTGGCAATTTCACTTGAGGAATCGCATTCAATTTAATGAGCACTACGTTTTTAATTAAGTCATTTCTCTATGCTAAAGTCTAAATAAATGGATGAGAACAGATAATAGCTGGATGGCCATCCAATTATAATCATAGCTCAACGACGAAGGGGCAATAAATTTTAATGTTAAACGCTTGTTTTTATTCAACTTGTTTCTTGGCACTAATTGAAATTCATTTGAAATTAATATTCGTAATAAATATTTATTTAAATTCCATTTGATTTATAATTTTTTTTTTGTTTTTCCAAATACAAATTAGCTCAAAAGCGACGGCGGTTATATGCATTGAATGAAGAGCACAACCAAAACTAGTTGTTGATGACGTCAATGAAGAGCGAGGCTATTACAAACAGAATATATTGATGCATTACTCAGCTGGCTGACCACACTATCAATGACGCCTTCGCACCAGACCAACACCCCACCCTTACCACTCTTTCTCTTAGAGTCTAACAGTTGACTGAATAGATAGTATGCAATAAGTTTCACACGCCCTATCGCGGTCATTTTAATTAGCACGATTGCATTTTCAACACGTAGACGCAATTCAAATTGTAAATCACATAGGCCGTTAAGCATGTGCACTCTCTACGCACACACACCCACACACACACACACATACTCGTACATTTTCTATTTGCCAGTTGTTTGACATTTATAATGCTGCTGCTGTTTGTTCGCTTGATGTTTCAACACACAGCAAATGTTGCAGTAAATTAATATTGGTAATTATATAGGTTGACAAGGTTGCAACCCCGACAATGTTGCTGCCAGCATTTGAGCCAGGAATCAAATCATGCTCCAAACGGTTTTGTTTTTGGGTTTTGCCTTTTGTTTCTTTTTTCATCTCTGCAATTAACACATCGGCAATGTTTGGCATAAATCTAACAAGTTTGGCATGATAAAACGTTTGAATGTTTTGAATAGAAGACTATTTGATACTCTAACCAAATACTGTAGTGAATTGTTTTCGTTTTCTTATTATTTTATCATTTTTAATCAAAGCTTGTTGTCTTTGAAATTTCTTTCAAATTTCTTACAAATTCGATTAGCCCGCTTTATTTACATTACAATACTTAAGTTTGCTGCTGTTGCACACATTAACTAGGTCCATTCAATTGATCAATTGATGGCAATAACATAAACAAAAAACAAACAAAAGCGCTCAATGTTTATTTGTTTTTGGTAGCATTAGCTTTGGCCCTGCATATAAGTATGTGCACAGATCGCCTACTCTGCCTATTTAGCTCTCTTCTTCATCTCTCTCTCCCTCCCTTCATTTACATTGCGTATACGCTACATTGAACAAAAACCTGTAAGCAGCTCACGATTGGACCACAGTCAACGCTTGTACGTCGCGTCAAAAGCATACAAAAAAATAATATAAGCATTGAATATCTTTCGGTGAAATGAATACGTAATTTATCTTTAGGTTTTCTTGAGGCTTAAGTGATTTTAGTAATAAAACTTGATTAAACTAACAAAATGTCAACATTAATATAATGGTGTTGCTTGAAGCTGCCACAAAATGCATTTAATACTCTTGATAATTGGACTACAAGTAATTACTTATCCAAATGCATTCGCTACCGATGCGATATGTGAGAAAGTGCGTGGCAATCGAGCCGAGTGTGAAGTGCATCATGTGGAAACTGTCGACGGTTATCAGTTGACAATGCAACGGATTCCAGCGCCCAGCAATCATAGCTGCCCCATTCAGCTGCCATTTGTGCTGATGCATGGCCTAATTGGTTCATCGGCCGACTATGTAGCAGCTGGGCGCGCACGCGCCTTGGCATTTCAGTTGCATGCCCAATGCTTTGATGTCTGGCTGCCAAATGCGCGTGGCACAACTCAATCCAGGCGTCATCGCACTCTATCCGCCAGTCAGGCGGAATTCTGGCACTTTACCTGGCACGAGATTGGCATCTACGATTTGCCCGCCATTCTGGAGCATGTGCTGCGCGTGACGGGTCAACGGCAACTGCACTATGTGGGTCACTCCCAAGGCACCACTGTACTTCTCGTACTGCTCTCGCAGCGTCCAGATTTCAATGAGCGCATCGCTAGCGCTGCCTTTCTAGCGCCCATAGCATTTTTAAAGTATTTAAGCAGCCCGCCATTGCGTTTATTAGCCAGCGATCCAGGCGCAGTAACGGTGCGTATGCGTAATAATCACTTTGTGTGGCATTTTAATGCTTATCGGCTTGTCACAACAGCTACTGCTCAATCAGCTGGGCCTGCACGAACTGCTGCCATCGACGTCACTGACCCAGGCGGGTGGACAACTGCTCTGCAGCGCCGCTCTGCCCACATATGCGCTGTGTTTGTTGCTCACCTCGCTGTATGTGGGCTTCAGCGAGTATCCGTTGGATCGTGTGAGTAGAATGAGTTGAACGCGAACGATTATATATGCAGCCATAATTTAGCCAACAAAGCGGCCCCAAAGTTTCGCTTGTATGCAAAAAGTTTTTATTGCACTCAGGAGTGTGCACACACACACACACCGACACACACACCCACACATATAACAAAAAAGACACGAACAGAGAGAAACACATTCAAGTGCCGGCTTTAGTTTTGGTAATAAAAGTTATTTGAATTTAAATGCGTAAACGAGCTGCCTGCCAGCCCCAGCCCCAGCCAACTTCCGCCAGCCAGTTGTGCCAACTATTGTAGCACGTTTATTTTTTATACAGTTGCACCATGTCTCTCAACTATTTGATAAAGTTTGACACAAGTTTTTGGTTTTGAATTATGAGTAAGAAAACATTTCTCTTACTTTAATAATTTTAATGTCTAGCCACTTTAGGCTATATTTTACTTATGTTCTTCATAAACTGATCGCTCACGTTTTGCAGTAAGAGCATTTCATATTCGTTGACAATTCAATCGAAATAAGCTCCAATATAGCAGTGGATTTTTTTGCTGTAATGTGAACCAAAAGGTGCGCTAAACTTTTTGCTTCGCCCAGAAGCAGTTGGTTGGGCAACGGCAGATGCCTGGTCACGAACCCTATTTCCACTTTCTGCCCCTACCCCACGCCTACACTTGCCAAACGGTTAACTATACAACACATATTACGTATACGCCACGTTGCCTTAAACACTTTTTGTTTTCGCATACGGCACATTTAAATTTTCTGTATATGTGTGTGTGTTTGTTTGCTTTCTTTTTTGCCATGAAATATGGCAAATAAATCGCGTTCATGTTATTCCTACCCCAAAACTTTATGGCTTATCTGGGTGCGTTTGTTGTATGGGGCGCGTGCTCAAAAGGCTTAGAAGGGCCACACACACACACACACACACACAAACTGGATGAGATGGAAAAGCGCTCCGTAGAGCTTGGCGCCAAGTGCTTGTTAGTTATTAGGGGCTAAGGGCTCCAGCAATTGGCTTTGGCCATCACAAAAAAAAACCTAGGAATACACGAAACGGAAACTGTAAACTATAAAACAGCTTGTGTCTATGTTTATGTGTGTGTGTGTGTGTATTTTGTGGTTGTTGCTATTATAGGTGCATCGAAAAAGGTGTAAAAGTTTGACAGGCAATAGATAGTTGGCGAATCTCTTTTGTAGTACAGCACCCAAGATAGTTGAACAGTGTGAAAATTGAGTTATTCAACAGAAGGGCAAAGTGAGTAATATGAATTGCTCTAAACTTATGCGGGAATATGAATTTACTTTCAAACTTTTTCACTGAGTGTTGTTTTTGAAAAATATCTGTGGCCTTGGATGTTAAACTTTATTGGTAAACATAAAAGATTTTAGTTGAAAGGCATAACAAATCTGTATATTTTGGCTTTAGATGTAATCTAAAAATCAGGAAAATAAATAATCAGCACAATAAAAACTTTAAATACATTTAGCATTTCGAATTTAAAGTCAAATCAACAAAGTTCAAGCGACATTGTTAAATGCAACCGCGTGCCGTATCTCTACGTAAATCTTCCCGATGGCTTCTTTACATATTTATATATATATGGAGAGGAAAATGAAAAGAAGAAACAACAAAAACTGTCAACAAACAAGCAGGCAAATAGTAACAGATGACGACGATGAAGACTCCTCTGACTGCTCTCTGGTTAAGGCAACAAAATTGCTAAGCAAATAGCGAAAGGCAATGACTTTCCCACAGCCGGGGTAAAGATTCAGGACAGGAATAAAATAGTATGTAGGTAGATAGGTTGTGTTACACTGTGACAACTGCCAAACATGCCGCTCAATATATAAGTAAGAGCTCCACGCTTCCCCCTTTAACACCCAGCTTGCTGGCCGCGCAAATAAATATTTGTGCATATTTAGCTGAGAGCTTTTTCCCCTTCTCCTGGCTCCTTATGTTATCTTTATGCCACATAAAGTTCAACACACTTTGCAACTGCAATGCGTGAAGCATGATTTAAGGCAACAAAAACACTGAGATACATGAAGAAAAACTATAGTGTGGAGAACTTTGGAAAGGCAAACAAGCTGCCGGCTGTAAAGTGACACACACACACTCACAAGTATTTGCCACAAGTTGCAGCTATTGAAATGAAGCCAGCAAATGTACAAAGAAAGCATAGCAAAAGAAATGAAATGAAATGCAGCGGGCAGCCGGAAAATCAAATAAGCATCAAAACAACAGAAAAATATGTCGCCGCAGGACGTGAGTCTAAGCAAATGTCTCAGAAATGTGAAGAGAAAGAAAAGCCTTAAACTAAAGGCTTGGCTTATGCTGAATAAATGAAAGATTTCTTCGCTGAGTGGTTCGGTTAAATAAAATAAATCATATTTCTTTAGCTGCAACTCGTTAAAGCTAAGTCTAATCATTTCCTAATCAAACGAAGAACATAAACAGCAAAGTCCTTGAGTCACTGCTTTGGCTAAGAAGCGTATCAGAAACAGAAGCTTCTGCGTCACATATCACGCTGGCAACATATATAATGTAGCTCTTGTATGTGTGTGTGTTTGTTTGCCTTGTAACTGCATTCACTTCCTTGTGCTTTGTGTCACACATTGAAACGGAAATGGCAGCTTTACAAACACATAAACACACACTCACACACAACGTGCTGAAAGTTAGTTAGGTTTGGGTTCGTATGTGAGCAAAACTTCTCGTAAATTTCAATGGTTTCTGACCTTTTGAGCCTCATCAATTGAACATTTTTGGCACACAACATTTGCAGCACATATTCCCACGCATACTGGAGACAACACCGGCGGGCATCTCACGTGGTCAACTGCTGCATTTTGGCCAGCTCATCAACAGCGGTAAGACAATACACACACACACACACACACACACACACACACACAGCTGCAACTGTCTCTCGTTGTTCTCAGGTAAATTCCAACAGTATGACTTTCGCTCGAAACGAATGAACACAGAGCGCTATGGCCAGGCAACACCTCCTGCCTATCATTTGCAGAATGTGCGCCTCAATCTGATGCTGTTCTATGGCAACCGGGATGCGTTGTCCAGTCGACAGGATGTGCATCATTTGGTGCGCGAACTGAAACACAGTCGCATTAAGCTGTATCAGGTGCAAGGTTATAATCACATTGACTTCCTCTATGCAACAACAGTGCCGCACATTATCTATGCACGCATCATACAACAGGCCAAACAATTAACCATGAACAATAGTGGGAAGGGAAACGGTTTAAGTTCTTAAATTTATAAAGGTCTTTAAAGTGCTATAAAAATTTTAAAACGTTTTCAGTGAAGATGTTCAAGGCATTACTGAAGAGCTTTTGAGCCAAACTTTTTTTATAATGGTTTGTGTAAATCAATATTTGTTATCATTCATATCAAATTTTTGTTTGACTTTGGTATTTAATATTAATCAGCTTCCAACTTAACAATAATCTCTTTCAAATCTCAATTTATGTTTCATAAGCTAGCTGTTATATTTCTCTTAGCTTCAAAGGAATTAAAAAAATAACTCAAAAATATTCAAGTTCATTATTTTTGTAGCACTAAACGTGGTCTTAAGTAAAAATGAAGAAGAAACAAGAGTTAAATTAATAATCGGAATGAAATTGTAATATAAAAATATATAACTAAGTAAATTCAACTAGCTGTTGGTTTTGAAATCATGTCAAGAACTGGACACGCACACAGCTGGTTCTTTTGCACCTCTTGTGCAGCTTCTGCGTGCATTTGCTTGCACTTCCGCTTGCTTTGTGTCGCTATGAAGCGGATATAGCAGCCTGTACCAGACAATCACACAAACACACAAACACACCAAAGACCACAGAGAAAGTCACATGAACATCATAAATTTAAAGAGTTTTTACTTTAAAGTATGTTACATTTCATATTTCAATATTTGTACACAAAATGGTTGGTTTATTTTGTTTGTTCATCTTTTTTTATACATCTAACTTGTGTGGTACGAAAGAAAAACCATAGGAAATTAACTAAAACGAATAACTGATGAAAACATACCGCAAAAGTAGCCACACAATTTTTTTTTACATTAGTCAAACAATAAGTACGTTATTCATAATGTACATATCTCTAAATGAAGTGGAATTGCTACTTAGCCAGCTGGCTATTGCTGCTGGCTGTGTGTATGTGTGTGGGCTTATTGCATTCGAGTGTGTGCGAGTGTTGGTGTATGGGTGTGTGTGTGTGAATGGTTTGTGTGGGAATTAGGTGGGTTACATTTTAGCTAAGTTCAAAACCAACACCAGACTGTATGGCATATAGCAACTTTTCGCGCATCTGTTCAATAGTATTAAATGGCGGCAGCTTTAACAGATTTGTACATGTGCTGGCCGTTGGCAGACGTTCCATATCACCAGCATTCTGTATAAAGAAGGGCGGGTCCAAGTCCTGCATATAAACATAAACGTATTAAATGCTGTTTAAGTTTACACTTTTTATTGTGGCTTACCTTAAAGCCTAGCAATGGCGGCCGCGAGCAGCTAGTAACAAATTTGAGCAACTGTCTTCGTTGTAAATCATCAAAGCCTTCGACTGCCGACCAAAAGGCAACGATTGAAGGGTGCTCCGGTGTGTATTCGCCACCATATTTGCAGTGCTTTTTCAAGTCCTCCAAATCGATGGGTATTTCAGCGCCAGAGATGAGTATCTGCAGCTCCTTGTTGCTAAACATGTAAAGCCATTCGATGGGCAGCACGTTGGACAGTCCTTTACGGAAGGCTTTGCAGTGACGTTTGATTTGTACATTAAGCTTATAGTTAGCTATTAATTGCAGATACTCGATGCGATTCGAATTGGTCACTGGGATGCTTTGGCCTTGAGGTTTAAGTTCCACAACCTGTGTCTGACCCAGCGAGCTGCTTGCAACCGTAAAATCCAAATTCAGTTCACTCACATCGCCTGCGTAGTCTTTGAGGTAAAGCAAATTGCGGTACAGCTCTGGATCGAGTGAGGCCAGTTGATGTATATCCACATCAGAATATTTGCCAGCCAATTTGGTTAGAAAGAATTCGGCCAAGGGTAGCTCGACCAACAGATTCTCATAGATTGCTTTGCCTAAGATGCGACCAATGAAATAATAGTGCTTTTCAAAGTCGCTAAACAGATCCGCCACATTGGGATTGGGATAGAGTTTGTTATCCGTCGTTACCCTGTTGAGCGAAGAACACATCAGTTTATAGTTTATGAAAGGTATCATATTGGACTTACATGAAGAAGCCACGATTGGGATCAAAGGCGGTTTTAATGAGCTCCGATAGGAATTCGCGAAAAACGCCACCACCATCAATTCCCGCTTCGTCCAGCCCCAGCGAGGAAACAAACTGTATGCGAAACTTTAAACGCAGATCTGGTTCTGCAAATCAAAAGAATATGGCAATTAATAAAACCAAATGAAATTCAATTAACAATTCAACATACCATTCTCTGGACGTAGCTTGTCATAGGCATCCTCGTACAGATGCGAGCGTCGAACGGTTATCATAATGGAAGGACCTTGGAGAAAGGCCTGCAGATGTCCCTGAACACGCATCTTATTGGCTGCGACCAGACCCTGAAGTATGCTCACACGCTTATTGAATGCCACCACAAAGGGTATTTCACGTAAAATGGTAATTGAACGTTTTTGCTTCGTTGACATGGGCGGTCCATTCTCGAAATCTTCGCGCGTAAAGTCACGTATAGGCTGAAAGGGCCGTATGCCACGCATGCGACTGCTATGTGTTAGTGGCAGATCTGTGGGTCTATCGAGTGGCAAATCCAAGCGAGAGACAGTCCAATGAGATTCCGGACAGAAACCCAAACGCAGATCGCGTGTGTGTATTTGATTTAACACAAAGACAACAACATTTAACAGATTGGCCCAGACTTGCTTTTGATGACGCAGCTTCTTATCGTCCGCATCTGTGTGCACACTGCGAAAGGCTAGCTCAACAAGGCCTAAACTAATATCCTTTAGTGTTTTGGACATTTGCACAATTTCCGCAATGGAGAAGGGCATAAGGCGCACATGTTGCAGGGCGGTTGTTACCAACAACTTGTTTTCCACGAACTCCACATCATGCAGTGTGGGCAAAAGCCGTCCAAACAGCATGCAAAAGGTGGCCAACAGAGGTATAGTACGATCTACGCCCTGCTGCTTGGGTGCTGCAAGCAAAAGAACAGATACATTTACCTTTACGTTTTTGTATTTACTCTTCTTTGTATACTTACGTACAACACCCTTGGAGATGAGTGTGAGCGGCGCTGAGAAGCCCAATTGCGTTGACTCGGCGGCTAATTTAAACCAAACGGCACGTATAAACTTGGGCGTAAAGGCCAAAGTATAAAGCAACCTACATGGAAAATAATTGATAATAAGTTATGAAAAATCTTTTTAAAGAACATTTCGGTACGTACTTATACTCATAGACTGCATGCTTATTGTAAATCATTAGATTGTGACAGATCTCGCAGAGCGCATAGATCACATGAGTGTGCTCAATATGCGGCTGAATTTGCTGTACTATGTCATCCACGCGTTGCGTTTCGTTTAGTATTGCTATTGATTCCAGCAGACAGTTGCGCTCCTTGCCGCTCAGTTCGGCTGTGGTGCGGCAGGACTGTTCCATGTCATAGTCAAGCTGGCGTGTTGATGGCTGATCCTCATCTTCCTCATCGGACTCATCCGTATCATCATCATCATCCGAGTCTGTGTGACGATGTGGTGTTGCATGTGTGCGCAACGTTGACTTCGGCAGTTGCAAAATGTTAGGCATCATTTCGGCAATTACCCGCACATATACAATCAGTAGTTGGCTTTTTTCCAATGTGGCTGTAAGTATGTGTGTACTTGCAAGATTAGTAGTGTCGTTATATGATAATCATATGCTTACTTACCCAGTTGCCTGCGATCGAGCACCAGCAGTGAGTTTAGCAAAAACGATGTGAAGATCTCACGTGGTTTTGATTTGGGTAGCTTGACATCGGTCGACTGAATGACAGCACCAAACATTGCTTTACGCTTGTCATCGTCTGTAGCAGGGGATTCAGCAGCGCTCAATGCCGTGTTTAGCTCCAGCTGAGTGTGCACCGAGTGCATGAGTAGAGAGAAGGGAAACTCAGTGCTCTCAGCCAGGCAGGGAAGCACAAAGTAGCGCAATGGCTCTGTATGCGGCGTGGCCAAAATATCGCTAATGAACATGCGACAGAAGAGCTGTGATTGCTCGCCGCCAGGCAGACGCCTGGCCACTGTTAAGGGACGCAGCAGAAGCTGCAGCAGTGCATCAACAAATGGACTAGGCGCATGCAGTGTCTCACCGTCCAGCGGTGGGCACTTTTCATCGATTAACTGTCGCAATCGCACAAAATAGTTGCGTGCAATAAGGAAGCCAAAGACACGTGCTAGATAATTGTAAAGCAGTGTCTCATCCTCCACAAAACGTTCAACAGCGGCGACAGTGGTAAATGTTTCCAGCATGCGCAACGGTATGGCCTGAGCACTGTAAGGTAGCGTCAATTGCACCAAACACGCATCCAACAACTTGCAGACACGCAGCAGCCACACGGAATCTTGCGCTGAATTCTGCAAAAGACGTCCCGGATTACGCAAGATTTGCTGGCAAATGTCAATCTAAAAACAATGACATTAATAAGTATATATATTGTTTTCATTTTGTATCTATGTGAAGTCCTGCTCACCAATCTCTCGCTGTCCTTCTGTTCACGACTGCTGTAGAAGAAGCTTATGCGGCGCAGCAGAAAGCATAGGCTCTCCTCCTCGGTGACACGATCCCGATGCGCATGCAGATACGCATCAAAGGCTTCACGTTCGGCACGCTTGCGTCGCTGGCGATGGATAAAGGAGCGGGCATAGGATTGCAGGACTACAGCACCATTGGCCTTCTGCCGCAAATCATTGCGTTTCTGTCGCTCCTGGGCCGCTTTACGTATGGCTGTGTCACGGTCACAGGTTTGCGATGCGCCGCCAAGACTTTGCTTTGGACGGCGCCGATGCTCGCCATCGAAACCAAAAAACATGACGCTGCAGTTGTGGTGCTGCTGCTGCTATTACTGTTATTGTTGTAATTTCCACCAGCTGATCAATCGCTCTCCCACACGTCTCAATTCAACACATAATTTGTATGTTTCCCCCTATTGTTTAGTGACGCTGTGTTCTTGCAACGAACAACAACTGTTTGTGTTTATATTTGATTAACTTTACACTAGTAAAACCCCTCTTTT
This sequence comes from Scaptomyza caliginosa, assembly GCA_035044725.1. Lineage (NCBI taxonomy): Eukaryota > Metazoa > Arthropoda > Insecta > Diptera > Drosophilidae > Scaptomyza > Scaptomyza caliginosa. The sequence goes on from JAWNNR010000716.1 coordinate 190,695, forward strand.
CACTTGACTACGTTAATTTTTTGGGCTGCGTAAAAAAAACACTGCTAATACGAATGATTTGTATATTTTCACTGTGTTGCACAAAAGCACTAATTAATGACAAATGCACCAGCTGTTCAATCGCTGTCCAGCACTTAACCTAAATAAGTGTTGGCTAATATCAAATAAACAGTTTAACAGCTTAACGTACGTTATTTTTAATTGGATTTGGTATATTAAATTTACCACATAATGTTACTCTTTGAACTCTTGATACGATTACTCTTTGCATGTATGCTATAACCAAACGATATTTAATTTAGTTTAAGCACTAAAATCCAATGATACACATATTTTGTCATTGGTGATTTATTTTAGTTTGCTTGTTTATGTTTTCTTTGCTATTTGGTATAATAAATTTGATTATTCGCCAAAAACATATAGTTTAATATTAAAATACATATTGATAAACATGCGTCACGGCTCTAATATATATTTGCCTTCTGCAAATATATCGTTTGTTTTGTTTTTTTTCGCGTGTTTCGCACCACTGCTCAGAATTTTCTATATGCATTTCTGATAAGTATTTACTTAGCTGGCAGGCTTTCAGATCAGCTGATAGAACCCGTTCATATAACAGCTGAAAGCAGCGACTGATAAACACGAAGGTGACAAATTTTGCGACATGCAGACATTCAAATTGCTAACGGCTACTGTATACTCTTACTTCATAATCAAAATGAAAATATGTACGCCTAAAGCTTTATTCTCAACTGTTTAACACTTTAAAAAATAGTAATAATGTTTATCTTTGAAAATCCAAGTTAATTTAGCAATAGAGTTCATTAAATACTAAAATTTATAGAACTTAGAAATCAGTTAGAACAAATTTGTAGCATTTTTTGCTATCAGTAACGCTAACGCGTTCCTAATCAAATGTCATTTTATTATAATATACATATTTTACGTACATAAATACTTATATGAAACATGAGTGAGGCTTTTTGTGTTTGTTTGTTTTAAATCTAATCCGTCTAATTAGTAGCTTCTGCAATTTGTTTTCGCGTTTTTTGTATAATAGCCAATTAGCACTTTAACCTTTGTAGGGTATACCAACATCAACATTGGAAACTCAAAGAGCAGAGTTTACTTGAGGTGCTCTCCCATTTGGTACATTGTGTGGGTGGCGTAACTGATGACTTTTCTCGATCAGCGATAGAAGAGCTCTAGGCACATCCATTGTTTGATCATCGACAAGTACAATATCAAATGTATTCATATACTTCTCCATATTCGCCTCCAGGTGTTCAAAGAGAAAACCAATTTTCAATATATGCGATGAGGCAGGTACTCCAGCAGCCATGTCGGCATCACCCAAAGAATCACCCATCACAATGATATGATCACGTGTATGCACCAATTCATAATACTCGCTGCCATTCAAAACAGTTTCATTCTTGTTGAACGTATGTATCATGGGCTCCTGAAAGCCAGCCAGCAAACCGTCATGGTACTGCAAAAAGTTCGAGATGACCTTGACATTTGGAAAAAGAATTTCAGCTTGCTGCAGCACCGATACCACCGAATTGCCCAGCCCAGCGGAAAACACAAGCACAGGTATTTGTAATTGTTGCAGCGTTTCGAACAGCTCATGCGTTCGGTCACGTAGCGCATGCTTGAATTTGCCAGCCATTTGATCTATTTCTGTCTGATCGAATGGAAAGCCACTGGCCAATTGTGCGGATTTTGTCCACCATTCGATCATGTACTGCACCTTCTCCGATATGGGTATGTGTGGATCAATTTCGATGGGTCGATATTTGTGAAAGAGCTTGTCCGACTCCTCCTTAAAGTGTGGCGGCAGAGATTTGCATGCGTTGAAGATACCAAAGCTTGAGGGCACAGCGATTCCATCATCTGTGCGCTGTTTGGTTATGGTATAATCGAAATCGGATACAACTTGCATGCGCTCCGGACCGCCGCAAATAAATTCATTGATTATCCGTTCAACTTTTTGTGGATCAAGCATTTTGCAGTGCTCTTGATTTAATGCTAGAATATCCTCGATACGCACATAGCCCAAACGATTCTCATCTTTATTAAGTCCATTAATGTCAGCGCCCCCCATTTTGTTTTTATTTGATGTTTTTTTTTGTTTTACTTTAGCTCAGCCGCACAGCTTTTAACGTTTGCTTGGCGTGGGTTCTTCCGTATAACTGAAATGGGGGAAATGAGAATTTAGTTTTTAGTGCAAAGCTCATTGCGTTGCGTTTTGTTGTTGCTTGTTATTAGCATATTTTGCACAATTCTCACATATGTATGTGTGCATGCATTGCTCTTTTTTTTCAGTATACATTTAGCTAGAGATGAGTAAAGTTGCGATTTAAGTGATATGAAATAAATCACAGTTTGTTATATAACTGCTCATATGTCATAGATATTAACACTTTAATCTAAAAAAAACTATCAATTATAATAATGCCACCTTTATCTTTAAAAATATCAAGAGCAATAAGCTAATATACTTATTAAAATAGTCAGTTACCATTTGTTTAACACTAGCCGTGACAAGCTTAGAACAACACAATGTGACACACAAGATTCACTCATCACTAGCATAAATATAAATGTTAAAGCATGTGTGCGTAGCATATATGTAAGTGCGTGTATTCTTAGCCGTAAACTTCCTATGACTGACCTTGGATCGAACTGTTGCCAATTTTTGTTTGGTTGTTGTAGCAGACGTCTTATCAGACTTTTATCGCAGCTTTTTGTATTGATATGCGTGCTTATATTCATTAAAATCTAAATGCCGCTCAAGAGTGTTTGGCTCGTACACTTTTTGCTTTGGTTTGTATTTACTTTCTTGAGACGCACGCTACAATCGACTTCACAAAACAAGAACTGGCCGCTGCAATCAGCTGTGCGGCTGAACTGAAACGAAATGGCATTGGAGCAAGGCGCGCGCAAACCACAAAACAGCAAACGCTACAGATGGAATTGATATTTTTCATGTTATGTTTATTTTTATGCCATTCGCACAAAAAATAAGATTATAAACAAATATAATTCAATATTAAACAAACTAAATAATTCACAGATTCTTAACTTAACAATCAAACTTAATGCCTATTTCCAACATATTTCATATGTCTTTGAGTGTTACATTTATGTAAATGTATTGTTTTTTTTCTTTCGATTTTTGTTTATAATTACTTCTAAGGAAAGTGAGATCCCGCCAAGTTATTGGTTTAATCTTCGATAACAATCGGACTGTTATCGAAAGACAAAAACTTCCAATCAGCTGGCAAATGCAACTTAAACTCAGATTTCCGTGATAAAGCGCTAAAATAAAATCGAAAACATAATACTTTTGTTAGCCAAGTTCTGTAAAAAAAAATGCATAACGACACTTACCGATTTAAGTAGGAGCTGGCGGCGGTACAGTTCTTAAAAGAAAAGATACCCTCATCAGGCATCTTGACCATAAACTTTCCCTCCGACAGCTTGACACGATAGCGCGGCAAGTCCTTGGCAACTAAATAACCATAACGCGATTTATGCGAATCAGTTGTTTGTGGCCAAGAGGGAAACTTTGTTAGCTGGTCCTGCTGATTCTCTGCTGGCGAGGAAGGTAGTCTGATAGACAGCGATGGTTGCGTCGATGTCGCAATTGGCGCAGCTGATGTTCTACTATTTGACTGTTGTGGTGGCGACAATGGAACATTTGATTGCTTAGCGTCCGCAGATGGCGTTGCAATCGTTGACGGCTGTGCCGCTTTAAATGATGTCGATGGACTCTTTGGAGTTTCAGCAACTACTACTGCTTCTGCTGCTGGTAGTGACACAGCTGCTGGTTTTGTAATTTCGACTTCTGCTGCAGCTGCTGTTGCTGTTGCAGCAGGAGTCTGTGCCTTGGCAGAAGTCTGAGCCTTGGCCTGTTGTGCTGCCTTAAGCTCACCCTTTAACAAATTTATAATTGTAGCTGGAAATTGAATCTTTGGCTGCAACAATTCATCTGGCTTTGCCAAAGCTGTTACTTTCGGATCTTGTAATGCCGTGGCTGTTGAGGTTGTTGTTGCTGTTAGAGGACGCATTAGGAGCGACTCTAATTTGCCCAAGCTAGGCATATCAATTTGCTCAAGCATGGACTCAGCAGCAGCTGCTGATGATGACAATGAGGATTGAGATGATGTTGACGGTGATGATATCTTACGCTTCCGTCCAATTTTAATGGGCTCCACAACAGCAGAAGAAGCTGCAGTAGCTGTTGTGGTTTTTGCTGATGCTGTTGTTGCTGCTGCACCATCTTTGTTAACAAGCTTGGTGATAGTAACTCCTCCATTGGCTGTGCCAATGCGCATATTGTTATTGCCACCGCTTAGTAGCTGTTGTAACGAATTGTTAATCTTGGGCAACTGTGGCGACTGTTTGGCATGCAAAGAGATGCGTTTGATTTTAGCTGGAGGCGGCTCACTGCTAATTGGAGTAGAGATTTCTGTGCTCTGATTGACTTCTTGCACTTGTCGCGTATTGATGGACAAAAACTTGCCGGGTGCTAGAGTGCTGGCGTGCTCTACGTTATTGGTATTGGAGGAGCTAGGAGCTGGGCGTGATGTTATGTGTAGAGCGCCACCTTTATTAGGCATAGATTGGATGGTAAAATGTGTAAGGCGTTGCAAGCTTTTAGCATTCTGCGCACTCTTCTGCACCTTTTTGTTATTGTGCTTATCCTTCAGCTTCAGCGCCTCCTCATCTTCATCGTTGATAACAATAACACAGTCATCGTCATCATCTTCTTCATCGGCCTGCCTGGCAGCGGTAAGTTCCTTCTGGCTTTGCTGCTGTTGTTGTGCCAATGTGCGCGTTGAATTGTTTTTGTTAAGCGCTCCCGCTTTCAGGCCTTCCTTGTACATATCAATATCAAAGTGAACCTGTTTGTTAATCTGTATCAGCCAAAAGCACATAGTGCGTTTGTCTTTCTGCACAGTGATGCCGTGATCCCTTTGGTACACTTCCCGCAGCATCATCTTGCCATCGACACTCTGAAGCAGCACTAACACCGGTGGCTGTGCATCCAAACGGAGTGGTCCAAAGTAGATTTTACGCTTTGAAGAGGAAGTCACAAAGGCATCGTATGGCGCATTCTGAAAGAACAGCAACTTGACCACCTTGCGTGTAGCGTGTGCCATTCGTAGCACATGGTTGATGCGATCCAGTGAAATCATATCTCTGAATGCTGGCACAAAGATGTGTGAGAAGTCATCATAGAGATCGAGCACAAGCCAGCGATGATCATGGCTATGCAGTTCTGGTATTTGCAGCTCATGAACATCCGCTTGCATAACTTTGCGCAATTCTATGTTGCTGCAAATGTTGATGGGTGTGTCTTTGATTTGTGGCGGTTGTTGTGCGGCTGCTGTCAGCGATCCCTCTGAAGTAGCTGAACCTGATGCTGCATTGCTAGTAGGAGATGCGGGCTCAGGTTCTAGAGCCGGTGCTAAAGCTGGATCTTTCTCAGGAGTTGTAGCTGGTGGTGTTGGCTGATTAATTAAATCTACAACACTTTCTGGGGCTGCAGTTTTCATGGCCATTTTAAGCAATTGCTGTTTTTCCCCAATCCTCTGTTTTAACATCAGTGTGCATAGCACATTGATTTTCTTCGTCAAGATAGGATGCGTTTGTGGTGTGGGTTTGGTGCACGTGTTGCACGTGTAGCGCAGAAAACCTCTGACCAGCCAATAGTGTTCCCTGCCCTGCATGACAACAGCCAAGCGACTTGTGTTCTCATTCCTTAGTCCTTCCATCAACAGTCGCGCCATCAGCGGTAGCGAACTGGGATCAGGTGCAAAACGTGCATTCACAACAGCAATTGCACCGGGAATCGCTGGCATCATATTCGTTATGGTGGCGGCTAAAAACCTTTCGTTTTTCATTTGTACATCCCAAATGAAAACGTAATCGGATTCAAAAGCAGCCACAAAATTTGCCCATTTAATGATGCAGAGTATTTCGTCATTCGGTGCTGGTATTATTTTACTTTCACGCTGCAATGCCATATCGATGTCCTGCATTTTTTTGCTAACATGCATGTTCATCTTTTTGATCACATCGTTATAGGAGGAGCGGAATGATGGTGAATTCATTGGGGCTGCCAACTGTTGCTGACCGTTCTTGGATGAGCCAGGAGTAGTACAAGCAGCTGCATTGGTTTCAGTCTCATTATTATTAATGATGGCACTCATGGGTACTTCAATAGCAGAATTGGCATATAGCGAATAGCAGGCAGATATCTTGGGTATTTGTATATCAATTTGCGGTGGTGGCGGCAACTGTTCAGCTGGAATGGATGGTGGTTCATCTACGATTGGTGGAGTAGCAACTCGCTTCGGTGCAATTGGAACAAACGTAATGGGAGGCACTTGTTTTGCCACTGGTTTCTCCTGTATGTCCTTCTTTTTACGCTTGCTCGGTGGCTGCTGTTGCACCTTCAATAGACTAACGCCAGGCTCGTCATTTGAAGGGACACTTCTCTTGTGTGCCGTCACATTGGGTACGCTCTCGCTTTCATCGGAATCATCCCGTACCAAAATCACAGTTGGCTCATCATTCTGCTGTTGGCGTTGCAGTTCCGATAACTGCTGCTCCATTCGCCGCTGATTATCCAGTTCGGCACGATAATAGCTTACAGCACTGGAAACACGCTCATCAAGCAACTTTTTCGTGATTGGCGTCTCCGTCTTTGATATCTCCAAACGCAAACGATCCGCTCGACGGCGATTGATGCGTATATAGCACTTTTTGGGCACGGCTACAGCGCGACGGCACAGATACGGGCGGGAGCGATAGAAGCTGAAAATAATTTCCAGTTCTTCGTTGCGTGGAGGAAGATTGCGCATAATTGGTGATTTTGATGGCGGCTTCGATACTATGGTTTTATTTGTTGGAACTGCCGGTGGCAGTGGCGCTGGCGCTGCTACTTTAGTCGGCTGCTGCTGCTGCGGTTGTTGTTGTGGCTGTGGTTGCTTTTTCTTCTTTTTGCCCTGCGTCGTCGGAGGCGGTGTTTCCTGTGCCCGCTCGAAGCTATAGTGGGCGCGTGTTGCCAACTCCGGCACATAGTGTGGTATAGGTGGATCAGCCTGCTCCTTTTCAATAATAATGGGTTTGCCATCGGACGAAAGGCCGCCACAAAAGCAATTGTACAGCTGATGGGTCATGCAGAATGTGGCCTGATTAGCCATATCAGGCAGACGACGCAATGTGACCTGGCAATGCTTGAGTTTCTCCAAGTCGATGTCCTTGACCTTGCAAGGTTCAGGCAATGGCAATGGCGATGTCTGCTTAACACTTTCCGGGCTACGTTTTGTGCTTCCCTCACGCTTGGCTACTTTGGACGACCGCGCAGGCTGCTCATCATCCTCAATGGAGTCGTCAAAGTCCTCGTAGCGCTTAGGTACCTTTGTGCAACGACGCTTCTTATCGCACTGTGTCTCATTTATAAGCAGCGTTTCATTGTCGGTTAACACGAGCGTCGAGGTGAAATCCTTTTCCATTTTGGCCAATCGAGCTGTTGCCTGGCGACGCAAGTTGAACGCATCCTCATTGGAAAGACCGCGACCCTAAAAGCAATAAAGGCGAGTTTATTAAAAAAGCTTATATATTGGTTTATATATAATGTTTACTCACGTCTGTTTCAACACGCATAATGCGCGTTAACTCGGCTCCAGTGCAGCCGCACTCCAGAACACATTCAGCGCGTCCACAATGCTCCCGGCTGGGCCGTTCTGCAGTCAAACTCTCGCACAGACAACCCAGCTGACAATGATCTTTGATGCACGGTTTATTTGCTGTGAAATCAAAGTTTTGGTTTAACATTTAAAATTAAGAAGCCGGGAGCAGCAACGTTTAAATCTGCTATCGATAACGTATTGATTGAACTACTCGGCACTTGTTTTACAATTAGTATGCATACAAATAATTGTTTTTAACTCACCATCCTTGGCAATAGCAGCTGCATCAATAATAGTTGCATTCAGGCGCCTCAATTCTTTGGCCAAACGACTCTGTTTGTTGTTGCTGTTTGCAGGGCGACGCTGCTGCTGTTGCTGTGGTTTATTTGTAGTCACCTTGCCCATCGTTTTGGAATGCAGATCGTTGTCAGCCGGCATGATTTTGACGGCAGAAACATCCGCAGCTACTGCATCGGGATCAATACTGATAAAGGAGTTCTCACTGCAACTAATGGCCACCGTATTGATCATATCATTGATCATATCTGCACACTCCCAGGCAATCGGATCAGATTCTTTAATCAATTCTTTGCGAAACTCAAACTCATTTAGCTTTTCCGCCGGTAGGGCGGCCGTAAAGTTCTCATCCAACTGCTCTGAACGATCGACAACACGTCGTACTAGGATATGATTACGATCATTTAGATATGGTATCACAAATGTAAAGCTTTTGCGACGTCCAGCATTTGTTGTAGCTGCCTGTGCCTCTGCTTCGCGCATGCTATTCGGAGATTCCTGCAAAGTCGACACACTGAACTCGGCCCATTCGCGAGTGATGTCATGATGTGGCAGGATATACTGAAGATAGCGCTTGGCAATCTCGTCCAGAGGACGTCCCAGCTGCGGCTTAACATCCAGTTGAACTGCAGGCATACTGACAATAGCCATGCTGCCACCAGCCAACAAAAGAGCAGCCGTATCATCATCCAATGGTTTCTGAAACGGCTTCTGTGACAGTGGACATGGTGGAAAGATCGCCGTCAGTGGAGACTGATTGAGCTTTTGCAGCTTCTTTGTATCAACTTGTCGCGTATTGATGATTCTCAATTTTGACCAAAGCTTGGCATCCACACATTTACTACTGCACGTCAATTTCGCTAACTCTTTCGGCGTTAGCTGATTGCGATGCGGTTTTTTCTCGCGGTTGAGATTGTTGCCTTGGCTACCAGGTAAACGTACCATTTCTCCATCAATACGTATGACCTGATAATAATACTTATCATGCTCCGTGGACACATAGCTGGCTGCTTGCCAACCCTGGCGTGTAAATGGCATCAAACTGCCTCTGGATTGCAGCTGTTGCATTGCAGCGATTTTGACTTTGCGTTGTCGCTGCTTGCGTTGCAGCTCCCGATAGATGTTTGCCTCGTTGTTAATAATGGACATCTTCTGGTTCTTGGAGCGCTGCAAATAAAGTCTTCGGTCGGCAACGGTTCGCAGTTTTTGTAAGCTATCCGGCACCGCTGGCATATCCATATGTGGTGGCATGCTGTGCCTTGTGACGCGTCCATCCTGATACATTGGCTTAAGCATGCGTTCTCGATCCAAAACGCTGCTTTCACGCAAATTGTTCTTCTTCATGTACGCTTCGAGTGCTTCGCTAACAAAGGCGCCATTTCCCTCCGTTGTTTTGCAGCTTTGGGGCACCAATGGCGTTAAGAGCATGCCCGGTTGATGGGCGGTCTCATCGAAACCGACGAAATCCTCGCTGGTATCATCATTGATACTAAAATCGCTGTTGCATTCAGCTATGAATGGCTTACTAATGCTACTTTCTGTACAGCTTGTGATGATGGCCCTTGAAAAGTTGGACTCCTTGGCAAAATTCTTAACGCGCACTTTGTTCATGAGCATGTCTAAGAATTTGCTCCCTCCTGCTTTTTCCGGTGTCTTTTCAGTAATACTGGATGGCACGCTTTCAACTGAAGAAGCTTCTTGAGATTTTGGAGCTGGTATTTCTGTCGGTTTGTGTGCCACTTCTTTTGATGGTTCTTGATCCATTTCATCAAGACGTTTTAAAGCCTGCTCTATTGGATCGAGCTCTGTGGGAAATTCTTGCATAAGCTTTTCACAAGACTCGGATGTCCGCTCTTCAGCAAATTGTGTGTCTGAAGAATTCAAAACTTGTTCTTCTGAACTTTTTGAAGCAGGATCTGTGACTTCTGCTTCTTCTTCTTTGTTCACCTCCTCTTTAAATTGGCTCTCTAGATCTGTATTCCTCACATCCGATGCCTCCTCTTCTTCACCATGTTTTCTTCCCACTTTCATCACTTCCTCTTGACTCATCTCCAACACTTCGTCCACCTTCTCATCATCCAGACGCAGCTCAACATTTCTATTGGCATCCTCAATTAAGGAGAGACCCCGTTTGCCACTCTTCAGCAGCTCCAGCTGTTGTTTCATCTGTTTGGACAGCTCCTCGCCATACAATTCCGTCTCCTCGTACTCCGTTACCTGACCCATTTTTTTGTAATGTGCCACAAGACTTGGTGACCATTGCTTTATGTGCGCCTTGCGTTTCTTAATCATGGTTTTGAGACGCGGATCGAAAAGCAAAAGGCGCGCTCGTCGCAAAAGTAAGACGCGTTTGCGTTTACGCCAGCAATAGTTTCGCAAAACACAGCGCGGATTCAAGGCGTAGATGATGAAACGCTTGGCATTTCCCCAATTGCTGCGCAAAAAGCCCAACGAGACCGGATATTTGCGTCTCAGATAATTAAATTTTCTGAGATCTTTGCCTTTAAGCACGATTGGTGGCAGATCTTGTGTCATTCTAAAAGAAAAAAGAAAAATCAATAATAACTACACTGAGTCCTTAAAAAGTATGCATAAAATGTATTCCTGTTTAAAACCTATAAAGACTTATATTTATATGAGATTAACTTTTTATTCTTGGAAAGGTAAAAACCGATCGCGGCAGAAACCAGTTAAATGGACGCTTAGCTTTAAGGGCGTGGCATCCAAAATTTTTATGTATTTCTTGCGAATACGTCGCAAACTATATTGTCATCAAATCTTGTAGTGTTAGATATTGGAATACAGGAAATATATGGGTTTTATCGAAATTCGGCTATTAGTTATCGGTTATCGATTTTTCACCATGAGCTTAAGAGCAAAAACAATTTTACACATATAGCACCCAACTAAAAAAATTTACTTTTTAAAAAAAAACATTAAACAATCATAGGATTTAAAAAAAAATAAAAGCAAAACCGTCACACTATCACACAGAAATAGTTATTTAATTAATAATATTACACAACTTACTTAAAATCATACTTTCCATATACAACTCTATAAAAATCAACTAATGTTTACCTACAAATACATGTTACAACCAAAAATCAATAATTTCTCAATAATATAAATCGTCAAATATGTCACGTCTTTAAAAGTGCTGCCCATCAACAGCACCTGAATTCTCAAGTAGGAATGTGTAACACTGGCGTGCTAATAAACGCATACCGATAGTAATCGCATGAAAACGATGTATAAAAAAAATAACAAGGAAGTTCTTATACACATAGCTGTAATTCACACGCACACCCACCCCCTCCCGATTAAATGATTAATTAATTAATCGTCTTTTAAGGACATTCACAATTCAACACACTGTCATCAATTTGCAATCGAAATCTGCATGCATACATGTATATAAGTAACCAAACAATTATACAACTATGTTGATACATAAACAGTTACGCACTTCGAAAAACCGTAATCGCCAAGAAGAACAGGTCCAACAATGTACTGTTGCTAGTTTTAAAAAGCCTTCGAATTGCCCACGCACACGTTCAGAGAAGCACACATAGGCGTCCACCACACAAACACACACCACAGCAAAAGCGGCGGCAGCAACAGCAACTAAAACATTTTACACTTTATGTATACATATGTATATTTCCACTATGAGGCAATTGCATATTTCCATTTCATTTTTAATGTTTATCTTAACATTGCGCATGTGCGCACTTATTGTTTAAAAAAAAAACACTTGCAATTATTTAAACTTTAATTTTTAATCAAAGAACGCGTGCAAACATTTTGCGATCACAGACAGTTCTGTGCGGGCCCTGTGACGACGATGGTTGGTTGGTTATGTGTATGCACGCAACGTTTGTTTGTGTGTATGCGGCGCGAGCCCATTTCCAACCGTTCCAACGAAATGCAATGGAAATGATGTACGTATGTAAAAAATTATGTATAAATATGCATAAATGTGTGCGTGCGCACGTGGGCACCGATTAAATATTGCATTTGAAACGCAAGAGATAGAGATAGCTAAGGGATAACCAACAGTGACCTATTTATTTGAGAACATTTCTGCGCTTTGATCTAGTATTATGTTAACGTCCTTTTCTAAAAAGTAGCCGTACAAAGCTAACTGTAAGCTTGCATATGACGATCACTTTAATAGAACTTACGTCACAATTAGACTTCTGTTAGCAAAAGCATCTGCAAGTGTAAGTGACGTTTCAATAAATTATTTATGTAATTAACATATATGTATGTATATTGATTTATTATTTGCACCGACGCTGCGCACCTTGCTCATTTAAGAGGAACAAAAAAACTTTAATAGCTCTAGCACGTACAAAAGATCGATAACCTCAAAATAAATTCAATATGGCGTCGCGTCAACAGATACACACGCTAGTACCGATCACGGGCGTTACAATGAATAAAGCCTCGAGCAACGCCCGTCCCTCTTACACTTATGCACTGCATACTGACGTGTGATGAACATTTTTTCTACATAAAAATGTCCTGCCACATACAATTCTAGATCGATAGTGAATAACTCACCTGCACCTAAAGATGACACTAAAAGTGCCCTTCCGTTATTTCTAACTGCAAATTTAATATGTTTCTTCGATATTTTCACTTTTCCTTCACTTAAGTGCGCATTTACTCGCAGCTCTCTCGCTGCTTGCGTCGTAAAAGCATACAAACGAGTACATACACAAAAAAAAATCACACACTCATGTATCGGCGGCTGCTTGATGAATTTCAACATGGAGACCGATAACAGCAGCGTCAAGGCAGCAGCGTGGAATGAAACGCAGGGTTGTAGGGCGTCATATAACTGTATTCTACTAATATTCAAATTAGTTGAAAAGAGCAGCATGCGTCTATTTTAGTTAATAAGTGTTTAAGATATGCTACTTATATTTTTTATATTCATATAGGAGCAATATTTACTAAATTTGTTTGCAAAATGTTTATTTTAATAAGCGTCCCAAATAAATAGAACCTCCTTAAGCGTCTTTAAAACTGGTTTTTTTTTTACAACAGAGCTTAATGAGAAAATAGGACAATCTATAGATTTTTATATTGTTTGTCTGTATATATATATATATATATATATTTATACGTATTTATATTTGTATATTTATATTTATATGTATTTTATACGTTGAATAATAAACAGTGGGAAATATTGATTTTCATATAGAAAAACAAACCAGTTCTTAATTACAGTTACAGCACGTGCTCAAAGCCACGTTTATATTTTGTACATATTTAAACCGCACATGATCTGACTCCATGGATGTGTTTGCGACATGTTTGCAAAAATTTTGTCTCATTATGCGTCAGGTGGCAGCCCTGCATTTTGTTTCCCGCCAATTGCTGTCAAGAATGAATAAGCACAACAACTTGTTGAGGTTATACTCGCAATAGCCTGTCAATAATAACAACACATGTTTAGCTTTCATATTTGTATTTATTATTTGCAAACATAGTAAATAATATTTGTATATAGTTATTAAATGGTATTAAAAACAAACGTCACAGTTGAATAAGGTTGAACATTACCTGAAAATGCAAAAGAAAAGAAAACTTTGATTAATTTTGTGTATATTTTTGACTTAAAGGCAATGTAAAATGAATTTTCTTGTGTTCAGTAGGACCTATTTTTGAGGATAGTGTTGTTGCGTATTCTGTGAATCATGCCACATATCATTGTTCCTTTTTCATCATTTAAAAAGTTTTATATATTCCAAAGTCGAAATTAACTTACCAATTAGAAGTATCTTCAAGAAGTTCCTTTCTGGTTGTTGGCAACTGTAAAAAACGTAGAAAAAATTATAATAATTAAGGTTGGGATATTTTCCGAAGTTTGGTCTGTGTTAAGTAGTTGTAAAATCAGCAAGACCAATATCGCATTCAACACGAGAAGTTTCACTTAAGTGTTCAGATAGGGGCGAAAGTTAATTCTCATCACAAATTCAAGTTTTACGCTAAATATATAAAAGGTACTAACCGTTTCTTTGCGGCAAAGATGCAAAGATGTTTTTAGGCCATTATGATCTGTAATAAAGTAAAAATATATGTTTAGAAATAGTCTTTGATAAATTCTTAGCACTGCATTATTGAATTTTGATAATATCAGCAAGACCAATATCGCATTCAACACGAGAAGTTTCATTTATGTGTTCAGATAGGGGCGAAAGTTAATTCTCATCACAAAAATAATTGCATAAAATACAGTTATGATAAACACTGACCGATTTATAATTGGCTAAGATGCTTAGCTGTTCCAAATAAAGGGTAACGAATTGGAATCAATCTGTAATTAAACAATAAATGTATAAGTACGGTGTTTTAAAAATCTTTTTGTCTTTGTTTTGAGATTTTTATTATAATCAGCAAGACCAATATCGCATTCAACACGAGAAGTTTCACTTATGTGTTCAGATAGGGGCGAAAGTTAATTCTCATCACAAAGTAAAGTTTTCATAAGTTTATTAAAATACTAACCATATCTTTGCTGGTAAGATGCTCAGCTACCGTTGCGTATTTATCAAAGCATTCTATTGAATCTGAAAAATGCAAAATATATGTGAATTAAACAATTTGTATACAATTTAGAAAGCATGGCTTTAAAACTTGTAATTTTATCAGCAAGACCAATATCGCATTCAACATGAGAAGTTTCACTTATGTGTTCAGATAGGGGCGAAAGTTAATTCTCATCACAAAAATTGTTGTTACTTGAGTTTAATTACAAGATTACAAACCTTTTCTTTAAGCTAAAGTGTTTAGCTGCCTTTGTGGAATATTTTAACAATCAGAAAGCTGCAAGATAAAAGAAAAGAATTATTAATAAATGCTTTATTTATGTTATTAAATAGGATTTGAAAAGTTGTAATATTATCAGCAAGACCAATATCGCATTCAACACGAGAAGTTTCACTTATGTGTTCAGATAGGGGCGAAAGTTAATTCTCATCACAAAAATATTCGGAAGTACTTCCGAAAATTAAATAAGCTTACCTTTTGATTGTTTTGATATCAGGTTTATGTAATCCATTTGGGAAGCTGTAAGTGGAAGAAAAATGTTATCAATAAAATGAAGTAAAAGTTTAGATTAATACAACTTTCAAATGTGTTGGCTGTTTATTCAGCAAGACCAATATCGCATTCAACATGAGAAGTTTCACTTAAGTGCTCAGATAGGGGCGAAAGTTAATTCTCATCACAAGACAGTACAACACAATTGAAAAATTTTGCATTATAAATTAGTACTTACCTTAATATTGTTGTGTAGCAGATGTTGATGCCTGAAAAGTTAAGAGCTTAACAAAAACCCTAATTAAACAGTCACTATAATTTACAATAAAAATATACAATTTATTGCATTGCGAATGTCACATATAAATGCATCATAAATTTGCATTTGTACAGCTCAAATTAAACAAGTTCGCTGTCCTGAACTTAAAAACTTAATATCTATGAAAAATGCCTTCAAAATAGCGGAGGACATAAAAGCCTAATGCCTATTAGTAGTTTTTTAGAAAATATATTCTATTCCTGAGCCTCTTCTCTATCCCTATCTTTGTCCTTCTTCTTCTTTTTCTTCTTTTCTTTCTCTACAGGAACTTCAGCTGTTGTTTCCTCAACTTCAGCTGCTGGCGCCTCTTCCTCGCCCTTATGCTTTTTCTTCTTCTTTTTCTTTTCTGTGGTAACTGGTGTGGGTTCAACTGCCGCTTCCTCTACGCTAGAGGTGCTATGTTTACGCTGCATAACCAAAATAAAACCGGTTATTAAAACAATCAAAATATTTAAAATTCTTTAAACTAACCTTGCTGGGTTCAGTTCCGTTTGTGGGCTGACTTGTTGGTTGTTCTAATTGTTGTTGCTTCTTTGCATTGTAATCCACAAAACCTGTTAACCACTCTTTGGGCGTGTTCTCATTAGGCCTGCCAAACTTGTCCAGCTTGCCGGCAGCAATGAGTGCTTTCTTGGCAGAAGCCTTTGGACCCAATCCCCATTTGCGTGGGTATGTGTCACGCTCCATAATCACACGCTTGATTTTGGCAACAACGCCATGATCGCAAGACGACATTGTGGCTGTGGTCATTAAAGCAATGGCCAGGCATATCGCTTCGCCCTTTGTGGTACAGATAACAATTTCCTGTTCGATTTCAATGCCATCTTCATAGCGCAGGACACCTGGCAACATTATTTTGGCACCATAACAAACGGCATTCACCTACAAAAATAACAATCAAAACAAATTAACATATAGTTTGAAAATTAAAAATAAATATTAATAAATAAATACAAATATTTTGTCGTCTGAATAAATCTTTGTCAGATACGCTAAGGGGCGCAACACCAACATACACACATCAGCGGCTTTACTGTTCCCAGTCATAGTCACAGACGTCGCTGGTTATATTACAATCGTCTGCCGGCTTAATATCTTGGGGTAAGCTTATAGATATGCTAGTCTTTCGTTAACCTACCGAACTGTCCTTCATGATGATGCGTTTGTGATTGATCAGTAGACCCTCCAGAGGCTTGATGACACGGCGCAGCATGGACTCATCTTTGTGATTCTCATATAACCACATGGCATCAAGAACGTCATGCATTGTGACCATGCCATCGCGTTCCGACTGTATGCCGGAACGGACACGACGCAGCTCTAACATTTGACCACCGACACCAAGGACTAGACCCAGATGGACGCACATGGTACGTATATAGGAACCGGCCTCACAGCTAACCCAAAAAACACCTAAGCACGTAAGTATAGCAAAATAGAGAAATGTTACAAATAAAATTGTGCATTTGCCTGCCTGTAGGCAAATACTAAACTTTTGCTGTTTTTTTATGTGGATCTGGCAACACTGCACGCCCCTGCCTTAAGCCAGACAGTGCCGAACAGGCTTCACTTAAATATAAGAAAACTTACCCATGTTGCGAGTTTCATCGTAGTCCAACAATTTGCTGTCGTATACGGTACGCACACGAAGCTGACGCTTAACGGCTGAGATTAGCGGTGGACGTTGGAAGAGAGCGCCACGCAGTTTCTCCAGGCCCTGACGCACCTTGGCCACCGAGTCAACGGCGCCATGAAGTTTAAAGATCGCCACATACTCCTTGCCGGCACTTTGTTGCGATTTGACAAGACGGGTTGCACGGTCAATGCAAACAATCAAGCAACCTGTGTTCAAAATTGTGCGTGCGCACGTGGGTTGGTTAAAAATAGTGAGGTTAGGTTGAGACACGCATGCGGTAGAGATGAACAGAAATGTTGTGACTTTAATTGTAGACTGTGACAGGCATGTATTAAACTTCGTTTTAAAGTCACTTTACGTAAAAAAATCACTACGCTTCTCATCTCTAGCAGGAAAACACACACAAACAAACCAAATTTAACACATGGTTTCTTCACTTACCGGTAACCTTCGGATCCAATGTGCCGGAATGGCCAGTTTTCTCCACTTTCAATATCTTTTTAATCCATGCAACCACCTCGTGCGAGCTGGGATTTGAGGGCTTATCGAGATTAATAAATCCAGTTTTAATATACTCCTTAATGTCTCGGTTTAATGGCGAAGAACCATGCGCCAACGGTGTATAGTGATTTGAACGTATGTTGAGTTTGTCAAAGTTTTTTAACAACAGCGGCCATTGTGATGTTTCCAGCTCGGCGATTTTCGAGGATGGTTTTATTTGAAATTGGTTCTGCTTTTGCAGAGTACCAAGATCTTCTCCATCGAGTGGCTCTTCCTTGATTTTCTTCTTTTTCTTGCGCGAATCTAAATCGATTGATTACACATTGCAACTAATGCTTATTGTTTATGTTATTTATGTGGTTACTTACCAACGTCAGTCATTTTAATTTTATTAAACACTTGATGCACGCGCTGCTTAAAAGACGTTTGCACGCGGTGCCAGGTTAAGGAAAATGACCGAGAGACCCACGTGTTGAATCGAACGATAATTTCTGTGAGGAACTAGTTCCAATAGGTCTATCGATACTGTTTTAATAGTGAGCGCCCAAACTAAACACATCACTAGTTTTGTTTTGGTAACAAATGGAGCAGACGAAAGCAAGTGAAACTGCTAGCGAATCTGCAGCAGCTGCTGTCAAACAAGACTCTCAAACACTAAAACCCACACGGAACACTGCAATCAAGTGTCTGAAATGTGACAAAGTGTTTATATTCCCAGGTGACCGGGATGACTGCCTGGCTCATTTGTATCTCGAGCATCGTCTTGTGATTGCAGATGTAGACGATATAGCCCTACTGGAGGATTATTTGCAATACTGGGAAAAAGAGTTTCAAGGTAAGTGATGGCAAAACCAAGCATAACCCTTCTTAACGTCGTCATGTTACAGATCACGAATTTGAGCAATACTGCACCACAATGTTTCTGGATCAATTGCCCGATGGAAGCTATGCTAAAAATGAGAAATATTATCTGCTCTGTGATATACTGCCACAAGATTTTGAGCTGCGCCAGCGACTTCAGGAACAGCGTTTAAGTGCAGCTCTCGAACGACATCAATTCGAACTAACAGATCGCAACTTCAGCAAGGAATGCCTCTTTTGTCGCACTGTCATTAAAGGATTGCGCGCCGATTATCTTGATCATCTGTTCGATAAACATTTTTTGCTTGTTGGAAAGCCAGAGAAGTTGGTCTATGTGGATGAGCTACTCGATCAGCTGGAGGAAAATATTAATAAGTTGCTGTGCCTGTACTGCGAGAAGATATTTAAGGTATGTTGCATGTTACAACTTTATAAGCTTCAGCTTATTAAAGATTTTATTTAAAGGATCGGCCCACACTAAAGGAACACATGCGCAAAAAGGGCCACAAACGCATTAATCCCAATCGCCGTGAGTATGATAAGTTCTTTTTGATCAACTACAATCGGTCCAGGCCGGCAGCGACGCAGCGCAAGCAGCAGCAACAAAAGCAGCGTCCTAGGCGTAAGTCCTTAGCTGAGGACAATCAGAGCGTTGACTTTGACAAGCATTTTGCACGACAAGATTCGGATGATGAACATGATTCAGATTGGTCGGACTGGGCAGGTGGTGATGAGCCGCATATCATCAAATGTCTCTTTTGTGCGCACGAGGAGAATCAGTTTCAGGCTCTTAAGCAACACATGATAGATTTGCATCGTTTGCATTTTGATGAAGTTACCAGATCCTTTACTTTCTATCAGAAAATCAAGGTTGTCAACTATATTCGCAGGCAGCTCTGCCTGTTGCGCTGCATGTGTTGTGAATTACAATTTGATGATTTTGAATTGCTTGCTGAGCACATGGACCAGGAGGCACACTGTGGCATTGGGGATCGCTCAAATTGGGATAAACCTGAATTCTTTTTCCCCTATATGGATAATGATGGACTTTTGTGTGTGCTAGATGATAATGCGGGCGATGACTTGGATGCGGATGTGGTACGCATCATTTCAGAAGATAGTCTAGCGCAGATCAACAAGGATGCTGAGCGCTTATCATTGGAGAACTTTAAACTGTGAAAAAAAAACTAAATTGTAAATCGATTATAGTTAACTAAATTTCAAACAAGTTGGTTGGCAGCAGTCAGTATCGATATTTGGCATTCTATTTTTAGTGTTGCACAATACCACAAATGCAGTGCTTCGCGTTTTCGGTATTTTTGTGTGTTTTTATTTTCCTAATTGCACTGACATCATTCCGCTTTCGTAAAGAAATTCACTTATAAAAATGGAAGCACTTGACATTTTGGAAAAGAGAATAGATGCATTAACACGCGTGCTTGGTCCGCTACCGGATCAACATGCAGGCGATGGCGATGGCAATCCGAAAACTGCAAACATTGTCGATTCACTCTGCTCCGCCAATGCCCTATTGAACGAAGCGACAACAGGACGAACTCAGCTACAGCAGGTTGTTGGACGGGCGGCGGAGTTGGAGAAATATCTCGATCCCAATTATCTGGAGGAGCAACAGCAAGTGCGTTCCAGGGAGGTCTATCTGAATGCTGTAGCACCAGATCTATATGTACAAAGCGAACAGCTGGAGCGAGTGAAGCAACTAGAGCCAGCGCTGGGTGCAGAATACTTTCGTAGTATACCAAGCGAGTGCCTGGACAAGCTCAAGACAATCACGGGAAACAATGATGAGTACGCACAGCAGACCGACCTTATCGAAGAAAGTTTAATATTGGCCATGAAGCGTTATGGCGAAATCCAAGCGGGATTGCTCAGCTCCTTGGATACCATGAACGAACGTCTCGAACAGGTCGAACAGCGCATGGAGCAAAAGAAGCGATCCGACCTTGTCAAGGATGTGCCACCAAAGGACTAAGTGATGCTTCTGCAACTGCTTTGTTTTGCTTAAAGTATTCAACCTTGTTCCACTGTTTGACTGTAAGACTTCTTTTTTTATTTAATACGCTAGCACAATACACACGAATCTATAAACTAAATCTTAAAAACAAAAATGTTTTACAGTGTTGGATTCCCTAACGAATCCTTATAATATAAGAGTCCAAAAGAAATGCATTTTTTATATGCCGCGCAAAAGTATGCAGCATAATAATTCAAAAGCAGTAGGCAATTTAGCCAATTCACCAACCAAACTGATCAAAAAGATCTAAGAATATTTTGTAGTCTGTCTGCAAGAATATTCAAACAACACATAAGTCTTATACTATGGGAACTTGAAGCTTAAAGCTAGACTTAACCTTAACTTAAAATCGCAATTCATTACGTTGAATCCTTTCATAGATGTCTTGTGTAAGCTTTGCATAGCTGCCATTAGGCTGGGCATAATATAGCTCATCCTCAGATGCGGCAGGATTAAAACCCTGCTGCTGCAGCTCTACCTTGCGCAACTTAAACGTGCCAGTCAGGTCAATGCGCCGCAGGAATCTCAGGAAAACGGGTCGCGCATAGTTGGGCAAAGCTGTGGCAAACTGTGAACCCAGCGATGCGACTTCGACCTCCCTGGTAGGATCATAGATGGCTGCCATGCCGGCGCGTCCTTCTGTCTGTGGTATGCAGACACCATAGACAATGATGTCCTTGTAGTTAACCAGATTACTCAGCTGCGCCTCCACCTCACTGGTGGACACATTCTCACCCTTCCAACGGAAGGTGTCGCCCGTACGATCCTTGAAATACAAATAGCCACGCTCATCAGCCACTAATAAATCACCGGATATAAATGCCATATCACCCTTGCCAAAGACATCGTGTACGACCTTTTTGGACGAGGCTTTAGCATCCACATAGCCCAGGAACTCACGACAGGGATTACTTTTAACAATCTTGCCAATAAACACGCCCGGCTCGTGCGGCTCACAACGTTCACAGAGACCCTTCTTGTTGCGTATGGGCTCTCCACTGTGCGGATCGGCACGTATGATCGAGATGGGATATATCTGTGGCAAGATGCGTGAGACAAATCCAATGGCACCCACTGTATTATCATTGTTCATAATGTTTGCATTGCCCTCGGTGGCACCATAGAACTCGCCAACTTTTGGTATATTGAAGCGTTCGACGAACTGCGTCCAAATTTGTGGACGCAAGCCATTGCCGAAGATCATGCGCAACTGATGCTGGCGATCGTGTGGATCTGCCGGCGTGGCCAAAACATAACGCGCCATCTCTCCAATATACTGAGCAATCTGCAAAAAAAACACCGATTAGACTCTATGGAAGATTACATCTTTGGGTGAACCTACAGTGCATTTGAAGCGCGCACAATCAGCAAAGTAGCCGGAGGCACTGAATTTCTTGCGTATGACCACCGTGGAGCCAAAGAGCAGAGCCTGTCCAATGCTCATCACTCCGCCAGCTGTATGATACAGTGGCAATGGCGTGTAGAATACATCATTGTCCCGGAAACCCAAAGCATAGTGTATGCCAGCAGCTATGAAAAAGTAGCTGTAGGAGAAACAACATAATCGAAGGAACTATTATAGCAAATATATCCACCTACCGTGCATGAGTAATGACAGCTGCTTTGGGCAATCCCGTCGTGCCCGATGTATAAATGTAGACGAGTTTATCCGTATGATCGGCACGATTGGCACCGGCAGCAACCTTATCCTTGGATGCCGACTCCAACAAAGCATTCAACTGTTGCGCCAAACCCTGACTAAGACCTTCGCTGGCATCCTTCGAGGTGGACTCATCGTTAAATTGATACAGTGCCACATGGGCTGGCAAATCCTTGGCTATATCCATAACAGCCGATCGGAAGCTAATGCCATAGATAAGAGCAGTGCAGTTGCCCACCGTGATGCTATGCTGCAGTGAAGCACCACGCAAATTCGTATTGATCAGTGGAGTGATGACACCAATTTTCGACAGGCCCAACCAAGTGGCCACAAACTCGGCACGATTCTCCAGCAGCAAACCGACGACATCGCCCTTCTTGTAGCCATGACTGTGAAAGACATTTGCGACACGATTCGCATGCTCGTTGACCTGACGAAATGTCCACTGTTGCGTCTCACTGACAAGGGCCAACTTGTCCGGATGTTGAGCCACATTCGACTCAAATATATCGCCCACATTAAGATTCTTGCGCTCCTGTCGCTTCACAAACAACAACACACGAATATAGGCAATCAATGCGCTAAAAATAACCGAAATCAATTTGTTTATTTGGGATCGTTGCATTTGCCGTACTTACATGGTATCTCGTGGTCCGGTTACAGCAGCTATATAAAACCAACGCCAGCCTGGTTTGACCAACAGCAGCACCAACAAACTGCCATAGATTACAGCCATGCCAAACCAGGGTCCCTTATAATACCAGGCCATGGCTGTGGCTACCATCGATGCTAATGCCAATAGCATCATTACTATCCAACTGCAACAACTTCCTTGACTTCTGCTCCCATCCACATTGGCGTTTTCTATCTGGATCTGAACGTCCTTTGGTGGTGTCTGTTTAGAATAGATGTTTTAACTTTGAGAATCGGTTTTCTTTTGCTTGACTTAACGTTTAAAATAAATGTTGTAGCGATAAAAAAAACTGCGCATTTTTATTTATATTTGCAATTGTAATGAAAGGTTTAACTAAAAATAGGTTAATTAAAAAGTATTGCAATAGAAAATTATAAGTGATTAATATGCAAATATTTTGTTGTATTTCAATAATCTATTGCAAGTTAATGGTTAACCAGTTTTTATATGCATACGTTTTGTAGATTGTACTTGATCAAAATCAATAATTATTTTCCTGTTCATTGAACTATAGAACCTCTTGCAGTCAGAGCTTTTGCAAAGCCTCTAAAGATTATTGATTTAACTGTCAATATTTGCACAAAAGATCTTTAGCTCATTTGCCGCATTACTCAAACAGTTAGCAAGTTTTTTTGTTTGCACATGCGTTAAATATAAGCAAATATATATTTTGGCAAGACTCAATGGAACATAACATCATCATCATCAAAACTGTGACCGATCTGGTTTGGTTTGTCTGCTTTAAGCATATTGTAATAACGTATTAGCATACAAACCGTTAGGGCAGCGAACAAACCAATTAAATAGAATAATATCTGTGCAATAGCGTAGAGTTCAATAGGTTAAGTTTTATTTTCCTTATTGTAGTTATTTACCTTGTGGCAGATATTAAAATGCATTTGTTTTGATGATCCGCCCCCTGCCTCAATCAATGGCACATTGTCGGTACTTTTCATCATGATTGCCAAATGTTTAACAAGCCTTATGCAAAATGTTTTAAACTAATCAAATTATGTTTTGATGCTTGAGTCTAAGCCGATGTAAATGTTAAAGTTTGACTTAAAAGGTGTTAGCTGACTTTTTAGCGAACATTAATTGAAAAATTCTTTAAGTCTACTACGCAATCTATGCCGGAAAAATTAACTTATTACAAAGCAAACAAAGTCGATAAGAAGTATTACCAAAACTTGGCTTATACGTTTATACTTTTTAAGTATGTGCTTAAGGTATTTAAAGTACCATAAGCTTTTAAGACACGACTTTAAAGTTATTCGCAAACTGCATTAGTTTTCTCAGCTAATATATAAACTCAATTAAGATATTTTGCCATTTTGTCAACAAGTTCAGTGTTGACCTACGCCATGGACTTGACTTTTAAGCTCAGTCAACCATTAAATATATATACACCAGCAACAACAACAACAACCACATTAATCTAAAGATGTGACTTGCCAACTTAACCGAAACTTGTTTCAATCTGTGCATTTTGCGTATTGCCATGATTGATGTTTCTACGTGAGAGACGAAATAAACCAACCCAAAAACGATGAAAATAAGTAAGTTGAGTAGATGAGACTATGCAAATACCCTGTAGTTAAAGTTGTTGACAAAAGTAGAAGTTCCTACAACTAAATGGGTCAACAGAAAGCAAAACTTGTTTCCCCTTTGAAGCTATGAAAGAACATCCAACGAAACAAAAACAAAATAAAAACTGGTTTGGTTTGTTGGTAATGCTTTCAGATCAAGCACAAAGCAAAACTGTTTTATAATATTACCATCTATAGCTAGTTTACCTGTGTGGAGTTCAAGGCTGACGAATCGTTTCCAGGGGCAACAGCATCATTCATTTTGACTTTTGATATGACTTTAACAGTCTGTTAACAGTGCACTGTTAACAGTGTTGATTAACAGCTAAACAGCAAACGATCTGCGGGTAATTAAGTTAATCACTTGTTACTTTTGTTACTTTCAAAGGGAAATTACAGTTAATTAGATAAGTTAATAGATGTGTTTTTGAATACCAATTGTAACAAACTGACACAAAAACAATACGAGTTGTTTAGGAGGCTGCGGTTTGAAGCCTTTTGTTGTTTAAGCTTAAGCTCAAGGTGAGAAGTTTTTTGTTGTTTTTTTTTGGCCATTTGTCAGTTGTGGTTGACTTTTGAGCTATTTGCGTGTTGGTAATTGTCAAATGTAGCTATTTTGCATAAGCGGATGCAATTTGGTCAGCTCATTAAAAACGTTTAAGCCGGCAGACATATATCTTAACGATCTGCTGGCATACGATGCCTTCTTTTATGTGAACTAAAACAGTTTAAATTTAATTGTTTTTTTGTTATTATGTTTAATCTTTTATATTACAAGCAGGTGTGCTTTAGGTGAGTTAAAGATTGCTTTTTCTGTTAAGTGCTAGCTGTAAGTAAGTCTATTGAATTGTTATTTATATATTCAAAGAAATATTTTATTGTCTCACAAAATCAAGGTCGTTTTATTTTTGGTTGTTTCTTTTGACTTAAGCTAGTTATTTATATGCATTTGGCAAAGTTTATGCATATTTTTGCATCTTTTTTAACATGGTTTTTTTTGACGAAACATTTCACATTTGTTTGTGATATTTGCACATGCAAACAATTTTTTCGTCGTTTCCTTGTTGCATTTTGCAATCATAATAATTATGGCTGCCAAATTTGCCAAAAGTCGTAGGCATCAGCATCGTTAACAAACAAGAAACAACAATCTTAACGATCTTCTTCTCTGTGGATGATAATGATAATGAGTCTCATCTTCACTTTCACTCAGACTTTTTCCCTTCTTTCACTCTTAATGCCTTGGTTTTTTTTTTTGCACTTTATATGTGGCACAGTTTTTTTTTAACAATGGGCCAAGATTAACCATAAATTAATGGATGAACTTAATTAGAAATCACCTTTGGATTAGAAATATATAGATTTCCCGCACTTAGAACTCTTTTAGTTTTGGCACATTTAATATCCTGTTATTGTTGTTTTGTTTATTATTTTTAGTCTTTTTTTTCTGCCGGTTTCGCGTCTTTAAGCCAGCAGCTCAGCTCGTCAACTGCGGACTCCAAAAGCCGCTAGCAAAGCTTCAGCTTGATGCCTTGGAAAAGCCAGCTGCGCAGTCGACGTCATCAACAGGTTAAAACAATGTTAACTTGGGCGCAAGTATGTGTGTGTGTGTGTGAGTGTGTGCATTGTTATTATACATAGTTGTAAGTATCGCGAGATACAATTTGATTGAAGTTTTTCACTCTTTGAATGCATATTTTATGTGTGCCATTGCACACACTTGTTAATTTGCTGACCGCATACATATACCCTGTAATCAATTATCAGTGATTGTTAGGTAACCGATAACTGGTTTCTGTTGACTTAATTCTTTAGATTATTCAATGCGAAAATTGTTTTTGGTTTGTCTTTTACTTAATTTGGAAAGTTATAAAATATTTTTAATAAATAAGTAGACATATGGTTATTGGATATATAAGAGTATTCCATAGTTAAAACTCTCCATCCTTTACATTTTTCTTATACTTTTTGTTTTATATGATTACCTTTCGCATTAACATTTCAAGAGAGAGGCGTAAAAATGCTTCACATAATTCAGAGCAAAAGACTACGGAAGAGAGAGAGAGCGAGGGAAAGAAAGACAGAAAGGCAAAAAGAAATTGCAATTAGAAATTCTGCATGCAACAGGTTTAAATAGATAGGAAGTAAGAGTACGAAAAAACGAAACCAAAGAAAATTGCATTTAATTCGAACCACGTGCGTTTCTCTTGTTCTTGTTGCTTTTGAAAACGATTCATGCATTACATTGTTGCTTCCTGGGAAGGAAGGAAACAGTGAAGCATGTTATTTACATATAAACATAGGAGATTATGTGCAAAGCTAGTTGTTAACGTGCATATGATTTGGTCGACTTGCATGACTAGGCGAAACTGTCTCAAGATCAGAGCACAAATGAACTATAATAAGAGCACTTATGAAGGATTTTTGGAACGGGGTTAATTGAAAATTGCATAATATGAAGTTGCTTGTTTTAACAAGTAACTAAAAGTGTGTGTTGAAAAATATAATTACAATTTTTTTTTTTTTTTTTGAGTGCAATTTAAAACAATTCTTCTATCTGCAAAATATAAATATTCATAAGAAAATAAAATAAATTGGGAAAGCTTATCATAAAGTCAAACAATTCAATGAGAAACAAATACGTTTAAGTAACAACGCATTCCTATTCCTATATTTATAAATAATACAAGACCAATTTAAATTGTGTTAATTAAAAATCGATTACATGCTATGCAGTTAACCTTTCCCCTTCAATTAGTTGAAAAAAATAATAAAAATAAGAAAACAATTGAAGCATTGACCGGTTTTTCAATAATACTATTTTCACTTTGTTTATAGCAACGTTTTAAAGTAAATTGCGAAAAGTTCAATCAACTAGATAAAAGTAAACAGCTTATGGGCTTTGTTTTGAATATTTTTTATTTACTTGGTAATTGGTTATGTTAATATTGGCAATAGCCCTGATTAGGCACTTTTAGCTTTATGGGTGAGAAAATATGTGACAAACTTAATACAATAAGCTAAGCTTACTCTTCTAGATTTTTTGAATGGCACAGCTAGAATTATGGAAACAATTATAGATTTTTTTTTATACTTATTAACATATACATGACTGAAATTGTGTAGTTCGTGTTTGAGTTCGGGAAAACAAATTTCATTACATTTATTACCCAGCAAGAATTCCCATTAACCATGACATTTCGTGACAGTGGAAAACTTGTTGCTATACACTTTATAGATGGCAAACTACAGATAAATTATATATAAAGGCTATAAAGGCTAAAAAGCTGACCCACACTACTACCATGGTGGCGTTGTCATAGCAAATAAATAAATCGTTTAGTCGAAGCAACTTCCGTCAATATATAGAAATTTGACTAGACTCAGTTTCTAGAATTTGTTTACGCCCAACGTATCGTTGGCACACACTCCAAATAAACTGTTTTTTATAATGTCATATTCGAATCGTAAGTAATATGCATTTCTTTTGAAAGGCCTAACTAAACAGTTAGTTTGGTAAAGGTGGCTTTGATTTTCATTTGCCCGATGGCGGCTGGTGCACTCCTAAGGATGATATGTACTTTCGTCGCAGTGTCGAATGGGTTCCAGTACGCAGCGCTGGCATTGGACGTTCCCATGCGGTTACCAATGGTGTCATCTATCCTCGGATGATTGGTATGCTACCACGCTATGGCGGACACGTGCCAGGCGAAATTTATAATGTTGGACATTCGTTTGGACGTTCCACGGTTGATGCCAAGCGTTGGTTGGCACTGCATCAAGAATAATATACTTATGCACTCTTTAAAACGAATAATCACAATCAAATTTCAGCTTATTCTAACACGAATACGTTATAAATTGCAATAAAGTATTTTCCCATTACAGGCAATATAAAGTTTCATTCAAATTAGGCGCCACTTGTTAGCCAGTGCTGCCACTTATCTTATAAGAGTACACCCAAAAGACGGTCACACTTCATTGCAGTGTTTTGGTATTTGCTTTCTGGGGGTGCCACTATTTCTCTTATTAGCACACCCAAAAGAGCGGTCACACTTCGTTGCAGTGTTTTGATTTTGTACCAATTCACCATTACGGAGCTTTCTCCTTGCACAAACATGAGTTTTACCCGCAACTTTTTATATTCGAGAAGAAAATTGTTTAACATATACAGCAATAGCATAAGTACAAGTGCAATAAAAACACAAAATGTGCAACAGGCTACGGCAGCTACAAAGCGCATATGCATTGTTGGTGCTGGTCCTGCTGGTTTCTATGCGGCACAATATTTACTCAAACAGCTGACCGATTGTGCCGTTGACATTGTGGAGAAGTTGCCGGTGCCTTTTGGATTGGTGCGGTAAGTGGGTTTAATTACTTGTGGTGCTATTATCGCCAGCACCAATAAGCGGCCCAACCACCGATCGGAAAATGCCATTGAAATAAGCTATAAGAAAGGAGGAGTTTGAAAAAATTATGCACACGAATCGATAAAAACAATGTTTGTTACTTACAACCAACTTCATTGAGGCCCCATAGCGTGCCTGGCGTGGCTGATGTAACCAGGATTAGCTGGCAAAACAGCCATAGGCATACAACAAGCAGAGCTAAACTCGTCGACATTGTGAACTTAATGATAAATGCGTTTTGGGCGCTATTTGCCTTAGGTGCTTATATATATTGAATAGACTTCCTCGTGTTAGAGAGAAATACCTGAGTACTTATCGACTAATTACTTTTGGCATTATGCTAATTCAACATTCCAGCTTTGGAGTTGCGCCCGACCATCCGGAGGTCAAGAACGTCATTAATACGTTCACAAAGACAGCGGAGAATCCACGCTTACGTTTCTTTGGCAACGTAACGCTTGGGACTGATGTGACGCTGCAGGAGCTGCGAGAACGTTATCATGCTGTCCTACTCACCTACGGTGCGGATCAGGATCGTGAACTGCAGCTGGAGAATGAGGAGCAGGCACATGTCATATCAGCGAGGAAGTTTGTAGCCTGGTATAATGGTCTGCCTGGTGCGGAGAATCTGGAGCCGGATTTGAGTGGACGCGATGTAACAATTGTGGGTCAAGGCAATGTGGCTGTTGATGTTGCACGCATGCTGCTCAGTCCGCTTGACAACCTCAGGGTATGCAAGAAATTGCAACAGGTTAAGCCCAACTAATTGTTGATTTTTCTCACAGATCACCGATACAACGGAATATGCGCTGGCGGCTTTGGCAGCTAGCAAAGTGGAGCGAGTGCATCTTGTGGGTCGACGCGGTCCATTGCAGGCTGCCTTCACCATCAAGGAGCTGCGTGAGATGCTCAAATTGCCAAATGTTGCAACATGCTGGCGCACAGAGGATTTTGCAGGTAATATCGGAAAGCTCAAGGGCGAATAAAATAATAAACATATTTTGTTGTTGTTGTTTTTGACAGGCATTGCCGATCAGGTAGATAAGCTGCCGCGTCCTCGCAAGCGCCTTACCGAACTAATGCTCAAGAGTCTGACCGAGCAGAGCAGCCGCAAGGATGCAGCTGCGGGTAAACAGTTTTTGCCCGTTTTTCTGCGTGCACCCAAAGCAATTTCACAACATGAAATGGAATTTGCAATAACTGAACTGCAGGAGAATGCTGCAGTGGCCACCAAGGCAACAGAACGACTGCCAGCCAATTTGATACTGCGCAGCATTGGCTACAAATCCAGCTGCGCCGATGCAAGCATCAACTTTGATACGCAACTTGGACATGTGCCCAATCAGCAAGGACGCGTATTGAAAGGCAATGGATCGGAAACGGTTGAGCCTGGTCTATATGTGGCTGGTTGGCTGGGCACTGGACCTACCGGCGTCATATTAACCACCATGAATGGCGCCTTTGCAGTGGCCAAAACCATATGCGATGACATTGCAGCCAAGTTGCTTGACACCTCGTCACTTAAGCCTGGCTTTGAACCGGGCAATAAGCCGGTTGTCACCTGGGATGGCTGGCGACGCATTGATCAACATGAAAGTGAGGCTGGCAAAGCCAAGGGCAAACCGCGCGAGAAAATTGTCAGCATTGCGGAAATGCTACGCATTGCTGGTGTCTAAAAAAAAACCAAACGAAAATGTTAGATTTATATTGTTAAATCTTGACAGTTTTGAGTTGAATTTCGTCTTTACGTTTGTATATAATTGTAAATACATATCTATAGAAGCTTTAATGTTTTAGCTAAATTGTTGTAAGTGAAAAAAGTATTTTACATTTCCAAATTATTTGTGCAATTTTAATATATAAGGAACATGGATAAAGCCATAACTCCCCAGCCACATTTGGTGCCAGGGTAAGCACTACAAGCTTACGGTTAACTTTTTAATCGCTGATCCTCCTTCAATTCTCCAGCTATACTGGACACTGTCCGGATCTTCGCGATCGCATTGGTAAATCGTATGGCAAGCAGACGCACAAGTTGCTCATTGATCCCTGCAGTAATCATGCACCGGAACTAATCGTTGCACCCATACACGCCAAGCCCGATCTCAAGGATTACCCAACGCAAAATGAACTGAAAATATTGCGCGATCGCGAAGAGTTCGTGGACTCAGTATATAAGCATCCCATCATACCGGGCTATGCGGGTTTTGTGCCCAACATGTTTAAGCAGACTGGAAAACGTTATGTGGCTGCTGCCACAGCCGGTGTCGCTCAGCACGAGACTTTAATGCAGTTGTATCGTTGCGAGAAGCGTACATTGCGTCATCGGGATCTTCTTGAGAGTGGCAATGGCCTGTTTGAGAACCAGTTGAACGAGCGATTGGTAAGTCCATGTAGAAATCAGTGTTTAACGTTGCTTTAATGTTTCTTCTTTAGTTGCCACAATCACATTATCGTGCGCCCTTAATACCAGTAATGGGCTGCTCCAAGGGCATCAAGGATGAAAAATGTCCGCCAACGTCAGAGAAGTTGCACTACAGCAAGATTACCTCACCTCATTTCCTGGATGATGACGACAAGGATAAGTTTATTATCAATGGTTATGCCGCTCATATTCCAATGGCTGTGACGCGCTTTGGTGAGCCCACCAAGATGCTAACGCATAATGCACTTTGTAGCTTCTCCGACTATATGTACAAGAAGAAGCGGGATAGATGGTGTTGTGGCCAGGATTTGACGACACCGGCGATAAAGTGTCCGCCAGTTGGACACTTCATTATTTATCATGACACGCATGGCATGAATCCTAGCTATGCTGGCCATGTGCCAGGACATATGTACAAGTTTGGCAGGACATATGAAAAGACGACTCATCATGCTAAGCGCTGGCTTGATATTCACAAGGATTTGCTTATTTTGCCAGAGATTGCAAACTTGGATTACGAATACTAAAATACAAGTTAACGAATTTGTTTTCTATATTATTACCGTTTTGTAGAGTCATTCAAATTAGTAAGTGAAAAATAATAATAATGATGTTCATAAATTAAAGTTTTCGCGCTTGAAAGCTTGATTTGGTATGTTTGTACTTGCGCACTTTGGGCACACCGACTAAAAAACAACTTATCTATCGATGTGGTGTATCGATACGACGACAACAACATCGCTGCTCTTGCTTCTACGTCGTTGCAGTTGGCTAAAATTAAGTTTCTGTTGTATTTTGGTGTAAAATATGCGTAAATTATTGTCAATGCCGTGATCAAACATTGTTCAGTGCCTCAAGTGCTTAGCAAAAATGTAAAATCTTCAGTTTGGATAGCGAAACGCGTAAAAATTTCCATGAACGCTAAACGAAAAAATCTCTTCCGAATCGAACAATTCAAACACACACATAGTGCCGAACTGTTCACACTGAAACGCTAATATTGTACCGCAGTGAGTGTGAGTGAGCTAAGCAGCAGTGTATGTAGATAACATACATTTGTGTACCTACCTCTCTTTCAAGTGGTGAGTTGAATGCCGATTATTGCACCCTGCACGCAATTTTAGTGCGCGGCATATGAGTGCATGCTTGGTAGGAAGTAAAAATGTATCATATATTGCGACATTAATAGGCATAGAAGCTAATTTTCCTAAAATTCCTTATCATACACGATAAGATTGTTCTCTGCGCTGGATTTAAAGCAAATGACCTGCGTGGGTAACGAAGCGTATGTTTAGGGCAGGTTATCGTTGTGTCGGTGCGACCCTACCGCATCTTGTTTATTAAAAGCGAACAAACGAATAAAAATAAAAACAAAAAAATAAATATGTACGTTGTCGTTGCTGGTGAGATTTACGACTGCATGTTGAGTTGATGAGCTTTGTTGTTTATGGGAGAGCGCTTAAGAATGAGAACGTATAAAGAACTGGGAAAACCGCCAAAATGGGTTGAGTTTGTTTTGGCATCGATTTTCCGGCCTCTATATAGGATGTGCGTATTTACCTTTTACCCATTTTTAAATTGCAGAAAAGTAACTCCTCTTTTGCCGTACGGAAATGAGTGACACTACGGAGACCAAACCGAAAGATGATACGAAGAGTGAGGAGCAGCAAGTGGCAAGTGTCAAGGAATCCAAAGATATCGAGTCAACCCCAATGGACACGGATAATGTGCAGGCACATGACGATGAAGGTTTAATGGTCAAGCAGTTGAGCACCACATCAGCTACAACAGAGGATATTAACACCCTGACTCCATCGACACCATCTCAGACGCCACCACAGCTGCTGGCAGCTGAGACGACGACAAGCACAACACCAACAGCAACAGGAGCAGCAGCAGCAGCAGCAACAGCAACGTCAGGTGCCACAGCAGGGGCCACAGCAACAGCAGTTATACCTGAGAACATCTTGTCGCCGCCCAAGTCGGAAACGCAAACGGATGAGACAAATACGGCCACGTCGACCTCATGCTCGCCAGCATCCGAGG
This sequence comes from Scaptomyza caliginosa, assembly GCA_035044725.1. NCBI lineage: Eukaryota > Metazoa > Arthropoda > Insecta > Diptera > Drosophilidae > Scaptomyza > Scaptomyza caliginosa. The sequence goes on from JAWNNR010000716.1 coordinate 223,929, forward strand.
GTCAGCGTTCGCCCATTGCAGAAGTCGAACTGCCGCAACAACAGCAAAAACAGGCACAGCCGCAGACGCAACAAAAGCAGCAGATAACTAAAAAGGAAACAACCCCAAAGCAGGAGCTAATACAAGATCGGGCAGCAGCAGTTGTCAATGGCACCATACCAAAATCGGGCAAACCACTGGTAACGGCGCTCAATAAAAAACTTAACAAGACGGCCTCCACTTCGCCGCGAGCATCCCGTACGCGCAAACCCAAAGCCTTGCCCATGTACGAGAGCGAAATTAGTGACAACAAAACGGGCATAAAGCTGTGCATTAAAAAGTCTGATGCGGTTGCAGCTGAGTTATCAGGGGGCGCGATGGCAGCCGCTTCACCCGCGCCGCCTGCGCCGCCTGCGCCGCCTGCGCCGAAAGCTGCACTTGCTGCATCAAAACCAGCCCGCAAGCGCGTTCGCAAACCGAAGATACAAGAAAGTGATGAGTACGAGTACGAGCCGCGCAAAAAGAAAGGTGGAGGAGGGAGCTGCAACAATGGAGAGCGTCAGAAGAAGTCATCCACAAGCGCCGCTGCACAGGCTGAGGATAGTAAAGCGCCGGTCGAGCAGAGTGTGTGGGCCGAAAAGTTACCTGAAGATGTGCTCTTTCGTGTAAGCCAAGAACTGAAACTCATGCTCTTTGATCGATTAAAGTAATTTGTTTGCCTTTGTAGATTTATGAACATATTATCGATAGGGAGGGCTGTCTGCCCACACTATTTACTTTGGGACGCGTGTGCTCATTGTGGCGACAGGTTTCGTTGAGGCCAACACTGTGGCGTACAATGGATCTGACAACCTTTATTAAGGAAAAGCATCGCACGGAGCTCAAACTGAAGTGGCTTGTAGATAATCGCTGCAGCGCTTGCACCGAATTAAATGTTTGTAAGTAGCTGGCTTTATAATTTTAAAGCGTTTATAATAAATTGTTTAATTTGCAGCAAATTGGAAGATATCAGACATCAATTGTTTTCTAACAAAACTTGCTAATGGCTGTCCGAATCTGACTGGCATTACGTTAGCCGGTTGGAAAAACTTTACTTCGGATCATTTAACATTTCTGGTCGACAATATGAAAAAGCTACAGCGTTTGGACTTAAGCTCCATCAATGTAAGTGGCTAACGTTAAATTCAATAGCTTTAACCAATGCTAATATTAAATTTTTAGGTTGAAATGAATGCCAGCAAAAGCGCTGTGGGCGTTAACTCTCTTTGCAATGCACTGCAGACAATGGGCAGCCGCTTGACCCATCTCTACTTGGCACACAATCGGCTGGCGGGTATTCCCAATATTGTCAGCGTACTTGCGGTTTGTGATTTTGACTCAACATTACACATTTGATTTGGTTATAACGAATTTTAATTACACTTAACAGGCGCACTGTCCAAATTTGACGCTCTTTGATCTCTCAAACGTGACCACACAGGCTACATCGCACGGTGTGCTGCATATTGAAAAGCTGCAGCATGGATGCCAGAAGCTTAAAGTTCTACGTGTAACAAACTCTCATGTTACACCAAGCACGGCCAGCATGCAGGAGATTGTATGTATTTTATTGCAATTGCTAGCCTTTACTAAGATTTAGTTTTATATTTCATTAGATGGACTCACCCGGCTTTCCCAATCTCGAGGAGCTATCCGTAGCCGCTCTGACTGATGAATCTCGCATCATCGGCGATGATCATTTGCAGCGCATATTGAAGAGCAGCTCCAAATTAAAACTGTTAGACGTTCGCAACTGCACACGTTTGACGCACGAAAGTCTTATAAGGTTGCCAGCATGGGATATTAAGCATTTATTCCTCTCGGGCTGCTCAGTCACCCGTGATATGGGGTAAGTTATAATTGCAAAGAGAAAAAAAAGAGACTATTTCAATTGGTGTTTGTTGTTGTTTTTGATTAGATCGGGTCTGGAACTCATTGCGTCAAAATGGGCGCATAGTCTTATTGAATTAGACTTGGCCTGGGCAAATGTCCAGCAACCCATTGATAATGCCTTACGTGCACTTGCCGAGAAGGGCAGTGAAAGTCCGCTGGCGTAAGTAGTTAAAAATATATATTTGATTTTTAAATAAGCAAACTCCATTAACGAACTTCGCTTTGTATAGCCACCTAAATTTGTGCGGCTCATCAGTTTCGGAAGAGGCAGTCAAGGAAATACTCACAAATTGTGTGCACATGAGCTCAATTAATCTAGCATCATGCCGCGGCTTGCCTCGCGGCGTTAAGCGCCTTATGCAGGGACCACAGGAGTTGCGCGAACTGCGCGAAGTGCTGGGAGTGCAATTAAAATTGCCGTAGAAAGATGAAGACAACAGTGATTGCAGTGGGAGCAACTATTTTTAATTCAAATCTGACGTGGCAAACAGCTGGATGATAACCGGCAGTTTGAATGCAATTGGTAATCGTTGTATCCATTATCGTATATGAAAAGCGTTTAGTATTGTGGCTTTTATTTAGGCAAGACCACAATAATGCAATATTCGAAATCGCTTCGCATCTTCCATTCAGGCTTATAATTGTTTCTAGGATCGCACCCTTGTGTTTTGTAAATGCAATACGTATTCATTATTTAGTTTTTTCGAATTTTCGGCAAGATAATAACTCGAGTTGAAAACAATCTTAAATTATAAATTATACAGTGATGTGTAGATGATTTTTTTTTTCATATCCATTTATTGATTAGAACATATGTATGTAGTTAAGCCACTGATGACCACTGTATGTTTGTAAAGTATGTATGCATATTAAATATTAAGTTTACAAAGAAATTTGTATGTTTTTGCAATACGAAAAACAAAAAAATTATTAACAATAAAAATAGTCGTCAATTCAATGTCGTCAAGACAATTTGTAGAACGTTTTTAACCAGATCAGTTTTGTAAATATGTGATTGGCGCTAAAGAAACAAAAACTCTTTATACAATTTGGAATAATATATACACAATAAACAATATCGCCCGTACACATAAATTTAAATTGACACACTTACATATAAAACAATTCAATTGTTAAGCATTATTAGCAGTTAAGAGATGGCAATTAAAGGTATATTTAATTTTAAATAAAAAAAAAATAAAACGAAATTTTCATAGTCTGAATTTGTCTACCGGGTTCCATAGGATGTCCAATGATCCAAAGAAATAGTACATATCAAATTGTTTTCACTAATAATTTTTTTTATTCAATTTGTTTACGCAAATATTGTTTTGCACATTATGAGCTATGAGCGTGTTATGTTTACAAAAACTAGTATACAACATAAATCGCCATTACCATTACCGTTTTGAATGGCAGCTTAGTTCTGCTTCAGCTTATCCAGATCATGAATGTAGTCCGTGCCAATCTTAACAATTGCTGCTCCGGTGCCCAAGCCAGCCAAAGTGGCAAGCAACGAATTGTCCTTTGGCAATGCAGATTTGATCAAAGCCCAGGCAAGAACGGAGCCCATGCTGAAGAGTGTTGCTCCAAGCAATGCGTACAATCCGCGTTTGTCATTCTTTATGTCCTTTAAGTGCGGACGGCCATAAATGTAAAAGGCGCTGCCAACAACAGCAGAAATTAGAAATACATTCGTCAGATCCTTTTTGGGTAATAGTTTCGGCACAATCTGGGGATTCATAACGTTGACGCTGAGAGCTCCATAGCTAACGAGTCCGTGCAATGGTATGTAATAGTTGAAAACGTTTTCTTTTGTAAAGGGCTTGAGGCCAACTTTCTCGCAAATGGTACAGGCGTCTTTATTTTGTGTGCTGGCCATTGTTTAAAATTTTAGTTAATACAAATGCAAAAAGTGCTACGCTCTCTAGTTATGTAAAGAACAGTGTTGTTAAGTGGCGTAATTAAAAACAATGCCGGTTTCCTTCCTGGCTACGTCTGTTTTTTTTAACTAACTGAAACTTTTTGTCTAATTTTGTGTGTTTAGTTTTTTTTAGCTTTGTTTATGTTTGCTGATTCAACAAAATACTCAAGTGTCATAAATAACACTAGATTTAACCATAGATTGAAACCGGCTGTAGCCACATAGTGGCAATGTATTGCCGCCAGCTGTGGTAAATACTGTTGCCATCTTAAACAAACATACATGTATATATTTGCGTATATTTCAACTACTGAGTTACAAACAACAACAATAGGAATTTTAAAGTAAGTCTTCTCTTAACCCATTTATGTTAATCTATTGTAGAGATGATTTAAATGCCTTATTTTTAAAGTCAAAATGTTGCCACATAGTTGAAAACAATTGCATGGTATTTATATATAAAAAGTTTCGATACCACTTTATCGCTCAGAAAAAGTATCGTGCATTGGCCGAAAAGCATATAGAGTGTTAATTTTTTGCAACTAGGATAAGAAACTAATTAATGCGCTTAATTCATGTGCAGCAGGACACATACACCACGTAAAAAATCCACAAAATACACAAAACAACGACAGCTCCAGACCGAGCCGTGTGAGACATGTTGACGCACAAAACTTGCCAGGCACGAAAAAAAATGCAGGTGAGTTAATGCGGATACACCAATAAGAAACACCGGGTATGTCACAATGGTGTTCCTTGGCAAATAAGTTCAAAAAATTAACTCAACCCAGTGCCGTAAATCAAATTAAATGGTTTGATGAATTTAAAGTTCTTATTTGCTCACTGCAGGTTTCCTTTGTGATACGAGACGCGGAAGAGAAACAGCATCGGAATGGAGTTAACGCACTGCAATTGGATCCTAACAATGGTAAATTGTATTCGGCGGGTCGTGACGCCATTATACGAGTGTGGAATACGCGCACGGAGTCCAACGATAAATACGTACAATCCATGGAGCATCACAACGATTGGGTCAACGACATAGTGCTCTGCTGTAATGGCAGAAACTGTAAGTGCTTTCTCTTGAACCACTAAGCTTATATAACTTTTGTTGCTTAACCCCATTATCTCGCAGTGATCAGCGCCAGCTGTGATACCACTGTGAAAGTGTGGAACGCCCATAAGGGCTTCTGCATGTCCACATTGCGCACTCATAGGGACTATGTGCAGGCACTGGCATATGCCAAGGATCGGGAACAGGTAGCCAGTGCCGGCCTAGATAAAGCAATATTTTTATGGGATGTGAATACGCTTACCGCTTTAACTGCCAGCAACAACACCGTTACAACCTCTAGTCTCACAGGCTCGAAGGACTCAATCTACAGCCTGGCCATGAATCCCTCCGGCACCGTCATTGTAAGCGGCTCCACAGAAAACATATTGCGCATATGGGATCCACGAACTTGCATGCGCAGTATGAAACTTCGCGGTCACACGGAGAACGTGCGCTGCTTGGTTGTTTCGCCCGATGGAAATCAGGTGGTCTCCGGGAGCTCAGACGGCACAATCAAGGTGTGGAATCTGGGCCAGCAGCGTTGCATACAGACGATACACGTTCACAAAGAGGGCGTGTGGTCGCTGCTAATGAGTGAGAATTTCCAATACATTATATCGGGCAGCAGAGATCGAAATATAATTGTTACGGAAATGCGAAATCCTAGCAATAAAATGCTGGTTTGTGAGGAAAAGGCGCCAGTGCTGAGTCTGGGGTACAACATCGACAAGACTGGCGTATGGGCAACCACTTGGAACTCGGATATCCGTTGCTGGAAACTGCCAATGTATGACAGATGCACCCTTAGCTCTGGAGGCATGGACGCTCAGTGGACCCTAGGCGGTACGGAAATGGCCTGCATTAAAGGTGGTGCAGCCATTAAGGAGTGCACGGTGCTAAACGATAAACGTTATATCATAACAAAGGACTCTCAGGATCAAGTTGTCGTCTACGATGTGCTGCGTGTTGTCAAAAAGGAAGAACTCGGATCTATCGATTACGAAGAGGAAGTTAAGAAGCGAAATAAACAAGTCTACATTCCAAACTGGTTTACGGTTGATCTTAAAACTGGCGTAAGCTTAAAGTTGTCAACTAAATTTGTAAAAATATTTAAGAACGTTTGTTTTTGTTCGCAGATGCCAACGATAGTTTTGGGTCAAGAGGAGGTAGATTGCTTCTCGGCTTGGGTATCCATAGAAGCCGGTCTTCCCGAATGTGATGATCCGACAACGGAAATCAAGGTATGCATTTTATAATTATATATATAGAATCTTTGTTGTATGATTGTATTAATATTTTTTGCAGATAAATTATGGCAAACTTTTGTTGGAGGCACTCCTCGAGTATTGGACGCCACCACACAGTATACCGCCTAACGAAATGGACCCAGATGTTCGCGGCAACGGTTACTTTCAAGTGCCCAAACATACCCCAGTCATATTTAGGTAAGTACAAAACAAACATCTCTTGACATACGTCTCTAACTCTCTGTACAGTGAGGTGGGAGGACGCACTGTGTGTCGACTGTTGGTGCGCGACGCAGCTGGTGACAGTGAAAGTACGTTGCTGCATGAGACGGCGCCGCAATGGGTGACCGATGTTGTGATTGAAAGGAATATACCCAAATTCCTTAAAATACCGTTCTTCCTGCAACCACATCCACAGATGACCAAACCGGAGCGCACCAAAAAGGTAAGCTAGCTACACAGTCAAAAAAAAAAATGTAAGCAGAAATAATACTGTACTGCTTTCTAGGATCGTCTGGTGGCAAATGAGTTTATACAGTGTCGCAAAGTGTGCGAGCATGTGCTGGAAAAGGTGCTTAATGCGGAGACAACTCCCAGTGGAGGCAATGCAAACAACTCATTACAAAATAGTCAAAGCGATGCCAACTCAGAGGGATCTCAGCTTCCGGCGGAGGAGCGCATTGAGCTGTGGTGCAATGATGTGGTAAATGAAGACTGCATTATTCTCTTGAGTGATTATAAATCAATGTTCATTAATTTTTAGGTCGTTGATCCAAATATGGATTTGCGAACAGTGCGACATTTTATATGGAAACAATCGACTGATCTAACATTTCAATACAAAACAAAGCAGAACTTTAACTTTGATGGTAAATAATACAAAAATGTTAACACATTCGTAAAATCCACACACACACACAAACACCCGCACACACAAAACACACTGAGAGAATTATGATGCAAATGCTAATTAATTTATAGTCTAATTGTTAGTTATGTATATTTATCCACCCAATCTAGGTTCAATCGGTGATAGCTTGGAGCGCGTTACTCGCAAGTATTGAACGTGCGCGACCAATCAGCTACCAGAGTATTGTGCTTTACCTAATGGCGTTGCTTTTCCACAGACGCATGTGATTTTTTGTTATTGAAAAACAGAAATGGGCTTAAAAATGTATCAACCATTTGTTTGTATGTATGTTTATGGCATAGACCTGTATGTACTGTTTGCTTTTGTTCTTTTAATACTGTAATAATGTGGTCGTTCATCGGTTCCATCGATTTTTGTAAAAATAACAATTTTTAAATGAAAAATTTCTAGTGACCAAATGCATAGGATTTTTGAATACGAAAGATTATATATACACAATAGGAAAACAAAGAATACACTAAAAAAAAGATAGATTAAATTTCGATTTCTGAGCGATAACTGTATCAACTTTATTTGTTTAAACACTTAATCTAAATGCACGCGCATCGTTTATTTTTGTTAAGGAATTAAAAGAAGTTCAACATTTAGATACAATATTGAGGTTTGCAGCCGTACATAACATTGATATATATTACTGTAATCACACACTTATATACATACCATTAACATAAAGATACACACATACATACAAAGTAAACAGCTCCACACCGTCTATAAACAGTTTTAAAAGCAGCTAGAGATCGTCTCATAAATATATATATATATATATATATATATATATATATATGTTGTATGTATGTAAGTCACTTGTCAGCGTTATTCAGTTGTTTACTTAGATTCATATACACATATATACATGAACATATTTTTAATTCTAAGTATTCTGTTAAATAAATTACAAAAAAAAAATCAACAATGTAATTGTAGAAAACACATATAAAAACGCATATATGCAAGCCAATTTGTAAATAAGAAAATGAAAAGAAACTAAACTTACAAAAATCAATCAAAATCTTATTAAATTATTTGGAAATCAAGCTTGGCTTTTCTTTTCCCACCTAAAATCATATAGGGTATCAATAAACTACAACTTAATAAGTAATTGATGATGATTACAGTTGTGGAAATGACAAATTCCCTTAATTTCGTCCCTCTATACGCTGTGACCTGTATTCTACCTCCTGCATATAGACCTCCATGGTTCGTAGCTGATCGAGCAATTGATCCTTCAGTGTTGCTGGTATCATGTAGCCCCTAACATACTGCTTTGGCCTGTCACACGTACGCCTAAGCCGCTTGGCAATCAGGCACAAACAGTTCTCCTTGAGTGTGCGCAATGGAAAGTGTATCAATATTTGACTCCGCACATCGCTTAACTCTTCTGGATTATCTGGATTCCTCGGTATGCGTATGCGCACAGGATAAAACAAACGCTTGGACCGCACATGCATACGTTCGCCAGTGTAATAGTCGCGAAAGAACCAAATGTGTGTGTTGTATGTATTAATGGGCACTTTGTCCTTTGGCTTTAATGTATAACGAATATTTTCCCTATTTGTCTCGCGAGTCCAGTACAAATCTATGGTGCGATTTGTTGTGTTGACAAACAGCACGTATACCTCTTCCTCTACCAGCGGCTTTCCTGTTGGATGATCATGCCAACTGTAATTGCTCCGGGTACTTCCCAGATTATTCTTAACCAAATTAAACATAACGTAAACTAATAATAATATAGTTTGTATGTTTTTTAAAACTTCGCTTAAAAGCGTACAAGTGTCTGTATGTATCTTCTTCTTTTTATGTCATTCACAATCTACAACGACAAAACCATTCACACAGCTCTCAATACAAACAAGTTGGCAGTCTTGTAATCGAACAGCTGATATTTAATTGTACAAAACAATTGGCAAAATAATGGCATTTTGCATTGCTGTTATTGGCAAAGACGTGAGTTTTATTTTTATACATTCAATTCCGAAACATTGCATTAACATATTTACAGAATGCACCCTTGTACCTGACCACGTCTGACTTGGAGCGAGAATTGGATTTGCAATATCATGTTCATGCCGCACTCGATGTTGTGGAGGAAAAGTGCCTAATTGGTAAGGGTGCTCCCGAGTCCAAGGAACTCTATCTGGGTCTTCTCTTCTCTTCAGAGAATCACAAAATGTAAGAGCAGCCTAACTATCATTATTGTGTTCCTAGCACTAAAAACCTCTCTCTTTAAATTTAGCTTCGGCTTTGTCACAAACTCCAGAGTTAAATTCATTGTCGTCATCGATTCAAGCAATGTTGCGTTACGAGAGAACGAAGTGCGTGTGGTAGGTATTAACATATTAACAAATTGTATCAACTTTCTTACATTTTTTATGCTGTTATAGATATTAAGAAACTTGCACATGCTCTATACGGATGCTGTTTGTAATCCATTCTACATTCCGGGCGAACAATTGACCTCCAAGTATGTTTTTAAAAACTAAATTTCTTTAGTTATCAAAATGTTTTATTTATTTATTTTTCTTTTAGGAAGTTCGACAGAGATGTCCAAAAGCTTATGAGTGGCAATGTCTAGCTGAAATTAAGAATTTTGTTCAACTTACACATTAAATAGTTTATCGTCAAATATATGTCTAGACTTCTTATACTTTAAACTCGAATAATCTTTATTTTTATGATACTGACTTGTGCTTAAAACAACCGCATTAGGTGCTTATCTATTCATATTAGAGCATTACATATTTGTTTTCATTTCTGCTTCTATCAATAAGATAAAGCCTTCTTGTTAGCTGTCTTTATTAAAAATCAGATAACACTGAATATGTTTTCAGAGTATATTGTCAGAATTAATTAGCATAAATGTTAAACTGAAACAAACTTAAAGGAATTTTAAATTATTTAAAAACGTAGCTAACTTTGAAATCGTGATTTTGTACACAAGGCAAGGTCGTTCTTAATGAATGCATATTTGATAAATAAGCTTTGACTATGTCTCAAGGGTAGCGTATACCAAAATATGAAATTGGTGGGCATTAAATAGCACTTTACATAAACATAATATTGACATTAGCATATTTACAACTATTGCCGAAAGAAAAATACAAAAAATGCTTATAGATAATGTAAGGTGCACGAAACAAAAAGTTACGTGAGACGGCGTCAAAATCCAATGCGAAATATTGTTTAATATAATATTCAAACAGATAAATATTACATTTATGTGACAAAACGCATAAACTAAAATTAAAACTTCCGTGCTGCAAAGAAACTTAACTATGAAATATGCAGGCATTAACTTAAGTAGTTTTCTTTTTAGAATTTTTCTATAAACATGTGTACATTTATTTTAGGTATATTTTGAGGGTAAATAAATAAACACAGGCACTAAATATTATTTCAAAATCAACAAATGTTCCGACATAGCGTGATCAACCCAAAAGATTGAATACAAAGTAAATGATCATGACGTATATGGATGTTTATTTGTTGACAGATAATGTCATATATATGAGTTTCCGTTTTGTAGCTTGTTATGTTTATAAACCAAACGAGTATCGAATAGATAAAGCGATATGCGTGGTACACCAAAGACTAGACATGTTTAAAAATTCAGTTGTACTGAAAATATTAAGATATTTACATATTTAATGATAATCAAGCATTCCAAACGCAATGGGTCAAATCGTATAAAAGGTTAGCTGCCACAAACAGTGACCATCAGTGAGTCTTTCATAGTCTTTTAGTAAACACCATGAAGTTAATTGTGAGTTATCCTGAGCAACAACAGCGTTCATAAAGAACACAAATAATTAAAATTCTTAAACATTTAGATTGCCTTTTCCTGCCTGTTGGTGTTGGCCTATGCCAATGAAGATGCCAATGTCGTGAAGAGCGCGGCCTCCGTTGAAGCGGACGGTTTCAAGTACGAATATGAGTTGGACAACGGCGTAAAGGTACAACAGTCCGGTAGCCTGCAGGGTGATGCGTTGAAGGTTGCTGGAGATTTTTCCTATATTTCTCCTGAGGGTGAGCAAGTAGGCGTTGAATATGTTGCCGATGAGAATGGCGTGCAAATTGTCAAGGCCAACCCTCCTCTGCCGACCCCACACCCAATCCCAGAATACATCATTAAGTCCATTAAGTATATCGAAGACCACCAGGAGAAGCTCTAAATACTATATTTTTGTTAACAATAAAAACATAAGAATTTTATGGAAAAAAAAAAACATCCTGAAAGCTCTTTTTCTTTAATTAGAATTGATTTTTAAAGTTATATGTTTTAAAAGTACAAAAATAATTTAATTGGTTAGTAAACTAATCAAATAAGCAAAGATCCTAGTTAATCCTACAAAATAATGTTCATATAGCAATGTTTCCGATTTGTTCGTGGCAGCGGCATGAAGCCAGAAAACAAGTTTTTCACACAAATTAGTAAGCCGCAATGCAAAAGAGGGTTCGAACCGATACGCACAAGTAATAGATACATTTTATGTATATTTCATAGGTGGTCATTAGACACAGACGGCTATTAATTAATTGACAAACAGCGGTCGTGAATTTTATGAGGTATCGATTTATCACGTCTGCTGATAATCATTTTTGATTTCAATATTTACATATGTATTAACTAACTGTCTGTGACCCAATTCTTTAGTACTCCTCAATGTTGTCCGAATTATCTCGATAATTGTTAACTAATTATTATTCTATTATATTTTTGACTAAAAACAGTAATTTCTAAGCTAATTTCATCATATTCGAAAGTAATTAAAATTTATTACGTTTTTTATTTTTCAGCTTAAAAGTATGCAATGCTTTTTAAAATCATTTTATATTAACCCTGTTGCATTTGCATGCATTCCATTTTGTTTTCATAACTCTTAATTAGTTACATTTATACCCATTGATCTGAGCGCGATCGAATGTAAGTATGATGGCCATTGAGAATGATAAGTGTTGTGTTTGATGTAGACTGATAGATCGTTTAGCATTTGCCACCGCAATTATAACGACAGGCAATTTGTTTTACGGGCACTGACTGACTGACAAAGTGAATGCCGTGCTGTTGCCAACACCAATTACCAAGAAAGAGCAACGTCTGCTCATCGGCTCATAGCTGTAAAAGTGATCTTAACGACGATCAAGGTAATATCATCTTGCAGCTGAAGTTCGCCATCGTCAAATGTCAAAACAGCATTGAAAGTCTGTTGCCTCAACTGCAGACGTCTTGTTCTGGCTTAGCAGCTAATCGTTTCAGAAACTCAACATTCAAATTTTGACAGAGTGTAAGCGAAAACTAATTTCCACCGTCATGCGGCCCAGTTGTCCAGTTGCCATGTTTGCCAATACATCAACATGCCAGCGCAGATATTGACACTGTCCATCATCCAAGCGAGCGAGCGACTGAGCTTTGACCACTCTTATGCTCACGGAAATGCGGTCAACTATAAAATACGTGAACACAGCTCAAAAATGAAATAAAACTTTGGCAATTTTCTTACGTGAACAATTGTAATGTATTTATTTATAGTATGGCTCGTTAATTAAAGTGTATTTCCAAATAATATACCCTTAACATTTAAGGGGAATTGTTATTTTTGTTTATGTTCGAGTGACTTAATAACTCTGTGGATGAGTTTGTTAGCCATTGTACAGCTGTTGACCATAACTAATTGGTAGCAGGATGAGTTATTAGTGCAATATATTAGCTATGGAAAATAAAACAAATCACATATATGTCATAAATGACGCTAAAATTGTTTGTCTACTTTACCCTTTCCCATCTTGCTCCTCTGTCTGCTACCATAAGTTATAAGCGATGCGTTTAAAAACATAAAAATATGTATAAGAAATAAATATACTATTTATCCAATTAGCTTTTTGTTTCTACAAACATATAGAGAATACACATTAATAGCAAGTATAAATCAATTAAAAGGCTTGCTATTAAAACTTATTGCCGTTTAAAATTTAAATTTAAATCGAGAGAAGCGCGACGAAAAATTTTCGAATCGTTTATAAAGTTTTTGGCTCCGCCCAAAAACATCTATTTTGTGTGGGTGGTTTTAATATGTGTGTTAAACCGTTTAGTTATTTGATTACTTGATAAAAATGTAATGCTTACAAATCAGAGTGTGTGCTCGATTTTAAATGTGATTGATACTTTCAATAAATTAATGTGCGAAATGCCAATTGTGATTGTAATTCAATTAACTTAGCGTGGCGCTATGATATGCACTGCAAAAAATTTATATGGTCTTTTAATGGAATTCAAATTGAGTGTTGGAGATAATACACTAAATAATGTTTTGCGTCCTTAATCTATTCGTTTTATTAAAAACATTTCATTAAGTTATATAAATTATTAAAACTCTGTACAAATAATGTTTTCGATACTGAAAAATGGCATTTACACACCAGCTTTATTATAATCTAAAAAATAATTTTTAATGTACATTTTATCATTAGAGTTTTCATTTCTGCCAGTGTAGTGATATAAATATATTATTATAGTGCTCCACGTTAAGCTTAGCAAACCACTACAAAAATTGATATTACTCTGGTTGGGCAGCAGCACAGTAAATATGTCTAAATGCTCAATGCTTTTACAGTATTTTTCGAAAATTTCAAAAATTTCCAAGCACATGTATGTGTGTGTATTGGTGTTTTTCTGTGTGTGTATTGTCGTAGTTGTTTTGTGTTGTGTGCTTTTTATTTTTGAAATACTGTTGAAAACCATAAATTAGCTTGTTACTTTTGGAATGCAGCGTTCAGTGACGTGAATATGTGTGTGTGTGTGTGATTTTAAGAGTGTGCGTGTGTGCGAGTGTGTGTTTAGAAGAAATGAAAAACTAAAACGCACAGTCGTTAGCGGTGATCTTTCGGGAGAAGAACAAAGAACGGTCCACGAAAAAAATTAACTAAAACTCAACAATGGAAAACATCGTAAGTTTATCAAAGTTATGTTGTGGTAACTTATTTTTGAATGTGTTTCTGCTTAACAGGATGAGGATCTGACACCCGAGCAAATTGCAGTGCTCCAAAAGGCATTCAACAGTTTTGATCACCAAAAGACTGGCAGCATACCCACCGAAATGGTAGCCGATATTCTGCGCCTTATGGGTCAGCCCTTTGACAAGAAGATCTTGGAAGAGCTGATCGATGAGGTCGATGAGGACAGTTAGTATTTATTATGCACATTATTATATTTAGCTATATACTTATGAGTTTTGTGCTTTACTTAGAATCTGGTCGCCTGGAGTTCGAGGAGTTTGTGCAGCTGGCTGCCAAATTCATTGTGGAGGAGGACGATGAAGCCATGCAGAAGGAACTGCGTGAGGCCTTCCGTTTGTACGACAAACAGGGCAATGGCTACATTCCCACATCCTGCCTGCGTGAGATTCTGCGTGAACTGGATGATCAGTTGACCAATGAGGAACTGGACATTATGATTGAGGAAATCGATTCCGATGGCTCCGGCACTGTGGACTTTGATGGTAAGCACTCGACCAATTAGCAACTGCCTCCAAGTGTCACAAATTGGCTTCAAGCCAAATACAAGTGACACTATTTATTTGTTTTCGCCTTCTTTTCCTCCTCTTGCTCCTTCAGATACTAAATCACGCTAAATGCTCACTATTTTACTTTCACATAGAAAACGGCTTGTCTGCCCTTGTTATTCCATAGCTATTTTTGGCTGCCTTTGTTCTTTTGTCTATCTCTATTTGTATCTGTATCTGTTTAGCTGTAATTGTATATATCTCAATATGTATATGTGCGTGTTCTATTTTCTAATGATCCACTTTTGAATTGGTTTACTTACAGAATTCATGGAAATGATGACGGGCGAATAAGCAGCACAGTTTTTAAAGTAAAACATTCATAAACATTTCTTCACCACATTTTTCTATCAGAATGCAAAAGAGTCTTAAATAAACATAATGAAACCAATACCAATACAACTTTTGCTGATTGTGGGTGTTGCAACAAAAGCCAATATACTTAATGCAGTATAGAAGTTTAAAATTACCTTGAAGGAAAAATATTGGTCTGTGTAAAATTCTATTGTAGCAAAAACGTCAAACTCTAGCTTCAAAATTGTATGTTTAATGGCATTAATTTTAGGGGAATTATATATTTCTGATTATATATTTTATTCTTTTTAAACTTATTTTTCTTGCCAAGCCGTTTTATGTTTAAGCCAAGTTAATGTTTAACAGCTGCCAGTTAGAACTAAAAGCCATTTAACAATTGCGCTAAAAATAATCAATTCTCAAACAGGAACTTACAAAGCTAACGGAAAACCCAACAACTATAAAAACCAAAACGCAGCATGCGGCAAACACTTTAACACTTTTGCCTTGCCTCAGCACTCATCATCATCATCATCATCATCATTGTCAACGCCAATCGCACACCAACACTCAGACATATTGCATCAGAGCTGTTGAAGTTGAGTCATGGGTTAATTAAGGTCCGCAAGCATCAATTATAATGCTGATAAAACTGATTGAAAACCGATTGATCAGTATGCATTTTGCTTGAGTGCAGCTCATTTATGTGCTAATATGTGTATTAATTTGGCAAGGCCACAGACAGCCAGGCGTATGATTAATATCTGCACGGCTAGCCAGACAGTCAGCATTTGTCAAGTATACGCACTGTTTCATTGTCTTTAACTGCGTGTTGAACATACGCTGCATACAACATTCCTTTTGCCACTTGGCTGACCTTCTGAGTCAGGCTAGCCCGTTTGCCAAGACATCTGTTGGCCACAAGCAGAAAAAAAAAAATTAAGTATCGTTTGTTTTGTATTTATTTTTTGCTGCTCTTGTGTCTATCGCACAGTTTGTTGACTTCATAATTGAAATTGCAGGCAGAACAAATAAATTGGCCAAATGCATTGCATCTGGGCGTGAATGAGCACAGAACGTGGCAAACGAAGCGACTAGAGAGTATGTACGAATATAAGATGCCCTGTACTAGAAAGTAAGACGGAAGTAATAAACAAATAAAGGGAAAGACTTTGCCAGATGATAGAAGAGAAAGAGTGTGAATAAAACTAATAAAAGAAGAATTTTAATCATATTTTAATGAAAAGTTAGAAAGAAAACTTCACTTGTTGTTTGTTAAGGCTACGTTTATATACCCTCTTTCTCAATTAGTTTACATGGCATACAATGTTGGCATATGACAAAGAAGTTGCAGAACAAAAAAAAAACATAAAAAAAACTGCTGACAACAAGCTGCAAATGCTCGTCTTCAACTACTGCTGATGCCTTTCTAAATCATAGCAGAAAAAAAAGACTAAAATAACAATTCTTCAAATGTCAATAGGCATTCCCTATGTTGGTTACGGTTAGTTATAGAAACACACGAATAGTATATGTATGTTATTTAAGTTGTTGTATTGTTGTGCTTGTTTTTAATGCACTTGGCCATAGCAAAGCTAAATGACAATAAATTGTGCGCCAAAAACTTGGCAAAACTCACAAGCAGCTGCCCTTTTCTAATGTTCAAGCTGTTGCTGTTGTTGTTGGGGTAAATTTTTTACAATTTAGTTGATATACGCCTGCAGGCGACGATTTGGCTGTTGCTGTCGATATTAATGGTATTTATGACCACTGCCAGCAAAGGACGGAACCAGTTGTACAAAAGGTCAAACTATGAACAATACTCCAAATGGTCAAAATATTTGTGCGAAAGAACTTGTTGTTCTTCTCACTTTAAAAAGGGCCAGTTGCAGAATTATTGACATCCGTTTTGATAATCAAGCTGTAAAGTTGTTAAAATACTTTGGCTTGCCGGCAATTGCAATCGCGCATTGAAATGTTTGTTTTTTGTTGTTGTTTGTTGCTGTTGTTATTGGGCAAAACGTGCAATCGATGATGGGATGAGAGCTGATTTGAGAACTTGGAGTAGTTGTATTCAGCATTCATCGTTCAGCTTCAATTGGATTTCAATTTACGAGCGCAAAAACTTAACAACTGCCAACTGGGCAATTGGAAGCTTGGCAACTGCCAGTTTGCAACTTGTTAATTTCGAAGAAGCGCCAGAGAATTGGTAGGGGGGTGTATAAAAGGGGTAACCGAGGAAAAGGCGGCAAGTGCTGAGAGCGTTTGTTAAGCTGGCAAAAGCTGCATTGAGCAAACGCCAACACAATGGCCAGAGTCAAACGATGACGACGACGACGACGACGACGGCGGCGACGAAGCTGTCGTGTCTGTCTCCCTTTTGGCATGCAATTGTTTTTGCCAGCTGCAGCACAATACACTCACACAGCTGCACTAGTGTGCACTATGGATATTTTACATGATTTAAATGGCAAAAAACTAGTAGTTACAAATATTTTAAATAGCTAAATACGCTTTAATTGAATCGCTGGTGTTAGTTAACATAAACCAAATCTGTTAAGCTTAACAGCGCTGTAAGGTGAAGTAGTAACAAGAGGAACTTGAAAATTATGCTAGAATATGGCAATTTAACCCACAGTGCCTTGGCAATAAATGCCATAAAGTATCAAAATCTCAGCAGCAGCAACTGCA
The DNA here is from genome assembly GCA_035044725.1 of Scaptomyza caliginosa. NCBI lineage: Eukaryota > Metazoa > Arthropoda > Insecta > Diptera > Drosophilidae > Scaptomyza > Scaptomyza caliginosa. The sequence goes on from JAWNNR010000716.1 coordinate 241,540, forward strand.
GCCGCTCTAACTCCGCTCAATCTCAGTCATCGCTTGCGCAGCATTTTCGTTCATTCCATTCCATTCGATTGCATTTGGCGCCAAGCGATCTCTGGCAGTGCAATGCTTTTGTATATAAGCTGGAGAACCTGCGCTCCAAACGGCACACAAGTTCCGTGACAATAGACGAGGCCACAACTCTCGCGACACAATTCCGCTAGTACGAATAATAAAAGGATATACTCTTAACATAAATGAGACAACATTTTTAGTGATCTGTGTGACAGTGTGTGTGTGTGCGTGCTCAAAAGAGAGAGGGAGAGCGCTCCTTTGGTATCCTTAAAGACTGTTACGCAGTTTCTATTGTAAAAGACAGCAGACAAACAATGCAGCTTAAACTGGTGAGTTATATTAGTAATCAAGGGAATGTTAATTTAAAAAAAATAAATAAATCTGAAGGGTTGAAAGCAATAAGCAGATTATGAATTTCCATAGAATATTTGTAGATGCAATCGTGATAGTAAATTATGTAACTCAAATTAAATTAATCACTTCGATTATGACAATAAAGATAAGGTATAGTCATGGCAATTTATAAATATTTAATTTAATAAATTAAAATTGGTTTAGTTTTGCAAGAGATAAAGGATATTTATAGTTTAAAAATGTAAATTGTAGCTTCATTATTTTTAAAGTGATCATACAAAATATATATTACTTTAATATACCACTATGTATGGTACGTATACGCAACGTTTTAGTTAACCGCTTAGAAACAATTGTATCTAAGAATCAGAACAAAGTGTTAAAGTATTTTTGCACAGTATTAAAAGGGATCATCTTCTCAGAATTTTCCTATTTAAAAATATATTATTGTTCGACAATATTAAATAACGTATACGTCCGTTTGGTTGTTTTTATAGTTCAACTTATGTTTACTTAATTTCTCATTGATAAGATCAATTCTTGCAAGAATAAGTCAAATAAGAAACATATCATACATAAATTTAATAAAATTGCTAGTTTTAACTTTATTTCCCACATGCCAATTTCTTCATATTCTTCTTCTCAATATTGCACAACTGTTGGGCTCCAAATACAAATCATTATTTCCGTTCTGTGCCACGCATGCAACACGCAGAAACACAAAAGCTAATGAAAAAAGTTGCTGCAACATGTTGTGTGCGGCACGCCAGCAACAGCAACAGCTACAGCAGCAACATGGCCTAAAGACTTAGGCAAAACGCATAAATTAAAACACCATTAACATGAATCAAAGAATACCGAAGAAAAAAAAAAGCTTCATTGATGAAATATCACGCAAAGTTGCTCAAGAGCAAGCTGTGCAGCAAGCAGCAGGCAGCCAGCAATACTGCGGCATCGTGCACGCCCCCGCCCACCTACCCCGAAAAAAGAAGATCAACATCGTTAAGATTTATGCAGCGACGACCCAATTGTCAGCCCATTTCAAATTGCATCAATTATATTTACAGTCAATAGCGAAGACTCAGTAGGGTATTACAACATTTGGGGGATTCCAACAGCAACAACAACAGTTTTTAAATCCAGCCCACAATTTGGTCACGAACTGGTCGATCCTAGCCAGACTAGGCACACATGCAACATGCAACCAATGGATAACTCAAAGTTTTGTTTTTAAATGTCAAATATTTGAGTTAACTATTAAAGATTCTTTGTAAATCATGGTAGCCGAAATGCTTGATTTTTGCTGCCTATAAAGCTGTTATGTTTAATGGCCAATTAACTAAACGTTTTAAACTTCAACTTGACACTTGGCTAACTGGCTAGCTTCTTGCCACTTGCCAGTTGCCACAATTGGCTTAAACAAACGAACGTAACGCTTACTTAACCTTCTGTTGGTGGCATCAATGCATCTTCAATAGTTCACACGCTGACTGCTACAACTGCAACAGTTGCAACTACAACTCCCAGACAACAGCATCATCATCCACAAATATCAGAGTTCGTTGGCAGGCTTTAAACCACAACACCCCCACCCAATCCCTGCCCTGGCTTTCATCTTTTTTTTGTTGATGCTGCTGCCGATAGCTTAATAGTTCGTCTTTAACAGCAGCAGCAGCACAAATAAAAGCGCTATTAATAACAATGCAAAACGTGAGCGCATGGTAAAAATGCCACGAGCAAAGTTTTTCATATTTTCCTCCATGTTCTCAACAGTAGTTTTGTTTTCCTTCTCATACGCTAAGTATTTCATTCATAAAGCTGTCTGCCCCTTTCTGCCTGCTTGACTGTTAGTTAGCTACCTGCTGCTGCTGCTGTCATCTGCCATGTTTTGCATGCCAGCTGTCAGTTGGCTATAGCGATTCATGATTTAATGATTCATGATGTATGTACATCCCAGAAAAGAATATATGTACTGTTAAGTGCTATAAAGCGTGTCGCTCTATAAATGGATGGATAGCATAGATTTTTGGTTGCCAGTTTTGTGATAGTTTCAAAACTCATCAAAATGTTAGCTATTAAAGGTCAGTGGTTGAGACTTTCGTGTAACCTTTGAGATTAATTTACAAAACAATGCTTGCCAAATAAAAAGCTTGTTTTTGTGATTTCTTATTAAAATATTTGGTTTTACTGAGGTTAAATTTGAAAACGCCAATATTTACTTAAGTTTGGCAGCTGTTTAGTATTGCAATAACTTAAAAGCTTATGGCTATATTGAAACTAGTTAATAAAAGTAATTATTGTTTTATTGTTAGTTAACACGTAGACCTTGGCTACACATATTTTATTATTAAAATATGGTTATTTATTGTGTACATTATTATTGACTATAATTACAAAGATATTACTAACTGTTCTCTACATAATAATCAATTTATATGGACTTTAATATTTTTGTTCAAACATGTTCAATTTACTCACTACTTATTTAAATTACATAATTTAAAGTTGTAATATTTAATAAGTATGTTTAAAGCTCAGCTCGTAGTTAATCAAGTCTCAAAATCATGCAACATAAAATGCGAATGGAAAAGCGGAAACTGACAACGAAAATTAAATAAAATAATTGTTTATGATTTTTTACTAACTAAATTATTGCACAACATTCAGAAACGGAATGGAAATAACAAAAGCTTTATTATTTAAATATAATATATATAAATTCCCATAGAAAGACATAATCAAGCATTAAACACTTACTTTTCCCAATAGATTTTTAACTAATCTTTCTTTTTTTTATTGTAAATTGTTAGAAAATAATTTGTAATCAATATCGCCACTTAAACATACCCAATATACTAACTAGTAATACAAGTTTGATTATCGATATCAGACATCTGACCTGTGTGTTGCATGTTGTACGCAGCTCCACCTACTCTTGAACTCAGGCAAAACCTGTGCCAAATGTAGAGTCACTTGGGTGCATTGCTTCTTTGTAGGGCATGCGATGGCAGCTGGGTAAAACGTGCATCACGATGGCATATATTATAAATGCTGTCTGCTAGCTGCCCCACTGAATCTTTGACATGCACCACTGAGTGTCTTTGTTGTTGCATACATTAGTAATGTCAGAGTTGTGTGAATCTAACTTGTATCTTTCTTGCAGGCTTTGCTGACGTCGCTGCTGATGGTGACGTTGACACGGGCAGCGCGGCTGGATAATAAATATTTACCGCCACCGGCGAATGCGGCAAGTGCTGGCGGTGGTGCGGGCACGGGTTTACAGGGACCTGGTGGTGGTGGCGGTGGCGGCGGTGGCTATGGTGGTGGTAACAATGGATTGGGCGGCATTAATAATGGACTTGGTGGCTTTTCGGGTGGCGGTGGTCCCAGCCGACCTATTGGTGGTGCACCAGCACCACCACGTGCACCATCCGCGCCAGCGCCACCTGCCGGTGGACCACCCATACCGATCCTATCGTTTGTAAACGAGAATGATGGCGATGGCAACTATCGCTTCAGCTATGAGACGGGCAATGGAATTAAGGCACAGGAGGAGGGCACCGTTAAGAACAAGGGATCGGAGAATGAGATTCCTTCGGTGATGGGGTCCTACACTTATACCAATCCTGAGGGTGAGCTGGTGGAGATAACATATACAGCGGATGAGAATGGTTTTGTGCCTTCTGGTGCGGCTCTTCCCACTCCTCCTCCTATTCCAGACGCTATACTTAAATCTTTGGCTGCTCAGGGAATCTCTCCACTTCCTGGAGGTGGCTTCAGTGGAGGTTCAGGTGAGATTATTTAACAGCTTATTTTGCTGTGCTGGAAACATTAGAGGCTATATCTAACTATTCTCTAGGTGGTGCAGGCGGTGCCGGAGCTGGAGCTGGAGCTGGTGGATATGGTGGTGGTGGTGGTGCCGGATCATATGGCGGTGCTGGAGGTGGCGCAGGAGCTGGCGGCTATGGTGGAGGTGCAGGTGGTGGTGGTAGAGGAGGCGGCGGTGCTGGAGGTGCTGGTTATGGTGGTGGCGCTGGTGCTGCTGGAGGTGGTGGATATGGCGGTGGCGCTGGTGGTGCTGGAGGTGGTGGAGGTGGAGCTGGTGGTGCTGGTGCCGGAGGATATGGAGGTGGCGGTGGACGTGGAGGTGCACCTGGAGGAGGTGGTGGTCCTGGTTTCGGTGGCGGTGCTGGTGGAGCAGGTGGCGCTGGAGGATATGGAGGCGGAGCCGGTCGCGGTGGTGCTCCAGGAGGTGCTGGAGGCTATGGTGGAGGTGCTGGTGGTGGTGCTGGAGCTGGAGGATTTGGCGGTGGTGGTGGCCGTGGTGGTGGCGCAGGCGCTGGAGGTGCTGGTGGTGGTGCTGGAGCAGGAGGCTACGGAGGCGGTGGAGCTGGCGGTGCTGGTGGATTTGGTGGCGGCGCTGGTCGTGGTGGAGGCGCAGGTGGCAGTGGAGCTGGCGGTGCCGGAGGTTTTGGAGGTGGGGGCGGAGCCGGTGGATTTGGTGGTGGTGCTGGTCGTGGTGGCGGCTCAGGAGCAGGCGGAGCTGGAGGCTATGGAGGTGGCGCTGGTGCTGGTGGCGCTGGAGGCTATGGTGGTGGTGCTGGTGGAGCTGGAGGTGCAAGCGGTGCTGGAGCTGGTGGATTCGGTGGCGGTGCCGGTCGGGGTGGAGGCGCAGGTGCAGGAGGCGCTGGCGGTGCTGGTGGTTACGGTGGCGGCGCAGGTGGATCTGGCGCAGGAGGTCGTGGTGGTGCTCCAGGTCTCGGTGGCGCAGGTGGAGCTGGTGGCTTCGGCGGCGGCGCAGGACGCGGAGGTGCTCCAGGTGGTGGTGGCGCACCCGGTTTTGGTGGAGGTGCTGGTGCAGGTGGAGCCGGCGGCGCTGGCGGAGCTGGCGGATTTGGTGGTGGTGCCGGTCGAGGTGGTGCGCCTGGCGGACCTGGTGGTGCAGGACGTGGTGGTGGCGGCGGTGGTGCTGGAGGCGCTGGTGGTCCTGGCTCACAGTACATTCCACCTCCTGCTGGTGGCAAACGTGGTAACGGAGAGTTCGACCCACAAAGCGGCTATATCTACTAGAAGCAGCTTGAAGTCGGTTTAGAAAACATCAATGCAAAGCCTTCTGCCGCAAAATACTCGTAGCTGTTAGCTTTTAAGAAAGTTCTTTTGATTTTCGACGGTATTATATTAAATATTTATCTAAGTTTTCTGGCCGTTAAGTGAATTAAAAACAAAATTTGAATTATGTTTAAGATGGCAGAAGTGTTTCGAATTTATGTATGAGTATACCAAGTGTTTTGAGTGGTATTTTAAACATTGTCAGTGTTGGAAAGCTGTTCATTGTTACAAAAAGATTTTTAGAATAAACAAATTTAAATGCAAGAAATTGAAGCAAATGAGTTTTAAGTAAGAATATGTTTATGGACAAACTACCTTTTGAAGTTTGAATGCTGTGAAATGGAAGCGATGGGATTTAAATCTTAAATCTTCAAGCAATACAATAAAACAATATTTTTTTTTGGTTTTTAAAGGCGCATGTATTTCATGCATTTGAATGCAACTAAGTCGACTAATTCGCAATGAGTTTCTGAATACTGAACAAACAATATAAATAATTTAATAATATTCTTATTTCTTGGATGCCTTCTTGAAGCGTCTGTTGTATTGGTTATAGCCATATGAAGGATCTACCAGCTGATTGGGTCTGCCTCGCAATTGTTGTGTTATTATCGATTGTTGCTGTTGTTCATTACGAGGATCCTTCTGTTGCTGCTGTTGCTGTTGTTGCTGTTGTTGCTGCTGTTGCTGCTGATTGAGACCCTGTTGCTGATTTAGATTCTGTTGGTTGAGATTTTGTTGCTGTAGTTGCTGCTGTTGTGGTGTTAGATTGCTGCCCAATTGCTGTTGACCAAATTGACCCGCATACTGAGCGGGCAGACTGCCCGAAAGCAGGGAATTAAATCCCTGCTCCGGCTGATATTGTCCAGAATTGGGAAAATTGCGCTGCTGCTGTTGCAATTGTTGCTGCTGTTGTTGCTGTTGCAGCGGTGTTAGTTGTTGTCCTGGCGCTGGACGAAATGGTGCCGTTGGCGATTGTGGCAGTTGTCGATAGGGTGTCTGATATGGATTCAAATTGGGATTGATAACGCCTTGCTGATACGGCTGAGCACCCGCAAAGTATTGGGGCGTGGCTGGTATGCCAGTGCCCTCGGCACGAAAACCATTCTCATCGGCTATATAGCGCACAGTGATGGGTGTGCCCTCTGGCGAGGTGTACGAATAGGAGCCCTGAATGACCTGGCAAGAATAAATAAAATAAATGAATATTCAAATATGCCTAAGCGTATGCTGTGAAAGTTGCTTGAAGTATTATTGACGCGCTTAAAATGCTGCAAAGCAAAGCAAAAAAAGAAAACTCACCTGTGCTTCCACACCCTCACCATAGCCCAGATTCTTGACATATCCCTGTGCCTGTGCCATAGTGCCATCTGCCGAAGCATAGCCATACGAGAAGCTACCATCCAGATTGAGGTCATTCTGATAGGCAGTGATGGGCACATAGTTTTGCTGCTGTTGCTGCTGTGCATACTGATTGTAGCGACCAAAGGGACTCTGACCCAATGGTGTAATGGGCGCTGCCAAGGGATTGATGGGATTCAGTGGATTCAAAGGATTGCCCTGCGCTGGAAAGAGACCCTGTCCCGTTGGCTGCTGACGCTGTCGCTGGAAAGGCGATTGCTGTGACAGTTGTGTGATGGGCTGGCGTTGCTGGAACGGTGACTGCTGAAAGGGCGAACTCGGCAACTGGGCGTGGCTGGCTGCAATTAGCGCCAACCACAGCACACAAAACACCAAGCACTGTTAAGTGAAAACGAAAGGATGTCTTATAATTGTGTTTCGTGCAAATACCAAAATCACTTAGAATAAGATTTGCATCAAGTGCAATTAAATGCTAGGGGTTGTTGTTGTTTTTACCCGCATATGGCGCACACTGAACTTGGACGGCATTTAGGCTGTCGACGTTGTCATAAATCTCACACAAAACAACGTTACACAAATTACACGCTCGATAAAACTGATGTCGATTCACTTTGGCTTGAGAGGAGGCGAGGGTGTTGTGGGGTTTGAACGTATCGAGTAATGTGAACTAGCCGAAAGCGTTGCAACGACTGCAACTGCCGCAGCGCTGACTAGAACTATTTATACAGCTTAAACATGGCAGGCAGTCAGTGAAGCACTGAAGCAGTCAGACCAAGCCCTAAAGCGCAGCTCGATCATAAGAAGATCGCCGGGTGACCAGCGGCAACGCTTCCTGTCCAGCTTGGCAGGTTGGAACTATGTCTAAGCCATATCTGCCATATCTGTGCAAGTGCTGGCGATCTTGATTTTGATCTTGTTGCTGCTGCTGCTGCTTCTGCTGACTATGATGCTACGGGGGCTGTAATTTATCTACATGTGAATCGTGTTAACAAGCTAAGAGTGCTCCAGACAAGAGTGATTGACGTTCAAGATACCCTGTAATTAAGTTCATTATATGTGTAGCTTGTAATTTCTCCTCAGAAACTATTAACAATTTATTAACAAATATCTTATTGATTACCAAGCCTCTTAATGCCCATGGATTTGTGAAAAACTTGTAAAAAAAAGGTAGTAAACACTACATCAGGATGCCCATATGTATATCCAAAGAACTACAGGGTATAACAGCCGCAACAGTAGCAAGCGTAACTGGCAGCTTTATTGGTTTTTTATTGGCCATTGACAGAAGGACAAACAAATTTGTTAGCACTGGGCCAACTCTGGCTGCTTGAGTTTTTCCGCTTATATTTATGATGTTGCATGTATCAGATATGTACATTGGTCGCTATGTTGTATGCCCCACTAGATACATTGCCGTATGCAAATGCAGCCACTTTTTTTTTGTTTTGTTGCTCTTAACATCGGCGCATCTTTTGTTCGTAAGGTGTTTATGTGAGTTATGTGCTGACGTCTTTTTACTGCTCTCGATCTCATCTGAGTTTCTTTAGCGTTTTTGGGGTCGTATACGCAACTTTTACCCACAATGGTCAAGGTTGAGTTCAGCCAACAATTATGAGCAGCTTGCAGCTATCAGTGTGCAACCATTTATTAAATGCAATCTATCAAGGAGGCAGTCTTGCAGTTAGCCTGTGAATTCCATTGCGATGTTCCATTGTTTGTCCAGACTCATTTGTCATTTCACATTCGTCATGCTTTTTTGAGGCGTTGTTATGAGTTGGTCTGATCTGTTCAGTTATTATGATTGCCACTATAAGTGATTAACAACTAGCAGCCCCGCCTTGTTTGCATGACGTTAATGCGATTTTCATATTTGTCATGCGTTGCTTGGCTTGCAATTACAATATAAAATCACATCTCATTTCATGGTATGTTCTGCTTGCTACCTAATTGAATATATTAATTTTTATGAGGCTTTTCATGCAAAACGCTGTGTGAAGGTTGAAGCTGTTGTTGTTACACAAAAAAAATAAAACATGGCCAAAAATACCTTTAAGCAAACTATGTTATTAATCATTTAGTATTCTTAAAACTTTATTTTGTTTTAGTGCTTGAACTTTTTCTTTAAGCCACATGTTATGCTTTTACATTGCTGCAATTTTAAGTGCCGCCCAAAAGTATGCTGCAAAGTTCAGTTCGTAATCAAATTCTAGGTTAGGCTGTACCTTTATTGAAATCCGCTACAGTTCAAACTTAATACAATTATTACGTATACGTAAATATACAACAATAAAAACAACAATCGTCATTATGACATCAGTTAGCTGAGCAAAATATAAAAACAAACTAAAAACCCACTTAGTAATAATATAGTGAATGCCAAAGATAGTTTAATATTTTTACAATTTGATTTAATTTCTGCATAACTTAGCAATAAAAAATAATAATGAACATAAGCAACCACAAGCTAATAATTGTTTGTCAACTTATTAAGCAATCTACGATTTTTTTGCATTCAATTTCACACCTACATAAATTAATAAGTACACATTATCTCTGATATCTTCATTATACTAATAACCATCTATGTGAGATGAGAAATGTTGCTGTTTTGTAAAATCTAACTTTAATTTATAGTTTTGATCATACCTGAGATCTCATGTTGCATTTTGTATCTTTTAATGAACAATTCGCAGGGTACAGATAAAGATGTGCATCAAATAGTGCAAATTAACAAAAAACAAAAAAAAACAAAAACGAAACGAATGTACAAAACAAAAAAAAACAATAACAAATGAATCGCTTGGGAAACAAATTAGATTTGAAACGGAGCTGGACACACCTCCCCGACTCAACTGTGATTATTATTAATGGTCTTATGAAATGAAGGCATTTGACATTTGGCCACCTCAGTTGTTGGATTTGTTGCAATTGCATTAAGCCTGGTTAGTTATGGCTAATTGATTCAAGTCTCTGTAACTGATCTCTCTGTCCGTGCTGGTGCGTATATTTTGCCAATGTTCCGGTTTGACTTGCAGATGCAACTATATCTTTTGCTAAAGGTTAATGTGTCGCATCTAAATAATGCACTTGTTGGCATTGCTTCGATCAAAACACTTAATGAGTTTCCAGTTCAGTAAATGTAACGATCGGCATTTCTGTGCAATGCCAGACTAGTATTGAAATCACCTAAGAATCAATTTATTAATGCATACGTACGTCTTTAAACTGCAGCCAGTAAACCTGACTGTCTTCTAATTTCAGTTTTCTGTTGTTGTTATGAGTTGTATTTTTTTTTTTTGGAACTAGGCGTGTTGTTTGCAACGCCCATTGTGCGCCAAGGCAAATGCCAACACCGAATCAGAGCGGAGGATGCCTTATAGCAGTGACATTCAAATACCCTGTAAGCTATACCTACATATAGGGTTAGTTATATATGATTAACTTAAAGCAATATTAAATAAAATATAGTTTTTAAGGCAGACTGTTGCTTTTCCAAACTTCAAAAGCAATATACCTTTAACCAAACAAAAGTACAGGGTATTAGCATTGGGTTGCCAATTGCTGGTAAACAGCAGTCTTTACCGTTTTGCTAAGGTTGCGAAATGGCTAAAATGATTATTAAATTCTTTGTGGTATAAATGTTAGTCGCTTCTCAGTGCCCACCCACTGTAACAGTAAGAAAAAAAACATAGACGTGCGACGTGCCAAATTCAAATGTGGCCAAAAACAATCGTATGCAGAGCAAGCGGAAAAACAGACACCGAAAATGAGAGAGATAGAAAGAGAGAGAGAGAGAGAGCGAGAAGGACAGCTAGAGTGGAATTTAGCATGGAAGTCAAGTGGAAAACATTTAGGCAAGTCTTTGCCAGTTTTAAATCGTTTTCTAAGCCACTCAGCCGTTACATATTCAGCACCTTTCGCTTTGTGGGTGGGCATGGCCCGCCCACCCAGACACTTGTAATTCGTGTGTGTTTGTACAAGCAATTTGACAAATTTTATTAGCTGCCGCTGCTGCTGCTGCTGCTGCACCCACAAAGATACATGCTACAAGATTATTGACACCCACTTGAATATATATATGAGCACGCAACTAACTGATGTGTCACACTTAACAAAACAGCCAAAGACAATGGCACTTCGGTAACTTCGGCAGCAGCAGTTACATAACTTGGCCAAGACAGCCAACAGAACAACAGGCTTAAAATGCAAATCTGCAGCAAACAGTTCAACAAACTGCGACTTTATCGCCACTCGTCTCGCAACTTTCTATTGACCTAGCATAATCAGAGAAATTCTAACAGAAAACCAAATTTGGTATAAAAAGCTTAGAACTGGCTTATGCGCGAACAGTATTAGCATAAGTTTGGACCAAGCCATAAAACATGTTTCGATTGGTAAGCAACAACCACAACAACAACCGCTCTTTTGCATATTCAATACATAATTTGAGTTTGTTATGTTAAAGTTTTAATACTTTAAAATCCATGTTCCTCTCAAGTTACAGTTTTAACATCACTTATCTAACAATCATTTATTGATTACTAAAACTACAAGTTTACTATTTTTAACCAAACTGCCACCTTTTTTTTTCAGTGCCTGCTTTGCCTGCTATGTTGTAGCGCCAGCTGCCTTGTTGAGCAGCAGAAGATGGAGGCGAAGGAGGAGACAGTGGCGATTATTAAGTCACTGGCTGAGCAAAAAACTGATGGCTCCTATTTCTTTGCCTACGAAGGCGCCGATGGCAGTTATCGCGAGGAGGTAGGCATTGTCAAACCACGTTCCAATAATCAAATACACAAACAAGATCCAGTTGATGCACGAGCTGATGTTGACGATGATGATGATGATGATCAAGTGGAGCTGGAAGTGTCTGGTATTTATCGCTATATCGATGGCAATGGTGAGCGTGTGGAGGTCAGTTATGTGGCCGACAAGAATGGCTTTGTGCCCGTTGGCACACACATAACCAAAGAGATCACAGAGACGGCAGAAAAAGCTGTCCAGGCACTCAAAGTGCGAGCGGGCAAACTGTTATAGACTTGTAAATGTTATTCAAACAATTATCCAAATAAACGACTCATAAACAATGCTGGCTAATAAATTCAAATCACAATTCGTTAGAGTCAGCGCCAAACTATGCCAATGAGGAGCGGCGCTGGAATTGATCGAGTGTTGGCCAACAACTGGGCAACAGCTAACAAACAACACCTTCCCAACACTAGTCATAAAGTTGCTCATCGTGTACATATTTAATTTGGCGACGTGCATCGCCAGTTTCGCTGTGTGGTTTAGCCCGTCGGAGATGTAAATTGTTGCAACTTTTATTGGCAACACAATTTTACAGCACATTGCAAACAGTTTTTCACCTCAGGGCAGCTGTAACTGTGCCTTAGTTTTGCCCTTTTGCCATAATGTCGTTCGCTTTTAGTTTGACGTTGACTTATTTGTAGTTCGCTTCTTGATGTTAAAATATTAACTTTGATGCTTGATTTTAATATGCAACAATAAGTTTATTAATTAAAATGACTGGTGTTAGCTATCTTTTATTAACATACAATTAATTGCTTTCATTATTTTTTATTAATTTCATTGTTTATTGAATTATGTATTAGGCGATAGAATCGTTAGGAAATTATTTATGCAGCTTTTTGAAATATTATTAAGTGCTCAACTATTATTGCATAAGGGTTCTATATCTCTATTAAGGAGAATACTCAAAACAATACTAATTTACCAAAATATCTTAAAATAACAAAACATTAACAAATAAAAACAGGTTGGACTATAACTTTTCAGCTCTAAATAAATTATTCATAATCAAAATTCAAAACTTAACACTATATAAGTATAACTGAAAAAATATTCAAATCTAGCTAGCACACCTACAAAATTGGGTTGAATCAGTAAAGTGGGTGCTGACAATGCCGCAGGCACTGTACAACTGTTGTTGTTGTTGTTGTTTGTTGCACTCTCAGTGTACTCCTCTGCTCAGGTGTCGCATTGAGATGGAGTTACTTACTAATAAATTACGACAAGCATTACACACAAAGCGCTGACATTTTACATGCTAAATGAAAACATTTCTGGGCTTGGTGGATAGATAGATATAGATGGAATGGCATATGGATGGAATGGGATGCCAATGCAAAGATACTGAGACACACTGTCAAGTGGCAATTAATCGCAAGAAACACCTTGAGTGGGTGAAGCTGTAGCGTGTAAAGCAAACAATTTCGCAGCTATGCTAAAGGTAATTGGTAGCCATGAGCCTGCTAATGGATGCACTGATCGATGCCATCAATCCAACAGATACATTCATAAAGCTATAGATGGAGAAACAGATAATGCAGATATGTACGTGCGAAAGTTTCTTATGCTCTTGCTGCTGCTGCATCTGGAATAACTGAGTAACTCAACTGGTTGACATATTTTTGATGCTTTTTGAGCTCCGCGCTGCTAGCTGAAGATGACCCTGACATTTAGCTTAAGGCAATTTGTGGCAATCGTTTAAAGTTTTTGGGGCTCGCCATAAACCGGGATGCAAACATGTTTGGCATGTTGAATTTGTTGATGACAATGCGTGCGTTGCTATCGCATGGCATATAAAAGACGAAACACACAAAAATCCAATTCACACTCAAGACTATCGCTTTCGGTGATCCAGTTCTAAAAGTCTAACTCACATAATGTTCAAGTTCGTAAGTGAATTGCAATCAGAATCAAAGAAATTTCAAGTGGATTACTATTGGCATTTGGATTTTCTTGCAGCTGCCTCTGTTTGTGTTGGGTGTCCTGGCCAGCAGCGCCTATGCAGCTCCCATTGATGATAAGAAGGAAGTTGTGCCCATTGTAAAGTCAGAGATTTTCAAATATGAGGATGGTTCGTATCAGCATGAGTACGAGTCTGGCGATGGCACCACCCGTCATGAGGAGGCTAGCGTTCAGAATATCGGCACCGAGAACGAGGCGCTGGAGGTGAAGGGCTCCTATCGGTATATCAATGATCAGGGCGATACTGTGGAGGTGCATTATACGGCTGGTGTCAATGGATTTGTGCCCACTGGCACTATCATTAATCCCGAGATCACAGCTGTTGCCCAGGCAGCTAAGGATTTGCCCAACCACGATGAGAGCGCGGAAGTGAAATCTAAATTAAATCAATAGATAATTCTCATAGGTATATATAGTTAAAAGTGTCAGCGTGAAACGAATAAAAGTAAGCATACAAATGGAATATTAAAGATTAACTTAGCCCAAAAAAAAAAATTACCTCACAATTTTATTTGCTAATTAGCATAAATTCGACGAACTGTGCATCACTCTCTCTCTCTCTCTCTGTCTTTTTTTGGTATAAACGCTTGCGGCTTTTGCTCTCCAGACAACTGAGAAATTTCCGTCTGGCAAAGACCTTGAAAAAATAAACACAATCATATTTTGGCACAGCCACAGCAAGAGCAGTTAATATTAAATCCCTCTTGCCCCACTAATTAAAACCGTTATGACTTTTAAACAGAATACAGTAAGGCCATGCATTGTTGAACTAGATGAAAGCAATCAATATTTTAATAAAGTTTTCGTGTTGCTCATTACAAGTACAAATGATAGAACAATTTGTGATTAATTTCTTCAATTGTTTCGACAATTAGGAAACACAATTATACATTAAACGTAACTCGTCTTTAGCTACACTTTGTTAAACTTTCGTTAAGCAGCACACAAATCAATCAGCAATTAATTTTAATTGCTATTATCAAGCTTAACTAAAAGCATTTAATATATTAAAGACAAGAATAAAATAACCAAAAAAAAAAAATAACTATCGTTTATTATACTTTAGATAAAAATTCAATCGTTAAAAGCCAATAAATGATTTATTACTTTTAACCATCATTTGTAGAATTTTATACCATCAGCATCGAGGCATAATCAAAATAACAAATGGCTTAAATAATTATGCTAATATTCGGGACAGAAAAAAAGAACCACTTTTTGTATACCCATTTCTAATTAAAGATCCACGAGTTGTTAATCTATCGATTAGGTGTGTAAACTGCATAAAAGAACTTTTTTGATTACTGAAAGTTATAAGCTATTGATTTAATAGTTTTGTTTTTTTTTCATTTACTAAAGTAAGGCCGATATATTTTGATTATGACATCATAACTTGACAATTAGCATAAATCGTGAACTTAATCAAAAGCTATAAATAGCTGAGCTTAGTAAGCCTATGGGTAAAGTAAAAAAAATACTTTTGTTTTGTTTCACTTTTATTGCTAATCAATTAATTTAGATCGCGCTCATTACATTAAAAATATTACTTAAGTTTAGTTAAAATTATCAAATTTCGTTAAATGAAATTTTTATGCGGTCTTTGACACGACTTTGTCATTCTTCTCCACGTTCTCCACTTTCTCCGCCTTCTCCACCTTCTCGGCTGGTTTCTGCTCCAGCACCACCTTTACGGGCACCACTTGGGGCTCAACGGGCTTGGACTCTGATTTCTTTAATGCAGCCACCGGTTTCTCCTCCTTTGCTGGCTTCTCCTCTTTCACAGGCTTCTTTTCCTTAACTGGCTTCTCTTCCTTCTGCTCCACCTTCTTCTCCTCTGTCTCCGTCTTGGAACGAGCACGACGCTGCTTCAAATGCTCTTCACGCTCCTGCTCCTCGCTGTAGTTGGGCAGACTGGCAGCGGCCTTGGCCTGAGCCGTAATCTCACTAGGAATATTAGTGCCATGGGGCACAAAACCATTTTTGCCTGCTGTATAATGTACCTCAACCAGCTGACCATCTGCATCCACATAGCGATAGGAGCCAGTTACTTCGATAGCTTCATCCTCAGTGCCAGCATTCTCGACTTTACCAGACTCCTGGCGGTAAGATTGATCGCCGCCCTCATAGGCGAATTTGAATGAACCATCGGGATTGTTTTCAGTCTCGAAACTCAGCAGTGGGATAACTTCACGCTTCTCAGTGGTTGTATCCAAGCGACCCACAGTCGCACCACTGACACCACTGGCAACCACAAACAAACAGATAATCAGCTTGAACATATCGCGTCTTGTGTTAATTCTTAACTTGGCAAGAAGTTCCAAAGTGAGTTCCTTTTATATATGGCGCAGCGGCCAGCCAAAAATTAGCATCCATTACGTTATTTATAAAAGAAGAGAAACACAGAAAACCAAAAAAAAAAACCGAAAAAAACCGTAAAGAAATTCTATAGAAACGATGCTGAAATGTATTTTAATAAAACACTCACAGCACAACATTTGCATAACTATTGAATGATTCAATGAATCAGCAAATGGAAAAACAAAAGCTTAAAAAAACAACAACATCACAATTATTTAATTATGCTTAAAGATGTTTTTTATTTATATTTATTGATTTTAGCTTTTGGACAAATACTTTTGGTCACACTTAAGCTGAGGGATTTAATTACATGTCTAAGATGTTGGTGATTTTTTTTATTATATTTTCTTTTCCACTAAAATAAAAACACAATTTTTTCGTGCATAAAATACCCAAGAAGAAATATTAAAAGTTTTAAAAACAATACGGCTTTTACAAAGTAAAGTGAGTATTTAGTTTATATATTTATAAAAACGTTCATTTTATTTATTTCTCTTTTATTTTATAATGCTGTTGCAACGCCAATGCCGAACTTTACCTAATAAATAATCTACATATCCCAAACTGACTTAAATCGGAGTCAAAAAATACAAAAACTAACAGGAAAAAGTCTCTGACGAATATCAATTTGTCTGACTGATGGAGTCGTAAAACAATCTCTTGGAAATGCTGCACACACACAATTAGCATATGGCAAAGATGGCTTAGATGGTGTATAGACCCATTGCATTGTATTGCGACTGGGCTAAGAACAAAGCTGCATAAATTAAGATACACTTTAAGCACACTTAAGATGCGCCGATTGAATCTGCAGGTAAACAGATGAATAACATTCGCAAACACCACACGCGATTCATTCATTCATCATTGTGAATGAGCCACAAACAAAATCCGAAAAAAAAACAACCACAATATAAAGAAATAATGACGGAAGACGTAGCGAGTGATCACCACACTGAAAAACTGAACCACTGAACCACTGAACCTCACTGAGCACACGGGAATTTTACGTATTTGAAGGCGGAGAGCAAATATATATATATATATATAAATGAGAAATAGTTCGAGTGTGAAACATTATTGCACGAGCAGCTGCCAGTTGAATAATATTGTATGTCAAATGTGAACAAGAAGTCAATTTTTCATGTTTCAGTTTAAAAAAACAAGCAAATACTCTTTCTTTTTGATTTATTATTATTTTATTTTTAACCTAAGAGTAAGTAAGCCATTAAATACTACTAGCAATAGACTAGACCTTAACAGATTAAGCTGTGAAGTAATGATGCCCACTGTTAGTGTAGGCAAAAGCACTTAAGCAGCGAGAAAAGATGCGGTCGATGCTGACGAAGGCCAGCACACAAAACGCGGGCAAATCGCAAACGCGACTTTTCTGGCCCAGCTAACACACACACACACACACACACAGAAGCAAGCAAAAGGCAAAAAAATTAAACAACTACAAAAGGGTGGCACAGCTAGAGCTACAGCTGGACGCAGAGCTGGGGCAGGCAAAGGTGGAGTCAGAGTTGCAGTTGCAACTGATGCTATTTGTTGTAAGTTACAGCCAGAGAAGGCGTCTTCGTTGCTTGTTGTTGTTGTTGTTGGAGGCGCGTTAATCTCGCGCGATGTTCATCATGGCATGTTCGTGATCAGAGCGCACTCAATGTTGTTGCAGTTGTTGCTGTAGTTGTAGTCTTAGTTGCGGCTATTGCTGCAATTTTTATGAATTGCAACTGACATTTCCTACACGCTGTGCCAGCACTGAGACTCTGTAAAAGTTTAAAGTTTAAAGCCGAAAATTGCAATTTTTATGCGCCGGCCGGCTTAACAAACAAAAAACAGCAAGCTAAATGTAAAGCAACAAGCTACAACAGCCCCGGCTAACCACCCACCACCCTTTTGTGCATATCATTTGGTTCACCTTTTGCAGTGGGAACTGGTGCAATTGGTGGGTGTGTCATCACCAACTATTGGCTGGTCAACGCAAATTGGCCATAAGCTGCCAAAGCGTTTCAAATGTCTAAATTGTAATTTTCGTTGTCTTTGTTTCGTTTCGTTTCGAACAGCAGCAGCAGCTGCATATAAAACAATGGCACATCAAATCAAAATATGTATATAGATGATACATCTTGCTATTGTTTTTGGGTTCTTTTGCAGTTCGCCTGGCAAGTGGGCATACATATTTTCTTTGTTGCAAACCAATGTAGCAATCCCCGCCCCGCGGCTCTGTTGCATTTGCAAATGTCAATAAATTGTAGTATACTCGTATACAGTAAAGTATTTCAAACAAATCAAAATAAAAAATAAGCTAATATCTTAATAGCCAATTCATCAATTGTATGGCTATATTGCAACATCTTTAGAGCTGTTGGTGTATTAATCTTTAATTAATATTTGAATTAACAAATTATTGCATATTGCGGTGTAAAGCGGGCAGAGAGAATTCAAAAATCCCCAACAAACGCCAGCGTGGGCTAATCAAAAATGAACTTCGCATTGCGAGTTCACATAAATTAATGACTAGACAAGCTGGCGTGCCTCACACACACACACTCACACACACAAACCTCTGTCGGCTTAACTGCTATTTTACACACACATATACTTGTACTTATTCATTTAGCTACACATGCCGTATGCGCAACGCCCATTTGCATTTGAATTGAAACTCGTTGCGCATACGCCGCGTGGTACAAGTGGCAGCCTCTTCCGATTCGGTTGCCACTGTTGCTGCCGCTGCTGCCGCATCTGCTGCTTGTCAGATATACAAACAATTCAGCAGCTTCTACTTCTATTCCTACTTCTACATCGTCTTCTCCTTCATTGAAATCTGATTGTTGCTGCGCTGCTCTCATTGCGGATGCTGTTGCTGTCGCTGCTGCCGCTGCTGTTGCTATTGCTGTTGCTGCTGCTGCTGCGGCTCAGTGAATGCATTTTTTTTTTTGGTATAAAAACGTTGGCGCTGACTGCATTCAAGTCAAAACAGTTTTGACGAGCCTTTCGAGCGCAAACAACAAAGAAAAATCGCTACAAACCACAAACAAGTCGCGAACTAGTTTGAAGTGAGTTCCTAATTGCAGTGATGTAATATATTTGTGTATAGTGCAAAGGATCGAAAGGATCCACAATAAAAAGGACTTATGACATGAAAAACAAAGCAAAACGATTTACTTAAACAAATTTTTTTAGTTTACTTAGTTGGTAAAATTAAGCAACTAAGCTGAAAGGATTCAAGTATGAGTCAGTGTGTCAGTAATAGACTGTACTTAGTAGAAATACGTTTTATTCATCGTAAAAGATGTGAAATTGTTAAATGTTACATTCCATACCTTTGTTTGTTTTATTTTGTTGGATTCATATTTTCTTTTAACAGTAATCCTTACGTGTTTGTTAGCTGATTGAAAAATACAAAGCACAAAGATTATGTTGGTTTTTTAACAGCTCCTAACAAATTATTTATGGCTCGCAGCCAAAGTTAACATATAGAGAAACATATTTTCCCAGCTAGAAGGTCAGTAAGTCTTTTTGCCATTCACAGCTGACTTTATGCAGAAAAGTTTATTGCTAGTTATTAGTATGAGGCATCGATTTAACGATTACTAATTATATTGATCGCAGTTTGACATTATCGAGAGTCAATTAGTCAATGTTGTGCAACAATTTAGCAATCATCTCCGTTTTTGTTAATCTATCATCATCCCTCTCTCTCTCTTGTGTTTTTCTTGCTGCTGGCGCCGGCGCCCAATTGGAAAAAAAAAACTTAAAGGTCATGCAGTTGCTTACCTACTCCTATGCTGTTGCCGCCCTAGCGCTGTGCTCCCTCTGCATTGTCACAGCTCAGCCACAGCGCGGTCTGCCTCAGCCCCGGGGCAACGCGTTCGATGCAAATGCTGTGATATTGAAGCAGAACTTTGATCTGAACCCGGATGGCTCATATCAGTACAAGTAAGTTTTAAATGTTAAATTTTATAGGGGAACTTAAAGCTAATACTAATTTACATAGAATTCGAGATGTGCAGCCCATTATTATTAAGGATTAATTACCCATTCAATCTCATTTTTAAAAGTTTTTAAGAATTAAAATTAAAATGTTCTTGGTGTTGTTTTTTTAGCTTATTAAAAATCAATCAAATCAAGTTATAGTTAGTAAAAGTTATGCATATATTTATATCATTGTAATATTATTAAGAATCTCAAACTAACAATATATTTTAGCTACGAGACAAGCAATGGCATTCGCGCTGATGAAGCTGGTTATCTCAAGAATCCCGGTTCACAGTTGGAGGCTCAGGTAAATTAACGCTTACAGTTGCCCAACTTTAAGCTGGATTGAAAAAGCTTTAGCAATTGTATAGCATACCTTTAGGTGCCTAGAAGCATATTCACTTATCCACATTTACAGGTTATGCAAGGCTCATACTCCTACACCGGACCCGATGGCGTGCTCTACACAATTACTTATATTGCCGATGAGAATGGTTTCCGTGCCGAGGGTGCTCATATTCCCACACCGCCGCCGGTTAGCCCCGTTGCTGGCGCTCCCCGCAGATTCTTTAAATAATTGATATGACCGTGCTTGTTTGGAATTTAATTTGTTTGATAGCATCCAGGATGAAGTTGAGGGCAGCAACAGCAGCAGCATCAGCAGCAGCTCAGGTGGTCATCAGCAAGAAAATTTTACAGACCTCTTATCGTTTCTTCACTGTACACACACACACACACACACACCCTCATCTTTCCAATGTCACATCCCACTGTGTATATTTATGCATTTGCCGCGTTTTTTCAGCTTTTCACTTTTCCAATTCAATCTTCACATCTAAGTACCTAGCGCCTAACAAATTGTGTAAAATATGTTTTGTACATTATGTAAGTTTGATTGTTAAATGTCGTACGACAACGCAAGCTATGCAATAAAACGAATATTGCTCGAAATATTAACGATGACGTTGTGTGTATTTAATGTTTTGCTTAACATTTTAAGTTGTTAAATTATGTTATAAAAATCATCATTATCATTGCATATATTATATTATGACATGTTTATCTTAGCATACTTATAGGCAGCTGTCAAAAATATTACTTCAAGTTGTTCAGGAAATTGAGTTAAGTAGAGTAAAATATGACATGGCAGTGCGAACAATCTAGTTGAAGGCAAAATAACATAGTTTTAGAGCCTTATATCTTAATACTGAAGCAGTTTACTTACCGAAAGAAAAAGCTCCATGTTGGCCTCAAAGAAAAAGCCATCGATGCGACTGCCACGTTGTGCACGCATCATTGAAAACTGCAGCGAAGGCCCAATTTCTGGACTCTTATGAATCGCCTTGTACCAAGGACTATCGTAGATGGCTCTCGCAAAACCTCTGCTTTCTGTCTTAAGATACTCGCCACAAGAGCAATACAAATAAAGCTGCGCCAGCACAGAGATTGCGAATGCCACATAGAAAGGCATCTGTAGAGTATCAAACTTATCTGATATGGAGAAGGTGAGCACGCACAGATGCAGTGAGCCCACCAGCAGCTGTGTACAGATGAGTAGACGAAAGTAACGATTTAAAACATCGCTAGTATCCAAGCTGCGTTTGTAGAGATTTAAGACTTTACCCAGCTCCAACTTAGTTGAACACAATTGCATTCTATGCTGAGCTACCTTGAACAGAGCGACAAGATTATAAACAAGCGATACATATAGGGTATCTATACAAATTGCTGAGAGAACGACGGCGAAACTGGCATAGGCTAGCAGTGCATTGGAAAACAATGCAAAATGCAACTTTCGATTATCCCAGGGATAGCTACAGTTATGAGTAAGATATATTAGAAAACAATATAAAAATGTTATTAAGCTTACGCGCATGGAAAGCAGCTTAAATCGAGAAAAACCTCTCCAGTTAGATAGTAGGTAAGCACCAAGCCTATACAGGGCTTTAGGGAACTCAAGACGGCAGCAAGAAGAAAGCTATTTTTGTAGCTAACACTAATGCGCTGCTCTCTCTGATTCTCCTGTGCAATAATCCGTGCAGAGACTTTCGATTCGCATTCTTTTAAAGTTGACTTATCAAATACGGAAATCCACAGTTGTTTATTGTAACATACCACTTTCCAGCAACTGTCGCAATTCGGCAATCAAGTGGCAAAAGTTCTTATGCATATAGATCATGATGCCAAACTTGAACAGACCCAAGTGATTAATAAGCAGTGCGGCCAAACCTTCCGTTAACTTTTGTATATTATCCAATTCTTGGATGGTATAGACTATTGCCATCACATGGACAATGCCCAGCATGAGCATGCAGCCAAGCGTTCTGCAAGGATTGGGCCAGCCGTTGCGTTGAGTCATTATATTGAATCCAATCACCCGAAAGTACACACTCTGCAGTTTGAGAAAGTCTCCAGTTAAAAGTGTCTGCATTTTACAATTTTACATGAAATTGTGTTCGAAAACGCCAGCAGGACACGGCTTTTATATACACAAGTTTACAGTGAGGAAATTTTTTTGCAAGTTATTGAAATGCAATACAAATGCAACTGCAATACACCATCTATATCACATAGCATATATAAATGTATATTGGTTTGGTTTTATTTAATTAAATCTAAATTAGTTTTTTTACACTGTAATGATAATCTGTTAATAATTGGCATGCAATTAATATAAGTTAATTGATTCAAGTGCATACTTTTCGAGCCGTAAATGAGATACGCATTAGAACCTGTGAATTAAAGGGTAGTTTATAATTAAACACGCTCGCATTCACAGTGGTGGTCATAAGTATATTTCAAAATAAAGAAAGTGTTGCAGTCAGTTTTTAAAAAGCAATAAATAAAGGAAAATTGGTGTCACAAACAATCGATCTTTATTAAAATGTGTAACTTGTTAGAATACTTTTGGCCATCACTGTTAGAGTTCAACGTCAAGGATAGTTGCTGCAATTATTAGAATACAAATGCAAAACGACACTTTACAGAGTTTTTTTTGTAAGTAGGCTTTTGTCATTGAATAAATTTTCTACATTAAAAAGAATTAATTGCCCTGCAATTTTATTTATTTCTTTTGCTCAATTACAGAAATTTTATGTTTAAAATATGATTTAAATGTGACTTAATGTGAATAAAACAACAATCTTTTTCTTGTAGTGTTTTTTGGAAATGTTCTTTATTTACACACACAAAATAAACAATAAATTGTGTTGCGACAATTGGTAAAAGTTATGATGATGCTGGTAGAACTGGACTGTAGCAGGTTTGCTTAGCTTGTCAAAGCTTAACGTCCCCAGTGACCGCCTCCCCAGCCACCACGTCCCCAACCACCACCACCCCAGCCGCCGCCATAGTGGCCACCACCCCAGCCGCCGCCATAGTGGCCACCACCCCATCCGCCATGACCACCCCAGCCGCCATGACCACCCCAGCCGCCATGACCACCCCAGCCGCCACCGCCCCAGCCGCCATGATTATGACCCCAGCCGCCGCCTCCCCAGCCGCCATGACCGCCCCAGCCGCCGCCTCCCCAGCCACGAGCATTGCGATTGCCGTCGTTCTCATGGTTTGCGCCTTGATCGGCCACATCGAGCAGGCCAATCTGCTCGGTATTCTTGCTGAGGTCCTCCACAGGCTGGGCCTGGCTGTAGGCCAGGCAGAGCACGCCGAAGAGCGCCAAAAGTGTTAGTCGCATGTTGTTAAATTGAAATTCTTGTTTCCTTTCGTCTTCACTTGTTAAGTGCTGCTTGAAGCTATCTGTGTAACTGATGCTTTGGCCCCCAAACGGCGGACCTTTTATTTCAGCTGAAGGCATCAAAAATGATGAGTTGTCGTTCCTGTTCTCGCATGCATCTCCTAATTTCAAGTGCAAAATTAAGCTACTCAGGTAGATTAAAAGGGGCTTTTGTTTTTTACTTGCTTGGCTTTTGTTATTATTTAAGTCAGGCATTTATTTGTTTATTTATTTAGCATGCGCCGCAAGGTTATTCCACCTGATTTTGATGCGAATGCTTTAGTCTTCTTATTGCTCATCATCACATCTCAAAAGTTGCTCCTACAAGATCTTGGCCACAACCAACTGCCTAATTGGATCAGATTAAAGGCCAAAAATTATTGCACCTGCTAACTTAGCTAATTTACAGTGTATTAGCAATTAAGTGTGGGTATAAAGAAAGCTGTGATATTTGATTGTTAGGTATTTTAAAAAATCAAAAAGTATCAGCAAAATATTCCTTGCAATTTTGTTTTCTAAAAAGAAATAATAAAAATCGTAATTTTTCAAACTACGATCTTTTGTTATTAACATTTTGCTTTTTTTCTTAAAAATAAAAATTTAATTGAACATTTAAAAACATGTTTCAGCATTTGCTATAGGTTTTTGAACTAATTATTAATAATGCCTGAACTTATGCAATACTTTTAACTTTATTAAACGAACTTTTAAAGATTAGAATTCATTAGTTATTCTAGCAATGTGGCAAAATAAATTTTATTATATTTTTTGACTGGATTTATTAATAAAATATGTATTTAAAAATGGTGACAATGTTTTTAGCATATAAGCTTATAATGAGTTAAATAAAACCAGTCTCAGTTTAGCTGAAAGAAAATTAAATAAAAACATGGAAAATCCAACTATTAGAATAACCTTGTGCAGTTAAAGATAAATACAGCTTTTTGACTTGTAATTAAGAAAATAAAGAAAAATATGATATTTATAGAAAGGGTATCCTTTAATATGCTGTTAGTTTATTTTTATTAACTTAAATATATTTCAACTTCTCATAAATCTGCGTTTATTTGGAAGCTATAATTGTTTTAAGCTTTAGGTTATAGAAATATTAAATGGCTAATTAGAAAAATCATAAAATAAATTGTTTTTTTTTGTAATGTTCTTTATTTGAAAATTCAAAATAAACAAAAACATAAACGTGTCATGACGCTTCAAGGCGTTGGCAGGCATTGGATGATGAGTGTTGCGGCATTGTTGTTCATTGCTTGGGAATTATCTTCCCCAGCCACCGCCCCATCCGCCGCGACCGCCGCCCCAGCCACCGCGACCGCCACCCCATCCGCCGCGACCGCCACCCCAGCCTCCACGGCCGCCGCCCCAACCTCCACGTCCGCCACCCCAGCCGCCGCGTCCTCGCCAGCCACCGCCGCCCCATTGCCGGACATCACGATCGCCCTCGTTAGCATGATTAGCACCTTGATCGGCTACGTCCAGCAGGCCAATCGGATTCATCTTGTCGCTGTTATCCTCCGTATCCAGGGCATAGCTGCAGGCGAGGCAGAGCACGCCAATAAGCGCCAAAAGTGTTAGACGCATCTTGTAGATTGTTTAATTAATTTCTGGGTTTGTGCTGCTTAAAGCTGTCTTTCTGTTTAACTGATGCATTCGGTGACAATGCAGCGGCCTTTTATTTGCTAGCCTATGCCTGGAAATAACTGGATGAGCTTACATATATGTATGTATATCTAAAATACTTAAACAAATCCAAATCAAAAAACCTATAAAGATTTGAAGGGGTTTTTTTCTCCCTCCTCTCTCTCTCTCTCTCTCTCTCTCTCTCTCGCTGTTAAGTCGGTTATTGTTACTTTCATATATAATAAATGTGTTTGTTTATTTATTTATCGCTGCCAGATTATTACACCTGTTATTGGTATTGTTGTTGTTTTTAATCATCTCACAATTGGCTGGTAAACAAACGCTTGTCAATATCTCCCTCTCTCTTAAATTGGACATAATATGGAGCATATTCTTATTAATTAATATGAGAAAGATGTTAATTTGCAAAAAATAATTATATCTGTTTAGCATCTATACAAATAACCAGTCTGCTCATAAACAGACTGAGGGAAAAAACGCTGCTGCTTTCAAATATTTGCCATAGACATCCTAAAATATGCATTCTATATCAACTGAATACGTAATTTCGTGCAAAAAAAAAACACATCAATCTGCTAGTCATTCTGACTCATTGTAGTATTGATGAATTCAAATATTAACATTAACGCAAAATTCACACGTCCCAAAATATGTCAAAATTGTAAATTACCCCTGGGCTTAGTTGTCGACATAGTCATGTCTAATGAATAATGTAATGAACATGGCCAGTAAATCAATAATGTTAGCTTTAAAAAAAAAAACTAATCTGGAAGAAAGATAAACAAAAAAAGCTTAATAATTGGCTGTTTTGCCAACGATTTTTTACTAAGCTGCTAAATTATGCACATTAGCCAAAATAAATAAACTTTTGCTGACCTATATGAACCCAGTGTAATGTTAATGTTATTGTTTTTTCTATTTTTTTGTGTGTAAATGAATCATTTGGCAATAAAGCTGTTGGTTTTTTTAATACTAATTTTTTATTCATATTTTGTTTACTATATATTTTTTTTATGCTAAGTGACTTAAAACATTGTTTTATTATAAGTATAATACATTTTTAATAGCTATTATTTATTTTGTTTAGGCTTTGCCCTTAGCGTCCATATCCCCAGCCACGACGTCTGTAGCCGAAGCCACCACGACGGTAGCCAAAGCCATAGCCGTAACCATAGCCAAAGCCACGACGACGCCCATATCCACCACAGCAGAAGGCTCGCTCCTCCCGCGCACCCTCGTTGGCATGAGCTTCACCTTGATCCGCCAGGCTTAGCAGTGGTGTTAATGCACGATCCTGTTGGCTCACCTCTACATTATCTTCCAATGGCAGCGCGAAGCTTAGGCCAAAGCAAAAAGCAACAACAAACAGCACAAAAGTCAAACGCATGTTTTTCTGTTCAATGACCAAAGTGAGTTTTACGACTGGTTCTATCTACAAAAATTCCGACGCCTTTTATGAAAGATTCAGCGAAATTGTTCTGTTATTTCGTAAACACAAAAAAAGAGGAGAGAAAACAAATCACTTGACTGGGCACCTATGAAAATTAATTAGTTTCAACTGGGAACAGAATGCCATATCATTTCCTGACTACTTTTCAATTGTGACAAACCAAAACCACGTTTTGTTTATTTGTTTAAGGGATTTACAAATAAAAATTTCCATTACAACTTGTTTCTTTCTCTTGTCATCAATGAACAGTCAAGTGGCAGCACTGGTGCAATTAGTTAACAGTGCGTTTACAGAGCCGCTTGATGTTAATGTTACACAACTGTTAAGTGAGTAACCAAGGCATTTGTAGTGAGAAACGACCAAACAAAATTGGCAAATATGCAACATGCTACAGAATTTCTGAACCGCACCAATCGTCGCAATCTAAATACCCAAATCGAATACAAAGTGCAGCAACGTTTCCTGGAATATGCACAAGATTTGGAGCAGCGACGTTGCCAGTTGTCACAACAGTTGCACAACGAGGAACAGGCACTGAACAAGGAGCTGGCGGAACTACAACAAGCTCAATTGGATGTAGCACAAAACCAACGCATTGAATGGATACAAATGTCGCTTATGAACAGCGAACAGGCTGAACAAGATCTAATCAAGCTAAAGAAACTGCAGCGTGAGATGTAAGTTATAATTTAAATTTCGTTTTGAAACTAAATTAAATTTTTTTTCACTCCCTGCTCCAGTGAAAATTCAGAGGAACATCGTCACTTGGAAACGAAACACATTCTATTGGATACCAAAAGAGCACAACTTTATCAGATTGAGGAGCGCAATTTGTCGCGCCGCAGGCAAAAAGAAAATGATAAAAATGAATATCTAACAAACAATTATCGATTATTTTGATCGGATTCAATAAAACGATTGCATATTTTTTCTTTGACGAATAATGCTCAAATTGACAAGAATATTTGTTTTGAACATATTGAAACACTATATTGCATTAACGCATTAATTTGGACGGTAAGCAATTTGATTATTGCGTCTTAAGTCGACTTGATGTGAACCTGTTTTAAATTTACGGTTTATTTTGTCTGTGCTTAACTTCAATGATTTATAAACAAGATAATAAAATAAACAAGAGAGATGTTTCTAAATTGTCATAAATAATCTCTTTGTGCAAGTGTTGATTGTTTGATTTAATGAGTATGCAGTAAGTGCATCTTTTTATTGTAATGATATAGTTGTAAGTCTTTTGGTTAGCGTATTCAAGTGCCAATTAGCAGGAATACGCCAAGATTCAAATACTTGAATAATGCCTCAAGATGAGCAAAATTAGTCAGTGAATCATTAACGTTTGGGCATTGTTATGAATTGCAATTTAATGGATTGAGAACTTAATAAGGTTAAGCGAAGTAATAACGTAAGCAAAAGAATCGATAATTAATTGTTTGATTGAATGACTTTTTATTTATTTATTAAAGCATCATTATAAAAATTTGATTAATTTGTAAGTTAAATCCTAATTTCATTTATAGGGGCACAATCCTTTGTTTTTAAATTTCATCATAAATCATTTACACTGTGACCTGAGAATACAGCAATGCTTTTGTTTTACCACCAGTAACTGTAGCCCCAAGGACGATAGTAGCTGTAACTGGGATAATAATAATGATAGTAGCGAGGATATCCCCAAAAGCCGCCCCACAAAAAGCGAGCCTTTCGTGATCCTTTCTCATCATGCTGACTGCCAATGTCGGCAACATCTGATAAACTGGCCAATGCATCAGCAGTGGTATCCTCATTGTCCGCCTGATCCTGCAGAGCTGGCAGCTGCTCCTGCTGTATTTGATCCATTTGACCAGCTGGCCATCCCCAGGCCAAGCTAAGGCTTGTTGCAAGAGCAAGCAAAACACCGAGATGCATACTGTACGAGACGAACCGAGAACTGAACTTCCTATTGTAAGACACCCATCGGTTTTTATAGAGCTTTGTGGGTCTTGCACTTTGTATTTCCAATTAGATATATTTACACCTACCGCATTTCGCAATTAATGCTTATTGCAAATTTTCTTGTTGGCTGAGCCAGATCGACTACTGGTCTTTCCAGAGTGCAATGTAAACATGATTTGTTTGCCACTCCCAGCTGAGCTTGAAATGCAAATAAAGACTTTTAGCTTGATGGGCTGTTCTCTTTAATACTTATAATCTCTGAAAAACCAATCAAAAGTATTTATATCCTAACAGTCAATTGGCAAATTCACTAGAAATTGCATACTTTTAGGCGATTGCTTTAAAACTAGTGTAAAAGATGTGAAGCAGATGTTGTTGAGTTCATAAAGGAAAAAATATATATAAGTGGAAGAAGAAAACCATTGGGAGCAAACCGAATTTTAAAATAGTATTCGTTGGTTAATATGACTCTTGAACTTTTAACAACAATGCGAACATTCAACTCTCCACTCACAAAGAATATTTATAAGCCCAGTTGAGAAACGTAAACAATTTAAGCAATTAGCTAATTATTGTTAAGACAAATAAGATGTGCACACTCACCAGCAAATAAACTCAAGCACATTCTTGCAATTGAGTACCATTTTATGACCAACAATATGCTTTCTCATTTCGATTTTTATTAACAATTAATAGAGTAATAACATTAGTTTAACAGTGCTTAGATTTAATAAATACTTTTATTAGTTATACTTAGCCCAGTAGACTTATAAGACCGCTCAGTGCTTGTTGATTTGCACCACCTGCTGCCACACTACCAGCCGCACCACCGCCATTGACCAAAGGACGCAAACTGCTGCCCAACGCTTGACCCAAGAGTCCTGCCAGCTGTGCCGCCTGCGCTGTGCTCAACTGTGAGGCAGGGCCAGCTCCAGCACCTACGCCAGAACCACCAGCTATGCCAGGTGAGATGCCTGCACTGGGATTGGGAGTGATGGGCGATGCAGCTCCTGCAAAGCTGCCATAGCCAGGTCTGTTGCCGTAGTTGTTGTAGCTTCCATAGTTATTGTAGTTAGGTCTACTGCCATAGTTATAGTTGGGATACTGCACAGGTCGCTGATAGCCTCCATAGTTGTTGTAGTTATAGCTGGGTCTATAATAACCATAGCCTGGATAGCCAAAAAAGCTTTGCGCCAGCCCAGGATAGCCTAGACCCAACCCAGAATAGCCATAACCATAGTTGGGTCGATAGCCATAGTAGCTGTTATAGCCGCCTGCTCCCCCTCCTGCACCACCATAGTACGGATCCGATTGAGCACCACCGCTAGCTGCTGCACTGCCTCCACTCACGGCGGCCACTGGCACATCAAATAATCCACCGCCAGTGCCAAATAGCAACGGTGACAATAAACCCAACGTTCGACCCTGAGACTGTGTTGTTCTTGGTCTGCTCCGCTGACAATTGGCCAGGCCTAAAAGCAAACTCAACAGGCACAAACGCGCCGGCAAATACATTCCGATTTAAAACCAAACTCAAGCTAACTCCAACACCAACCGACAGCAAGAAACTAAATTTGCAACACTTATTCAGTTTTAGTTTTATATGCAAACTTTAAGAGCCACGCCTCGACCAGCCCCGAAACTAAACTAAAAACTGTTCTTGAGCAAATTTCCAAACACACAATACCATGTATGTTTTTCGGCAACTGGCAGACCTTCATCGTCTGCTTCTTGTGAATGGCTCATCCAACGCAAAACAACACAAAACACAAATACTAAAAAATCGCTTCAAAACCGCACTCAAATCGCTACTAAATCGCGTTGTCGCGTCATGAACTGGTTGTGGTTCCATGCTTTCACGCAGCTTTAACTGACTGCTGCTGCTGCTGCTGCTGCTGACATTGACCTTGCGAGCTCAGTAACGTTTCGGCAAATATTGGCCAAATCGCTAACAACAATAAGGAACAATTTATTTTGCCACGCCGAAGATCACATACTCTTGTTATTAAAATTTTAAACAAGTCAATTTAAATGCAATTTTATCTATCATAAGCTATGCCGGAAAAGACAATAGAATAATTTACTGTAAACCAATCGTTAATGTGACATTTTCCAAGCAACGTTACATACTGAACACAATATTAGAGGTATCTTTGTTTTTTGGTAAGAGCAAAAACTGTTTCACACCGTTAACTTCCACGCTTTTGTTAACTTCCGCGGGTTTTTCTTTGGTCTTGTTGATTTTTAATGGAACTAGTTTCAGTTTATAGGCAATTTGGATCTTAGAAGTTTTGTAATTATATTTGCCTTTCATGGAAATCTATCAAATTCGATAAGTATACATTAAGCTGAATAGCATTGAGTTTTGATTTAGAATAATGTAGTTCGTTAAAAATATTTGTGATTTTTAATATGCTTTATAGGTAACCAGAATGAATACATATGATACTACATCTTGATTACCATGTGATTTGTCAATTGTTATTATTGAATGTACTATTTAATAGTTGTATGCATCACGCGGCAACTTTTGAAAGTGCGGAGACCGGTTTTTATCTCATGAATATAACTTACGATTTGTTTACAATCATTCATCTAAACAAATTTGCCAAATTAACGTTATAATTTTCGTTTTTAATTGTGCATTTGTAGCATTATACACAAATTGTAAATACAAATAAACTAGCAGTTACACAGGGAGAAAATGTAGTTCGACAATTGTTATCCAATATAAAGATTCCTAATTAAACGGTTAATCAAACCCCGTATTTGCTTTTATTATTATATATTTATTACAGCCGAAAACTATGCAACAATAAATTATACTTTAATGCATGCTGTTAAAATATATCACTAAAAAGTGAACACATTTAGTCAAAGCCTTCAACTAACGAATCAATCAATATATAAATTAAAACTATAATAATAATAACAACTTCAGACAATGAACTATGAACTGAAATTATAAAAATTAGTTAAATATTCATAACAGCTTCAATTTGTGTAATTTTAAAGGGTATATTTAATTATAAGTATTAAAACCATTCAACGAAAACAAAATCCAATTATATTATTTTTGGCAAAGAGAAAAAAGAAAATATACAAAATAAAAATAAATATAGAATCCTACCTTCTACTGCGCAATTTTTCAGTCACTTATGAAAGGTCAGTGATCACAAAGTTTAACAAGTTTTTAAAAAATTCTTAATTGTGATGAAGCAAAAAGGAAAAAATCACAATATTCAAATTGCTGACGCAAAGTACAAGAAGAAAATACTAAGTGATATACAATAAAAATATCCTATAATTTATTGTAAAGAAAAATTAAATTAATCAATGGTTTGCAGAAATATACTTATAAATAACGTATGGCTTAATACATTTTAACATAACGTTGATATTTATGTTTGACTCTGAAAGATCGAACCATATTGCATTAGGGATTCTTTTGTTACTAAAAGCTTTAGCGACTTTCTATTTCTTCTACTACTTTTACAGGGCATTTGAAAAGTAAGTCCCCCTCCATTGTTCTCAAAGTGAAGTGCTAAAGTGTTTTGTTTATGAAAATATATGTGGGAGAAGCATTCAATTGGCTTTGTCTTGCTTCCATGCATCAGTGTAGATCTGTGGCTCTAGGCCAACTTGGCGAATGTGTGCTAAAAATGTGTTATTACACGCTATTAGCCGATGTATAATTTTTTAAGTGGAGAGGCAGTGAAAGGGGATGCGGCAACCAAAATTGTTTGAATGAGTGCCTAAGGGGTCTGGGAATTCCGTTTGCCGGCTGTGTAGAAAACAAAATATATTAATGATAGATAGATGACAGAAATAATGATTTGGCATGGGATGAAGGATGCACCAATCATCGAGGCACACAGGGGCATCCCCATCATTACAGACTTTAACTATAAAAGATCTCGCATTCTAATCGACAGCAAATAGAAGCAATTGTTAACTTAAAGATGAAGCAATTTGTGGCATTAGCGCTTACTTTCTGCCTGGCCTTGACCTATGTCTGTGGCCACCCAGTACAACAGGTGGAGGAGCTGGAGCAGGGACAGCAACTCACTCTGGAGGATGTGGATGCCAAGCCAGTGAATGATGCTGCAGGCAGTCGAGTGGCACGCTTCTTTGGCGGCGGTGGCGGCTATTGCTGCGGTGGTGGTGGCGGCTACAGACGTCGCGGTGGCTATGGTGGTTATCCAGGCGGCGGCTATGGCGGTGGTTATCCAGGCGGTGGCTATGGTGGTGGCAGTTCCTCAGCATCTGCATCGGCATCAGCCAGCTCCAACTATTATGGCAAATAAAACAAATTCGAATTTATAACAATAACAATAAGATAAAGACAATGGAAATAAACAAAATATAAGAAAAGAAATTAAGCAATTGTGATTCTAAGTCAAACTTAAAGATGTGTCGGAAAGTAGTTTCACATATAAAAATATAAAACGGTGACCTTAGTGCTGGTGTATTCCAGCACTTCCGAGTCTTCAGTTTAGCTTTATAAAAAGTAGTGGTTCGCTCTAGATCATCTGTTATCAAAGTGCAAAACCAAAAATAAAATAATATAAATAAATAAACAGCAACAGATAAACATGTTTTGTGTCGGAGGCAAACACGACATGGTTTCTGTGCATCGAGATTCGCATTCGATTGAAACGACTTGCCCATCAAAACGCAAATATGTAACTCAAATGTTGACAAAATATTGCCAAGCCGACAAAATAAGCCAAAAAAGGCAATAACAAACAACAACAATAATATCATTAATCAAAATGAGATTTTATTTTTAAACCACTCATAATAATAACTTGAGTTGAGCTTAACAAAATATTCCAATGGTTTTCATTCTCAGCTCAAAATATTCCGTTAGTCAACACAAAAAAATGACAATGAAACAAAAACAAATCAGCTTGTATATATGTATGTTCAAAACGGCACAAAGTATGAAAAAAAAGAGAGAATTGTTTATGAGGGGGCCGGCTTTAAGTTGCGAGCTTTTATGATGCTCTTGTGAAATTTGCAAAGTGATTTTATGATTTTAAGCAGCTTCGTTTTGACGAGCTTTATGACTGAGAATTTAGTTGTTAGAGTGTAGACTAATAAATAAATCAGATAAATATTTTTGGATTTTTGCTTTATTGATTCTGGCTAATAAGGTGCAAATTATTTATTTATTTATTTTTAAATTATTCACATTCAATTGCAAAAATATTTAACTTCCGCATGATGCTTAAAAATAATTTATAGTATTTATGTTTAATGTTTGTTTTAATACAAATTTCAATACTGCATGAAATTTTGTCCCAAGCAAACCTTTTAATTGACTGTTCCGGTGCGCACCTATTAGAACTAGAAAATGTAAATGTGTTAATAAGAATTTAATTATATAATATCATATTATAATAACAAATATACACATTTAAGCAGGTTTATCAGCAGTTCATCACGATTTGTTAACAGTTTAATTTTTTGATCTGTCAATGGACATATAAAAAATGTAACCTTTTTATCTAAACAAAAATCGAGTGCATAGAAATATGCAACTTTAGCTGATTCATGTTTACTATGCAATTGACACTTTATGACTAGTTTACACGAAAATACTTGGCTAACGTTTTGGGAATGTGATTCATAGATATACGAACTATTACGACCATAAGTTCAAGCTAGGCAAATAGGCAATTAAACCAGACAATTAACGCTTATTGTTTGGTAGGCTAACTATGACGTGAAATATTTAAGTTTCTCTGAGTTTCTGCGAGTTACTTTTAAAAATGTGTAAGCCTAGTTAGAATATTGTTTTTATAATTTTCTGGAGACATGTCGAAGCTCTTAGTTTCTTAATTAACAATCATAATAATAATTACTTAAACTTAACTTATAATTACCATTATCAGCAATGATCTGCTTTAGCTTTTCTAAATAAATTCCAAGCCAGCTCAAAATAAAACCTTGCATACCCAAAAAATTCATTATGAAACAATGTCGTTCATGTTAAAAGCCAGTTTAATAATGATTCTGATTCATTCATACAATTAATACTGCGCCCACCGCAACAAAAAAAAAAAAACAAAACCACAAATTAGGACCTCAACATCGTCATCATTTTTGGGTTTTGACGTCATAAGAGATCTGCCCCTAAAACAAATTCATATCGGAACCTGTACGAATATGTAGCAAGGGGTGCTAAACATATTGAAAGATGTACGACAAATTGAATTAGTGGGCCGACTGCGATGATAATTAGCGCCTAGTGCGAACTGAATGAATGAAACTGTGTATATAAACAGGTGGGAGCATTCGATAACCAAACAGAACCTTAAGGGACTTCAAAAGCAACACATCAGCAAAAGCAGCAGCTACAGCAAAACAAAACAAATACAACATGAACTGCACAATTATCTTTGCAATGATCATGGGCACTTTGGCATTGTGCCAATCGTTGCCCATTGACAGCAACAATCCGTATCAGGGCATCCATTCGGCCGTTGATCTAAGTGGACAGCTAGTGCGTCAAAAACGTGAAAATGATTACTTCATCTGCTATCCCAGCAGCGTTGTCTATGGCTATCACAGCAATTCAAATTCTCTGGATACACATCGTCGCTCCAGTGAGTCGTCCAATCGCTTCAGCTATTATAACTCCTTCGATGCGAGAAAGGAACGTGCTGATAGAGAACGTGCTGCATACGATGACAGCTTTGGCAGATAAGCAACACACATATAATCAGTCGAAATATGTGAATAGTGTATATAAAACAATCAACTGCACAGGTCTAGTTCGCTAAGAAACAAAGTATTAATATGTTATAATTATGCAAATATTAAATTATTAAATATGCTACAATACATTTAAAATATATTTTGTTTTTTTTTTAAGCAGTTCTGCAAAGCACAAACTTAGAAAAGTATTACAGATAACAATCAGAAATATGATGCTTATTATTATTATTGCTTTCATGCGGGAACTGTTTCCCATAAAAGAGCTATAGATCTCTAAGGTCGAAGTAAAATCACCCCCACATAATAATAATAATTTCCTCTCTTCTTTACTTCGTTATTCAATATGTTAGGTAAAGATATGGTGTAAGCTGATCTTACTCGTGATCCTAGATAGGAATTATTCGACTGCACTAAGCCGATGGGAGTGCTAGATAATCTTAAAATTAAGGTTCACAATACAAAAACCAACATTACAAACATAAAATCAATCATATTTTTCATAGAAAGGTCAATTTGATTTAAACTGTCTTATTAAATTATAATATATTTGAGTGTTTTGTTAAGCTATGTTTAAAACTAACTATAAGAACTATACGTTTTATTACGTATTGTGCATAAACGTTTCACATATGTGCATTGGATACCATTCAACTCAGAGCCATGAAGACAACTAATAAACTTATACTGCCTATACTTTCTTTTTGTGAAAAACTTATTAAGCTAGTAAGCAAGTTCCATGCCTTAGTTACCAGCTCCGCAATCTTACCCATCAAAGAAAGCTTTGCATACTTCTAGGCATACGTTAAAGCAACTAGTTTGTGGCCAAAGTCTTTCGTTTGTCACAGCAGCCGGCACACGCAGCTAAATCAATAAATTGCTCAATACGCGAGCACGTTTTGCATTTCACTTTGCCAATTCACCACAGTCAAATATAACAAAATGTATATATAAAAAAAAATTATGTGCCTGACGAAGCGTCAAAACGTTGCTGGATCGTCGGAGACATTTAGCACCTTATTTGCGCTTGGCATTAGGCAAAATGTGCGAATTGTTTATAAAGAGATTACAAAACGCAGACAGACTGATCTTGCTCTGTTCGCAAAGTAGTCATAAAGTCACTTTGGTAACAGTTTATGGGCCCAAAAAGAAAACCAATTGGCAAGTAAAGAAAGAAAGTTTAGTTTGCCAGCCTCGCATAAAAAGCGTCTTCAACGAGCCGGAAGCAAACAGTTGTGCAAAGCAAACCCAAGCAAAATGAAGTCAATCATTGCCCCAAAATCCTTGCTACCAATGTCGTTGCTGCTAGTGCTGGTCGTCAACTCCAGTCAAGCACAGCCGCTCAAGGAACACCATGAACGGGATCAGCGCCAGATGAAGGGCGCCACAGGTGAAGCGGATGTTAAGATGAATATGACGCCAGCAATGCAGCTGACTGGAATGACGGGATTGACTGGACTCTCGGGAATGCATTCGATGGCCAATATGCAAATGGCACGCTATCCCAACTATCCAAACATGTTAACCGGAGGCACACCTTTCCTAGGCATGCCGGGACAACTGGGCCTGCAGGGAAACATAGCCAACAATTATCCAGTTGATCCTAACATGGGTCTAGGCTTGGGTTTGAGTCTGCCTGGTGCTGGACTTGGACTTGGCCTGGGTGGCTATCCAGGCGGTGCTCCCAATCCCAACTTCATGTACGGCAATCCTCAAGCACTTTATCCAAATGCTCAGCTGGGACAAGGATTTGGTGGTCAACCACCGCTGGACAATTTCGGAGCACTCAACAATATTATCAATATGGCCAACATGCAGGGCCTGCACGGCGCACCCAATGTTGGTGGGCTCTATGGTCAGCCTGGTGGTGCTCTTGGTATGCCTGGTTTCTTTGGAGCTGGTCTCGAAAACCACATGGGCATGCATAACTATGCACCCGCTTTCTAAAAGCTAGCATTCCATGCAACATTCTAACTTATTCAATACTTATTTATTTTATTTATTTAGCTAAATAAATTTCATATGCATTTTATAAAAATATAAAAAAAAAAAGTTCTTAGTTAATTTTTATACTTTTTGCCACCCATTGTGGCCCATTGAAATAGTTGCTTGCGTTGCTGTTGCTGTTGTTGCAGTTGTTGGTGTTGCAGCTGTTGCTGTTGTAGTTGCTGCTGTTGCAGCTGCTGTTGTTGCTGCCAGTGAGCCGGTGGCGATGCTCTCTTTCCGGACAAAGTATAAGCTCCCTTGCCAACAAATCTCGTTGGCACCGAACCCAAACGCATATTGTAGCCAGGTGGCAGGCGGAGTCGTGTCTGTTGCGCCTGTTGCGCCGATACGGTAAGGAGTATGAGTCCCAGGATCAGCAGTTGCAGCAGCAGCAGTAATTTGTGGCACATCTTGTTGCAAGAACTTTGGTGGCAGACTGTGACCAAAACTGGCAACAACTGCAGCTTTTATGCAGCGTTTTCTGTGCCACACTTTCGATACTCTTGCAGTTGGGGTCTGTGTGATTTGTGACTACAGATGAAACTTCTTGTTAGTTAAGGTATAAATTTATTTCAGTTCATACGCAGAAGTTGAAAAAAAGGCTATCTCTGTTTTTATACACATCGTTCTTCAGTTTTAATGTGTTTTATGAGCTAGCATTGGCTGAAGATATTCAACTTTGCATGCAGTAAGTGTATTGAATCTTTGCTATGCTGCAGCTATTTGTTATTTTCTAGTTATTTTTTCTGGCAAAATCGCAACTTCTCAACTCAAATGTGTCAATTGCAGTTAGTTTGCGAGCCAACACACGAAAGTGGGCTAACTGGGACTTTGGATTACTTTGTAGGCTGCCCTGTTGCTGTTAACTGGTTTTACAATATGCGCATATTTCACAGGCCAACACACACACACACACACACAAACAGAAATAGACACAAGCAAACGCTAATTGTATAGTCGTTGAGTCGGTGTCAAGTGCAAGGCTAAAATGCAGCAATGCAAAAGAGTCGAGTATATATTGACCAGACACTTCATTCATTCAGTGAGTGGCACTTAAAGGTATGTGTGCTTAAGTATCTATGCTGCTCGATTGGCAATTAGCTCTTTGACTATACATTTCACTTGCAATTACGAAAGTGAAACTCAAAGTCAGCCATTGTGTTGTGTTTTGTTCTGTCCGAGCTGGCCACAAATGATTTGCCACATGCTGTTTTACGTGGAAACATTAGTGGGTACAAGCAATCCGTTCAGGCAATGAGAAATTCCATGGTCTCAGCGTTAATATTTTTAAAGATAAGAATGTTGACAAGAGAATTGCACTTAACTATCTATAAGTGAAAGGAAATGGAATAAGAAAAGTGGAAGGAAGTTTAAGAAGTTAAATTGGCCGAAAATAACTTTAAGAAATAGGAACAAATTTTTAAATGGAGTAAGAATTAAAATTTCACATATCGATATAACCAAAAATCAGCAAACAGAAATGTTATTGTCTTTGGCCTGCGCAACATTTGTACCTAATCCATAAAGAGATCATTCACAAAAATGTGAGTGACAAAGCGAGTGTGTGTGTGTAAAGCCAGGTAATCTGTTAAAGTGTCTTAAAGACCCTTGTTGAAAACCATATTTACCCTACATTCTGTTGCTTTTGCAGAGTAAACAAAATCCCAAGCGACCCTATGTTACATGTCTGTATACTCTTCTATATAAGAAGCAGCGTGTTGCACTTTAAGTGCAACAGTTTCTAATTACCCGCGACGCAAGTAGGACACACAAACACGAAAGATGCGCTCTACACTTGGAATTATGAACACATCAGTGAGTTTGAGTTTCTTGCTGTTTCTCTTGCTGCTGCTGCTTGTGCAGCTGCTGCCAAGTGAGGCAATGCCCTGGTTGCGCCACAACGATGCCAGCTATGATGCCAGCCTGGATCCGCTTGTCTGGTCGCGTGCTTTCGTTCGGGATACAATACGCCGGCCAAGAATCAGTCAGCAGGCCATGCTGGAGAGAGCCACGCCCAGACGCAGCTGGCGACCACATCTCAGCAAGAATATAAACAACAAGAACATTAAGAAATATGATAGATATATGCGAAGGCAACGCAAATTATTGCTGATGCGACAAACTAGATGTTAAACAAATCAACTCGCACAATTAGCACAAAAGAACTCAAGAGAACGGATTACAAATTATTTTTAAATGTACGACGAACTCGAACAAAAGCGTCATCAAATTAACAACACCAGAAGGGAGAAGGGCGAAGAAGCTGGCATATTCTTAAAACAAGTTCTACAAAGAGTTCAAATGCAGCTCCAATAAGTTGAAAGCAGTTTTCCAATGGAACATTTGGAACACATCAGCTAAGTAACTAATACAGGTTAAATGATTCGTTGGATTACCAAATCTTCTGCAATTGTTAACAACCCAAATAAATGATGGAAGGTCAATTGGATTAGGTTTCAAGACCAGACTGGCGACCAAGCATGGGTGGTAAATACAACGGCAAACATGATGTAACCCAAAAAACATCAAAAAAGCTACACAGCAACAGCTAAAGACCTAAGCAAACGCCACTGTAGAGAGTGTGACAGAGATGAAGCTTATGTTTGAGATGGAACTAGAAGC
Source organism: Scaptomyza caliginosa (assembly GCA_035044725.1). Classification (NCBI taxonomy): domain Eukaryota; kingdom Metazoa; phylum Arthropoda; class Insecta; order Diptera; family Drosophilidae; genus Scaptomyza; species Scaptomyza caliginosa. Next base: position 281,646 of record JAWNNR010000716.1, read on the forward strand.
TAACCCAACCCAAACCTAAAGCAAACCAACCCAATCCAACTGTAGCTCAAGTGGTAAATGTGTGTGGGCAAAGCCGACTGAAAGATACATCATAAACAGATTTGTGTTAATTTGTTTTTAAGTTTTTTATTTTATGGCATAGTTTTTGTTAGTTGTAAGTTATTTCTAAAACTTATGTTATTTATTTAAATATAATATAAATATGTACACAATTTTGTAATAAATATTTTTTTAAGTCGATTAAAACCATACACATACTACGAACAGAGTATAATTGGTCACATAGCTCAATGAATGAAAGTACACTTAAGGTGAATGAAAAGGCAAGTAGAGTCACACAGCTTGTGGACATTCGCAATTAGCAACTAAGCGCACGAGCCACGCCCATTGGCCCAAGAAGTGAAGGCGTTGAGTAGAAGAAGTCAAGCATCTATATATAAGCATGTATCTTTGCCATTTGCTATCAAGTACAAATCAGCAAAGCACAACTGTCCCAACAGTCTAAGAAACCAAAAAGGAAAAGAAAATGAAATTCCTCACACTTTGCCTGCTCGTAGTTGTTAGCTGCATGATTGGCAGCAGTTGGTCAGCGCCTGTGGAGTTGGAAACGGAACCACTGAGTCTTCTAGATGTGGATTTGGATTTGAAACAAGAGCAGCAATTGCCGCAGCTAGAGGAGAACGAGCGTGTGGCACGTGGCCTAGGACTTGGTGGCTTTGGAGGCGGTCTGGGTGGCAAATTTGGCGGCTTTGGTGGCTTTGGTCTGGGTCATGGCTTTGGCGGTGGCTTTGGTGGTCATGGCCTGGGTGGTGGCTTTGGCGGTCACGGTCTTGGCGGTGGACTCGGCGGCTTCAAGGGTCTCTTCAACAAACATTTCTAGAAACTTATCAATTTAATTTTAAGTCATTTTTAATATAAAATACAATTACAATTTAAAAGTTAAGTGTTTGATATATGGGATTCAAGGCGCCATAGTACTGCTGATCTGGCTTGGAATCGTAATCCAAATCGGACTCCGTAGTGGTGCTGCGTAGCTGTACGTGTGGCTGTTGCGTGGTGGGCTGAAAGCGTTTGAAAGCCTGACGCATTTGCACCACAAAGTTGTGCCAGATGTTAAAGGATGGATGCGGAGCTGAAAGTAGAAGATTTATGTTGCTTTTTTCTGGCCAACATTCGAGTATACTTTTGGTTAGACTAACCCCCAACTGGTGGTGCCACATCCTTGTCGTATTCCAGCTCACTAACAGCACCGCAAACTGGGTGAACAACACCACAGCACCGCAACAACAGCAGCGATAGGCCAATGAAACGCAACATATTACAACCAAACCAAAACTGAGCCATGTCTTAAGCACATTTATAAGCGCAACTAACTCAAAACTTTCTCATCATAAACGTGGTGACACGCCCTGTACTGAAGCACCACCAATAAACACGCTCATCCAAGTTGAAAAAGAAACGGCACAAATCAAAATCACACATTTATTAAGCTAGCACAATGGAATATCACAAATTTGTTTATTAAGTTTACAAATCGACTGCAAATCTTTATGGCAAACTTTAGCCATAGTAGCCGCCGCCGAAACCACCAAAGCCACCACCATAATATCCACCACGAACACGAGTGCGAGTAACGACACGAGTGCGTTGATAGCCACCGCCAAAGCCACCTCCAAAGCCGCCGCCAAAGCCGCCGCCATAACCACCGCCGAAACCACCATAGTAGGGTCGTGGTGGCCCAAAGAAGGGTGGTGCCCCAAAGTATTGACGCACTTTGCGGCCACTATCCCCACTGCCCTCAACTGCAGCCTGTGCCGTCTCACCCGCTTCCACCAGTTCAACGGGCACAACAATTGCATCCTCCACTTGCTCCTGCTCCTTAGCGCTGGCCAAGCCAAGGCTAAGCACCACACAGATGCAGAGCATCAAGCTGATTCTAAGCGAAGAGTATTCCATTATCAGAACCGTATTTTGTTAGCCACTAAATTTGTGCGTCCCACAGCACTTTAATTTATAGCCAAATATTTGACTGAAGCTATTTTTATATAATGGGAGTTCAATGGCACTTTTTGGATTGTCATTGATTGGTTGTTTCTTTATTTCGAATATTCAGACGGACAAAAGCACAAAAGCAACAACTAATTATATTTAAAGAAAAAAAGCCGCAAAGTTTTAAAGTTGTTTACCTCAAGTTGAAATTGAAATTGACCCAATCTTATTAAGTACTCAAATAAGTGTTGATGCTCAAATGTTTATGCGGAAGTTTTGATGAGTGGATTACAGTGGAACGCAACCAGATGATTACTCAAATTACTTGATATATTTTGAGTTAAATGGGTGGACAGCAAGATGAGGATTTGTTTAAGTTGACCTTTATTTCTGTTTTTAATTTTATAATTTTAAAAGTTTTTGTGTAAAAGTATTGATAATTGGATTAATATTTTAAAAATGATTAGTTTTAAGAGATGATTAATGAAAAGTACAAAAATCTAATGGAATTGAACATTTTATTTAAATCGAACATTCTTTTATTTATAGAAGATATATGTATATGATATAAGAGAAAATTCTTCGTTACTATAAACTATTCCAGTTTATAGTTTGTGTTTTAAGGTCTTAATGAAAGGCTGTTACCAATGTAAATGATATGTTTCAGATCTAATCAGATTTATCTTAATTCTTCTATATACCAACATCCACTGTAATCGATCTGTCGATGCTATTAAAAGCTATGTTTTTGTATTCTTTTTTTTCAAAGTCTCATTCATATAAAGTAAGTAGATTTGATTACGCTTTGCCTCAACTGATATTTGTTAAAGTGCGAGGCATTGTTTATGCTATTTATTTATTTTTCAGTTATGACAAAATAAGTGAACAAACAAAAAACTACGTTAACTGAAACTTGGGCATAAACAAACGATCAACTTTTATGAGCGAAACTGCAGCGTCATCAAATCTACAAAGCTACACACATGCACAAACAAATATATACACTTAAGTCTTTTATATAATATAGATATATACACTTTTGTTTATTCGCTTGTTTACACTTGAGATTTGTGGTTTAACCCAAAAGGCCGCCACCAACGCCGACTGCTTTGAATTTGACAATTCCACCAACTATGCCCGCACCACCGAGACCGCCTCCATAGCCACCACCGAGGCCGCCGCCATAGCCACCACCGAGACCGGCTCCATAGCCACCACCGAGACCGGCTCCATAGCCACCACCAAGACCACCGCCATAGCCGCCGCCATATCCACCACCATAGCCGCTGCCAAATCCACCATCGTAGATGCCGCCGTATCCTCCACCATATCCTCCACCATAGCCTCCACCATAGCCTCCACCATAGCCAGCGCCTCCTAATCCATAGCCATAGCTAGGAATCGTTTGGATTGTGGACACCACCGGTACAGTGGTAATAACGGGCACACTGGATACTAATGGTAGTGAGCGACCCACTGGAGCTGCAGCATAACCACCACCACCACCCACTATGCCACCGCCAACGATGCCACCAATGCCGCCAATGCCGCCAAAATGTCGCTTCTGACGCACAATGAACGTGGCCTCCAGACTGACCACACCGATGAGAAGTGCCAAGATAATTGGTAGGAATACTGTTTGCCCGAACATGTTCGCTTTAACAACTGACTTCTACCCCACATCCCAACTGGTTATTTATGCAAATTAATTAGTGGTCCACGTCTGTTCGATTTGGCCTGTTTACGCTACCAATTCACAAATGAGATGCCAAAATTTCCCATGTCCATGGGTCTTTTTAAGTTAAGCTCAGGGGTTTCCACCGATTTTGCTCTAATGTACACTGAAAAAAAACGTAGATAAGCGATAACCTTTTTATCATCTCTTATTGTTACGATCAACTCAAGTTAAAAGCTTAATAAACTCTACATCGTTTCGCTCAGTGCACTTCACACCTAATCATAAGCATCACCAAACTGAGTGAAGGTCAGTTTTGGGCCACGTGGATAGAGACGCATACGAATGTGTGCAAGTACCCGAGCTCATTGCTTGGCCTAATGCGTGCGCAAACACACAGCATAAGTGTTGGAGGGGGTTGAAGGAGGTCTAGCTGCTGATGACGCACCAGCCGAGCAGAGGGGCATAAAAACGCTGAGACGCCTGCGCCGGCGTCACACAACGTGGTTAACAAGATGAGGTGCTACAACATAATATATCAAGTGCTGCTGATCTGTGGTGCGGCACTGGCTTACGAATTAGGCGGCGCTGGATTGGTTGGTGGCGGAGTTGGTGGTTTTGGTGCAGTGCAACAGGTGCCGATAATACAAGAACAGCCACAGGCGCAGGCACTGATCGGCGGTGGTTTTGGTGGTGCTGGTGGTGGTTTCGGCGGTGGCTTTGGCAGCTACCGCGAAACAATACACGTTCGAGGACGTGGCTTTGGCGCCGGTGGATTTAAAGGCGGATTTGGACATGGCCTGGGAGGCGGTGGTTTTGGCGCTGGCGGTTTTGGCGGCGGTGGTTTTCGTGCACGCTACGACAAGAAGGTAGTTGGTGGTTTCGGCGGTGCAGGCGTGCTGGGCGGTGCGGGCGGACTGTTTGGTTAATAGTATTATTAGTTTAAATCGCAAAACATTGTAAATATGCAAAGAAATAAAGCCAAAGCAAATGAAACACCCTGTAAATGTTATGCTCACACATTTTTTTGCTGACATGCGCATTTTCAACCCTCCTCGGTTTGCATTGTATGTGTGTTTGTGTTTGTGTGAGTATTTTTTGAATGGGGCAGCCAGCAAGGCAGCCAGACAGTTAGTTAGCTGGGAGACTTGTCCTCAGTTCGAGTCAGTCGCTCGCTGCAGTCGTTGCTCGTCGTTGTCGCTATCTTTGTCGCAGCTGGCTGCGCTCTCTTTTTTTCGCTCACATTAACGGTGTGTCTCTCTTTCTGTTTGGCTTTTGCCGTTAGTTGCACGACCTGCACCCGCACCTGCAGTTCAACTCCGTTAGCAGCAGGGAACAACAAAACACAGTCAAATTGTTTTAAAACACACACACTTAACAAAAAAACAAAAAAATCCTTGTGTAGCTGACTATATATAGCAACTAAATTGGCATATATACATATATGCATAGAGAGCGTATATTTAAGTGCTGTGTCTACGTTTAAAAATAAAACAACGACGCGACGTCAAAAAGCTTCAACCAAAAAGAAACAGTCTCTTTTTTTGTCAACCTGCGTTGAATTAGCATTAAACATATGCAACATAAGCGTAAACAACTACAACAACAGTTATAAAAACAACAACAACCACGGTGAGCATCAAATTGTGGAATTCCTTTTGGTCTCAGGTAAGCGCTGCTGCAGCATAGATAAACATGCTCTTGTTGTTGCTTTGCGACCATGTGTGTGCATTTGTGTGTGTTTGCTATTTAATTATAATCCAAATGAAAATTTTTCATATGTCGCTGCGTTCTCTTTAACGCACTAACACACACACACACATGGACAGTCGCGCTCTCTGCCTGTTCTATCTCTCCCTCTCTCTTTCAGCAGCGTTGCCAGATTCTGTTTTAGGCATTTATTTGCAGGCTGCTTGCCGCATTTGCTGCAATAACAACTCGATTATGTGAAGTTTTGCTGATCAAGGTGTCCGATTTTTGTCCCTGATTTTTCAACCCTCTGCTTTATCTCGCTTTCGCTCCATCTGTCTCACTCACTCTCGCTCACCTACAATGCTGGCGTATTGTGTTACCTGCTTCTTATCTTATGAGCTTAGTGGCTTCCTTTGTTTTTCCGCTCATTGACACGTATCATTATGCACAACAACAACAACAACACAAGACTGTAACACTTGCCAGAGTCTCAAGTCCTTTGCAACGATACGACCAATTAGCGTAATTGCTGCTTAAGAAATGCATGAGCCACAGCTGGTCGCTTCAGTTTCGCAACGTTGATGAACAAGGCAACGCACCTTGCCAAGTTAATATAAGTTAAGACATTTAGTTTATTTGGTTAAACAACATACTTTCGAGTAGTTGGGATTATTTTACTAAGTACTAGCTTAGCTCCAACTTATTTCACTTAACTTCTAGCTTAAGCACAGAACAATTTGCTTGACTAACTTTTGGCAATTTTTGATTATGATAATTTCTCTTTTGATTGGCGTGCACTCACTATAATTCCAAGCACTTAGGTACAAGTTTGCACAATCAGTATAATGGTTGCCAACTCCATTCGCCCCCTCCATGCAGTGACCTTACCCTATCACTTAAGAGTACACAAAACCCCAACCCGGCCACCCACGCTGCTGACGTCGTTGCATTTCACCCTGACAATGTCAGCTGTGTATGTTTTGTTTTCGACCACCTTTGGCATATTGTGTGTGTGTGTGCGTGTGTATTTGAGTATATAGTTCAAGGTCGTTGCTGGCTAGTTGTATGCAACTGAAAACTGGAGCAGCTGTGGCAGCAACCTAGCAAATGGAGTGTCCGACTCCACTCAACTGACCCCAACTCTTCATTGTCAAGGCTAAAAGTGAAGTCTCAGAGTTGATTACTTTTATTCGTGTCGCGCTTTCACATCACTCAAAAGTTATAGCATGCGAATATCGTTAAAGGTTCATCAACTTGCCAACAGCTACTATTTATAGCGTGTGTGCATGTGTGTGGTGCCCAGCCCCAATAAACATAATGGCCAACTGGCCAATGCTCCTAAAGCACACAAATGTTTTGTTTTTTTTTTGTGCTTAAGGATTCAAAAATATTGTAGAAAAAAGTTTCGTGCAGGAAGAAAATTAAAGTTTAATAAAAAGAAAAAAACTAACCAAAGGAAAAGGCTGTCGTATGAGTTGACTTAAATGTTCTATTCATTGAAAGCCAAAATATCTGTCAGTCATAAAGTTGCAAGGTCTTGCCTCATTCAACGAAACAATGTGAAAGAATTGCTTTGCAGGCAAACTAAGATGGACTGGCGCTGTGACAACAATGTAACAATGGAAGCTATCCTTTTGCCTTGGTGCGGTCATTTAGCCGTAAACTGCAGAGGTAAAGGCTGGCAGTAGTGTTAACGAGTGCCATGACAGTCAGTCAGAGCTAACAATAGCAAAGGGTTCAGGCCATAACACACACACTTAGTGACGGTGCTAGTGCTAGTGAACTCTTGGCAGCTGGCCAGGAACAAAGAGTTGTTTTCCAGCTGGCTGGGCAGTGGAGTAGGGAAACTGCAGCAGCAACAGGAAGCGCAGCCATTGAACATTTAATGTATGCAGTCTGCGGCAATGATTTGTTTCTTTCGTCGTCTTCGTTGATGACAACAATTTATGCCTGTCACTTGAAACGAGGACAACAGAAAGCTACAAAGAGAGGGATGGGAAGACAGCCCACAGTGGGCATAAATTGAGGCGCTTCTAATCGGGCATTATTCTGCGAGCCAAGTGGAGCAGCCTTGTTGGCCAGCAGCAGCTTAATGTCAGCTAATTGCATTTTGCGGCCTGCCAGCGACAGCAAAAGCAAAAAACACACACACACAGCATTTTGCAACTGTGATAGAGGGGGCGAGGTGAATTGAAAATGGCGAATTGTCGCCAGTCAGACGCCAGCTGAAGCCCAGTAAACGAAACGCAAAAATTGGCTAACTTGCTAACAAATGCTTTCGCATTACACATACGACGCGTTGTCTGCCTTTGCTTATACTCGGTTTTTTCTCAGCCTTTTTTTCTTTGGCAAAGTAACATAAAAGAGGAGTTTATTTTGCTTTACCCTTACCTCGTGGCCAGCTTTTGATAACTGTCTTTCAACACGCATCAACATTTTCTTTTCATTTTTATTTTGTATCTTCCTTTTTGTCGCTGTCGGAGCCAGTTATTATCCTGTTTATAAGCAAATTTACGAAAGTTTCGCCTTCGAAAAAACTTTACCAAATTGAGTTTAATTTATGTATCGATTTTGGATAGTAGAAGTAAACTGTTTTGCTTCAAGATTGTGATATAATTAAAGTATTAAAAAACTTATATTAAAGTAAAGATTATCTTTTGTTATAACTTGCAGTTTTACCTACAACAATAGCGCAAACAAACAAACACCACCACTAGGTAGGTGTAGCTGGGTGTGCGAGTGTGTGTGCGTGTGCCTTGTTGGAGCATGCTAGCTGCAGTTATGGCATCAGATATTAATTGGGATCCTGGTAAGCATAACCAACATATGCCATTCATGGTTATTAAACAACAGGTTTCTTTTGCAGCGCTTTCAAAATTGATAACCACATTGAAGGAATCGGACAACTTGTCCAATGACCAAGAGATTGACTTTCTGAAGGCTTTGCTCGAATCCAAGGAACTAAATGCCTTGGTCAATGTGCACACAAAGGTGGCAAAAGTGGGTCGTGATGATCGTTTAGCACCCATCTTGTCCACCTCATCTCAGGTGCTGTATGAGGTGTTGGAGCTGCTGTCGCAGAGCTGTCATCTCAATGCTGATTGCAAGGAAGCGTTTCACTTGCTGCAGGATTCGCATGTGCAGGTAAGTGAAAAACCTATGTGCAGTGTCGTCCTCGATATTAAAATGTTCTTACTTTCAATTCAGCATTTGCTGTTTGCTCACGATGCCATTGCACAAAAGGACTTTTATCCGCATTTGCCCGAGGCGCCCATCGAAATGGATGAGGATGAGGAGACCATCAAGATTGTGCAGCTCGTGAAGAGCAATGAGCCACTGGTGAGTCTAATGGCTTAAACTCATGTCCATTCAGCGTCATTATCTCCATTATTTTCCATTGTTTAATGTTGACTTTAATACAGTATAGTATTGTCTATAGTGCTATAATTGTCTTAATTGTCCAGCTATTATCTATCTGGCACTCATTTTCTCATTGTACTCATTGTTATCCTGCAGAATTTCGCTGTCTCTTTCGCTTTCTTAACTGTCCTTTGTCGTATGCCCTCAGCTTTTACCGCTCCTTTCTGCGCTTTCATTCATTTCCACTCCACTTGAACCGCATTTCAAAACTTTTTTCGTAACGCTAACAAATATTATTGTAAATTTTTGCTTTTGTCTAACAAATATATCTTTAAAACATTTTTTAAAAAAATCGAATAAAATCGAATTGATTCTCTCATAAAAACCAAAACAAAATCAAAATAAAAACAAATACTATTGAATAAAAAATACACAGACAGGAGCACAAAGTGCGGAACCGATTGTTGTAAGTAAACAATGTCCTTACGCTATAGTTCAACAATTTAAGAAAAAACTGCTGTTCAAACTTGGCACAAACAACAACCAACTACAACTACAACAACAATCCACACACAAACAACAAACAAGAGAAACCACCAAAAACTAAGTGAAACTTTTTGTACTTTTATGGTTTTCATTGTTGTAACTAAAACTTAATAAATTTCAGATACTCTTTCAAAAACAAAAAGCGTACCCACAACGTGCACAAACACACACATGTACAGTCTCAAATACACACTCACACACACTCCCACACACGCACACACAACACATGCACAGGCAGCTGCTGATAAGTTTATTAAAAAGTCATTGCATACTTTTAGGGCGCAACTATAAAAACAGACGAGGAAACGGGCAAGATAATCATAGCGAGAATTATGCATGGCGGCGCTGCAGATCGCTCTGGTTTAATTCACGTGGGCGACGAGGTTATCGAGGTCAACAGCATCAATGTGGAGGGCAAGACGCCCGGAGATGTGCTCACCATACTGGTAATTAATCAAATGACATCATTTGGCCATACAAATAATAAATGCCTTTGTGTATATTGCAGCAAAATTCGGAGGGGACCATTACATTTAAGCTGGTGCCAGCTGACACCAAGGGCGCTCAACGTGAGTCCAAGGTGCGTGTGCGTGCCCATTTCGACTATAATCCCGATGTGGATCCCTATATACCCTGCAAGGAGGCGGGCCTGGCCTTTCAGCGTGGCGATGTGCTGCACATTGTGGCACAGGATGATGCCTATTGGTGGCAAGCGCGCAAAGATCACGAGCGTTCAGCTCGTGCTGGCCTAATACCAAGTCGTGCACTGCAGGAGCGTCGCATTTTGCACGAGAGAACGCAACGCGAAAGCAATAACTTGGACTCGAAGCGTAAGTCTACTATTAATTATTAAAAATTCGTTTAAACATCGCAGCATTCATGTCAGGAAATACTAGAAAAATCCATTGTTACTAATTGATCTATCCCCGCATGTATCTAATTTTATATCACTCTAACTCCTTCATAATCATCGCTCTCAACATTGACTTCAACTTCAAATCCCAACCCTCCAAACTTTAACTCGACTCACATTTGGAAATCAAAGCGGGTTCATGCGCCTCACTTTGCACCACCCCGCCTGGTTCGCCGCGGCTGCAGACGAGCAGCAGCAGCTCATCGTGTCGCCAGCCAAAGACTAAAAAGATCATGTACGATTTGACAGAGAACGATGACTTTGATCGCGAACTAATTGCCACATACGAGGAGGTGGCCAAACTCTATCCACGTCCCGGCGTCTATCGACCAGTTGTACTTATTGGTGCACCAGGAGTGGGTCGAAATGAGCTAAGACGTCGCCTGATTGCTAGGGATCCGGAGAAGTTCCGTAGTCCAGTGCCATGTAAGTGAAACTAAACTTTAGCTGTTGACATTATTTAACTGTATTCTTTTTCGTTTCCAGATACCACACGACCAATGCGCACTGGCGAGGTGCCCGGTCGGGAGTACATTTTCGTGGCACGCGATAAAATGGACGCAGACATTGAGGCGGGTAAATTTGTGGAGCATGGCGAGTACAAGGGTCATCTGTATGGCACCTCCGCAGAGAGCGTCAAATCGATTGTGAACGCCGGTTGCGTTTGTGTCCTAAGTCCACACTATCAGGCCATTAAAACGCTACGGACGGCACAGCTGAAACCATTCCTCATACATATTAAACCGCCAGAGCTGGACATTCTGAAGGCCACACGAACTGAGGCACGTGCCAAGTCCACGTTCGATGAGGCAAATGCGCGTAGCTTTACGGACGAGGAGTTTGAGGATATGATCAAGTCAACGGAACGCATTGACTTCACCTATGGCCACTTTTTCGATGTGGAAATCGTCAATGGCGAACTGTTGACGGCATTCGAACAGCTTGTGCAGCATGTGCAGCGATTGGAGAACGAGCCACTCTGGGCGCCCTCCATGTGGGTGCAGTAGACAGAAGAGAACAGAGAGAGATCCTTCTAAAGCCTCGCCTGTTAGGGGTTGCAACTTGTTAAAACAAACACCAAAGTATTTGCCATACGAATTTAGACATCTTATTTAAATTATAATTTTATTTTGCTGTTATTGTTAAGCCCTTTAAAGCGAATAACATAACAAACATCAAAAGTGCTAAAGCTAAATGTACAGTTAGTTGCCAACGATTGCACGGCATTTAGTTAGAAAGAAAGAGAGAGATACACAAAAGGAAAAACACAGTGAGATATATATACTGTTAACCCTTAGGCGGTCCTTGCCAGACGCTACTGTCCAGCGTTAGTCCTTTTCACGACATGTACCTTTTTGCGTAAATGTGAAAATAATGAAAAGAATACAATAAAAGCAAACCAAATATTATATTATGTAAACTAATTCAAACAAACAAACATTTAACCAAAATTCCTTACTATATAAAAAATCTGTTGTCCAACAATTATTTTATTCGAACAATGATTGTGCAAACCAAAATTCATGAACTATATTAAATATATATACAAAATGTTTAAATTTTATAGACAAAAAATCAAGAGAAAATTATAAATTTGTTGCTTATTCTATCAAATCGAATTTTTTTTTGTGATTTTATTAGACATTAATTTCAGATTTTTCAGACTCAACAAACAGAAATTTCAAAGGGGTTAACAAAGGGTTAATGCCCAATGGCTTGTTCTCTTCGCTTCCCTTCTCTTGTAAGTCAAAATGGCGTAAGCGCAGAGTAAGAGAGCAAAGAGCGGAGAGCGTATATTAGTTATCGGCAAGCAGCTGAGAGAATTAACTGCGGCATTTGCTGCGATCGTTTGTCGTTGACATTCCGCATTGTGCACCTATCGCGAGTGGTTGTTGCCTAGAGAAGAGCGCTTGTCTTGCTACCGATTTTCCCCCCATCTCCCCTTATACGGTTTAATTCAATTTAAATAGTCGTGTGCGAAACAATGTCAAAATTTGAATTAAAGAATCTAAACGAATGCTTGGAAAAGCATCTGCCTGCCGATGAGCTAAGTGAAGTCAAACGCATTCTATATGGTGTGGAGCAGGAGTAAGTAGAAGCAAATAAATTTCAAATATGATATATAGTACATATACAAATTATGTGCTAATCAGAGATTAAGACACTGTCACAAATTTGTTGATAAGCGACACAATGTTGAGTCCAAACCGTTTTGCAGAGATAAGTTGAGTTTATTTGGACAAGAATTAACAAAATCTGTGGAAGAAACAGAGATTTCAGTTTCTCCTATGTCAATTCGCCAATACGTATGTATAAACGCACATTAAATTTAAAATTAGAATATATACATGCATAATACGTATACGCCATGGCGCGTGTGAATATATGTATAAAAACAAAAAGCAAGTGGCAGAAAATGTGTCGAGCAAAACAAAACAAGACACATCAATGTCGAGCGATTTGTTTACGAAGCAGTAAAAAAACAAAACAAACAAAGCGAATGCTTTCTCACACTGTTCTCGCTCTCTCTCTCTCTCTCTCTCTCTCTCTCTCTCTTTCTCTGTCTCTCTCTCTCTGTTGTGTTTGTGCACACTTTTAGTCAAGTTCTGGAGCTTCCTGCGGATGCTATTGCCACCGCTGAGCAGCATGATTTTGAGATCAAGGGCTACCGTATTGGTGCGCGTGAGGAGCACTTGAGGAAACCACGTTTGGTGCGTGTGGGTGCCATTCAGAACTCCATTGCTCTGCCCACAACGGCACCCGTTGAGCAGCAGCGCGAGGGCATCTGGAACAAGGTCAAGGCCATGATCAAGGCCGCAGCGCAGGCGGGCTGCAATATTGTCTGCACCCAGGAGGCATGGAGTGAGTGTTTAATGATTGATTCAACAATAATACAAATAAGAATTTTAAAATCCCTACACTCAGCCATGCCCTTTGCCTTCTGCACCCGTGAGAAGTTCCCTTGGTGTGAGTTCGCTGAGGAGGCGGAACGTGGACCAACTACAAAAATGTTGGCAGAGCTGGCCAAAATGTATAACATGGTCATCATACACTCAATACTCGAACGTGATATGGAGCATGGGGAGACGATCTGGAATACGGCTGTGGTCATCTCGAACAGTGGCCGCTATATGGGCAAACATCGCAAAAATCATATACCACGAGTGGGTGACTTCAATGAATCCACCTACTATATGGAGGGCAATACGGGACATCCTGTTTTTGAGACAGAATTCGGCAAGCTGGCCATCAACATCTGCTATGGTCGTCATCATCCACAGAACTGGATGATGTTTGGTGTGAATGGTGCAGAGATTGTTTTCAATCCGTCTGCAACAATTGGACGACTCTCGGAACCGTTGTGGAGCATTGAGGCACGCAATGCTGCGATTGCAAATAGCTACTTTACGGTAGCAATAAATCGCGTTGGAACAGAATACTTCCCCAACGAGTTTACGTCCGGCGATGGAAAACCGGCCCACAAGGAGTTTGGACCCTTCTACGGCTCTTCATATGTGGCAGCGCCAGATGGTTCTAGAACACCGGTAGGTTTTCCCGGGAGACTGTGTTATGATTAAGAAATATTGTTTAATCCAAGCCTATATCTATCTTTATCGATCCACCCTTCTTTCTTTACTGCAGAGTTTATCCCGCTGCTACGATGGTTTGCTTATCAGCGAGCTGGATCTAAATTTGTGCCGTCAGGTGAAGGACTTTTGGGGTTTCCGCATGACTCAGCGTATTCCACTCTATGCTGAATCATTGCAACGTGCCTCTGAGCTGCATTTCAAGCCTCAGATCATCAGGGAACAGTAATAAAAAGTAGCTGGTTTTCTTATTTTTATTAAAAATAAATATAAACACTCATCTCCCACTATCTATATCAATTCCTTTTGGTAGTAGCCAGTCAGACGGCGAGCCTCACGAATGCCCGTCTCCACAGCGCCGTGAACGGTTGAGTAGTGATGGGAGCTGGTTGCCTCACCGGCGAAGAGTAGGATCGGCCTTACCGATATGGGTACAACGTGATTGAAGGAAACCCGTGTTTCGGTTATAGGCTCATAGGCCAATACATTAACGGGCTGCGCGAGCTGATCAGGACCCGTATTATAGTCCTGGGTCAGCATTGTGGGATAGGAGTAGGCGCCTAAATGCGCTGGATCCGTGCTCCATTTGCTGGTCACCACTCGCTTGGGCTGTGGTATCTTTATCTTGGGCAGAAATTTTCCCAACATATACACAACACCTTGGGCCAGCAGTTTGCTATCAATTTTCTCAATCACCTCAATGTAGGCACCCGTTGCCCAACCCAGTAGCACTCGTGGCTGATGGGCATAGACATGAAAGCAATAGATGTCTGGTAGCCATTCCAATTGTGGCTGATGCATATCCTCAGAGCGCCACAATGCATTGAAGCCACGCCAGCTGTCTTGCCAGAATTGTTCCTCAAACTCTACAAATATCTTGCATATATGCGCGAAACCCATAAAGTTGATTGCCTTTCGTTTTGTCTGGGGAAGATTTGGCTGAAAGAACGTAGAATTTGTCTTGAGTACGCCCAGGGAGACAGTGATAACCACATGATCCGCTAAATACTGGTTTTTATTATCGCATGTTACCGTCACCTTGCCATCCACTTTATCCCATTCGATTTGCTCCACTCCCGTGTTTAGTTCAATGCAATCCTTCAACTCGCCCAGCAGATTCATTTCATCACCATTTACAAGCACACGCAAGAATTCCCGAAAGCTGTAAACAAAACAAAGATTAGGGTTTCTCTTATAATCCCTAATTCTCTTCTTTTGCTTTGGGCTATCGATTGTTATCGCTAAGACAAAAACAAAGAAATCTACACAATAAGAATTAAAGCCAACCCTCACCCCTGGTCTCGCCAATTGAGATGATTTACGCCCGGACAGGGAGTGTATGTGTCATAGCCGGATGCACTCATGTCCGTATCGATGGCGCTGCCCTCCATTTTCTTGAACGTTCGCATAAACTCGGCAGCCACTTTAAGATTGATGTGCCTGTAGGTGGGTTTTGAAAGCTCCTCTGTAAACTTATCAATCAGATACTCGCCATAGGTGCCCTCGCGATCAATCAGATCCGGCGATTTATTTTGAATAATGGTCGACATAATGTTCACAAGTTGCTGGGCCAGTGATGCCGACAAATGCTTTCCATTCGAGCGTATCCATTCGACCTTAAACAAATTTCGCGCCGGCTCTAACATATTCAGTCTGTGCACCATCTGATAGACAATATTATCCTGCTGGCCATAGACCCACTGGGCACCCAAGTCAACATAGTTATCGGCGAACCGCATGGTCCTAATGCGGCCGCCAATGCGACTGGCTGCCTCCAAAATGCGCACCTTCTCAAAGCCCTGCTTCTTCAGCTCCATGGCACAGGCAAGACCAGCAGCTCCAGCTCCTACTATAATAATTTCGGGATCTGCCGCAAAGGCACCGCCAAGCTTCTTGGGAATTTGGGTTTTGGCAGCATGGTAACGATTGTGAAGCTGTGGTTCTGGTTTTTTCTTAGAGTAATACTGTGGGATTTTCAGGCTGTTGGCTCTTACAATGTTTGGCAACTGCTAAGACAACTTTTAACTTACATTTCCCATAGATTGTATTTATTTAACTTAAAGCTAGAGAACTGTCAAAATAATGTCATATTTGTTTACACTATGCTTAGCTTTGTTCTAAGCGTTTGTGAGAAAAACAAAAGCAAATCTTTAAAGATATCAACATTTTTATTTCGTCTGTCATTTATGAAGAAGTATATTTAATAATAGTGTAGTACCTAAGTTCCTTAATGGTACTATATATGCTTAACTTATGAAGTCTAGTCAGGAAGTATTGTTCAGTTGAATTGATTGTTGGATTGAGAAGACTTCGTTTGTGATTAAAAATCAGTTTATCAGTTGTTCAGTTTATACTTTAACACACTATTACACTTACAAATAAAGGCCCCGAAGGGCCAGAAAACTCATTGTTAGAGCTGGGATCGGGTCGTCGTCGTCGTTGTTGTTGTTTTGCTTGACTCACTCAAGCCATAAAAGTCAGCCAATCTCTTGGCCTCACGCCAACCCGCCTCCACAGCTCCATGGACAGTGGAATAGTAATGTTCGCTGCTTGCCTCTCCAGCAAACTGAACAATGGGCTTATCACAGCGACTCTGCTGGGAGACACTTCTGCGTCTGCCGGGCGATTGAGGTGTCATGGTGACGACAGTTAGAGGTTGCGCCAGTTCACTAGCTCCTGTGCCCAGTCGCTCTGTATCCATGGACCGAAAGGAGTAGGAGCCACGAAAGTGGGGATTCGTATGCCAGGCAGAGGTACGAAAACTTGACGGTTCCGGTATGTGCCAGTGTAGAAAACGTCGAAAAAGATACATGCAGCCAGCTAAGACCTCATCCGGGTGTAGGGATTCCATGTGCCGTCCATTGGCATTGATAATCCAACCGGCCAGAACATGAGGCTGATAGCTAACGCGATAGAAACCGAAGACATCCTCCAGCCAGGCACGTGGTGTATTGCGTATATCAAGCAGATCCTCGGCACGCCACAGCAGCGTAAAACCCGTCCAATCTTCGGGCCAAAAGGCTTGCGGAAACTCTACAAAGATTTTATTAACCGTGCCAAAGGCCAAACCTTCAATGGGTCGCTGTTTGGCTACCGGCAACTTGGGTTCGAAGAGCTGCAAATGCTGCTCCTTGAGCACGCCCAGAGAGACGGTTATTATCACATGATCAGCCACACAGCTATCACCATTGCTTAGCTGCAACTCCACTCTGGCATCATTTCGATTCCAAATGATCTTTGTAACTTGACTATTGAAGAGTATTCGCTGCTCCAGTATGCCCAAATCCATCTCATCACCCGGCTCTGTATCTCTACTGTGCATTAGAAGACGCAACAACTCTACGAATCCCTTGTCCTTCCAGTTCAGCAGAATATCACCCTCACACTCCCAGTAATCCAAATAGCCACGTCCCGAAACCTGTTCCAATGTATCGGAAGCCTCCACAGAGTTCTCAAACTTTTGATAGTTATCGAAGAACTCGCCAGCAATTATGCGATCGATATCCGCATTCTCGGGTCGACGCAACATCTCATAAAACTTATTGGCCAAATAGCTGCCCAGCGAGCCACTGCAATGTTGCAGCTCCAACTGACGTGTAATCAACGAATCCCCAACGATTGCCTTCAGTCTACTTGCCACACTTTCGGGCAACACCTCGCGATTACTGCGCACACACTGGTAGTTCTCGTAGACAGGACCCGTGGACTCCAACAGATCATGCTTGCTGGCCAGCTCGTGCACAATGTTATCCTGTTCGCCGTGACACCATTGTGCACCCAGATCGATGACATTATCGCCAAAGGGTATTGTGTGTATTCGTCCGCCTACTCTACCCTCGGCCTCCACAACTAGCACATTCTGGAAACCATACTCCAGGAGTTTGGTGGCACACGCAATGCCCGATGCTCCAGCGCCGATAACAACAATCTTGTGATCCCGATGCAGTTTGCTCATAGCGTACTATAATTTACCTCCAATCAAATGTTCCGCAACTGCAAAATGAAAATGAACCAGATTAAACGATAACTTAAGTTGTGTTATTGTTAAGCGGTAAAGTGATTAAATCAGAGAATTGCATTACAATAGGTTACGCCTTTCAACAGTCTGTATACCCTGTAGAAATTGTGCAAGTGACAACGACTAGTATGGGTATATTCAAATGCTGCACTTTAATTAACCATTTTTTCTATAACACTTCAAGATCTTAATACCTACCCCAAATGAAAGCTGATTTTTTCTGAATATTAAAACATATCTTCTATTTATTGATTAAATTTTGAATTTATAAATGCATATAATTTTTTAATTTAATTAATTTACATAGTAACAAATTAAATGCCGAAAATATATGTGTTTAATATTTAATTTTGTAATTTTTTTTATGATTTTCCAAAATATTTAAATACCTAACAGAACATTGAAGTATTTTCAAAAAGCCAACTAAATAATTATTGTAATTTCTTACCATAGATATCAAATAACATATGAAAACCAATATACCCCACCACTGCTAGAGTCTAACAAAACGCCGGTACAGCTGTAACTGTATATGTATGTTTGTTTTGTATTCCGTTTATGTAGCGGACGTAGGGGTGGGGGTATCTGTTGCAGCACACACGTGCGCCGGCTAACTGTGAATTCTCTTGTCTGCTCATTTGCTTGTGCAGTTGCTTTTGCAATATTATAAGTCAGTTGGAAAAAGCAACAAAGGAAAATACAAACCAGACCCACAACAGATGAGACGACGAACAAATTGCTTTTGAAAAGCAGCTGCTACAAACTATTTACATTTTAAATGAGAACGTAACGGTGCTTGCATGAATTCTGATAAGAAATCAAACGCGCCTGGTACACGTTCTGATAGGAGTCACTTTGCGTGAAAGAGAGAAAAATAGAGAGCGTAATGTCACACGCATATGTACATACTGCGTACAACATGTATTTATTAATAGCACATTGAGTGGATGTTCAATGGAAGTACAACACACACACACACACCAACACTGATATCGTAGAACATTCTTTTGCTTTTGCATCTTGCTTGACCAGGCTGGACCGAAGCAGCCAGTTTTCTAGTTAGCAACCCTAGCAGCACAAAATCCAACGGTCGCTTATACAATTCATGCACACACAGCTACACACATACAAACGTTAGCACTAAACTCCTGCTGCAAGAAAGAGAGCATAACATTGATTTTATATGCATACATATGTGTATGTATGTATGTATATTTCAATTTGACACAAGTGACCAAAACCTTTTCAAGGCTCAACAATATAATAAACACTGCACAAGTTTACAAAAAAACACACATAAATACATACACATATGTATGATTGTATGCTTTTTATGTATTTATGTACTCTACTTCCACCCGCTCCTGCACTCAAACGAAGTACTCACCAAATTATAGCTAAAGTTTTTTATTATTTTTGTATGTTTATTATTCTTAAATGTAGTTTATAAATCAAGCATAATGCTTGCACACTACAATTTATATTTGTTTTACAAATTTTTCAGCACTTTAAACATAAATATATATGTATTTCGAAAAAACAGTTGCGGCTGCCGTCTCCACTTGTCGCAGACACAAACAAAACTGAAAATCATATGGCAGCGTGCTGCTCCACCATGCTAATGCTGCTCTCAGTAGCGCACCGCCGCCGCCCCCGTCCAGGGCACATTGCTTTCAAAGTTTTCAGCTACGCCACTGCTTGCTCCTCTGCACATGCTTCGAAGCTTTCGCGATGAAAAAGCTTTCGAACGAAAGCGCGCCAAAGTATGCGCGACAGCTGACCGGCGTATGGAATGAATGAAATGTATTGTTGCTTTCGAGCGCCTTTTGGGATGTTAAATTGTTTTTAAGTTAGTACAATGGTCATTGGGTAATACGATATATATAAAGCAATAATTTAATTAATTGTGAATGAAAGCTAGCAGTGTTTGTCAGGTATTTCATTGCACTACCACAGTTTGTCACTAAAGACGATCTCTTTGAAGATGCAATCCTGTTTGGCAATGCTGACCATCGACTTTTTGGACTTCATGGCATCCTGTACCTTTTCTCGCACCTCGGCAGCCTTAACATCATTGCGTATGTAGAATAAACGCACGAGATGATCTTCGGTTAGCGATGGATAGCTGCCCAGCAGCGTATGTAAATCCAAGGCAAGCAATTCAATATCCGCAATAATCAGAGCTGAGAGCGTTGTAATCAGATCCAATGGTGAATCACTAAGCGATATCTTGGGTGCAATCTTCTCAAAGAACTGCTTGATGCGCTTGGCCTCCTGATTGATCTTTCGTGTGATGGCATCACATTCAATGCGTGTCTTAGACAGACGCTTGGAAAGCAGAGCGCGTATATAACGTTTGGCCAGTAGTTTCTGTGCCTCATTGATGACCATCTCAAAGTTGGCTGGCAGCAAATGATTGTAGTCCTGGAAGTAATCATCGAGTGTGACACAAATTGTGTCCACAGCAATGCTGCTGCCCAGCCATTTAACCGTAAACAGATCGTTAAAATGACACTCCATATCGAGAAAGGCTTCCTCCAGCAAATAGTTGGCGGCATGTGCGCGAATCCGTTGAAACGTTGCCAACAGTTTCTCAAAGTCCTCGTAGTGTTCGGTGCGAGATTTAGGCCAGAAGAGATGCTTCATCTGTTGGGCCATCTCAACGACATTCTGACTGTTATTCACAATCGTTATGATATAATGTGTGAAATACTTAATCTGATCGCGATTGCGAAAATGATGCTCCTTCAGTTCGATGACATTCTTCAGATACGTTTGGCCAAACAGTTCCACTTGTTGAATGCTCAGAACGAGCGCCTTGAACGTTAACTCCTGGT
The DNA here is from genome assembly GCA_035044725.1 of Scaptomyza caliginosa. NCBI lineage: Eukaryota > Metazoa > Arthropoda > Insecta > Diptera > Drosophilidae > Scaptomyza > Scaptomyza caliginosa. Next base: position 302,263 of record JAWNNR010000716.1, read on the forward strand.
GTATTGTATTTGTCACCTGCAAATGCTGATCAATCATCTCGAATATGATGACTGGCCCAGCACTGTTATAGTAATGATCACGCTGATCGGGCATCATTTCGGAGAACCATTCGGCCTTCTCCGAATCAACCGTTTTCTTCATCCAATCCTGATAGTTGCGCTCCATATTCTGCAAATACTCATCCTCGAGCGATTTTAGATGCTCTGGATGCAAGAGCGGATGCGGTAACTTCAACACATCCACATTGAGATCCGCATGCGACATTAGATCAGCGCCCGGATATGTATGCATTACCCAGGCTAGCATGGAGACATATTCATTGCCCTGCAAACCGGCCTTTACAATGTTATCCAGCTAAAAGAAATTGAAAACTGCATTAAAAAAGCATTCATCAATGGATTTTCATATACTCACATAACTGGAGAGTCCATCGTGATAGAATTTGACATACTCATTGAAGATATCGTAATGTGGTGGGAAACAGGGAACGCACAGTGATTTAACCACACGCAAATCCTCAAGAATGATCTGGCGCAGTATTTCCAAGTCACGCACTAGCCACAATTTATTGTCGGCACGCTCCTCCAACTTCGAGCCCTCAATACGTGTGACGACAGCCGCTTGCAGCACATCCATAATCATTTTACGCCACGCTTTGGGGCGACCTGGCGGCAGGAAATTGGTAACCTTTTGCTGCTGCAATGCAAACTGATCGTTCTTCTCCTCGCGCTCAATGATGCGCAGTGCGGTGACAATTACGGTTGGTTTCTTGCGCACCGTGTTTAGTGTGCGGCTTATAATGAGACGCAGTTTCTTCTCCAAAGCCTGTGATACCTGATCAACCTTTTCAAAGTGTCGTTTGAGCGTTATCTTATCGGAGGCGTGCTGCTTGGGCTGCTTGTGCAGTTCATAGAGCAAATCATCGCGAGAGTTCTCCAAATCTGCCAGGCACTGATGTGCATTCAGCAATTTATCTTCGTCAATTAGCGCCATGGTCTTTTGCACACTGGCATCCACATTGAATATATGCTTAAGGTTCTCCATAGCCGTGGCATATTGTGAGTGCTTTGTGTTCTCCTCCCGCACCACCTCCAGCGCATCGTAGATTTCAGGCACGCCTTCAAGCAGACGCTCTACTTCAACCATTCGGCGACGCACTTCACGCACATCCTGCATACACGTTTCTAGTTGCTTGAGGCCAACACGCACTCCCTCTAGCTGATTTTGCATGCCAGTTTTGAGTAACGCCTCCACGGAGGCTTTTTTTCTGGCAATACGATGTCGATATTGTTCCACCTTTTCCAGCTGCCCTGGACGCTGCAACATGTTTTGTATGTCCTTAAGCGCTGCCTGGCGCGCCTCCTCTTCCAATTGCTGTAAATCCATTGTTTCCGCAAATATCTTTTAATTGTGATTAATTTTCGACACTTTGTTTTCCTGCCATCCGAGCTGCACAGCTGTGTATTATCGATAAGCTCAGCTGCTGTTTATGTCGTGAAATTTTCATTAATCGATATTAAATGTTGGTATGGGCAGCACTAAACGCATCAGCTGTTGATGTCCCATTATTAGCCGGCTGATAACATTTAAAAAGTAAACAAATGAATCGTTTGGCAGAAATATTCTCAAAACAGGGTGAACTGATTGTATATGATGGCATTTATAAAAACGAACTGGAAACTATTAAAGTCATACATGCGTTACCTGCGCATAAACGTGAACATTTTAATAAACTGACTTCGCAATTGCTGGAGCATTTGGAGCAGCCTCATGATAAAGAAAAATGTGCTGAACGTTCTCGTAGTTTACGGGAGCAGGGAAACCTCGCATACAAAAGCAAATCTAATGTAAAACCTGCAGATCAGGCAGAATGTTTGCTCAGTGCTTGTCGTCTCTACACTCAGTCAATTTTGGAGGCAGAAAATGCCTTTGAGGAGCTGTGTTTGGGTTTTGCCAACCGTGGGATGGCCCTGCAGGATTATGGCTACTATGAGCAGGCCTACGATGACTGTGCGTTTGCCCTGGAGTTTGGCTATCCAAAGAAACTGCAGCATAAGCTTATTATGCGGCAAGCATATTGCGCCTGGAAGCTGGGTAATGTCAATAAGCTCGTAGAGCATTTAACTTATTTGGAGAAACTGCAGCTTAATACCAACTACAGCCAGCAATTGGAGCAGTTGCAACAAGAACTTAAGAAGCTACAAAGTGTTGCCAAAGTGGATCCGCCGCAAGCATTGCTCAAAGCGCCTGAAGAAAATCACAAAATGTAGGCAACAAATAAAAATGTATTAAGAAATATTATAAACCAATTGTATTTAATCTTGTAGAGTAATGAAATCCGGTAGCAGAGGACGCCACATGATTGCCACAAGGAGCATTAACGAAGGTGATATCATATTCACAGAGCAGGCTCAGTGTTTTGTGCCCATTGAACAGCGCTTGATTTGTCAGCAGTGTGCCGCTAGCCTCCTTAGTGCACCCATTCCCTGTCCACATTGTCATCAGCGCGTGGTTTACTGTTCCCGGCGATGTCGTGGATTACACAAACGCATTCACAGCTACGAGTGTGCGGCTTACCAAAGGGATCTCTTGAGCTTGCTGGGAGTATCTCATCTAGCCTTACGATTGCTGCTTACTTATTTACCGGATTTCTTGCCAAAGCTTAAAAGCAAATCAAATGCTCAGGAAATTTGGCAAACGTTAATGGATATGACATTGTTGCACCAGAGTTATTTAGATGCTCCCCAATCGGTGCAGAGTCTCGCCATGATAACACATCTGGATAAGATGCCCGCTGACGAGCTTATCTATCACATCCTCTGTGCCAACCTGTTGCAAGTTTGCCTATTTCAATATACAAATTTCTATGAGCAGTTCTCCAACTCCAGCGCTGCTGCCATTGAGGATTGGCATTTGATAGTAGCTGCCTTAATACTACGCAGCGCTGGCCAACTGCTTGTCAATGCACATGTGAGCGATGCCATTACCCTCAACTGGCTGCCACCCAATGAATTCCTACTATTGCAGCCGGCAATCTGGCAGGCACCTTACCGTTTAAGACGCGGCTATCTGCATAAGTTTGCCAATTCAACGCTTCACACGGCCATAAATCTGCCATATCTTAGTCTACTCAACCACGCTTGTGCACCCACCATACGCACCCAGTTCGATGGCTGTTTGGTGAGTAACTATGCAGCTCGAGAAATCAAACCAGGCGAGGAGATCTACAATTGTTATACACTGGACTGCAGAAGTTCCAGTCGTGAACAGCGTCAGCAACAATTGGAAGGCACTTATAAGTTTACTTGCCGTTGTGTTAAATGTTTGCGTTCCGAGCCGGATCAGGATTATGTAAGTTGATCTTTTATGAGATCTTATCTATACTATATACATATTTTTGTAGTTAAAATTCCATCGCTATCGCTGCGTACAGCCGCAATGTGGAAAGATCTTTGTGCCGAGTAAACATAGCCTTAACTGGTGGCTGCAACCCGATGACAATGAAAGCTTTTGCTGCACAGTTTGTCAGGCAGCACAACACACCAACTATTATGAAGCGTTTCTGGAGCTGCTAGAGCAATGTCATGAGTTTCAGGCACGGCGTGATCTATATAAAGCATACGATAGGCTCAGCAACTGGCTGTTGGAGTATCATAGCTTAAAACTGAGTTTGGCCCAGGAGCTGGTTGTGGCCTGTTTTGCAGCCAAAGAGGGTAAGCGTTAATACACTGATATCTTATTTATATCATCACTAAATCTCTATTAACACAGCTGGCGTCACATTGGATGACTTGGATTATAGTCAACTAACGCGCATAATGGAATACCTGCTAGCAGGCACGGCAGCCCAATGTGGCTTTAACAGTTTGGAGTATATTACCAAGTTGACATATTTGTTTGATCTCATTGCCTGGGGTAAATACAAATGCATCGGAACAAAGCTGAAAGCGATGCGAGAAGCTCTTGATATTCTACCCGCCGAGATGAAGCGAGTTTTTGTTAGCTATTACAACAATTTTATTGAGCACTAATGCAAATTCGACTATTAAACATTACACAATGTAAATTTTGTTAAACAACAACAAGAACAATTATAACTGGCACAATTTTGACTAAATGACTAAATACAATTTGTTTACTAGTAGCAGCGCGTAGTATAGACGTTAGCAGAGAGCATTTGTTTGTCTTAAATGAAATGTGAGGCATATTCGTGGGGCATGACGCCGCGACGCGGATAGAATGTATGCGCCGTGGAGAACTTGAGTAAATTCGTTATGTCACTTGTGTAAATATCAGCGAAGCGGAACAAACGCCGCGAGAAATACGTTGGATTGTGATACGTGCGAAAAACGCTGCCAAACTGTTCGTTGAACACATTTTTCGTTTTATTGCTGTAAATGGAAAACAAATTGAATTGGTTTCGTTTAAATATATACATACATATATGCAATGACATACCGCAATTGATCGCGCTCCTCCATCCAGGCACGTAGGCATATTTGAGCCGCTTCACTTTCATAATCCTGCGTATCCTCAATCAGTTGCGTCAGCATTTGCAGCCAATTAGCGCTTGTCTTAAAATCCACACGATTCAGTGTCTTAATTTCGTGCTGTCAAATCAACGATATGGTTACAGATTATATTACGCCTTGTTCATATTGTGATAGAATACTTACAGCCAACTCGCTGATTATGGCTCCCGTTCGCCAACTGTGCTTGAGGGTCACATCTGCCAGATCACTGTATGGATGATCACCAAAATAAAGCACCGAATGTCCACGCCAACCTTTAAGCTCCTGCAGCTGTCGCACAGAGCCCTTAAATTATAGATTTCAAACGAGTGCATTTAACAGCTGCTTGGCAAGAGTTTTTTGTTAGGCTAACAATTGTGTATTATGTTACGGATTCAATGTAATCACCTCATAATAAATTTTTCCCTTCTCAAGCTTGAAAACACGATCCCACAGATGCGATCTGGTTCTCTCATCGTATAACCTTATTGGTCGAGATTCGTCAGTAAAGAATTTTGGTTTGCGAGCCTGCACAATAACCACATCAAAGTAATCCCGCCAATTTTCACCAACCAAATACGACATTCCACAGTTGCTGTAAAACATCAAGTTAATAAATTAGTTGTGTCATCTAAAAATTCTCATCATGGACTTACACAAATGAAAAGGGACTGTTGGTAACCAAAAAGAGATTCTTGCCAGCTTCTTGTAGCTTCTTAAAAAATAGCACTAGTTTCGAGTTTCGTTCGATGTATTTTTCAGTATTCTTCATAACAATGGCATGCATAATGGGATGACACGAGCCCATGGCCGTACGAGTGTCATGGAACACAATCTCTGGATTATAATCGATGCGATTGCGTTCAAAATATTCGATAACATTGCACAAAAGGCACATTTCAGGCACCGAGAACAAATCGGCCAATTGCACCATTTTCGAGTTTGTATTGTGCTGTAGGGAAAAGCATATTTATACAGCACTAAAGCTTTGCCAAGAGGATCATCAGTAACGTACCCTATGTCCACTATTGGGACCCTCCACATACGCAATGGGCAGCAGACGATTGTGGTAAAGCTTCAGGACCTCATCGGCCTCCACTTTGGTGCGTCCACGATAAACGGAGCCCAGCTGCAGCTGCAGGAATGAGTCCAACTTCACCAGCAGACCCTTCTCCACATCATAGTGTAAGCCACGCACAGCAAAATTAGGCTCATACTCCAAATCCAAGATGTCAGCCGGATAGCGAAAGCGATTCACAAGCACTTCGCGTGCCAAATTGTACAGCAAATCCTCCAATATGGGCTTGTAGCAGGCCAGTGTGTAATCATAGTCGAAGCCATAGACCTGCACCTCGTTGAGGTCGAGTTCATTACACGCAAATACAGCATCTGGACGCACATCGCTTGGCAGTTTTTTGGCTGAAAAACCAAAACAATCACATAATAAACATATAAGTCGCAATGGATATAACCCTACTTCTAATAAAGTTATTATTTAGCTACATACTGTGCCTGTTTATTGATTTGTTAAGGCTTACATTGAAATTTCTTTTTTGTTGCTTTGTAGAGCTCTTGAAAATCACTCACTGTTTTTGGATTGATAAGAGCGTGGGTTGTAACGGCTGCTGATCCAGAATCGATAGAATGGTGTCCTTGGCTGCTGACGCTGCTTGAATACCGTAATTGTGGGCAATTCTGTAGTCGCCTGGCGGCGTTTGAGCTCCACGTGACCACATTTTGTTTGAATAATGCTTTTAGAATTGGGCTACGCGCTGCACACATTTAACTTGATTGGCTAATTTAACTGAAGTGCGTGTATCGATGCATAAAGTGCTTGTTACGTACACTTTGTACGCTGTACGACGGCGCAACACGAGCAGACTGCATGATGTCTGATTGCGATAACGAAAGCACTTGAGAGAAAAATATGTATCACTGTTAATTGTGATTGATCGACACTTGCTTTCTTTAGATATCTAAAACTGATAATAAATAAGATGCTGTAAACTTTTTAAGTATCATAAACATGCAACAGCTGTTCATACATGTGTAACACTATACAGCACTGTCAACATCGTGAATCTCTGCACATCGGTGGTAACATAGCAGCGATGTTTCTTGTACATCTCTAACTGTAAAACAGACACGAACCAATATTTAGGCGACCTAATAGCGATTTAATTAAATATTTTGCGTAAAAACAATATACATGTCGACGGTAATAAGACAGAAAGTTGCATATTGCACACGTATTCTCAGTGCCTTTTCTAGCTAAAAAAAAACCCGTGAGACAAAACGTGCGACAGAAATTTCTTTGTGCCTCTGACAGTGCATGTGTAAGCGTGTGTGATTCTGTCTGTGTGCGTACGTGCGATTCATTCATTTCCATTACGTGTGTGCTGGGCAAAAGTTTTTGGACGGGGTAAAAGTTAACAAAACAGCAGTAACAGCAGCAGCAACAGCTAGCCAATGACTTGTACAATTTTGTTGTTGTCAAAATAGATGCCAGCAATGTAGACCTGCTGTTGGCCCCGCGAAGGGGGGGCCTCAGCCAAGTGCCATGAAATAGCAAATAAAAACATTGAAAATAATTTGAAAAACGAAAACATATACTAAATAATTATAATTTGCGCCGTAAATTGGAAAATAAATCGCACCACAGTTTACGTATATACGTCTTAAAGAGGAAGAAGTAGACGCAAGAGAGCAACAAATACGTCAAGCACCAACACAAAGACAATTCGATCGGTATTGGTAAATACGTATAAGAAGTGATTCGGACACATTTTTGGCGTTATCAACACCACTGCCACCCACCACAAGCACACAATTTAGCGCTCAGTCGTCAGAAACACCGATACGCAGAGCAGCCGATACAAAAACAACAGAAAAGAAAAGAAAAAGCTCACCGAACACACAACCAACGATTTGATACGTAGAATTATGAACGTTGAGAACCAATTGAAAACACCGCTAACGCAGATTCGTAATTTGGTCAAACACGTGAACAAACGAAATTTTAATGAGAGCAGCGAGCAAATAAAACAGGTATGTTTTCACATTTAACCTTGTTTCAAATACATAACCAAATAGTAACAATAACAACAACAAAAAGAACAACGATAACAATAGCAATTGCAATAGCATTGAAATATTTTATGAGTGTTGGCAAATTTCAGCACATATCGGCAATACGGGTAGTGCTGCCAACTTAATCGCAAAGTGGCTATATGGCCATTTCGCTCACACATGCATTTTTGCCGACGCCATTACAGTTTGTGTAAAAGCAGAAAATTTCTCTGCGTTGCGCGAGTTTCTTGTAAAAATTACCTTTTTTGTTAAGTTGCTAGTTGTTTAGAATGTATATAACTAGCCTTATCATTAAAAATAAACAGTGCTTGCCGCTTCTGCGTGCGGCTTAGTGGAAAAACTCTTGTGATACTGTGCGAAAAAAAAAAATACATAAAAAAGGGAAACGCGTACAAACTTTTCTGCCAGCTGCGCTGCCGCCAGCCCTTTGGTTTCAGTGTGGACTTTTACTGTCTATTCATGACAATTAATTGCGAAATTTCGGCAATTATTGTGTAAGCTTGGAGTTCGGTAAGCAGCAGCAAATTTTGTTTAAACTTTCTTTAAATCTCTTTCACATATGTATATTTCGTCTGGCTATGAACACCAATACATAGCCATAAATCCCTCTTACCTTCTTGCCCTCACCCCTTGCGGTGTGTGTAGGCCTAAAAATCCCAAGTTGAGCGAGGAGTACTTTGTGTGTCATTTTTTTTTTCGTCGTTTTGCATTTTTGTTGTGGAGCAGCTGCGCGACTACAGCTGTTGTTGTCTCGCTTCTGCGTACACTTCGTTCAGTATACTGAAGTTGTTGTGAAGTGTTTGTTGTAAGTATTTTAAGGCTTTTCTGGAATTCGTTTTCATTTTTTGATAGTCTGATAATTTGTTGATCTATGTGAAGCTGGCTATGCTTCCCATTTCTCTCTGTATGTTCTCAAAATTTCAAAGTGTGCAATGAAAATCGAAGAAAAAACAAGATAATACTATTAACAATAAGTTGCATTAATTATTAACCAGATAATAATTGTGTGACCGCTTTTTGTATGAATTGCTCATGAGTTATCGATCTCGAACTTCTGTTGCCCGGGCACGGCAACATGCTCAGGTAATCGTCCGTGCAACTCTGAATATTAATCGCCTTTATTTTTTTTGTTGTCTCTTTTCTGCCTAATTGTAATTGTAGCTTATCCAAGAACACGGCCTCGAAGCGGACCGTAGCTGCCTGCGCTATCTGTTCACCGTACTCAATTTGAACGATCCAACACCTAACGTCAACGCGCAGCTGCAGGCGAAGCTCCTGGGCGCCCACTTGCAGCGCCAATTGTGTAGCTCCTCGTTTGTGACCAACATTTGCATTGCCTTTGATCAGCACTTTGCCAAACAAAAGGTGCGTTTCTTAAGTGCAAACACAAAAAAATAACCTTATCATCTGCTTAAATTTTTATTCTCTTTCGCACACAGAGTCTGAAGACCGTTGCTCTTGCCGAACTTATTGGACAGGTAGCCAAGCATACGGGCATTAACAAACTTTGCGAGTGTATATTTGCGCTAGCGGTGACCCACAGCTCTCATCCCGAACTGCGTCAGAGCGCCAGGGATAGTTTGCGTAGCTCCTTGCCCGATCTACTTAATTCATATTTGGGCCAGAACGCTGCCACAGCGGCTGCTGCGAGCGGCTTACACGACATCTCATTTGATCTACTGCAGTATTTGCTGTGCTGTTTAAGCGAGTACGTAACGCCGCAGCTGGAGAAACAGTTTTTAGACAAGCTACGCGAGGAGTTTCCGCGAGAGGCGGTGCCATTAGTTTTAGCGCCACTTCTATATCGTGGCGCAACAACGACGCCAACGACGGCAGCCAAATCGACCGAAGCTGATGCAGAGGAGAAAACGACGAACACGAATACCAGCAGCTGGAGCAGCTCGAATGCAGATAATTTGAATGAAGTTGGCATTGAGGATATTTATGACCATTTATGCGAGATAATATTTACAAATCAGGTGTGTTTTCGTTTCCTTCCCCTTTCCAATTTACCACTGTGTACAGCTCTAGAATCATACTTCTTATTTGTTTTGTTTTGCAGGGCAAAAATAATATTATGGACACATCTTGGATTAATTTAATCCTTGAAATCGGTTATGAATTTACATCGAGCGTTGAAGAGTGCAAAAATCAATTGTGTTGCGGCAGTGGCTCCCGAGAAATACAGCCAAAAGATGTTGCTAAAATTGTTGGACTTATGTGCCGGCGACACTCGTCACTGCTCGACTGCAATGTAAATCTACCAACACCAGCCAACTTCTGGCCAGGTCAGGGACAACAAGCGGGTGGTGGTGGTGGTGGCAGCAGCAGCTCCTCCGCTTCTCAATCCGCACAACAGAACAGCAATAACAATAACGATGGCAGCAGCGAATCTAGCAGCGTCGCCAGCGAGAAGAAGGACAAAAAGGAAACGACTGATGCAACGCAAACATGGAAGCCGGACGTGTTCGTGCAGGCCCTCAAAGAGCTGGTGCCGCAGCTCAACTGGAAGGATGTCTGCATGGGTAAGTCGAATATCGGGACACACTATGCTCTTTAAATAAGCTAGAAATGCTTTTCAAATCTAGCACACTTTGCGTTTGGAATGGCTTTAATGTCATATAGAACATGTTTATCTGTCATGTGGTGTAATTGTTTAGGTTTCGAATCGATTTTTTGTTATTTTACTTTAGTTTGTCGAAAGAAATTTTTTGTATAAATTTGTTTTCATTTGTTTTAAGAAACACAGACCATTGCCAAAATTATCGGATCTTTTTAGTGACCAGAGTGTTTCAAAATATATTGTCTTCAAAATTCTCTTGCAGAACTCGATCATCCAGAGTTTGTGCTAAAAGATCGCATTGGCTTGGATCTACTGTTGACGATACTGAGATTAGCCACGCAGTCAAACCAGTTTCCACAACCGGAGTGCATTTATCGCCATTGGGCGAACACGGAGGGTCAACTGTCGCTTATCACGACAATGCTAAAGAATCCCGATCTGTTCTCGTTTGCCGACTATGTGTTTAGTCAGCCGGCTTTGGACGTGCTTAAAACGCCACCCGATGCAGAGAACAAGGAGATTGGTGCGTGGAAGTCACTGCATCTTGTTGAGGTGCTTCTGTCGATTGCGGACAAGGGCTACTATAGTCAGGTGCACGAGCTCTTCAAGTTTCCGGCGCAACACTGTCCAGATGTGCTCTTTTTGGCCCTTTTACATATAAATCCGCCATTGACGCCACTGCGCCAGGATCTATTCAATCAGCTTGTACCCACGTTCCTGGGCAATCATCCCAATTCCAATGTGATTCTTGCCAGCGCCTGGAGTTCCACAAACTTTCAATTACGACTGACGATCATGAACGCTATGTCCGATTGGTATTTGCGTGGCAGCGAATTCGATCAAGTGAAGCTCTCACGAATTTTGGACTTGGCACAGGACCTGAAAGCGCTTTCATCGCTGCTGAATGCGCGCTCCTTTCTGTTCATTATCGATCTAGCCTGTCTGGCTTCGCGACGCGAATACTTGAAGCTGGAGAAATGGCTCAGCGATAAGATACATGTGCATGGTGAGCCCTTCATGCAGGCCATGATCAAGGTCTTGCAACGTCGGTGTCCGCAAGTGACCAATGCCAAACTGCCCGAGGATCAGCTGCCGCCTAAGCAGGCTCAGTTGTTGCCCGAAACCGTTACCACAATGATTAGTTGCCTTCAAGCTGTCATCAACAGTTGCATGCAGCCAGAAATTGTTGAAATGATTATGCAAATGGCCGCCAATATGACTATCATGGCTAACAAGGCGCGCGCTGCTCAACAGCAGCAGCAACAACAACAAGCTGGTGGTCCACAGGGTCTTGTGCCGCCACCGCCAAGCATCTTGCGTGGACATCGTGGCATGGAGTTGCCAGGTGGTGCAATTGTGCCTGGCTCTGTGCCACCACCGCCGCAGCCACAGCAGCCCTTCTCTGGTAACCTGAACGCACAGCAAATGTTTGGACCGGCTGGCATGGATCCACTAACTAATATGTCCAACAATCTGGCTGGTCTCAATCTGGGCGGACCTAATGGTGCCTTCAACTTTGGCAATATGCTGAGTAAGTATTATCTATAGTGATCCAAGTGTCCACTAGAGATGAACGGTTTTAAAACATCTGCTCATCCTTAATGTACACTCCATCTCACCATGCCGCCTTTCAATTTGTTTGCCTCTGTTTTATTGCATCAATGATTGTATTACATTATGATATAGTAGTTTAAAAAAAACATTTTAATTTAAACAATTCTTAAGTATAACATTGAATGTTTTCAGTTATTTTGAACATATTTTGATATAAATGAAATTTTTCTATAAATATTCGCAAAATGTATGCAACATATTACACAAAATTGCATTTAATCAGATTTAAACAAACACTGCAAATGCTTTAAGCGCCTGTTGCATAGCTATAGCTTTATTATCATCATTTTTGAATGTGGTTTGTGTGGCGCATGTTTTTGTAATTAAGCTTTATATGTATATTTACACCTATCTTTATGAACGGCTACAGATAACTTGGTTTCTACTCCAGCATCTCCATCGCGTTTAATGAATCCCGGCGCCAGCCCATATCCGCCCATTCCAATACAAATCCCAGCGCCACCGCCACCAAATGTGGGTAATCTGGGCCGTATGCTGCCAACTGGGCCACAGCCGGCACCAACGCCACCAAATCCCAACAATCCGGTAATGGCCGATCTACAGGTGCCCGTTTCTAAGGAGGTGGAGGATGAGGCAAACTCATATTTTCAGCGCATCTACAATCATCAACCGAATCCAACGCTGTCCATCGATGAGGTCCTAGACATACTGCATCGATTTAAAGAGTCAAGCAATCGCCGTGAACAGGAGGTCTTCCTTTGCATGTTACGCAATCTATTCGAAGAGTATCGCTTCTTTGCCCATTATCCGGAGAAGGAGCTGCAGATAACCGCACAGCTTTTCGGTGGCATTATCGATCGCAATTTGGTGCCCACATTTGTGGCACTGGGTTTGTCGCTGCGCTGTGTCTTGGATGCATTGCGCAAACCCGAGGGATCCAAGCTCTACTACTTTGGTGTGACGGCACTGGATCGTTTCAAGACCCGTTTGCACACCTACAACAAATACTGCGAACACATACGATCCATACCGCACTTCAGTGACTTTCCGCCACATCTTATTCAGTACGTGGAGTTTGGCATGCATGGCCAGGAGCCGCCGCCACAAAAACTCATTGGCCTAAGCAACACCATACCCTCATCGGCCATTGCCCAAGGCGCTGCGGAACCGCTTTACCGTGCCAATTCAATGCCTGGTAAGTTACTATTTCTCATCTCATTTAAGATTTGGCTGGCTTAGAAAGCTGTTGGCTTTAACAGAAGAGCCATAGTGAAATTTCTTGCTTCCTTAAGTTCCCAATCCAAAGGTGCTGTAGAGTAATTTGGTATTTTTGTTAAATGCGTATTTTTAGGCAATATGACTGCAGCTCCGAATGTTCAAAAACCGCCCATTGCTGTATCCCATGCCACACGAATGAAATCCATTGCGAATGCGACCAACATTGATACACTGCTGGTGGCCAATCAGGAGGAGAAGGTCACAGTGCCGCCGGAACCGGTGCAGGACAAGACAGCGTTCATCTTTAATAACCTCAGCCAATTGAACATACCACAAAAATGCGAAGAGATCAAAGAGATCATGACCAAAGAGTATTGGCCGTGGCTGGCGCAGTATCTCGTACTCAAGCGCGCCTCCATGGAGTTTAACTTTCACACACTTTACTACAACTTTCTCGACGCACTCAAGAACGTTGAGATCAATCGATATGTCACCAAGGAGACGCTGCGTAACATTAAGGTGCTACTGCGCTCCGACAAAGGCATCATCAATTTCTCTGACCGTAGTCTGCTCAAGAATCTCGGCCATTGGCTGGGCATGATGACACTTGGTCGCAATCGACCCATTCTACAGCTGGACCTAGATCTGAAGTCACTGCTGGCCGAGGCCTATCACAAGGGACAGCAAGAGCTGCTGTTTGTGGTGCCATTTGTGGCCAAAATCCTGGAATCATCAGCCAAATCACGCATCTTTAAATCGCCAAATCCCTGGACCATGGGTATTATGTTTGTGCTGGGTGAACTGCATCAGGAGCCCGATCTCAAGCTCAACCTCAAATTTGAAATTGAAGTGCTGTGCAAAACGCTAAATCTAGAGCTGGAGAAGCTCAAGCCGGTCATCTATTTGAAGTGTCCAACACGAGCGCTGCTTATCGAACAACAAATGTCACAGCCAAAACCAAAAGTGACCGAGCCACCACCAGCACAACAACAGCAACAACAGCAGCAGCAAGTGCAACAACAACAGCAGCAGCAAGTACAACAACAACAGCAACAGCAGCAACAACAACAAGTACAACAGGCAGCACAACAACAACAACAGCAACAACAACAACAACAGCAGCAGCAACAACAACAACAACAACAACAACAACAGGTACCACCACAAACACCAACCGCTGAAGTCGATCCACAGGCCATGATGATGAATAACTTGAATGCACCTGGATCTGTATCGTCGCCCAACTTGCCGACAGATTCCAGCCAAGTGGTATTACCACCTCCGGAGCCACGTTATTCGTACGTCGAGGTGAATGTTAACAATTTCCAATTGATTTCACAGCAGCTGGTGTTGCCAGCCAACATACCGTTCCTGCACACAAATCCAGGCATCAAGCACATTGTCGTCAATGCCATCGAGCGCACAATTACCGATTGGCTGCAGCCGGTCGTGGATCGTAGCGTACGCATTGCATGCGCCACCACCGAAAAATTGATACGCAAAGATTTTGCCTTAGACGCCGATGAGAATCGTATGCGCACCGCTGCCCACCAGATGGTACGCAACCTGGCCGCCGGCATGGCCATGATCACTGGCAAGGATGAGATTGCGCGCGCCATTACACAGAATTTGCACAAAGCTTTTATGGCCGCTCTGACTGGTGTGCCCAATATGACCGAAATTCAAAACGCATCCATGCAGCTGGCCAATGAGAATGTGGAACTCGTCTGTGCGTTTATACAGAAGACCTCAGCTGAGAAGGCAGCGCTAGAGATCGATCGCCGTCTATCGACAGACTTTGAGACAAGGAAAATTGCTCGCGAAGAGGGCAGTCGTTTTGTGGATGCACAAATTCTGAGCTATCAACAGGAACGTTTGCCGGAGCCAGTGCGTTTAAAGGTTGGTCCAGCACCACCAACACTTTATGCCGTCTATTCAGAGTTTGCGCGCAGTATTCCCGGTTTTCAGCAGATGAGCGATCGCGATATTGCACTGTTTGTGCCCAAGCCACAGGATATTCAGGTGCCCAATGTGTTTGCCAACGATGATAGCAACATGGTCTATGCCGAGGTGGCCAACAAAATGGAGGCGTTCATGAATACCGCCATTAATGTGCCGACGTTGCAGCTGCAGGCCAGCAAGATGCACGTGCTACTCAATGCACTGATGGCCACACGTCGTTTGCGTGATCAGGAGTCGGCATTTATAATGTTAACACGCGCCGTTGAGGGTCTCACCGAGGGCCTCATCAATGTTCAAGATCACATGGAACAGATGAAACTCTATCGTGACATTCACTTGCGTATTCTCAGTTTGCTGCACAACAGCTTTGGAGCACCCAATACGGAGCGTGCGGTTACCAAATGCTTCTTCGAATTGCGTGAGGAAGTGCGCTACAATGTAGAAGCGGCACGCGCTTTGATCACATCGAACTTTGTCAACCTCAATCAGTTCGATGGCATGCTGCGCGATTGCATGGACAATGGCAACAACTATGTGGCCATCTCGTTTGGCATTGCACTGATCGAGCGTTTGATTATGGAGGATCGTGCGATTAACATTGTATCAGACAATGAGTTTATGGCCACCATTGAGCTGCTTGGTCGTCTCACCCAACATCGTCATCGTTATCCCGAGTGCATTGTCAACGCCATTGAGACGTTATGGTCAGGCAATCTAAATACTAGCGATTATGGTTCATTCAATCCGGGCGAACGGTATCTGGTCGGCGCGTCACACTACATTCACTCCGGCATGCATCATGTGAGGGTAAGGGTAACAATGGCCCAAGCTTGAACTATATAAAAATTAATCTTTATTTTTCCAAACAGTCATGCGACACAGATGATCCGCCTGGTCTGCAAGAGAAGACCGAATTTCTGCTTAAAGATTGGGTCGCTCTTTACACACAGCAAAACCAGCAGACGACACGCGATGCACGCAACTTTGGAGCGTTTGTGCAAAAGATGAACACCTATGGCATACTGAAGACGGATGATTTGATAACACGCTTCTTCCGTCAGGCGACACACATCTGCACAGATGTTGTTTACCGCATGTTTGCCGAGCCCAGTTTGCCCATCAACCAGGCCAAGAACAAGATATTCCAATGGATCGATGCGTTTGTGCATTTAATTGCAATGCTAGTGCGTCATTCTGGCGAAGGTGGCAATCCAACGACCAAGATTAATTTGCTCAACAAGGTGCTGGGCATTGTATTGGGCACGCTGCTCAAGGATCACGAAATACGCGGCGTTGCCTTCCAGCAGGTGGGCTATCATCGCTTCTTCATGATGCTCTTCATGGAGCTTTGCTCGGCCGATGGTTTACCCGAACCACTGATGCACAGCATCGTATCTGCATTTGCCTATACATATCATCTGCTTAGTCCAACTGTGGCGCCAGGCTTCTGTTTCGCTTGGCTGGAGTTAATCTCACATCGCGTCTTCCTTGGCCGCATTCTGGTGTTGATACCCGGCCAAAAGGGTTGGCCCCTCTATGCCCAGCTGCTGCAGGATCTTTTCAAATATCTGGCACCATTCTTGCGCAACACTGAGCTGGGCAAACCCGTTCAGCTGCTCTACAAGGGTACGCTGCGCGTTCTGCTTGTGCTACTACATGATTTCCCCGAATTCCTGTGCGACTATCATTTTGGTTTCTGTGACACCATACCACCAAATTGCGTCCAAATGCGCAACATCATCCTCTCGGCGTTTCCGCGCAACATGCGTCTACCCGATCCGTTTACGCCCAATCTGAAGGTAGACATGCTGTCCGATAGCAGCAATGCGCCCAAGGTTTGCAGCAGTTACATTATGAACATTCAGCCGCCCAACTTCAAGAAGGATCTCGACTCGTACTTGAAGGCACGCGCTCCCGTCACATTCCTTTCGGAGCTGCGCGGTCATCTGCAAGTGACCAGTGAGCCAGGCACACGCTACAACATGACACTCATGAATGCCCTGGTCATGTATGTGGGCACCCAGGCCATAGCTCTGATTAGGTAGGACAATATCTATACGATATACCTTACAGTTGATGTTAATACTATTGTCTTTTCTGCACTTTTACAGGAACAAGAACTTTGTGCCGAATACATCTAATATTGCGCACAGCGCCCACATGGACATCTTCCAGAATCTGGCTGTGGATCTCGATACCGAGGGTCGCTATCTGTTCCTTAATGCAATTGCCAATCAGTTGCGTTATCCAAACAGTCACACGCACTACTTTAGCTGTGCGGTGTTGCATCTGTTTGCCGAGGCCAATTCGGAGGCCATTCAGGAGCAAATCACACGAGTACTGCTCGAGCGCCTCATTGTGAATCGTCCACATCCATGGGGTCTGCTAATCACATTCATTGAACTGATCAAGAATCCCATATACAAGTTTTGGGATCATGATTTTGTACATTGTGCACCAGAGATAACCAAGTAAGTGTTTGTTTGCTTTTTTTTTGTTTTTATTTTTTTTTTTTTTGTATATACACTTAATAGAAAAAATGCTTACTTCTACCAATGATTTCTATATCTATATATATGTAGTTCTTTTAGTTCCAGTCGTAGTTGGTAGCATGCACACACACTCACACAAATAAACACTTTATGGCGCACGTACACACACACACACACCATATGTTTGTTTGTTGTTTATACACCCATGGCGTGGTTTATTTATGATTTTATACATTCGTTTTGTTTTCAGATATTTTGGTGAATGTCTGATTGTATTTAATCGATTTGAGACTTTGAGCATTCAGTGTGCAGCATAATATAATACAAGACAGACAAAAATATATATATATATACCCTTATTATATAGAGCAAGATTTTTTTTAGTTTTAAGTAATGGTTTTTTCGCATGTACCCCAAGACACCCCGCTTCCTACGCCCATCCGCAACCCATGTAAAGATTCATTTAAAAAAAAAAAACACAAAACAAGATTTTATCTATAATTTAACTATTGTAACGTTTGCCAAATTAAACAATTGCAAATTTCAATAAAACTAATAATAAAATATGTAAATATATTACAATTAAACATATATATATATATATATAATGTATATATAAATTATTTTCAGCAACAATCTTAAGCCGATTTGTGTATAGACTCTTTTTAAACTACAATATTCTAATGTACTCTTGCAGGCTCTTTGAATCCGTCGCACGATCCTGCCTGGCCAAATCGAATGTTAGCCAACAACTAAATATGGCTGTCGATGGTGCCGATGGCAACCAGGAGGTGGTCAATATTAACTGAGAAAACGCAACTGTCCGACGCTTTAGCCTGGACGTTTGTGCGCTGATGATTAAACCCAGACAGCAGAAGGAGCAGCAGCAGCAGCCGTAGCCGTAGCCGTAGCCGCAGCAAGAAAGCATAAAAATCAATTACATATATAACGAGACGTGTTTAGTTTTTTAGGTCAAATCGTTTTAAGCAAATTATGAAACAATGAAATCACGAACGCAGAGCAAACAAAAAAACTCCAAATAACAAAAGAAAAACATAGTGAAAAAAATCCTTTCAGAAAAAAAAAGAGGAAAAGTATGCCAACGCAATTGGAAACAAAAGAAAAACCCGAATAAGCTGTTAAATACGAGATGATAAATTCGCGAACATTATTTAGGTGGTAATTGTGTTTAAAGAAAACTGAGAGGATGAGAGATTACTATATCTTTATACATATATATAAAGTTGATACGAGAACATTTTAAATGCCCGCAAATGTTAAAGAAATTTTTATTGAGTTGTATTATAATTATAAATATGAAAATTCCTGTATTTACCTGTGGTTTTATAGCCTGGGCTCAGATAGCAATTAGCTCACTGATCCCTCGCTTGTCTATCCCTCAAACACTATGCTAGAAGAAAAAGTAAAAAAAAAAAAAAGTGGAGAAAAAAAAAGAAAGAAAAGAAAAGAAAAAAAAACAAACAAAAAAATTGCAAAATGTACTCGAAAATTACAAAAAACTAACAAATGCGATGTAAATATGTAGTTGTTGTTGCTATTTAAACCAAACAAAGAACAACAAAAAGACATGGCAACAACAACAACAAAGGCACATACAAATTGATATAAACATATGCACATGTATATATATATATATATGTATACACATATATACATTCATGTAACGGCACTTACATCAGATTTATATTATTATTATATATATGTATGTATGGAAATGTGTGTGTTTGTTTATAAGTAAGAAGTGGAAGGCTTTATTGTAAATTGAATTCAAGTCAAGCTAAAGCTGTTACGTTTATATATATATATTTACATATATACTATAAATATTTTTTGTTCCCAAACTCCAAGTGCTTCTCATTTAGTTTTTGTATTTTTAAACTGTTTCGAGCGCTCGTTGAACCTCTCTTAAACATACACGATAACTAAACACACAACTTGATTTTTAAACATAACACACATTATAATTAACAATACGCAACGGATATAAAAGTAGATTTCAATACGAAACCCAAACCTTGTTATTTGCAAGTTCCACAGTCGGATAGTGTATAGATATAACAAAGAAATAAATATGAATGTATATGATTGATAGTTGCAACGATAAAAGTTTTGAGCCAATGGATGTAGTGAAAAACGGCAAACACCTTTAAATTCCTATGTTTCGAAACTATATAAATATTTTAAAGTTAATTAAATGTCTTAATAGCCGCCTCACATCAACAAGCAGAGCAACAAACATTAGTTTATACAAATGTGTACAATAATATGGAAAATAGGCCAAGGCGGGGTACAAACATCTATACATACACACACACACACACACATGCAAACTCATTTAATGTAGACTAATTAAATTATGCAGCTACGACGACATGAAACATCCAATTTCAATCATATATTTGTCGTTAACTGTCGAAAAATCAATGATAATGATTAGCGAAAGTGTTAACAATTTTTTCCGATTCTTATGTAAATGCGTTCAAAATGAATACAAACAAACAACAAAACAGTAAAGAAATATATGAATATATGTATATCCATTACAATCGAAATAAGTAACATTAGCATATAAGTGAAAAAGAAAACAATTAATATAAAATATATATATGTATAAATGGCAAAATTTTAAAACAAATTTGTGTTCTTAATTATTTTTTACCTTTTTCCTCTGAAACTTAACCCACTTTTTTAAGCTGAATAATTTCGTTTTTCTTTAATTACTTTTGTTCTTTTTGGGGTTTAGGCGTTGCTTCAGTTCCATTTATTGGCGCAAAGGGGCGGTCTCCTCTTTGGAGCTCGGTCTCTCTTTTACTTCGGCATACATATGTAGCCCATTTCCGCACCCAGACTTACATAAGAACCTCTCTCCGTTCGCCCAACCCCTTTCCACAAAAACTGGGTGGCTGTTGGCTGCTGTTACGCATTTAGGTTAAGTAAACAGACGGCAACAAAGAAAAACAACAACGCATAGAGGGCCGTGGGCGGGGCGGAGCGAGGTGGCCAAACATAACAACAGCGAAAAGGAAAAAAAAGAGTTTTGCAGCCTGCCAAAGATACATAACAATAAATAAATGAATGTATCTTTATTGCATGAACGCGTGTAAATACATTGACACGAATTCTGAGTATTAATTGAAATGCTGCAGTCATCGCTATCGTTGGCTGTTAATTCACATGAATTTTGACATAAGGCTGAATACCAAAACAACAAAAAAAAACTATGTATGTATTATCTACAATTTGTATCTGTAGCTGTAACTGTGTGCGCGCTTGGCAACCGGGCAAAGAAGGCAGCACAAAAAAAAAATCAAGCATAAAAAAATGTGGCACACTTAAATACGACGTCGACGTCGCAGTCGCTGCGCAGTGTGAAAAAAAGTCCCCTGCCCTGCCACACTCATGGGCTCCCTACATACAATACATACATATACGCCAGCCATTTGCTGTACATAATGTGTATCCGAAAGATACAAAAAAACGCTTTCAATTTGAATGTGCTTAGAAGTGCGCGCGCGCAGTGAGAGAGCGAGAGAGCGCGAGCGTAGAAGTTTCGTTAAAAAGCTGTGAACTGCGGCAGCTCAAGCGACACACACAGCGTCACGTGTTCGTGTGCTGCTCGCTGTGTATGTATCTGTATTGGTTTTTTTTTATCGCTGTGTAGTTTTGCGTAGTGGCCATAGCAAAAGCTTTTTGTGGCGTACGTTAAGCTTGCGACGTTGTCAGCGACTGCGACTGCGGCTGAGTCAGCACCATTAGTTTGGGCACACATACATGCATACATATAATTTTCTGTATGCTGCTGGGCGAAGGCAATCATTATTTGTTTCTCTCTCTCTTATTCTGTATTCTTTCTAATGCGTTGTTGTTGCTGTGTTCTGCTTGAGGTTTTTTTTTCTTCTCATCTTGGCAACTTTACAGCGTTTTGTGTATGCGCATTGCGCATAACTGTTGTAGTTGTTGTTGTTGTTTTAGTTATACCCCCGCACCCGCAATAGCACACATCATTATTATTCGATTGCAATAGAAATGGACTTGCAAGTTGTTGGTCGAGCTTAAACCACATTTGCTGGTCGTCGGATCCCACGAAACCACACAAAACAAACTGGATTTCTTTCTTTTTTTTTCAACTGACACGCTCTCTACCTGTTTTTCTCAGTACGTATGTGTGTGTGTTTGTGTGTGTTTCTTCATCTCATGCCCAGCACACACACATACATATGTATGTACACTTTCGCGCTCTAGCTCACTCTGCGCACCCGTGTCGCTGCTGACCCAGTTTTCTAGGCACACCACTGCACTGGCCAAGTGGGTTTTGGCTTTCACACACACACACAAACACATACGTATATAGTACAACTAACTTTCTTGTGGCAGCTCTGCTCCCTTTCCACCCACACTTACAATTACAGCCGCACCCTTTGCCCTTTTGGCCCTATCCCCTTTGGCTCAACCCAGCAAACATGGCCGAAAACTTGGCGTCCAGTTTGCTTTGCTTACAAATTAAAAAGCATAATCTTATTAAATTGAAATGGCAAACGGAAATTATGAAAAAAAAGCTGAAAAGCAAATGCAGAAAACGAAATATGATTCAAATATTGCGACGTTTCCCTTTTTTGAAAAACGGATAAAGATGCATGTGCATATATATATATGCACAGCATAGGTAATTTGAATAGGTACAGTGGCTTAAAATTACTTTGTTATATTATATGTATGTATGTAAGCTTTGTGCTGCTCAAACAAAACTGTTTGACAATCATTTGCTCTAATGAGAATGGACTGGAATATTAATGCTAACTATGTCAAATATATGTATAATGTATGTATGTATGTGTATATAAGCGCTGCAGAGACTCAATTGCAACGCCATTCAAGCGTTGTGTGATAAAATAACAAAAAAAAACTTTAGAAATATTTGCGCTGCCAGCAAATTATAACATTCCATAAGATCAACTTACACAGAGTTCCAGTGCTTCCAGTTAAGCTCTGAAGCACTGCACAATGCATAAAACATATATTTACGATAAATGAAAATTGTTTATTTATCTGCAGCTACGCTTGATCGCAGCTTACTAACAACACAGCAGACAGAAAGCGAAAGAGACAGGCTTACGATATTGGCAAGCAGCGAATATCGTTTGTTTACTTTCTGCCATAGTTAGAGCTATCGATTGACGTTTGACAACTTTAAATTGAATGGAATTTGCTATAAATGCAATAAGAATATCTAATTGTGGCATTAGTTGTGTTAAGTGTCATATAACAAACGCTTATTCGAATAATTAAACTGACAATTAAGTGCAATTATATCTCCATGTGAATGTTTCTTGTTAAGTTTAATAGCATTGAACGCAATCCATGAGATTAGCACAGTTACCAGTGTTGCAAAACTCCATAAGTTGTGCAAATTAAGCCATTGCTACTTGAAGTTATCAATCACGCCTATTTGATAAACTGATTGATTGAGTTTTATTGCATTGAGCCTGTGACTGTGTCTGTGTCGGTTAATTGAATTCCCATTTTGCACCTGCATCTGCATCTGCAGCTCAACTCATATCAACTCAACAGTTTCTGTGTCTTTTATGAGCAAGAGAATTGACAGGAAATTGCGCTGCTGTCGTTGTCAATTGGCATTCAATTAAAAAACAAATTCCAACTCAAAGCAAATGTGCAAATTGACAAGTTGGCTCGAACAAAAGATACCCTTAGCATTCAGTATATTGTTTACTTTACTACAACTACCAGCTAGTCTCGCATACCCTTTAGCTTATTTTTTAATAGGTATTCACACAAAAAACTGTCATAAGAAGTGCATTTAGCTGTTTCGCATACGTTTTAATTGCATTACGCAACTCAAATGGACAACAAAAAAATACTAAGAACTAACACACACAAACACACACACAGCTTTAGGGTTTAGGGCTGAATATTGGCGTAGGGTCCAATGGCGGCAGCTCGAGCCATCAATGCTGGTATATTGGTCTGTTCGTAGTTGCCGCTAAAGTACTGTGCATAGGGGCCAGAAGCAAAGACGGCCACATCGTCGCCGCCATGCGTGTCCGCATTGAGAGGCACCATCGAGGGGCTCACATAGAGTGGATATTCGGTGTGCTGTTGGGTGATGTGTTTGCGACCCTCCATTTTGCTATAGGTGCCAGCATAGCCGGGTCCATTTGCATAGGATAGAATGTTATATGGCAGGTTATCGTCGGCCAGCTTGTTCGCCAAACCTGTTATGTCCTGTTCGCGTCTCTGTAAGGACCAATTAATGGGTTTTTTGGTATTGCTAACCAGGAATTTCAATTTGACTCTGTACTTACCGGATAACCGTTGACGGTGAGAACATGCGAATGGTCCGAGCTTACCACAATGAGCGTATCCTCTTCGGAGGTCATCTCGCGTGCCTTCTGCACAGCCCGAGCAAACTCGGCGGTATCCTCGAGCGAGCGACGAGCATAGTTCGAGTGATGTGCCATATCGATGCGTGCACCTTCGACAAACAAAAAGTAACCCTCATGATTGCGCTTGAGCACACGGATCGCTGCCTCCGTCAGTTCGGTCAGGGAGGGATCGGCCAGATGACTGTTCTTAGGGCTACGCTCCCGATCACCATCGTAGGGCAGATGACCGTTGGAAAAGAGACCAAGCAGATAGTCCGTGTTATCCAGATCGATCTCGGTCAGACCCTTGCGACTCCAGGCATAACTGGCCGAGACATTCTGCTTTTGCTTGTCCGCAAGCCAATCCTTGATAAGATTACGTCCATCCAGACGATAGCCCGGATAGCCAGCCTCATCACGCGCCGTATTGTTGATGAAGTTCTGTCTGCCGCCACCCAAAATGACCTTCAGCCGCTTGCCCACATCCCATTCAACCAGCTGGCGCGCAATGTCTATGCTCTCCTCGGGATTACACTTGGACTCAATTACCTCCGCATCGTTCTCCCAGTTGCGATCAGAGATGTGAGCATAGATGCCAGCTGGCGAGGCATGTGTAACACGTGCACTTGTCACAAAGCCAGCATCTTTGCCCGCATCCTGCGCCCACTTGGCAATGCTATCCACCTGATCCTCCGCATTGTAGGCCGCCTTGCAATCGTAACGTGGCACATTTGCATTCACACCAATCGTACCATAGTTGCCCTTCACTCCACCCAAGTATGCGGTGGAGGTGCAAGCGGAATCTGCCACCTGACGATTGACGCAGTACGTCTTGGCCAGACCTGTGTATGGGAACTGCTCAAAGTACACCTTCTCCGAGCTGTCGCCCAGCAGATCTCGTGTGGCCGTTATCGTGTGGATGGACATGCCATCCCCCAGGAAGAGTATCACATTCTTTGCCTTCTTTGTGTGCGCCAGCTCCAAAGCGGCCAACTTGGCAGCCAACGTATTCTGAGCATTATCACGCCAGTAGCTGCTCTCCATCTCCTTCTCATACTTAACAGCCGGCGATAGACCCTTCAAAGTGGAGCGTGCATGTTGATGAACTGAAATGTATTCAAAAGGGACAATTTGTCATACTAATTCCTGGACGTACTGATTTATTAAACAATTAGTTATTGTTATTGCTTATCAGCATTGAATACTTATCAATGGACGTAAATTAACAATTGATTGTCAAAATCTACACTGGTCATGTGCTTATCACCTTGACCATATCGCCACGATAAGCATTGTATAATGTTAAGTTTTAAATCGAGTTAAGAACTGATTTCCACATGCTAAAATTCCATTATTTCCGCTTACACTCAAGTAAAGGAAATTTACCCGTTAGGGTTTTAGACATAATATCGTATAAGGGTTGACCTTAAACCTGCCTCTTATGTTTGATATATGAAAATAAATAAATCCTTCAGTTGGTAGATAAGTTTCTAGCACTTGTCAAGATCCACTTGATAAAAAGTTTTGTCTTAGATCTATAACTAATATCTAACCTTAACTTTACCCACCTCTCTGTGCATTGACAGTCGCCAGGACTAGAAAGCTTGCCAGCAGCAGGCGCTGCAGTCGAATATTGTTGCCCATTTCTCTACGGTTCTGTTGTGTGCCAAGATCAAGAAACGTAAGTGCACTGAGAATGGTGTTCGACACATGTTGGTCGCTTCGTACAGCTCAACTAATCTTGGCACGGTTCAGAAATCTAATCAGTATTTCTAGGTAATCTCAAATGCTAAAATCAAATCGCCAAACACTTTATGGCTAGCTAAATTATTTAGTGTTGTACACATGTCCAGAGGGGCTAGCTCACGTGTTTACAATTGGCCTTAACTGGAGCGAGATCAACAATATTGCTTGCATTTTAAGCTCGTTACGTATACGTAACGTATGCTGCTGACTGTTGGCCAGTTTACAGTGCTGTTACGGCCTGCTGGCCGGTTTATGTCATCAGTGGCCGTAGGCGCTTCTAATCAACCAGCACACATAAGAGTCCTTTTCACTTTGTGTTGTTGTCTTTGTTGTTGCTGTTTGGCTCGTTATAGAACGCTCTTTGACGTCATTTTGATTAGCACTGGCGTTGTTTTTTTCCTGTTGCTTTTGTCAAGGAAATGGACCTAAAGCAAATGTTAAGTTTAAGCTTATACTATCCAACTAGTTTCAGCCGAATAAATGTAAAGTTTTTGTTTACTTTTAACACAATTAGATTATATATTTGCTTTCGTAAAGAGATCATACTTTGATATGCACTTTCAAAAGGAATTAAACTTGCAAAAGACACACACGTTGAGGTTGTGGTAATAGAGTGCTGCATACTTTCAGGACAAATTATTAAGTGTAAAGTGCCCCCTGAGTAAATCCAAGTCAATCTTGTGGCGCCATTTTACGCTCTGCCTGTGTGTTTGAGTGTGTGTGTGTGTGTGAGGATGACGACAACGACCCACATAACTGTTTGTTTTGTTTGCTAAAGTATTGTCTTGGCCAGCGCCACAATGGAGCCCGTAAACTTGATGACCTGCACCGAGAATGAAAGAAAAACAGAAGTTTGAGGCTCTTTGGAGCGTAAATAAGAGCATAACCGTTGTATACCGCTGTGAAAACGGGCAGCGAGGGTGCAAAGAATGGCACCTCAACGGTAACGGGTCTCTGGGCGCGCAATATGAGCAGATAGACACGTTGACGCACCTCGCGATTCCACTGATACCAATGGCTATTGTATGCAGCCTCGCCCAGTTCCAGGCTCTGCAAGCAAGATATATATATAACTTATTTGGATCGATACACGCAGACTTCAGCTTACCGCTGTTGACATTTCCGTGCCGCCATAACAGTAAAGGTACAGACAGGAGCTAACGGTGCCAGCATAAACCACATAACGTACAATATTATAGCCAGAAAACTATGAAGAAATCGTTTTCGATTACAGCTCTTAACTCTGGGAAAATATACATGCTTACCAGCAGTATATCGATAACGCTTGTAGCTATGACCAAACTTGACGATAAAAACTGTGCAAAAGTCGGTGCGGCCATTATCGCTGAGAAACGTTGAACAATGTCAAAAATTTCATTGTGTCGATCTATAATCTTTTTAAGCTGCCTGCAGCACATCTCGCACTCACGTGGACTGGGATCTAGTTAGGGAAAACTCTTCAAAAAAACAACTACGACTTAAAAAAAGTGGTTTGTACTTCACCTTGAACCGGTTTCAGGACAAGCTGTATATCCATTTGAAGTGCCTTGAGCAGAAAGGTAACATAGAGTGTGAAACTAAAGAAGAAACCATCTGTGGCCACAAAAGCATAAACCGTAACCTGTCCACTCCACGTCGAGTAGATAAAGGCCAAGGGATACCAGGGCATACGATGAGCAAAAGATGGAAAACTGTTCAGAGAGTAGATATAAATCTAGACCAAAATAAACAGGGTTCAACTTACAGCATTCTAAATGGCAAATCGTACTTAAAGGGCAGCTCACGACGCCTCCACATCTCCCACAGGGAGCGCAGCACATAGCCGGCCGTGTTGATGCAGCCCAGCGTAAAGATCAACATGCCCAACAATGTGGCCATGCGATAATAGCTGCGCTTAATCTTCACCCGCTCCTCGGCACACTGCTGTTCCGTTAGCTGGCGTATGCGTTGCATCAAAGAAGCAACCTCGACGCGACTGCGCCACATGCAGGCCATCTTGAAGAGCGTTGTGAAACTGCAGGCCAGTGGACAGAATGCATCCATGGCATCGACGGGACTGCTGCGTATGTAGTGCCAGCCAAAGTTAAACTCTGCCTGGCAACAATGTGCCAGATTGACAAAGTTAAACAGCAACCAGGCCAGAGTCCATTTTGAAGGCGCTTGCTCAAAGCGCAAACCGAGCAAACTAAATGAATATCTGGTCACAAAGAACAGATGCTTTGCCAGCGGATAGTTGCTGCTTAAATACTGTGGATACATTGCGTTTAACTAATTGAATTTGTTCCAAGGGATTTCAGTATTTATACAGTGTTTTGGGACGGCTCAATTGGTCGTAATAATATGATAGCTCAATCTAATTAGACGCATTATTTTGATACGTGTTCGGCATATTAAATCATTTAATTGATATCCTGGCAAGGAGTCGAACACTTGTAATTGTTGGGTGTCGAATTAATTATACGTAAACAAATGTAAAGTTATTATTCGATACGAAAGGTGTCTTTAAGGATTAAACTGTTCCATAGAAAGCTTCCAACAAAGAGTAAAAAAAAATGCTTTGATTTCCGCAAACAATTTTGTCAATTGAGGCGCATGTTTCGGTGCATAAGTCTGCAGGTTCTTGAACCCTGAATACTAAAAAGTAATATCAACAAACCGATATATATATATAAGAAAGAAATGTTTGCTCGATGACGTCTGTGGGCCAATTAGAATTTTAAATCGAGCTACACGAGCAAACGGAATCACAAATAATGCTACAAAGCGCCAATATATATATATATAGGTCACTATGTTTTTGTCTTCTTTGTTGCCGTTCTGCTTGAATTCTTTGCGTATGAGCGATTTTTTGCATACATACTTTTTTTTTGTTGTGCATATCAATTTGGGTAAAAGCAATTTATGCATGCAGCTCTCGAAAAGAAACTCAGCGAACAAACAAAAGAAATTACGATTTTTATATATGCAACTATAACTTGTTGAGTTTCTTGTTTTTCGTTAAGTGATTAATTAACGCTCAGCTTTAACTTAAAACTAGAATTTTTTGCTGTCATTATACTCAAAGCAGCAGCAGCCAGACACAAAACTCATTTTAATTAATTCCCTAGGAGTTTATGGCCTGCGTATACGTAATCTGAAGACATCATATTGATTTTACTTAACTTCATTATTTTGAGCAGCCAGCTGTGCAAAAGATGTTGCCTAAATATCGATTTAAGCATATCAGCGTGTACTTGCTGCTGATATCATCGCTGGCAAAAAAAAAAGTAGCAAGCTCTACGTTAGCTACCCCCAAAAAGCCATGCACAATCTGCGAGTCGCCATTCTGTTTGAGCTTTATGACAACAAACAAATAAACGAACTTACTAACGCACAACAACCCTCGCATGTTTCGCATTCTCTGAATGCTTTTACATGTTTTGTTGGGGTTGCCAAGTACATGACACACCCTGTGTGCTTAATTTAGTCAGGCAAGAAGAAACGCCGCAGCTGGAATGGCTATGCCTGGAAATGAATTGTATTGTGTAATGTCCTTTTGCTGCTGTTGTTGCTGCTTTTGACGCTGATGATCCTGCTGCCAAAAGCAAAACGTGGCAAGTGGCATGCGGCAAGCGGCAAGTGGATATAGGCGCGACGAGAGTCGTGCGCTCTAAAACCAAGCAATCAGGCCAACGTGTCATGAGAGGAAAACTCAACTCGGCCAGCGTTGAAAACCAGTTTTCGGCTTACCCTGTAACCTTTTCTTAATGCATTAAATGGGGTATATTCATTTCACTCTTCGTCAAGTCGAGTTTTCACTCCCAACTTAACGACGAGTTGCAACTTAAAGCTAGGGCATATTGTAGTCCTTGCACTTTTCTTCTCTTTTTTAAATGTGCTCGTTCTTGTGCCCCACTTTGGCATGGAAAAGCGAGAAAAGCGAAAAGAAACGCGCAACCAGAAATCAAGTTTTTCCTCCCGCTTGCTGCAGTCATTTTTAAGTTGAAGTTGAGTCACGACCAACATTCGGGCTTTTTGGAGTTTCGGTTTTCGAGTTTCGAGTCTCGTGCTGGTGGGGTAAACAGGTTGATTTGGCCATTAGCCAAATGGAGTTTCACACGCTTCCAACTTGGCCCATCTGCTACTGCGTTCCAGCTTGTTCAATTATTAAAACTCACTTCAATTTTGCACTGCTTGATTTTTTTATTTTTTTTGGCCAATTTTTGTCATCATTTTTAATACATAAATATTAAATGTGTGTTTTACGCGAGGGTGTCATAAATCTACTTGGGATTTTTATCTCTCTCTTTATATATATATATATATATATATATCAGTCAGTTGGCACATGATTTTAGTGACATTTTGCTATCCACATGACCCACATATGTCGCTAGTTGTGGATGGTTGTTTGCAACAAGGGGGGGGGGGGGGGGGGGGGGAAGAGGCGCCGACAGCCCTCATGTTTATGTTCATTGCGATAAGCGACAAGCGACTAGAAGCAAAAATGTCTTTTTCAATTTAGTCACTATTTACATATATATATAATAACTATTAACCATTTGAGTTAAAAGCTTTATGGCAAAACTTTTCCGTGTTAGCCTTTAAAGAATAAAAAAAGCTTCATTTCAATTGCAATGCTGTCATAGAGAAGAACAATTTTAATTTGCAATATGGCGTTAATTATAATTAAAACTATTAAGCTAAACAACAACAATAATATCGTATAAATACCAAAAGCCAGCTACAGGGCCATCTGTCTATATATATATATATATATACTATGAATACGTACACAGATCAAACATGACACAATACAATATGGTGTGCACTTGATGCTCTTCGCTTTGCTCTTTTTTTGTTTTGCCATTGCCGACAGTAAATTTAGTTTGTTTCTCAAATGACTGCATATAGCATTGAGGCATACTGACAGTTTTAGAGTCACTAATCACAGCTCTCCAACTGTAAACAGAGCATTGCCCAGTCCGTTAAGTCACAATCAAGAGATCTGGTTAGAGCGCTTCTATATAGTATATTATAGCTTCCTATATGTATGTAGCTGATGTTGCGGTCAATAGTGCACGACATAATTGCTGATTGAATGAGGCTGTCAACTGACGTCAGCCCTCCGACTGATTAATAGCAATTAGCGTGGCTACAAATACAGCACACACATATGTATATTAACTATATATATATATACTTTACTTGCCTAGAGGTACTTAAAGGCTATGTCTAGCATATGTTTATAGATGCACTGTGAAAAAGTATTTCTAAAAGTAGTTTGGTGTTTGTATCGATTGCAAGGACTACTTTTCGCTCAGTGTACAAACACATTACTTAACATTAATGTAAGCTATGCAATTGCAAAACGAAAGCACGCAAACAGGCGACAAGTCACGCCAGCAATTCATCTAGTATATATATATATATATATACATATTATCGTAAAAGTAATGTACATAGTTCTCAGACATTTCACTCTCGACTAGGAACTGGGCACATAGCCTCAACTCCCAGTTCTTGGCTTGTGGTTTCTGGCGCCATAATTCTGCTGTTGACGGCACTCGCATGTCGCTGGCAATTCGACAAATGGCTTCAAAACTGGCGCAAGAATCGCATAAAATTTTAACAACTTTTCAACTAACTGCGGGAAAGATTCTCGCGTGTTCAACAATGTTGAATTTTAATCAAAATGTTCTCCAACTCTTTACAAAACTTGTTGACCGTTTTGGTTTTCTTTTTAACAGATTTGAAAGGATTTTGTTTCCGCTTTTAACTTGATTTGCGGGATCATTTTTCTTATAAGGAAAAGTTCCTGATTTATCAAACATGAGTAAAACATACATTTTAATACTTAATTTACTTATTCTTACTTAAGAATATTATCTTAATTTATTGTATAGCATCTTTTCTTCAAATTCTTACATTCTCTTACCAATCAACATCATCTTTACGTTCTTTCCTATTACTACGACTATTCAGTTAACCCATTCGTTTAGATTGAAACAGATTAACGTGAGTATTCGAAAGTTCTGAGCAGTTTGTTGGAGGAAGATTATCTGTAGACAATTTCTAAGCTACATTTTATTTAAGAACATCCAAAGACAGTATAAGTTCTAACCACAAACTTCTTAAGTTTTTTTTAAGCAGTAGGCTCTTTAAAAAATAATTTAAACTCTGTTTAAGTAAACAAACTCAAACAATTTTCTATCAGAACTTGGCGTTTATACTTACCATAACTTATTCTGTACTTAAAGGAAGTTAAAAACTTACTTTTAGCCATCGAAAAAATAATTTCAAAGCATTATACTTGATATTGGTGAGTCTCTCAGCTACAAACTAACTAATTAACTCTTAGTCCTAACAATTAGTTGCTTCGTTTTCGGTTGTTATTAGTTGACAAATTCCAATGTTCACAAAATGTTATACTTTGCTAAATTTAGACTTAATTGAATCTAAACAAAGGCGAAAACATATTAACTTGATAGTATTACAACGGGTGGTATACTTAATTAAAAAAGACCAAATCGTAGCTGGGTTTTTTTTTATCTAATGAAAAGCATATGGTCTTTTTGTTAGATTAAATACATGTTAACCTAATATAATACCCAATTGAAAGTGGGCTCAAATAATTAAAACTCATGTAAGAAATTGCCAATATCACATTTGTTTGGGTCTTAAGTTGCTTCCTTATCAGTTCGATATGAAGCTACATACATACAATATATGTACGATCTTCTTGTCATAGCGTTTTTTGCCTTTCTTCGCAATAAAAGGGCAAACGCGAAACTGCAATGTGGCAGAGTTTGTTACATTTCAAGTGCTTTGTTATTGACTGGAGAATATAAGAATGGCTAAGACCATAAATACCGTTACGTTGTGCGCCTTGCTCGTATGCTGCGCCTTGGCTAGCTCCGTTTGTGGCGCCAACAACTATCTGTGGGGCGAGATTGGACCCGATGACTATCATCTGGCCAAGGATACCGTCTCGAAGGCCTTCTTTGTCGGTCTGGTGCAGCATAAGAAATATGTCTTTAAGCAAAAGGTGCGTTTCTAGTCTTAAGTCTTTGTTGGCCATTAATGTTACTATTCGATCATTTCTAGAATAATCTTGAGGCTTTGACAATCACGGCCATTAAGGTGACCGATAAGAAGAAGAGCAATGGTGCCACAGCCGTTTTGGTTGCAGGTGGTCCTGGTTCAAAGGGCGCCACCATTGAGTTTACCTCGGAGCGTGGATATGGCATTAAGGATCTGGTTGAGATATGGGGACGATGAGTGTGGTCTAACAAGCCTAAAAGTATACTGATCTGTTTTAATTTAAACTTAAATAAAAACACATTTGCATTTCTAAACTTTTTTTCACTGTGTAATATATTTTCGATCTTGTTTTTGTATTTTTGGGAATAACTGGTTGCTTGAATCTACAGTTTGCTGGCCATCTAATCCGATTTGTCAAAGTCTAGACGTTGGCTATAATCGTATATTTGTGTTTATTCTACAGCCATACTACGTATTGCATGATCCCACAGTCAACACACACACGCAGGGAGAGGCACTCGAAACCGCACAGAGCACAACTCGTCGCTTCAAGGCCAACTTCTTATTAAATGCCAAATTTGTTAGCGTCCGTTGTGTTAGAATAGAAACTACAGCTAAAAGCTACAGAGAGCTTTTTTGTTGTTTTTGTGAAATACAGTAAAAAGCAGGATTATTATTACGAGTCTCGATCGTATTGTGGGTTTTTTGGTTACTTGGCGAAGAGAGGCCTTCAATTCGAATACTTGACGTCATCATGTGTCATGGTTCATTGAAGTTGTCGTCATTGAGCGGCAAATATGTAAATATCTATTGCTACAAAATGGCGTCATCTCGCGCTCTCGCTCGCTCTCTCTCTCTCTCTTGCTGTAAAACTTGAAAAGCTGCGCTTTTGCTAATGAGCCTGAGTTACTGAGATATAGTACATACTTATTAGTTATATATATATATATATATATACACAGAATCTCTTTGTGTGTATCTTTCTAGCTGTTAATTTATTAAGTTAAGTTGCTGGCCAACCAAGGTCAGCCAAGTCATTCTCACAACAAACTTTGTTGCAAAATTCTCCAAGCTTGAATGCAATAACACATACATATATCAAACGTTTAATTAGACATGACTAAAGTCTATATGGCAATAGAAATAAACGATATTGTATGTACGTGATTTCATGGCAACTAGTTTGCTTTGTTTTTTTGCTTTTAAAGTATATTGTTTATGTACTGGTACATCCGTTTATAAAGTAATTTTAACTGAACTGCAGTAATGGATATTTAACTAATAACAATAAAGTGTTCTTTATTTCAATGCCAACACTTTATGTACTCTATGTGAACTTGGTTCCAATCGAATGCTTGTTGTAATGAGCTGCGTACATAGTTTGTCCCATGATTATAAGCTAGGTATTTACCCTAAAAGCCTTAGACAAAGCACTTTATATAATTTATAAATAATTTCAACAGGAAAATTGCATCACCAGCACCAAATAACAGGCAACCACAACAACAACAGCAATCAAAAACAATAGAAACTTACTCAAACAAATGCATTATCTATACAATACCGCATTTATCTTTACTTAGTCATTGTACAAATTGCTTGGGAATATAAATTGCTTTTTTTTTTGAGGGCGTTATATATATAAATATATACATATGCAGTCTACGCCTCTGTTGTAATAATATGACCGACAGACTTGGCCACATGATCAACGATCCGTTGGGCGCAACATCCACCACTTACCACTTACATACTTATACACACACACACACACACGCGCGCACTTGTATGTGAATTTAGCTGTAAAACACCCTTAAAGCAGCAAAGGAATTAGAAAACAAATTCTAATTCGATTTAGTGTCAGCGTCACTTTGCTAATTGGACCTTGTGCCAGGTGTTTTTTTTCGTGTCCTCCATTTGATTTTTTAATCAGCTTGTGAGAGCAATAAAAACGGCGCTCTCTTTGAAAAGTAGAAAATAATTATTTCCTTCATTTCATTTCACCCATTGTACAGTTTTATTTTATTATACACACACACACATACATGTAGATGCCTGTGTGTATGTGTACATGTCTCATTGACTGACTTAGCAACAAAACAACAAAAACAGACTGCGGACTCGACTGTTTGTTCTGTTCATAGTGAATCGTAACGGTTTCACTCGTTTGCGTTGCCAGCAGCTCTCGCGTTCGTGAAAAAAATAAAGCGTACACCATTTGATAAAGCCCATGTGTGCGAGAGAGAGAGCTAGAAATATGCATGAGTGTGTTTTTCTTTTTTTTTCGTGTGGGGAATGATAAAATGTGTAAAAATATAGGAAACGTTTCCAAAAGCTGTTGTTTCAAAATAAGTACAAATAAAAAAACATCATTTATTAAACAATTCATGTTGAGGGGTTTAAAATAATTACATTCATGTACATATATATATTTTTATTGCAAACTTAAGAATTACACACTGTTTATTTAATAAAAATAGAATATCACTTTTATGTTTCACAATTTTGAGAAATTCAATTGACGATCTCTAACATGTTGATACGCCCGCAATTTGTATAGGAGAGAGAAAAAGACTGACTATTTAAAAAACACAGTGAGTCCCCGTCTCGCTCCCACATAGGTTGCAGTACGTTGATAAATGTCGCTCACAGCAGCAAGCAGGCAGGCCACCAATTATGTGGAAAAAAACTTGTAAAACAAATACACGGGAAAAAGCACGAGAGTAAAACACGCGCGAGCGAACGAAAATAAGAAAAAAAAATTCCATTAGATTTCTGTTGTAACGCTCTTTGGCATATGTACGAAGCTTGCGACGCTAAAACGCGGCCAACTTTGTTCGCTGTGCAGCTGCAAATGGCGCGAGCAAACACAAAGCAACTGCCAAAAGCAACCCACAAGCGAAACTCGACGAAACAACGAAAACTTAACGAACGAACGTAGACGAATGCGCTTCGTTAGAATTCGCGTATGTTGGTATGTGTATACATGCGTGAATGTTTGTATGAGTGTGTGTGTGTGTGTGTGTGTGTGTGTGTGTGTGTGTGTGTGTGTGTGTGTGTGTGTGTGTGTGTGTGTGTGTGTGTGTGTGTGTGTGTGTGTGTGTGTGTCTGTTAGTGTTTCATAAATTATGACGTTTGCCCGAAGCTTTTTTCTCTTTACGAATTTAGGTGAAGAAATATATAATCAAGTACACATTAACAAACGCTCACACACACACATGTACATATAGTTTCCAGACTTGCCGTCATCCGATAATGTAAAAGCACATGCAAAGGCCATTCAAACATGTCGGAATAAATGTGTTTAATCAAACGAGCAAGCGAGATGGCAACTCTTCTTTTTTTTTTTTTTTTGCTCCCTTTACTCTCTGCGCCATTTGCAAGTTGCGTAATTGTCGCTCGATTCAGAAAATGTGTCATTCAAGTTCCTGGTTCTCAGAAGCAGCCGCTATTTGTCTTTCGTCCAAAATACGTCACCTCTCTCTTTCGTTTGTCTTCTATATTATTTTATTTACTTATTTTGTTTTATGGGTCTTCTTGTTTGCAGAAAAAATGCGCGCGAGTTTACGTAATGCGCGGGCTTTTATTTCTCAGAATATTGTATTGTACACGTTTTTATTATTTTTTTATCTCGTTAAATATTTGTTCTTATATTGCTCACATGATACACATGGTGTACAATTGTTCACATGCACATACACGTATACGTTTAGTCTTCTTGGCAAAGTTCACTAGAAAAAACCACCACCAATAAAGCGCCGCGCCACTGAACCACAACCACCACCAACCGTTGTCGCGCCACACACT
The DNA here is from genome assembly GCA_035044725.1 of Scaptomyza caliginosa. Taxonomy (NCBI): domain Eukaryota; kingdom Metazoa; phylum Arthropoda; class Insecta; order Diptera; family Drosophilidae; genus Scaptomyza; species Scaptomyza caliginosa. The sequence continues at coordinate 338,652 of JAWNNR010000716.1, forward strand.
ATTTGACTATTTTCGACGTTAGCAACAACGAATTCTAAATATTTCATTTTTTGTGCTCTCCTTTGGTTTTAATATTTTTTTTTTTCACTTGATTGTATTTGGGTGAAGCGCCGCAAGCGCACAACGAACCGCACGGTCCAACGTTCAACGCACGAATGAATCGACAACGACGCCAGCGAGAGCAACACGGCGACAAACCAGTTTTATATAAGCCCGCGCGCGCAAGTACAGTAAATATAAGCAACACATATATACAAAGGCATGTATGTATGTATGATTCTGTGACGTGTCTGTGTGTGAGTAAGCGAGCGTGTACGAGCTTCGTGAAAGCTCTTTTGCGATTGTACATAGGCTGGGAATATGTGTTCGTGTGTTGGTGTAGTTTTGTCGTTGACACACATTCAATTTGTAGTTGCTGCTCATTTTAGTGCTTACATTTTTTTTATCGTGCTATGTTTGCAGCTTTGTAGTTTTGTGTAGCTTTGGGTCTGTCGACGCGCCACTTGGCTGCAAAATGTTCGACTTTGACGCAATGAAAAGATTCGTATCAAAGCGAAGACTGACTTTATGCTTAGATAAATTGCAAAGATAACTTCGCCCAAGTAGAGGGAGAGAGAGAGAAACGAAGTGGAGGCGTATGCAAAATGTATGATGATGAGAAACCACAAAAATTTAATTAGAAAACGTGAGCACTTCGGAGCGGTGTGGTAGAAAGTGTGCCAGCAAGAGACTCTGATTAGTTTACTGGCCGCAGGAAGCACTCAGCATACGACACAAACATACAAACACACATTTGTGGTACGGTGTGTGTGTGTGTGTGTGAAAAAGTGTGTCATCACTTGGCACAACTAGCAAACTTGTTATTTACAGCAGCGCTCAACTTAACGAAAGGCAGGCAATAGCAGCTTTGCTTATTATTTGTTGTTTGTTTTTTTTTTTTTGCAGCATGTGCAATTTTACTTTGCTTCTTATTCTTTGTGCTCACTTCTTGAAGAGCCTAACACATTGCACATGTTTACTTACACATACACACAGAGAAACAAACTAAGCTTTTGTATGCGCGCTAAGTGCAAACTAGAAACTGAAACTGGGTTATTGGTGCAAATGCGCGCGCGTTTTTTCTCTTATTTTTTTTTAACGACTAACCTGCTGTTGCTGCTCGCTTTCAGTTGTGCGCTGTTAGTGTTGCCTTCGTTGAGTTTTTTTTTTGCTAGTGTTGTTTGTGCACTTGTCAATGCGAAAATCTACAGCTGCAGCTGCAAACGTCAAGTGGGCGGAAATTGCATCAAGTGACTAATTTTCTTTGTTGTTGTTTGCGTTTTTGCATCTTATTATTGTGCTGTGCTCGTCTGTGTTTACAATGATGACGACATCAGCAACAAGAGAAACGAAATCAAACCAGTTTCAAAAAAATTTTGTTTTTTTTTTGGCGATGACGCCACAGCTGCGTTTGTTATTGTTGATGTTGCTTATAGTGCGTTTTATGGTGAACAATTTTAAAAGCCACGCACACAGCACACACTCGTCATAAATGAAAGAAAGCTGCCAAAGCATTAACTTAATGTTTGCCCCCTAAGACCTTCCCTTCCTCCCCTTGCCCTTGCTTTGACTTCAATGTGCATGTTTTTGTTTTTATTTTTTATAGCTTTCTGGCTGCTTCTTCGTCTTTCGTCTTTTGCCGCCTTTTACGAGCGAAACGTGTGTTGCATGTGATTTCATTAAGTTTCCAGTCTTACTCTCTTCTTCTTTCTATCTCTTCCCCCACCATCTTTTTCTTGTGTTGACCACACAAAACGGGCCGCTTCCAAAAGACAAAAGAAATCATTTTGTGGGCCAAAAGTTAATGCGCTACAAGCACGATCGCATTTGGATCCGCAGCTAAAAAGCAATCTTTTAATTTCAATCTACACGCAACATCTGCTACGCCCACTTACCCCTACTCCTATTGTTTAGCTGAAAAGCTCTTTGCTTTGGCAAACAAGATGACGGAAAGGGAAATTTTGTTAGGGAAATAAAATGGGATTTTTTTTTGGTGTTATGTTATTAGTGAACTTAGACTAGAATATTACTCCTTAAGGCTATACTTGACCTATAAACAATATTTTCTGATTAGATATTACTTCTTTATCTATTTTAAACCAATTCCAAACGTGACCTATATGCAGTTCTAATAAACATTTCCTGTTTCTCACCATAGTAACTATTTCATTTTAGAAAGTTTTTTTTTTCAGAGTTCTTTTGTTGTACCTCAATTCAGGTTGTCACATCAGCTGTCAGAACATAAAAATTAATGCTATTCATCCTATGTATATATAATTACATATATGATACAGTGTGTCAGTAGCTTTTGTTGCTCAGTTGACTTTTCCCCAATGATAACTGTCATCAGTACAACAACAAACAACAAAAAGCACAATAATAAAACTGAAAACATGTTTTTGTGCACGTCCGTTCGGTTTTAATTGAGCTTCTCTCTAGTTCTAGTCGAATGAGTGCCACACACACAGGCACACATTTATCTAAGTGTACTTTCAAAGCTTTGGGAAGTTTAGAACTGGCTTTATGTGTGAGCTTAGCTTTGCACATTGCGCTTTTGAACTTTAAAATTCTAATATCGCTATTGTATATACACAAGCGAGTGAGAGGAAGAGCGAAAGAGAGAGAGGGAGAGTAATAAGTGTATACCATTTGTATATTATTAAACAACTGGAAAACCTTGAAATGTGCACGAGTGACTAATTAGACAAGGAAGAGAACTTGTTTTTAGGTTCAAATTCCAATTATTGCACTAAACTTTGAAAACAAATAATAGAACTTGATATCTATAAACTATGTATGTACATATGTATAATACTTACAGTTAGTTTACTTCATTCTCTTCCATTGCAAAGTCTTATGGGAAATTCCATAATCGTGATATTATTCCAGTATACATTTTTTTTTTGGTTATGGTTTTTTTTTGTCAAAAAATGTTTACAATTGAACAGTCCAGTATTTGTTTTGCTATTTGTAAGCATTTTTCTATAACTGTTTATCACGATTAGGGATCTTCGCATAAATATGGGCACTTGATATTAATTTAGTTTGAGTGCTAAGCGTTGAGCGTTTACCGTTTGCCTTGCTAGAAACTTGAATGACTAAACCCAAACAGTTGAGCAGAGTTGATAGCTGATTGTTGAGCAGCAGCAGCAAAAGAAATTTCGTTTTTCCAGCTGTTGGAATACGCGCGTCGTCTTATGCCAGCGAATTATCATTGGCGAATGTGGCGCTGGCTTTTTTGCCTACCGACTGCGACCCATCCAGTTTTCAACCAAAAATGCGTTCCATATAAATTTGTTTGTACATATGTACACGACTGTATGTATGTATGGTTCGTATGGTTCTGTTCTTGTGCTTTTATATGCAGTTGTCTTACATACACACATGTGTGTGTATGTGTACATACTATTTATCTTTATACAATGACGCTTTTATGTGTATATTCACTGTCGCTGCTGCTGCTGCTGCTGGTGTAGGGGAAGCCAGTGTAGGTCAACGAGAGACAAACAGAGCTCCACACAATGCTTCGGGTGTCGCTGTTGCTGTCGACGTTGACGTTGACGCCGCTGTCGTTGTCACGCAGCTTTTAAGCTCGCTTAGACAAACGCAAAATGTCTGCATTGGCATTTCTTGCTTATTGGATGGACTAAAGTCGCCGAAAGCGTTTCAGGCTCATCAACAGCAAGAGTGCGCTGTTTATTCTTTTTTTCCATGCTGGACATGTGCCGTTATCACAGCAAATTGCGTTGCTGTTGGCTTCCTCTTTGCATGAAAATTGCGCAGCTGCTGCGGAAAAGCAAACATACACATTGCTGCGCAGTTAGCGTCTTTGATAATGTAACAAACACTTGAGAGGGGTATAACCAAGCAGTATACAGAGTTACTTCATGTGTATGTGTATGTATGTATGTATTTGGCACACTGTACAAAAGCTGCTTGTTTCCGCTTTGAATTTGATTTAGTGGGAACTAAACGCTTATCAGTTTATGCGGAATTTCAGCGCATTTTGTGTTGCCAAGCCAAGGTTCGACCTAGTGTTCTGATATTTTTTTCTCTCTTGTTGCTGCCAATGCATTTGCATGTTCTTGACTTCATTCCCTCTTTTATTTTTTTTACTCACTCTCTTCTACCTTCAACTCCCCTTGTAAAACTTATCTAACGTTTCGCTTTGCTGCAACCCTCGTACGCTACGAGCCCCTGGCATTTTTGCTACTGCGCATGTTCTCTTCACATTCTTTTTTCGTCCTTTTGTTGTTGTTGTGCTTTGTGTGTCGCATTTTCAGTATGTATGCAGTTTCTTTGTTCGTCTTCATTACTACCTGAAGGAATTTCCATTTGATATGACAACTTTGCCCATATTGTAACTATTGCGTCTTATCAACCGAACATTGCAATCGCTATAGCTTACGAAGAACACAAAAAAAGACATTTAAGTGTAGAGTCATAGGGTGGAAAATGCTTCTGTGTGTGTGAGTGTGTGTTGGGTATCGCTTAATGATTTTCCGGTAGCTGGTCCTTGATAGCCACTCATGACCATTTCCATTCAAAATAAGTTGAGCTATTCGAGCTTATTCGAGTCATTGAATGCAACAAATTGTTGCATTTAATTAGCATACATTTTAGTTAACAAACTTTCAATAACAGGTAGCCATTTACCAAGACCCATGAGAGGGCATGGTATATTTTATATCTTGTTTATATCATTAATGTTGCCTTTGAAGAGGAACTTTGAACAATTATGCATAACAAAGCAGGAAAAACCTGCACAACAAAGACAAATTATTAAGGAAACTTTTTCTTTTTCAGATTTGCCATAGCTTAAAAGAAATAAGGCAATTCCCCAAACTAAAATCGTTGCTTAGAATATCTTTTAGAGTATATTGTTATATAGAAATAAACGTTTTAAGCTTAAGATAAACATCAAACAATCTACCTTAAAGTTATCTTACAAAATTCTAATGTTTATCTACAGCAAGAATTTAATTAAACTGTATTCATCCATTCTTCACATCTATCTTAATACCAATTAGTATCTTAAGCCAAACCCCGAACTCAACAAAATTTGTACTTAATTGGTAACCAAAGACGAAAAAATAAATGGAAATTCTATAATGAAAACCAAAATTAAAAAGTATTCAAGTTGCAAAGTATGAGATTTCCAAAATGCGTTTAGTTCATTAGCGTTTAAAAAACAAAGACGTCAATAACGATGATGAAAACGAAGCAGAAGTGGAAGTAGAAGTCGAAGGTAGTCGCTTTTAGGGTAGTCGCGTCAGGTAGTCGCCGCTTAAAAGGTTTTCTCAATAGCAAAAAAAATCAAAGAAGAAAAAAAGTAAGTAAAAGACAGTAAATTGAAACGCGGCACATGGGAAAAATATAAAACATTTGTATGTGGAAGAAGGTCAAACTGCAATGCGCATCCGTATCCGTATTTTTTTTTTTAGCCTCTTTGTATCATTTGGCTTTGAAGGCTTACTTTCCTCCCCTTCCCCTTGCACACATAAAAAGTTACTTTTTTTGGTTTAGCGTGAGATAATGAAAGCATTTTAAGTGAGAAAAAAAAACAAGAAGAAGAAGAAGTCTCAAAGCATCTGTGGTTTTGTCATAAGTCCTGAGATGAATTTAACTATGAGATACCCTTGACCCTTTAGATATCATATTGATCGTAGTTTAGTTAGCAGTTGTCTTGATTATATTGACCATGAGACTAACCAACGGTTTGAATAGTTACAGGGTATTCCAAGACATGGGTGAAGCAACTGTGAAACGTCTTTGTAACCCAAAAAAGAAAAACCAACAACAAAGCGGGCTAAGTAAACAATAAAAAAAAACCAACAGCAACAACAACAAACACGAAAAAATATAAAAGAAAAGAAAAGCAGCAAGCAAAACATTTAGAAAGAAGTTCATTGAACCTGCGTAGTAGCGCTGGGCTACTTTACAACACCAATAACAACAAAAACAAGAAGAAGAAGAAGAGCAACAACCGGCTTCGACTCCAAAAACGAACGTCTTCAAGTTGATTTTTGAGTTGCGTCAATAAAGTAGAGAGAGTGAGCGGTAGAGTAAGGGAGCGAGCGAGTGGTAGGGAGAAAATAAAAGAGTGCTAGTTCCCCCTACCCCTTGCACCACACACTGCAGCTCCCACTCCTCAGGCTTCGCCCAGCTGCACATCTGCAGGCAATGTGCATTTGACAAAACAAAGGAGGGGGACGGGGTGTGGTCGGTTGGGTTGGAATACGCAGTATGCGCTGAAAGGTGTTCGCCCCAAAAAAAAAACCAAAAAAAAAACTATACATAGTTTAGTTTAGCTGCTGGCCCCACGTTGTCAGTTCAAAACGATTCACATACATACAAATACACACACACAAACGCTCACCTCTTTTCCAACGATCGACAAACAATTCCAACAAAATTTCAACTCTTCCAACACACCAACACTGCTAGCGTTGCCGGAGTTTTTATTTGAAGTGCTTTGAAGCCTGCCAGAGTTTGGTGTGTTTTGTTGTTTTTTCCTCTTCTTTTTTTATTTCAGATGTTTAGTGCGAATATTTGAACAGCTTTTATCCACAAAATATACTTACATATGTATTTACATAACAACAATTGTTGTTGTATGCACACTTAACTGTATGTATGTATGTATTATGTATAGCCAACACATGTTATGTATGTATGCATTATGTAAACATACATACATACAGACTTATATACTTTCGTGACAAACAGTTGCGCAGTCAGCGTTTATTTTAAAGGGGTTTTCTATGCAATTTACGATGATGCAGTAATAATTAAAAATGCTTATACAGCAATCAAGTTTAAGCACTTTATTTCATATGAAATCAATAAATGAGCAAATAATTTAAATCGTTACTGTTACATATGTGTTAAAACAGCAAACTTTGCAGTTCGAAACGAAACGAAATGAAACGGTGAGCCCCGTTAAGTGAACGTCACTGCTATGCATACATACATACATACATATACGTATGAACGTGAAGGCATGAACGCGATGAAGACGACAGCGACGAAACGACGAAACTACGAATACGAAAAACGCGAACTGCGTTCAACGAAACAAGCAACGAAACGACGAAAAGACGAAACGATGAAACAACGATGGCATGACTGTACTATGTATGTATGTATGTATTTATGTACACAGCCGTATACAAACACACAGACTCTATGCATGTGTGTGTCTGTTTGTGTGGTGTTGGCTGCGTTTTCTGCCAGCCAGCCAGCCCAGGTATAGAGCATACATATGTACATATATACAGAGGGTATGTACGCGCTTCGCGCCTGTTGCAAAATTCAGTGCCGCTGTTTCGTTCGTGACGAAAGGATGTACGGCCGGTTGCAGGCGAACGTATGAAACATACATATGTACATACAAACAGCAACAACGATGTATACAGACAACTTGCCAAAGAGCAACGAATACGAGGAGCTGTCTCAGCTGCTTAAATCTTGGAACGTTCACGAGCTTTTGCCATATTTGCAAGGTAAACAAAACAAAAACAAAACCGAATGCGAATCAAAACATACAACAAGAGAATCAGCAACAACAACAACACTTTTATTATTATGATGAATGCAAGTTGTTGAGAGAGCAACGATAAATATCGATATTGATCGTTTAAAGAAATATGTTTTAACATTAGTTAAAAAGGGTATTCAGTGTAGAGTAACTGCCAGTCTATCACTTTCTCAATCTTTGTTGCTCTCTCTCTTTCTTACAGAGGAGGCGATCAATACGCAGGAGCTGCAAATGCTAAAGCGTCATCATTTGAATGAACTACTACGAAACTTTCGATATGGTACACGCATTAGGTTTGAGCATCATTTGGAACGTTGGCGTCGCTGGCTGAATATGCCGCTGCAGGATTCAATGGTTGAGGAGCATACCTGCAGTGCCAGCAGCAACCACAACCACAACAACAACAATACAAATACAAATGTTCATTGCAATGGTTGCCGCTGCTCGGAGTTGGAGGCACAGCAATCGCCCAACGCATCCAAGCCCTATCTATTGGATGAGACCTCCAAGCAGCTGCCATCGGAGCCATTTGTCTCGCTAAACGAGATTGGCGACGGTTCATCGTTCAATGTGCCATTGCCATTGAGCGATCACAGCGAACTGGTGCACACGGAGCTGGTGACGTCGGATCTGATCAAGCCGGAGGTAGGTATTCCGGAGCTGGTGAGCGAGGAGAATGCCGTTACCGTGCTGGCCATACTGCATGCCTCACCGGCCAAGGCACAGTCGCTGCTGGAGCGTTTGGGCCAAAACGAGCAGCTGGATGCAGTGCAGCGTTTGCTGCTCATACAGCTGATCTGCAGCTACTATGAGGAAAATCGCTTGCATTTGACACTGCAGCGCAGTCATCTGTTGGAGCGTGAGATTCTACAGCTCTTTCCCAAGGAACAGCTGTGCTTCTATCGCACCGAGCGACGTGGCAAAATCTATGTGCGATTCACCAACATGAAGCGGAACAAGCGTTTTGGCACACAGCGGGAGCAGAAGCGCAGACGGGAGGAGTTGATGGCGCCCGACAGCAAAACGTTTGTGAGCAAGGAGGTGAACTTTGGCGGTGATACCATGTCCAGTCCCGAGAGATCAGATTGATTTATATATACTAAGCGTAGCACTTAAGTTGAGTTTAGTTTTGTAATAATATTACTTATTAAGTTAAGGCACTTTTGCCAATTTGATAAACCTTAAACTGCCCTTTAAATTTAGTTTATATTTAGGTTTTATTCATTCCAATATTCCCAGAGATTCTTTAAATTGTGTATTCCATATAGCTAAGTTTTTATTTGGTATCTATTGTACATTGTTTCTGGTTTTTTTTCGAAATGATTCTTAAACTAAATGTATTCTCCAAAGTTTACATTTTTTAGTTTGTAGCCAGGTTTTTTTTATGTTATGAAAAGTGCAATGAAATAGAAGGAAGCAAAAGAAGAACATTCTTAAAGAATAAATGCTTAATTAAAGTTATTCCTAACAAATCCTTAGATCTTTAATGGGTATCTACAGGTCTATCAGCGGCATGGGGTGGGGGACAACGACTTTAATCACGTACTGAAATAAATCAGAGATACGACTGACAGTCGCACGAAAAGAACATATTTGCGGTCACGTCGCAAGCAAGGTAACTTGCCCCAACCCCCCCACAGCCACCACCCAGTTTATGGAGGAAGCAAACATAAAGAGAAAACATATTCACAAGTGTTTGTTTCTTCAGAATTTAAGTGCTAAAGTCAACAGCATATTTCTTACAGGTTCTACTTCTCGTTTTTCGTAGCAACTAAGTAGGTGAGTATCTTGCAGATACATACATACATATATATTGGCCGTTGTTGCCAGACATTTTGGCAGGCGCAAGCTTGTGGGCAGCTATAAATGATTACATCAGCAAGCGCAAAATAGTTATACCAAGAATGCTATCGATTGGCTTGCGCATGTATCTGTCAGATACTTTAGCATGTGCTATGTAAACTTAATTAAAAGCCAAGAAAACTTAATAAAAATAAACAAAACGAACTGAGAGAATGATATGCACTATTGGTTTTCATTTGTCATTGTTAATCAGCTAAATTGTGATTACTTAACTTAATCTAAGCTGAAAGGCCTTACGTTGGTGGTTGCCACCTAGTTGAAAAGTTTTCTAGCAGGGCATACAAATGTTAGTTAGCGTATCGCACACAAGTCTCACTTGCCAATTAAATCAGTCGCAAAGCAGCAGAAAAGTGCTTTCCCCCTCCCCCCCTTCCCTCACCCTAGTTCATGACAATGATGATGTAGCAGGTAGGTTGAGAAATATTTCTCTCTCTGGGTGTGGGGGCTTTTGACTCTTCAAGCTAATTAATTAGTTGCTTCTTCGTTTTGTTTTTTTTTGGCTGTTGGCAGCTTTTTTTGCACTTGAAACGCTTGTTTTCTGCTAATTGACTTTATCGTTTGTCGCGACACTCAGCAAACAAAACTATCAGCAAAGAGATAAGTGGTATATAACAGTTAACTGTTATATTTTGTTTTCTTATAAGTTAAGTTAATGCATGCTTATATGAAAGAAAAGAAAAGGGGCGTGTGTGTGTGTATGTGTATCTGTTGAGTGTATGGCAACGCTTGGCAGCTGGCCACGAATAAATAGGTCGTCGGCTACAAAACTATTTGTCGCTTAAAGCATAAAAGCTAGCGAGCTTTTAAAACAGCTCTACTCAAAACACTCTCTCTTCTTTTTTCTTTGTCATTTTGTATGTGTATCCATTGTGTATGTGTGTGTAGCAGCATAATTGTGATCGGTAAATGAAAATAAATTGCAGCCATTAACATGTCAATAGACAAGAACACATTGATCAATACGTTTCACACACACACACACACACTCTCTCACTCTCTCTGTCTTTATAAAGTGCACAGCTGTTGTACTCACATAGATTTTCTTGCTTTCTGTCACTCTCTGCTTTGCTTTGTGTACGCGTAGCTATGGAATACCTATGTATTTGCTGCGCTGCCTTGTGTCGAATAGGGAAAGTAGGTCAATTACACGTGTCATATACGCGTACTTATGTACAAATGTACATACATGTTATCCACATATGCGCATACGTACATATGTATGTTTTTTTCTATGTATGTTGGTATACATAACCGCACTTTATGCTCACTGTTGTTGTTTCATTTGCTTCGGGCAGGAAAACTTTATTTTCTGCTTGTGTTTATTTTGGGTTTTCTTCATGCACTATTTTTTTCGGTAGTAGCTCTTAGGCTAGTAATTGCTTCACAAATATGTTTCTAGGTCGACCGGATAATCGTTTGTTTAAATAGCACATAAATAAACAAATATAAATACATTTACATTTACTTCTTTTGTATGCGACTGCTTCGCGTACGTATGTAAGTTCTACTGCTTGCCTTGAAAAGAACAGCGTAGTGGGAAAGTACGTATCTGTATGTGTATGTTAAGGAATATTAAATATCCCTTCTTGGGCATTTCTAATTGGATTTAATGCTGCTTAATGAGATCTCGACCAGTATTTTCTTGGTGGTAGTTAAACTAAGCTACAATTTATTTCGCCTTCACAAATATGTATATATTTGTTAATTTTAATCACAAAATGCTTTTAAGCTTTGATTTCTTGTGGCAATTGAAATTTGATTCAAATTTCCATTTGTGGTTTACTTATTGGCTTCCCCCCTATTTTACCAAGGACAAATAAAGGCTAAGAGGGAGATAGAGCGGAAGGAGTTGGGGGCTGAGTGCTCTCAGCTGCAGCTTTTGCTGATGACATAATGAGCATATTTATAACGAGCAGCAGCAGCAACAGAGACTGGCAATAGTCCCCAAGCATGCCACAAAAACAAAACCCACTTTCAAACCCCCCATCCCCTTCTCCACACTCCACCCACTGCATAAAAGCCCTGGATACACACACAGTCAGGGGTGCCACACCCCCTTTAAGTGAAATATATATATATACATGGGAAGAGGGCACACGCTTCAAGGCTTTTAATTTGCCCAGCAAATTTGGCCATTAAATTGCAGAAAAAAGCTCCAAGCTGTGGAAAGGACGTTGAAAGGACATTGAAGCCATTGGAATTTTCGCTACGCAACAACAACAAAAGCAAGAAGAAGAGGAAGCATTGAAAAGCTACGCAGCAGGAAACAAACAAGCAAAAAAAAAAACATTGAAAAAGCTGCGATAAGAATCCAACTAGAAGTATGTACCCAAAAAATTGGGTCAATCGATAAATGGCAGCCGCAGCAGAGAACAGTAAGCAGCAATGCTTACGTCGACTGCGGCAGCAGCAGCAGCACATGCGCCTAGCCAAGAGGAGCTTTTGTGGGTGCTGAAGCTTTTTTTTGCTGCAGGAGCTGGGGAGCGTAATCCAATTGTAGCTTGCCAGTAATAACTAACTGTATACATAACTGTACATACATATGTGTTAACAGTAAATGGTTCGTGTGACCCCAGAAAATACATACATACATATGTACTTGAGCGTGATTACATCATGGCATATGTATGTGCGGGTGTGGGTGGATGATTTTCTATATACATATTTTATAGGGCAGCTGGTGATGTGATTACAATTGCTATGACTCCCGGTGCTTGTTCTTATATTGTGCGTTATTGACAAACGGATTCTGGTTGGTATTTAGCTTGCATGCCAATAACATATACTAAGGCAATTGTTATCAAATTAAAATTTAACATTAAGTAACTTATTTCTGATTGGGAATTTCATAACCACTGCTTGCTGTTGTAAACAGCATGCACTGCTTGTGTGCTGCAAGCAGTTGCACTGAACAGCGCAAAATTGAGAAGCCAAAATTATGTTAACGCACTAAATGTTAACGCAGATATGCGCTGCATGAAGTTGGCTGCGCCATCATAAACCTACATTTGGCGCTCTGTTTGAAATGCTTCAAATAAAGTTAACTAACGTTTCAAAAGACAAACGCAATTGCATATTATTTGAAATATATTTTATTGGTAGGCAGTTTTGAAGAACATTTGTAATGACATTTATATATAATGAACATGTTTCAAATAATCGTTTCATTTCATACCATTCTCATCTCGATTGTAATATTCTTCTATGTATGTATATAATAAATTTATTTATATTGTTATTTCTGTATCTTGTTTTATATATATATGTATATATATATATATTTTGTAAGTTTTTTTCGGGTTTTATTTTTTCATTTTGTTTTAGTTTTTGCTGCGGTTGCGTTTATTATTATTTTGTTTTGTTTTTTTTGTTGCTCTTTAATGCATATACCTTGTAAACTTATTTTGTTTATGTATGTATGTATGTTTATATATCATTGTATACACACACATATATATATATGTATGCATGTAATGGCTTAACTGTATATATATAATATATATATAAGTATATTACTTTATACTTTATTTATCAATAATCAATATCGTAGATCACCAAACTTGTTAAAAAAATGTTTACACGAATTGTTTTTGTTTTGGTTTTTCTTTAAATGTTTGCTGTTGTCCTAGTATGGTTTTTTTTTAAATGTTTTTTTCTCTTAACGCTTCTCTCCAAAATAAGGTTTGAATGCTGTTGTTGTTGTTGTTTTTCTTGTTGCTGCTGCTGTTTTATCGTAAGTTCTTGATGATCGTATTTGCCTCTGACTTGACTTTGAAATAGTGGAAAACTAATATTTTTTTTTGCGCTTGGATATAACTAACGTATGTATATTTACTCTGGATATAGTCTACATACATACATATATGTACATTAGAGTACAAACGAATGCTTTAACTTAATACGATATTATATCTCTCTCGGCACCAATCACGTAAAAATGAAAGCTTTCCAATCTGTTTGTGTGTTAAATTCATTATCGATCTTATGGTAAAAACTACATTAATCAATTGTTTTCAGTGTTTTTTTTTTTTGGTGTAATATTGAGTTTACAATTTGCTAATTACATTATTAGAATTGCTAGTTATTTTTTTTTTATTTGTTTTGTATAGAAAAATTTGAAGCAGTTTTGATGTTATTTATAATTATTATTAGTATTATAATTATATTTAGTTTTTTACGAGTTTTAGTTTGTAATTTTGGGTACACGACGGCGGGGATAATATGATTAAAGTGTTTTTTCATTGTTTAAATATTTAGTTTAAAGTTAAGTAAGTTTATATATATATATATATATATTTATATATATATGTATATAGACAATGTACCGTTAGTTGATGGTTTATATATATATATTTGTATTTGTATATTGTTTAGTTGGAACTATCTAAGCTAAGAATTAAAGGCAAGTGTTGTTATTCATATCAATGTATAACTCGGAGAGTGAATCGAATCTTGAATACCTGTCCACACAAAAAGACATAGATAGTTTTAGGTATGTATATATATAGATAGAGAGAGAGAGAGAGAGAGAGAGGGGGAGAGGGGGAGAGTAGATCTGTTATCTTTCATTTACAAAGTATGAGTAGATAATTGTTGTTTAGTTTTTATTTTGGTGCTATATCTTTTGCTAAATCCCGATATGTTGGCTTTCAACAGATCTTATATATATATGTATATATGCTATATCTTTGTATGTTGTTTAGTGTTGCTCAGTGTAGTAGAAGTAGTAGTAGTAGTAGGTGTGTTTGTGTGTGTGTATTGGTGAGGGTGTCTGTCAAATATTGTCAACGTTGTGTTTTAATACGCGCAGTTTGAGAGCGACTGTGATGTGTTTTTATATTGTTGATTTGTCGTTAATTGCTTGATTAAAGTTTGTTCTTGTTCCTGTTGGTGTATATTTATATTTAGCATATTTATATATTTATATTTGTTTAGAGCATATTACTTATATGTCATATATAATACAATTTATTTTATATGCTTACGTTTTACTTAAAAATGTAAACCTCCGTTATATGTACACATTGCCAGGCTGAGAGATTTTACCGTTTGTTTGGTGCTGCCAACTTGACTTGTGTAACTCGTATATATATATATATGCCTTAGATTACTTATGCATTTAAATGGCCTAGCAATTGGCCTTAAGAACTAGTTATGTGTTTGCCTATGTTGACATTGCAGATTGGAGCTCCCTCTTTTTATGTAGGGGCTGCCAACCTGTTTCAATGCTTCAAAATGTATTTACTTGACAATTAACTCATATGCTTCAAACGTAATAGCTTATCTATGTATGTATGAATATTTACACATTGCCAACTTGCTGTCCCATATTTTGGTTGGGACTGCCAACTTGTGACAATGTTCTAATTGTAATTTTCTCTATTTGTATATATATATATACTTGACTTGCAACTCGTGTTGTTTTTTTTTCTGCGCTTTATACCCGTCGTTCCTAGTTTAGGAACTTTTTGGGGGCCCTTAATTATGTACACAAAGCGAACGCATTGTTTAGCAATAGCGCTGCCAATCTAACAATAATTGTATTTAACGTAACCTAACGTAACGTAACGTAACGTGAGTATTATATGATAAGTGAAGTACGTTTTGCTTGTTAGCTTCTTTGAATGACATTTGGAGAAAACATATACAGGATCTATCCTTATCTGTTGTTGGGAGTTTGTGATATATTTTTGTATGATATGATTGTTTTGATAATCTGAATGTCATGAGCTTGTGATTTTAAAGACTACGAACTTCATTTCATATTACTTTGTTTTGCTTTTTTTTTTATTCATTTCTTGCATTAAATATTTCAATCAAATAATGTTTATAATGAATTGGCAGTGTTAATAATTTGTTGTTTCGATTAATTAACGAAAGTTGTTAAAAAAAATCAATTTTCAAACAAAGCCTAATTATTTCATTCGCTAGACGATCTCTATTTATATATTTATCTGGATGTTTTGCTATTAATATATATATATATATATATATGTATAAATATATAATATGTATGTATATGTATGTTAACAATTAAAGCAAATCTTTATTAATCTGGTCTAATATACGATCTCGAGTCTAATCTCAAAGCTCTTTCACAGCAAGAGAGTAAAGCGAAAAAAAACGAAATGAAATTTGTTGGGAAAATTCAGTATAAATTTATCTAGATGCCATTTTATGTATGTGTATATTTAACTAATTAAAATAGCGTTTAATCGGAATGTTTGTTTGTTTTGTTTGTATAGTTATTTCTTTGGTACACGGCTAAAGGCTACGCAATTGATTATTATTTATTCATTTACTTGTTAGCTAATACAATATACATATACATATATATTGTGTATATACCTATCATATATCATAATCGTATCAATTGTATATATATATATATACGTATATGTATTGTTTGTATATAAATTATTGCTCTACTATTTGTAATTTGTTAATTGTAACTCGTATTACGATATATTTATATATATATGCATCTATGCTTCCTATGTACAGTGTATGTGTGTGTGTGTGTATGAATTTGCATTTGTTCAGTTTTAACTAACTATAACAGTGGCTAGCATATATATGAGTATTTATCTTTATATATAAATATATGTTGCGCCTAACAATTTTAATGTGTATTTTATTAAAAATTATTATTTATTCATTTGTTTATTTTGCTTATTTGTTTTTTGGTGAATCACATTCGCGCCGTATGCAAAACTAATTATGGGTTATTATCTCTTAACAGAGATCTGTGCCGAGTGAAGCTTTCATTCAAGTTGAACTTAAGCAAAGCTCACACACATACACGAACATACACACGCATAGGTAGAAAACAAGATGTGTGTCTGTGTGTGTGAGCTCAGTTTAAGTTGAAAGAGGAAAAATTTGTAGTCTACTTTCAGGTCGAAGAGTGACAAAAAGCTCAAGTTAAACAGCCAGCAATACAGCAATAAATCGATAGAGCGGGAGAGTTACAAAAGTAATTGGTTGTGTGTGTGTAAGAGACAGAGAGAGTGAGGTCTAGTTACATTAAGTTTAATTTTAAGTTGGAGTTTCGAGAGAAATAGAGAGAAAGAGGGAGAGAGAGTTAATTTCGACTGACATTTACATAAATGCATTCATAATTTGAGTATAGCGGCAACCTAATTACAATACAATAATTATATTAAATAATTTTCTTGCATTTTACATATGTCATTTACAAATGTGTGTGTGTGTGTATGTATGTGTGTTAGCGTGTGTGGTACATAGTAGTAGAAGAAATACTGCATAGTCGGTATCGGTAATCGGTAATCGGTAGTATACAAAATAGTTGACAGTGCTGTTCTTTTTGTTGTTTGTTTGTTGTGTTAAGGTTTGTTAAATACTTTTTGTTGCTTAGCGCAAGTATTTGTACAGTGGCTCTCTGTTTAGAAAAAGCTCTTCAAGAAGCCAGCGGGACCAGCCTAAAAAACAACAAAGCTCGCATTAATAACAGTGAACATAAACTGTTAAAGTTAACAGCAATACTTACATCCTGTTGCTGCTGTTGTTGGGTTTGTGCCTGTTTGACTTTGGCTTGAGCAATCTTTAAGGCTCTGTGAAAGCGTTCAGAAAAAGGTAATTAAAAAGTAAGTGTTAGTTGAGTGCTTTTACTCACTGTTGCAAATCCATAATGGTCTTTTCTTTGGCGTTCTGCTCCTCCTGTGACATTTGTACCAATTGCAGCAGTCGCTCTGTTTCGGTTGTCGCCTTCTTGTGCTCCTCCTTTGTGTTTTGCAGTTCTTTCACACAGCTGCAAACAAAAAGCAAAGAAATTTATATTAACATCATACAGCGTCTTAGAGCAAACAGCTTTCACTTACGCTTCCAGCTGCCGTTGCGTATCCATTAGCTTTTTGTTTAGCTCGCCAGCCGCCGCCGCACCGCCACCTTGTGTTTGCAGTGATTTCTCCAATTGATCCATTTGCTCCTTGCGCTTACGCAACTGCACATCGAATTCAGACATTTTCTTCTCCTTGTCCTCGATATCTTTGCGCTTCGCCTCGATTTGTTTGCGCTGCTCATCGATAATCTTGCGTTCACTCTCGGTGGCCTTTGCCTGATTATCGATCTGTTTGCGCACCTCCTCCAGCTGTTTCTGTTGCTGCTCCAGCTGCTGACGTTGCACATCTGTTGCCGCCGCGCCCGCACTGCCTGCCTGTTGCAGCTGTTGCATTTGTTGTTGCAGTGTTTGGATTTGTTGTTGCAGTTGTTGCACTTGCTGCTGCGCTGTCTGCAGCTGCTTTGCCTGCTCCTGGTTGGATAGCTGCAGAATGATACAAAACACCGCAGTTAAGCGTTGCCAGATCGTTGCAGTTTAGTGTGTTTACGCTTACCTGACTCTTCTCCAGCTCCTGTACGAGTAGCTCGAGCTGCTGCTGGAAGCGATCACGCTCTGTGCAGGCCGCCTGAAGCTCAGCCTTGACCTTTTCAAACTCCTTGGCATCGATGCCACCGCTGGCATTGGCTGCTGCCGCTTGTTGCTGTTGCTGCTGCTGTTGTGCCGCTTGCTGCTGTTGTTGCGTCATCTGCTGTTGCATCTTTTGCATCTGGGCATGCTGATCCTTGATGTGTTGGTCCATCAGCTACAGAAGTATGGGAGCATTTTTTGAGTAAGTGTAACAATTTGAAGCTATGCAATAATATCTTACCTGTATGCGCTTGTGCATTTCCTGGGCCGCCTTGTCGGCCATGTCGGCACGATTCTTCTCCTGCTCGATGACCTTGCGCCACTGTTCGATCTCTTCGCGTGTGGCACCGGCCGCTGCGGCAGCTGGCTGCTGCTGCTGTGGTCCTGCCGCTGCCAGAGCACGCTCCGATTCCTGCAGCTTCTGTTGCAGTACTTGGATTTCTTTCTGCATGGCTTGGAGCTCGGCGGGAGCAGCGGGCGCAACGGGTTGGCCGTTGCGCAGCTTGCGATTCTCCTCGCGTGTTTTTTGCAATTCCTGTTCGGCATTCTGCAGCTCCTTCTGGAAGTTCATGAGTATCTCCTGACTCTTTTCCAGTTGAAGCACCAACTGTTCACGCTCCATGGCCAGCTGTTTGACATCGGATTCCAGTTTCTGCACGTGCTTTTCAAGCTGCGGATGTGCGCCGCCAGCGGCACCACCTCGTCCGGCTTGCGCACGTAGCGATTCCTTCTCCGACTCGGACTTCTCAAGGCGATCGTGTAGACGTCCGAGCTCGGCGCCCATGCGCTCGAATTCGATGCGCGTGGACTCGGTGTTCTCCTGCTGTTTGGCCAAATGCATTTGTGCCTTCTCCAGTTCCTTGGCCAAGCGACCGGCCTCCAGTTCGGTAGCATCGCGCGACTGCAGCGCCTTTTCGAGGCGATCACGCAGCCGATCGATCTCCTGTCGCTCGCCTGCCGAGAGCGATATCGAGGCGGACGAGCGCACCGGTTCGCCGGGGCTCACCGAGGACTGTTGCAGGCGCAAACGATCGACCTCCTTCAGCAGTTTCTCGTGCTTATCGCGTGCCTTCTCACGCTCAATATGCGCACGCTCCAGTTCGCTGCGCTGTTTGTCCTGATTGGCCAGCAGTTTGGCCACCTCACCCTTGGACAGCTCCAGCTGCAGACTGGTCTCGTGCAGTTTCGACTCCATGTTCTGTATCTCGTTCTCGATCTTTTCGTATTTATCCTTGTACTTCTCAAACGATTCCGACTCGTACTGCGACTTGCCGCGTATCGTTTCCAGCTCCATCAGTGTCTTGTCCAGTTTCTCGCGCAATCGTTCGTTCTCCTCCTTCAACCGGCGCGTCTCACGACCGAATGTATCTGTATCCTGAAGCTTACGCAGTTCCACTTGGTTCTTCTCGTAGCGCTCACGCATCTTCTCCAGCTCCACAGCATAGTGAGCAGCCTCATCCTTGGCAGCCTCCACACTGGCCGCTGCCTTTGTCTGTGCCGCATGTGCACGCTCCAGCTCATAGGTGACACGCTCCAGCTCTGACTGCAAGTGCTCCTTCTCGCCCTGCGAGCGTCGTATATCCGTTTGCATCTTGTCAAAGCGATCCCTGTTGTGTTCGAGTTCGCTGCGAGCATTATCCTCGCACTCTTTGGCCCGACTGAGCTGCAGGGCAGCTCGATCACAAGCCTCCTGCAGACGTGTGCTCTCATCCTGCAGCTTGCGCAGATCCTCACGCGCCTTAGAGGCGGCCAGGCCGGAACGTTCCGCCTCCACCTCGAGACGTGCACGATCCGCTTCGGCTGTATCGCAGCGTGATTGCAAGCGATAGATTTCGTTTTGGGCACGATCGTACTTCTCCAGCATTTTCTCAAACTCCTTGTTGGAGGTATCCTTCTCATCGATCAACTTCTGACTGGCATACAGCGCCTTGTCCAGCTTCTCCTTGAGTATTTCCACCTCGGTAACAGCATCATCTCGCTCCATCTGCAAGTAAATCGAAGGCAAGGCATTAGCTACAGCCAGGGGTTTTCGCAACGGGAACGGGAGCTTTAATCAGGGCCAAGCAGTGTTTAAAATTATTTGTTTTCTTGTTAATAAGAAGCTACAAATTTACAAACAGCCAATTTCACTGGTAGGTTATCAGTTTCACATGCTTTTTTTTTTGTTATTAGTATATATATATATATATGAAAGTAGCGTATAGTTTTATAGAGCCAATTTTCAATTTAGTATGTATGTGTATTTTGTTATAGAATACCTTTCTTTCACAGTTGGGTTTGTGTTTTTTGGGAAATTACCTGCAGTTTCTGCTGTATGGCATGCGATTTCTCGTAACGCTCCTTGAGCACTTCCAGATCGGTTTGCATTGCCTCACGATCGCGTGCGGCCTTCATGAGAAGCGTCTGTGAGGATTCCGATCGCTCCTTGAGCGTTTCCAGCTCATCGGAGAACTGATCCCTCTCCTTTTGTATGCGCGCTAGCTGCGTCTGTTATTTATTTATTTTTTTTTTTGTTTTGTTTTGTTTTTCGCGAGTGTGTTTGTTTATTCACATACATAGTAAATAGTTGAAAGATAGATACGTATAGATATGCTTATATGTATATATATATGGTATGCATAGGAAGTATATAATTACGATATTGATATGATAATGATACACAGCAATTGTTATTGTGTTAAAGTGGTCGCTTTAAAGGTCGCATCGGTTAAGTAAGTAAAACAAAAAGATGATGATGACTTAAATGGATTAATTGAAATGAAAATTAGTTTTGAAGCGACCACTTAGTCAAGTATGGTATGGTTTAGTAGTCATGTTAGGGTATGTACAATCAAGGATTAGTGTGTTTAGGTTAAGGGGTTAATCACAACACAATACAATTAAAGTTCACAAACATCGATTGGGTTACAGGGCTTTCACAAGGCTCTACGCATATTGCTTGGTACGGCGTGTGTGGGTGTGTGTGTCTTATGTGTTTGAGTGTGTGTGCTTTTGGTGGGGTCATCTTGAAAGTGTTGGATGGCAACGATTACCGCATACCTGCGTCTTTTCAAGCTTCTCGCGTATGCGATCTGTGTCCAGGGTTAGAGTCTCACGCTCCTTCTGCATGCGCGCCGCCTGGCCGAGTGCCTTGTCCAGCTGCGATTGCAGATTATCATAGTCATAGGTGAGCTTCTCCTTTTCAAGGACGAGTCGGCGATTCTCGGTGCCGGCCTTGTCTAGTTTATCCTGCAGATGATCGACCTCGTTCTGCGCCTTGTCCAGCGAGTTTTGCAGCTTCTCGTGCTGCAGCTGCGCCTTGCCCAATGTTGCCTGAGTGCGTTCCATCTCCTCCTTGATCTTCTCCACCTCGGAGAACGCCTGTGGCACAGATACCAGCCGGGTGTGAGTGAATTTTGGAAGGATGGTAGGTGCGTGGGAAGGAATTATAGACAGAGTCTAAACAGAGAGATAGAGAGGTTTGTGCCTACCCGATCGCGATCGGCGTGTATGCGTGAGACACCGCTCTGGGCCTTCTCCAGCTCCTGGCGCAGACTCTCCTGTTCGCCCTGGGCATTCTCTAGCTTCGCCTTCAGTCGATACACCTCGCCCTGGCTCTTTTCCAGTTTCTCCTGCAGGGCCGCACCCTCTTCGCGTGCCCGCTCCGCATCCGACTGCGGCGTTTGGTGGTGTTTTTTTGTTCGTTGTTGTTGTTGAGGATTGCGTTATCGTTATCGATACCAGGTTAATGTTGTTGTTGTTGGTAAGGGGGTAAATTGGATGGTGGATACGGATATTATTTACAGGCACGCATGATGGTTGATGTTAACAAAAATGAATGACTGATTGACTGGCTGACTGACTGTCTGACTGACTGATTGATTGTCAGACACAAATACATAGTACATAGGTTAAAACAACAAGTACGAGTAATTATAATAATTACGATAACAATTGCGATTGGCGATAACGATTACGTATACGATAAAACAACGTCTAGAGCGAGCGATATTTATGCAGAGCACAAAGCGAATTGACAATACACATGATGAATGGTCACAAACACAGACAAAGACAAAGAGAGAGCGAGCGAACGAGAGAGAGAGAGAGAGAGAGCAGGCAATGACAGCGATAGGTGGCGCTTGGGTGCACAATGATCTAGACAAAACAAAACGTGTTCAATATGTGAAGGACTAAAGCTAAGAGTATTAAGGCAAACGTAAAGTAAAGACTTTAAGGCAAACGTGAGTGTATATATATGTGTGTGTGTGAATGTGTGTGTCTGTATGAGAGTTGAAGAAATTAACAGCTTAAGTTAATCAAGCACAAGTTTTGCAACTTTCTAGCAGACTTCTCTCTGAAAACAGTTGCCAAAGTCACGTTGCAAAATTGGCTTCGCGTCTTGCACGACTTGTTGTGTGTGTAATTTTCTAGGAAAAAGTTTTTGAGTAATTCCCTGTGCACTTTTTACTTAAAACTGTCTTTTATGCGCAACGAAAAGCCCGTAATGGCTTACATAATGATAAGGAAATGCTTGCTCTTGTTAACTGTACTCCTCTAGTAATTTATTTCAAAGTTAATAAAAACTTTCAATCGGCTGTGTCTGCAACAAGTTAAAGCTGTTGGGCATACTTTTCTTCAATTCCTGCATCACTTTGAGCAATTAATTGTCCTTTAGAGACAGTTGCTTCTACATTAAAGTTAATTTTGTGAGTTTATGTGTAGTTTTCGGATGGATAGCAAATTATTCATGTTCATTTTGGGGGCTCAACAATATACACACAACTCATGCAGGATTCGCACACAAAACGCAGATGTTCGAAATCCACACGATGATTGATGGATTACGATGAAGTCAAAGCAATTTTTGTTTATACAAGGACAATGGTGGAACGAATGTTAAATATATATATATGTATGTATATGTATGTGTATGTTAATGGGTAAGTAAGTATGTATGTTAGGCAATGCAAGTTACGAATAGTTATTGTATTATTGTACAGTAAGTAAAACACATGACACTTATGTAAATGGAAACAAATTTGTTTTGGTTCTTTGTTGTGTTTTTTGTTTTGGTTTTCTTTTTTGGAATGTTTCAAATATGTTTTAGTTGCTGTATCTTGTTACTAAAAACTTGTAGGAGTATCATTTGTGTTTTTGTTGTTGTTTGGTTTGTTTGTTTATAAGCATTTACTCACAAAACGTTTTTCAGTTTCGCCCTATAGAAAATGAATGTAAGCACAACGATTTAGATAGAGTTTAGGTTTTAGTATACACAAAATATTTATAGGTCATTGGGTTTATTATTTAACTTTTACTTTTACGTTAAAGCTAAGTTTAATATGTTCAAAAAGCAGTAAAAACTTTTAGCGCAAGTCAAATTGATTTTATAATTTAACAAACAGGCGATAAGAAGTTGTTCTAGCTTTTTCACAGCTTTCATACAGTTGTTAACAACTTCTTCTGAAATGAAAATATATTCAAACTCTTTCAG
Source organism: Scaptomyza caliginosa (assembly GCA_035044725.1). Classification (NCBI taxonomy): domain Eukaryota; kingdom Metazoa; phylum Arthropoda; class Insecta; order Diptera; family Drosophilidae; genus Scaptomyza; species Scaptomyza caliginosa. The sequence continues at coordinate 361,995 of JAWNNR010000716.1, forward strand.
TTTTGTTCTATATGATGGTAATCACAAGTTGAGAGCCCGAGTTGAATTTGTTAATTTATGATCTTTTGCAAATACTCGTTGTTATTTTATTTATGCAAGAGTTGTGCAAAAAAAATGTGTGTGTTTGCTTGTATATGTGCTATTGTGTGTGTGTGTGTGGGTGGATTTGTGTGTTAGTTAGTTGTTGCTCTTGCTGTTTAGGTGTTGCTGGTGTTTGTGAAGTATTGAGTATTGAGTGAAGTATTGAGTATTGAGTATAGAAAACCAATGATTTGAAGAAAAAACGAGTTGTTTTCTTTTGTTTTTGTAGCACACGCACACAGAGATATATGAAATTTAGCTTGCACTTTGATATGGCGAAAAGAGATTGTTTTGTTTTGTTTTTTGTTTGAAAGATAGATCGATCACACACACGCAGACAACTAACTAATAGAGCACACATATAGATACGAGAGCTACGAGAGATGCTCGTATGCATAGATAGATACAAGTTATATGCACAGAATACAAATATTTAGAAATATATATATATATATAAATATCGATATAGATATGTATGCAACGTTTAAGATATGGTATCAATGATGATGGTAAAAATAACTGTACCTGTGTCACTCGCAGCTCAGCCTGCGTGCGTCGCAGCTCGGCAGCAGCCTTGTCGGCTCGCTCCTGCGCTCGATCCAGCTCCTGGGACGTGGTCATTGTGGTGCGTCCGAACGTTGTCTTTAGTCGTAGTGAGACGCGAAACAAATCAATTAGTATTTAGTTGCAGGTGAAGATTACTTGTTAATACAAAAAAAAAACAGTGCAGCTACTTTGTAACAGTTTAGTATAAACATCAATATTTAAAATGAAACATTAGCATACATATTTAGACCAGCAGGAAAGCAATCGAATGTCATACGATGCGTATACGTAATGTGTGTTAAGTATATATATATAGATATATTTTTGTGTATACATTGTGTTTGAAATGAGCATGAGTTTTTGGATTTTGGATTTTGTATCAAGCTTGAAGATTATGTTATGTGTTTATAGTCAGTGCATTTAACGCTTTAAACATTTGTGTTTTACTTAACGTGTGTGTGTGTGTATTGAAAAAATCTAACAAATTCAATTTCTTATAGTATTATATAAAGGCCTTTTTGTACAACGCAATGCTGAACTTGTAATTTATTTAATTGATAATATATTGAGCCTGATTTTAAGCCTAACGAAGCGATAACAAGGCGTATACTTTATAACACGAGCATTAGCTTTAACATTTTAATGAATGTTCAACTATCAGTGTTAATGTTGTTTTTTTTAGTTGGTTTTAACGCTATTTCTACATGGTGTGGCCTTGTTTGGCTGGCTTGTGGCCAACTTACCGATATTTTGCCCGTTTCGAACATTAACTTTTGTACATTCTGTAAGAGTACGATACGATATATATATATATATGCATGTTCAGCAACAATTAAAACCATTCAGATAGACATTGCATGTGGCATACTTATTAAAGGCAATGATAATTGTAGCCGCTTGAATTATGCACATCAATTTGTAATCGTATGTATGTAAGTGTTCAAGATTAAATCAAAACCTAAACAGCTACTTGCTATATGCATGTGTATTGGTGTAAGTATTAGTGTTGGTGAGTGCGCTGACCAGGCTAAGAATGTGTGTGCAAGGTGCTAACTGGGAGCTAACCAATGTGTTATGCAAATGGACAGACCTTAAAAGTTTCTGTTGCTAACTTTATTAAACACAGTTTTAGCATGCTAACGTTTTAATATAAGTGCTGTGTATTTATTCACTTATACAATTGCTATATAAAAATTTAATCAAATGACTCATTAACAAGTGATATTAGAAACTCTTCAGAAACTTTTAAGATTCGGCTCTGCATGGTGGAAAACTTATAACAAAAAAACCTGCTGGCACTAGATGCAAAACAAAAAAAAATAATAATAAAGTGTGTGGTTTTTTACAGGTGGTTGAGTGGTTTGGTACTACAAGAAACGAGCACAACTTAGGTACTACAAAATAGGTGGTACTTAAAGGTAGATAGGTAGGTTCTTTTTTTGGCGGTAGGCTTACTTTGTGTAGTGTGGTCTGTTCTTCTAGCTGCATCTATTTTGTTGGTTAATGTATTTAGATAGATATATATATTTATATAGTAGTAGAGTGATAAAGTTGAGGTAGTTGTTGTTGGGATGCGAAATGTTGTTGTTACATTGTCATTGTTGTTGTTGTTGTTGTTGTAAGTGTACATGTAAATATATATAGCACACATAGAGAGGCATATATGTAGTAATAGTTTTTAACAATAATAATAATAGGATTAAATTAGCAGGCTATCGTTATCGATAGCCAATATATGATTGGTTAAGTAATTTAAATTATATATATATATATATGTACACTGCACATACAGAGGAACACAATATATATATGATATGATATGTTACGATTTATGAATAACAATATTCTAATTAGCGCTAGGCGTTCCGGCAAACCGGTTCTAATGCACGAGTACCTGCGAACGTTCCAGATCGTGTTTCAGCCGCTCATTCTCCAGCTCCAGGCGTGCAATGCGCTGCTTTGTGGACTCCCAGTCGGCGCTACTGCGTCCCATCTCACACGTGGCCTTCTCCAGCTCCGCCTTCGACTTGCCCAGTTCACTTTGCGATGCCTCCAGCTTGATCTCGAGTCGTTCACGCTCATTGACGGCACGCTCCAGGCGTGTCTGCAGCTTCTCGATATCGCTTTCGGCGGCACGCAGCTTCATTTTGTAGTCGGCCACCTCACGCTCGTGCAGATCACGCTCCTCCTGCTTCTCGTGCTCGGCGCGATCACGTTGCTCGCGCAGCTGTGCCATTTGCTTCTCCTTGTCGCCGATGGCCTCTTCTAGACTGGTGAGCGCACCCTCGGAGCTGCTGTGATGTGCCTGCATGGCGGACAGCCTGGCTCTGGCCATATCCACCTGGTTGTCCTTCTCCTTGAGCAGATCCTCGAGGTTTTCAATCTGTGAAGTGTTTTTTTTTGGTTTTTTTTTTAAGTTTTTTACTTAACAGTTGTTGCTCGCTCTCTGACCTTGCGCTGAAGCACACTTATTTTGCGATCCTTGATGTCCATGTGATCCTTGAGCTCGGTCAGTTCACTGGTCAGTCGATTGCGCTCCTGCACCGTATGCAGTGTGCCCTGCGTCTTCTTCTCGATGAGGCGATTCTTTTCCTCAAGGCGGGCGCGCATCTCCTCGACATCCGTCTGCAGCATATTGTAGTGCTCCTCTTTGGCACATAGCGACTCCTTGAGCACCGCTATGTGCCGCTGATAGTCCTAACGAAAGTTATATTTTACTGTGTCTGGGGAACAATTTGAACAAATATTGTGTTTTTGTGTTTCGCATGCTGCGCCAATTACCTGATGCTGCTCCTCGAGCGTTTTCATTTTGGCCGCCATCGCCAATATCTCTTGATCCCTTCTTTGTATTTCAAGACGGAATTCGTCCAACTGCGATTACGTTTCGTTCATAGGAATATTGTTTTGATTTTTTTTTTTTGGGGTAGAGGATAAGATACAAGACATAGCATGATTTTTAAAATTTTCAACACAACTGCAAAGCAAACGCAGCTTGCCTTGCCTACAATTTATTTGAATTTTTTTTTTGTTGTTGTGTTTTTTTGTGTGTCATAGTTTTTCTTGGTGAAATTGCGGCGCAATTGTGTACAAATGTTGTGGTTGTGGGTGGCTTGTGGTCGTATATATTTCTATATATATGAGCAAGAGTGGGGAGGGCAAGAGTGGGCGTGGCGAGCAAATATGAGAGAGACAGAGGAGAGTATGGATAGAGCATGTGTATATTTATATATATATATATATATATAGTTTGTAGTAACTGCAAAAGTCGTTGCCCCCTTTACATAGCTAAGGGTCAACTGTGTGTTTGTGTGTGTAAAAAGTGTGTTTGCTGTGTGTGTGTGTGTGTTTGTTTCTGTTTTAGAGGGTTAAAGAAAAGAGAGAGAGAGAGAAAGAGAGAGTGAGAGAGAGGTGGAGGGTCGCTTATGAGCTGTTAATACTGTTAACCTGAGACGCTTAACGCTGGGCATAGCTTTGCTTTTCAGTTTGTAGTTTTTGGTATTATATTTTTATTTTTGTATCCATTTTGTTGCATATTAAATTTGTTTTGGTTTTTATTGTTTGCTTTTCGAAAATGTCATTTATAATGCTTAAGAGTTAGGTTAAGTTTAACAGAATTCGATTCGAGTTCGATCTCAAGAATTAGTTTTGAATTAAGTCTGAGAAGTAATCTTAATTAAGTTTTACAAATACAAATCAGTGTATAAATATAAATAGATGTATATAATATATATATATTGTATGTATATAGTATATCGCTGGAGTAGTAATATATATATAAGATACAATATAATTAATATTGTTTATGCATGTATACATACGTATAAGTATAATAAGTATAAATATTTCAAGTATTCAAGATCATTCATTGTTCATTTCTTTTTTGTTTCTTTATTACACATTTTAATATAAATTTATATATATATATATAAGGTTAAGTAAATGCCTTCTCTTATTGATGTACTCACTGTTCATATAAAGAAGTTAAACAAGAACCCAAATTGACAAAGGCTTAAGTCAAAGTGAAAGTAAAGTGAACCAACAAAAAATATCTAATAGATAAATATAGCTAAATATTAGTTGCATTTGCTTAATATCATAAGCATGATTTCACTACGTATATGCGAATGTTTGTTTATATGTAAGTATGTATCCTTTACACAGACAGCAATTGCTGCACTTAAATGCTTTCAATTGGCTAGTGTTAAGCTTATTATCCTTTCTTATGAATAGAGAGAGAAAGAGGGAGAGAGTTAAAAAGTGAAAAACTATGAATATATTAAATCAAAATGGAATAAATCAAGTTAGGATTTATTTAAAGGTCTTCTACTGAACACAACGCAAGTTTTATTGCTCATTTGGGGCTAGATTTAAAAAAAATCGTATTTAATACCAGCTAGCCCCTTTCCTAAATATAAACAAACACACACTAAGCTACAGTGTGTGCACAACTACAATTGGTATGCTATATACTATATAGACTAGAATGTAAGACAAATTAGAGTAACTTCACAATTTTGATTTCACTACTTACGAAGCTATAACAAACAGGATTTTCTTACTAATTTTTACTTTCTTTGAGAAAAAACGATTTATTTTTTGTGGGAATAAAACGCAACTTTAAGCCGAACAATTTGCACACTACAATAAAGATTTTCTTTTTTGTTTTTGGGGGGTTTGAAGACGAATCAAGTTTGTAATAATAAAAGCACCTAGATATATGTAAATGTAAAATGTTACTCTGCTATATTAATATCATAGTTTATAGATGTTGAAGTATATATATATTTATATATACGTTCAGTTTGAATACTAGGTAGTTATATAAGTATGAATATAAGAACATTAGTACATGGTACAATACATAATACATTTCTTTTGACTTATGTGATTTTTGTTTGTTTTTCTTTTGTATAATATTCGCATAGACACATTTTGAATGCTTTTTCGTTTCTGTTTCTTGCTTTTCGATTCCATATTCTTTTCCTTCATTCTTAATTTTGTTTAAAAACTGCAACCAAACTGTTGTGTTAGACACATTGCCAGATGTTATCATACATATAGAGTAGTACATATATATTTATATTTCGTACATTCTTTCCTATATATATATATTGCTAAACGTCTCTGGATTCTTGCATATAAATTTCATCTTTACATATAATTGACCTTCATTGCTAATCACACGCTATTACTTAGTGGGCTATACGAGTACGCATATACACATACATACACAAAGAATTCTCTGCATGTATGTGTAGCTGGAAGAGTCCGAAGACCATGCCAAGAACACAATTCGAACCGAATCAAGATGGCGGCTGCCTTTTGTGATTAATGTAATTGAAACACAATCTATTATGCAAATGCTTCAAATTCTTGGCTAGTATGTTGCAGTTGTTGGAGTCTAGGTTAGTTAGGTAATTTGCTAGTTAGGTAGTTAGTAGGTTGGGTATAGAGGTCCTTGCCTTAGGCTTGGCTAAAAGGGAACAGGGAAACGAGTAAGAGGGTAGGGGTTTGCCCACTATGCAAAGTATTCACTTATAGTTCATACATACGTTAGTTATAAGTAGGTAATGCATTATAGTTCATGTATTTAGGTAGTTTAGGTAAGTAATTGCTGTTCTTCAATTAGAGAGTTGCACTAACAATTTCTTTCATCTATATATATGTAAGTATAAGACTAAATATGAATACGAGTTTTGAGTACTTTATAGGTTTTGATTTAATAATAACGTTAAGCTTCATTGTATCTTTGTTTTCTTATCATTGTTTTATCACTCGCATAACTTAACACATACGAGTCAGGGTTGTAACAAATAAAGTAAAGTAAATTTTCTCATTTTTGTTTTTTTTTACATTTTTATCTCAATATTAGGCTTATGTTGCTTATTTTTCGTGTATAACTATATATTGTATAAATGTTCGTTTACATTTATGCGTAAATATCATTTAGTTTCACTTGGTTTTCTTGTTGTTATTTACAGTCTTTTACTTTTGAGAGTCAAGAGCAAAGTGGTTCAAATTTCAAACGAATACTTGATCATTTCTGTACACTTCTTTTACAAATTTTTATTTTCTTTCTAAAAAGTTGCCCTGAGTGCTCTATGCAAAATAACCACAAAATATATATGAAGAAGGAAGAATACCAACAAGCATTAATGAAAACTGAATACAATACAGTTGGTACAGCTCTTGAAATTTGTAATGTTCTTAAATCCTTGTTCTCGCTACTTTAAAATGGCACATGAAACAATAGTTATTTTCATCTGTCTTTATAAACTTTCACTTTAACTAATTCTATGAATTATAACTATATATATATAAATGGTTTAATACTTGGTGTTTTGTTCTTTCTTTGTTTTTGTTTTTTTTTCTTATGCTGCTTCGAGAACCGTACACTGCAAATGTCGTTGGCTTATTTGCTTTTGACCTGTTTGGAATGGGATTTTGTTGTTGTTTTGTTTTTTGGGAGCAAGGGTTAAAAGCGTAAAATGCATGATGCATTTGGGTAATGCAATATTTGAGTATAGTTTATTTATAAAGCAAGCCGTCTGATTGCTTTAATGACTGAAATTGTTTTTGTATCTGATTTGATATTTTTTTGATGGGCATGGTTTGTTTTTTGTTTGCTGTTGCATCGAGTATCGAGTATAGAGTATCAAGTTTTGGGTTTCAAGTAAGATCGAGTATTAGTAGTTGTATTTAGGAATCTAGGGATAGCGTGTCTACGTCAAATTTAAAACTTACTTGTCGCTTATGCTCTTGCGGCAGTTTCGGATAATCTAAGTCTAGTTTCGAGTATGGCAAATGATGGTGTTGATGGTGTTGTTGTTGTTGTAGTTGTTGTAGCTGTTGTTGTTGTTGTTGCTGCTGCTGATGATGCGACAGCGAATGCGTGTGCGGATATGACGAGGCATGCAAACCGCCCGGCAAATGATGCGAATGATGCGAATGCGGATGCAGATGCGAATGCGATTGCGACGTATGATGCTGATGATGATGATGCAGCGGATCGTAGATGCCAACGCCGACATCACGAGCGCTGCTCGCCAGCGTCCCCCCAAATGTGCTGTTTGTATTTGCCAGCGCTGCAAGCGGATGGGTTTGCAGATGATTCTGGTGCTGATGCACATGATATTGATACTGCGGATTCATCTGCTGTTGCACCGAGGCCTGTATATGCGAATGGGGATGCTGCTGTTGACCGTATTGCTGCTGCTGCTGTTGCTGTTGCGTTCCAGCAAATTGCTGATGCAGATTGTACGCCAGCGCCGAGCTGGACGGCGGTGGCATCGAATGCTGCTGATAGTACTGCGATATGGCGGGATTGGAGGCATGCAGTGAGTGTGACATGAGTTGACGCTGTTGCGCCGTTGCCGGCAGGCCTAGGCCCAGGCCCAGGTTATAGCCTGAACCCAAACTGGGACCCATGCCCAGACCAAGGCCCAGGCCATAGCCGGTGGCAGTGTTTAGGTCACTTTGATAGGGATTCGCGTAGCCCGTCGCACCGTACTTGCAACTGGAAGGATAGCCAGCAACGAGATTCGTTACGGAGTAGGCGGGCCGGAGACGTGCAGCCGCCGCAGCGGCACTTTGAGCGGCCGTCAGCTGCGTCGGCTGCGGCTGGAAGTACATATTGGGCTGGGATGAGAAGCTCGTCGACATTTGCAGCAGGTTATCGTTTAAATATGGCGGCGATGTATCGCCGCCACCGTGCAGCGTCGGATAACTGGAGACCACACGGCCGGACAGCGGTGTCGTCACCAGCGTCTGCTGTGCTTGCGTCAGCGGCTGGCCCAGCTGCCTGGCCTGGTGGCTCAGATTGAGTATCTGCGATGAGCGCGATATCGATTTGTGCGCCTCGTTCAACAGATTCACAATGTTTGTGCTGCTCGTCTGCTGCAGCGGCGGCGCCGGATAGCCATAAACATCATTATACATTGTCGCCGATGGCAGTCCGGCAATGCTGTAGCGTCTTCGCCGTATCGGTGATGTTTGTCCGTAGATCTGTGCAGCGGCAGCGGCGGCAGCAGCGCCGCTCGGATCGTACAAATACCCTGTGGAACTTGAGGGACCGTATAGTTCATAGGCCTGTCCATAGCCCAAACCGCTACCGTTAAGTGGTGCACCGTAGCCACCGATACCAACTCCTCCTCCGATACTGGGTCCGTAATATTGTCCAATGATATCTGGCAGTGGTGGGCTTCCGCTGGCACCCGTGAAGCTATTGTACATCTGAAATGGGCGATTTCAAATTGGTTGTTGTTGTGGTTTGTGGTTTTTTTTGTTTTCTAACTGTTACTGTTTTTTTTGTTTTGGTTTTTGTTTTTTTGGTTTAGGTGTTTTGTTTTTTTCTTCTTTTGCGTTTTGAGTTATTGATATTTATTTGGTTTTGTCATTTATTTAAGTTAAGCATTGTTGTTTTGTTTGATTTTCTTTTGTTGTGTAAATTTTTGGTATAAATATATATATTCTTTTCTGGTTGATTTTTAGTATTGATTTACGTGGATTTTGTTGTACGCGTTGTCCATCTTACACGCAATATTGTATACTAAAGCATAAGTTAGCTACAAATTGTATATGGTCTAAGTAAATATTGTATATTATTGTTAACAACAAGTTATATTCTTCTGCACATTTTGTACATTTTATTTAACATTTTGTTTATGTTTAACCAAAGCGATTTTTGCCCGAACACTTACGGACTATTTTGGCCCCATATTTGTACGAAAAATTTGTATTTATTATTATTATTATTTTAAATGGTTAATTTGTTCTGACTTTTGTTGTTTTTCTACAAGTTTCGTATTGTTACTTAATTCAAAAAATGTTCAACACTTTTTTTTTGTTTTTGGATATTTCTTTGCGCTTAATTTACAATAAGGTTTTGTAATAAAATTAATGTTTTTTTTTTAGTTTCTCTTTCTTAACGTTTTTTTTCTAAAAAAAAATTCCTTGTGAACTCTCTTTAAAATATATATTTAAAGCTTTGCTTGGTGGTTTTTTCAAAGACTTTTTTCTTTCTTTAGTTAATATTGGCAAGCTGCACCTAAAAGTTCAACAAGGGGTGTATGCAGAGAGAGAGAGAGAGAGAGAGAGATAGATAAGACAGAGAGGAGAGAGAGGTTGCAAGGGTTTTTGTGTGTTGATGTTAAGGACAGGGGGAGTGCTAGTGTGTTTGTTGGGCAGGCGGGGGAGTGGACAGTTTTTGCAACATGAAATGTGTGTCACTTTGAGAAATAAACAGAGAGAGAACGAAAAAGAGAGGAAGAGAGAGAGAGAGCCACGCGACTGGGGTCACTTTGGTATGTATATATGTATGTGTGTGTGTGTGTGTGTGTAGGGCACACGCTCACGTGCATTGCGCCCATTACTTGGGCTGTATATGTGTGTGTTTGTGTTTGTTGGCCGCTGTTGATTTGATTTTGGGTTAGTTAGTTAGTGAATATTGCGTATACGACATGTGTGGCGAGGCATACAAATGCGCTTGGATTCTGATTTCGTTGTTTTGGTATTATTTTTTTTTTTCATATATTCGTTTGGTATTTATGTATTGTATATTTTGTGGTATATTCTTGTGTGTGTTATATTTTTTTTTGCTTGTACGCAGAAAAGAAACATAAATTACTTATAACAATATATAGTTCAGATGCATTATAGAAATAACGTGCAAAAGTATATTGTAAAACAATTGTTTCTGTATATTTTTGGTATTTTAGATGTCTTATGTATGTGTGTGTGTGAGTATTTTTTTAATGTGAAAACAAACAAAATTGTATATATATATATATATAGATTTGAATATATATCATACATATATATATGAGAGTAATTGAGAGTAGAGTTTTTTAGACAGACAGTGAATGTGACAAAGACAGAGAAAGAGACAGAAAGAGATATAGATAGACAGCAATTGACAGTGAAAGATAGAGTATATGAAAGACAGTGGGGATAGAAAAAGAGAGAGAGAGAGAAGTTAGACAGTTTCATTTTGAATGAATTTGAGCGCAATTTTGTTTATTGCGGATAACTTTCAAATAGAATGCCGGAACTTGTTATTGTAGGTGTACTTGGCTCTGTGTGTCTGTGTGTGTGTGTGAGTTTATATATGTTGCAGTGTGTGAGTGTGCTAAAACCCAACGAGTGGTGTGTGTGTGTGACTTGTTGGTTACTTTGTCTGCGTTAGTTTCAAATTTCAAAACTCAATTTGGAATTTAATTGACTTGAATTCACTATGCAGTTGATATTCGCGTTCTTTCATAGTTATTTACAAAACCAAAAAGTAATATACTTGTTGTTTTTTTCTTTTTTCATTTGGGTAAGTAGCTGCAACAGGCGGCCAAGTCAGTATAGATTGTGGGAGAGGTTAGTTATCAAAGTGGATAAAAAATTGACATTTGAAGAGGGTTTGTAAGAGATTAAATGGTTCGTCTGTTGTTGTTGTTGTTAATGTATTGGTTGTAGTTGTTGTTGTTGTTGTTGTGTTGGGGCACAGATTGGTAAGCAAAGTAACGCAATAAAAACAACATACTTTAGGTAGATGTTATAAGTATATATACATATACATATTTGTAGTACATATATATGTATATACATATAATATTTGCTGGTTACATAAATAGTAATAGAGTGACAGAGAGATAGAAAATTTATGTATATATATATATATTAATATATATTTATAGATAGATAGGTACGTATTGTAAGTATATACACGTCATAATTGTTTTATCATTTTATCGTCAAAGAGATTTGTCAGTTGTTTCCTTGCCTACATTTTCTTTTCTGTTTCAGTTTTTACTTTAACTTTACTATAATCTTTTCAAATGATTTCTCTCGTTTTTTAAGAGCCCGTCTAGCTTTTGACTTTTTTCTTGATAGTACTCTGATTTGTTTTGGTTATTTTTTTTTTTTTTAATTATTGGTGCGAAAATATTACAAAAGCATATTGTAAATAGTTGCATACGGTTTAAAAATTTCTTTTGTTTGATTTGTTTTTAACCATTTTGGTCATTTGCATATTCTATTGTTTTGCTTCGTTTTGTGTGTTTGCTTTTAGAACAACAACAAAATATGTTTTTTTTTGTTTTTTTTTTTATAGATGTTATGTAATTGAAAATGATCAATTCTGGAAACAAAAACAAGCATGTCGCTTTCAAAATCGTTTGCATTTAAACGTTTAAAGAGTTCTTATTATTTTTTTTGTTTTTTTTGTTTGTTTTTGTATTCGGTTTCTTTTACTTTTGCATTGATTTATATAAAAAAGCCAATTATTGGAGCCATTACAATCGATAAGTTTCGTGAAAAAATCTGCATCTTTTGGCAATAAAATGACAAAAGAATTATTCTTGTATGCTAAAATAAATCACAGTTCACTAATAGTTCATTAATTGCATTAAGTAATTTAAAATTTTTTTGTATTAGTTTATTTAATTTTTTTTTCAATATATATATATTTTTTTGGTTCTTGTTTTGTTTTGGTTTGTCATTGTTGAGATTGCTTTGTGTTTGTGTATTAAAGTATAAGTATATGTATATATATTACTTTTTGATTATGTAACAATAAGAAATGAAGTAAAAATTAAAACAGCGTTCCGTACAATGCTAATTAATATATTATTAAACAATTCAATTGATGTGTTAAAAAGAAATGCTAGTAAGAGATTGCAATTAATAAAGCACTAAGCAAATAATAATTAAGGTAAAAAATTGTGCTAGGAGACAACAACAAATAAAACTGCAACAGCAATAAAAGTTATTTTAAGTAGTTAATAAAAAGTTCAATTTGTAGTCTTACTCAATCAAGTATTTAGAAATAAATATTCTTTAAGCTTATTGCTGTTATTAAAGTCAAAGTTTTCGAGAGTAACTATATGTTTTAAAATGTAGAAAAGGAAAGTTCCTAAATATTTATATATGATCATTTAAAAAACGTTAACTTATACTTTAAAAGTTATTAAAATACACTTGAAAAATTATGTTTATAGATATCGATAAAGTTTAACTATTGATTTGTAAGGAAAAATGTTCAGCACAAAAGTATGCTATAAAAAGTTTTTGTAAAGTGTTAATCAAAAAACTGCTAAACTGTTGCGAAAAGAGCTTAAAATGTTTAGTTTAAGTTAATAGACTACAAGTTTGAACATTTTTTACTCAATAAAAGGTAGCCTAAAACGTGAAATATCAAAGGATATCAGTAATTTGGTTAATATAAAATGTAACAATTTAAGAAAAGAACATACAAATATAGTATAAGCAACATGTAATTTGAAACACACACACGACAATAAACACCAACATTTAAGAAGAAAGATTTTCCTAACAAGAGTTAAGGATATAAATGTGTATGGTATAATAAAGGCACGTTGAGAATGCGTATTTTAAAGTATAAATTTAGAAATTATGCCAACCCACATACTATAAAAAAATGTCAGCAAGAGTGATATAAAGAGAGAGAGAGAGAGGAGACAAAGAGAGAGCGAGCAAAAGCAATATAGAGAAAAAAGAGAGAAAGAGAGCAGGTGGGCAAGTAAAGTGACTCGCAGCACACTTCATATAATACTAAGAACTTTGGCCCACACACACACACACACAATGAGTGTAATAAAAAAACGACTCATACACACACACACACATGTTAAGAGAATTGTGGCCCGAAATAACAACATTTTGGTTACAAGGTTATTACGTATACGCCATGTGTGCGTGTGTGTGTGTGCTTAACTGTGAGTGTTTTCTTGTGGGTGTTTTTGTGTCTGTGTATGTATGTAAAACACAATAACGACGACTTTTTGTGCTTTAAGGCAGATGGGGTGAGTGGGCAGAGTCAGGGGATGTTAGATTCGGATGGCAGAAGATGCGGCAAAGGGGAAACCGGGCGGCTGCAGAGCACAAATGAAATGAAACACAAAGACAAAGAAAATGAGGAAAAAAAAAGGCAAATCCAAAAGCAAATGCAAAATAAGCGAGTAGCTGAAGCCAGAGGCAGAGCCAACAACAGAAGATGAAAAAGTGCCCAACAATAAGTGTGTTAAGTGCAAAATGTACACATGTAGCACAGTGTATGTATGTGTATATGTGTGTGTGTTTGCTTGTTGTTCCGTTTGCTATTTTCGTGTGGCTGCGTGTCATAAAATTAAAAATAAACACATAAAAAGATATTGTAAAACACGCAGTCAAACATGGCGCTAAAAAACAAACCAGAGCTCAGAATTCAGAGCTCAGAACTGATGAGGCTGAATTTTCTTTTTCGCTTTTTATGACATGAATAAAATGTTGACTGGCAGCCAGGCACCCCATCACTTTCCCACTGCCTTTGATGATGGTTAGGCGGCAACGTAACCACGCCTATGCCATTTTGGCAAGTGAATTGTGGATTTGGTGCTCGGAGTTGAGGTACGAAATCACAAACTGCCCTTGCCTTGCACCCTTCCTTGACTGTCTGTCTAACTGTCTGCCTGTTGGCAGTTGCATTTGTGTGCGCTCTCTTTGTAATTATGACAAATCATCACGTTTCGAGTGTATATGGCTTTGGCTGCAAGGCCAGACTGACAGCTGTGCCCCCTCCAACCCATCCACACACACACACACACACGCACACTTTCTACTTCCAGGCCTTGTTATCATTGCATTGCTTCAGAAATTGTCTCATCTCACGCACGTGCGGCTATACAGCTCTTATTTCTCCCTTTCCTCTCGCCTCTGGCTTCGGCAGAAATGTATTTCAAGTGACGTTTTATGAAGTGCAGAGCATTCAATGTGCGTTGGCATTCACCCTCATTTTTCGCTTTCTATGCGAATATACCCTGTTAACGACTCTTGGATGAGCAGCAGTGACATTGAGCGATAGAAATAAGTTCTACAAATTAATGTATAAACCTGCAAGGAATAATCACTGACTTTTGCTTTCATTAAGTATCTTAGCTCAACACACGGCTTGACTTTTCATTACATTATTTTGCTTAACATACAACTTGTTAGGTTTATTGGATTTTCAAATGGGATTTTGTTAAAGCCTTCAAGGCTTTGCTTTTAATTATAAAAATTCCTCTCACAAATTCGACAACATTTCAAATGTTTAAGCGCAGAGATTATCATTTGCAATTAAAAGCAAACGAAGTATCTTGATGTCTGGCACATTTACAATTAAACCTTGCACATACACAGTGATACCTTTAAGTTTTGTGTCTGTCTGCATTTAGAACAATTGCGGCACGCGTTGGGGGGGCTTTTTTGCTAATGAGCGGACGGATGGGACGGATGGAATACGTCACGGACACGAACACCAACACAAACACACACACACACACACACACAAAAACAGGCATGAGCTAACAAAAACTTGCATTGTGTGTGCTTTGTGTACATGTCTGCACGTTCATTCTCATTTTGAATAGACTGTCCCCAAGTGTGTGTATTAATTTGTGTCTCTGTGTGTGTGTGTGTGTGTGTGTGTGTGCCTGCTGAGCTTGCACTTGAGCTCATTCGTTTATACTGTCTTTATTCGTTCATTCGTTCTCAGCCCTGATGCCAAATTTCACTAATTACGCACTGTGACCTTTACACCTACACACACACACACACATGCAACCCAAGCGTTTTTACGACTCGATTAGCTAAAAAGTATGCTATGCTAGTTTTTCTTTTTAAGTTATTACCACAAATTGAAACCAAGTTTAATGCCCACTAACTTGTGTGCTTGTGTTTGCAGTGGCGTCTGGCCAAGACATGAACTTTATTCAACATGCAAGGCACGAAAAAACATAGCTCGTAAATAATTGCTTAAGCCGTAGCTGCGCTCAGCTGCACCCCACAAATGAAAATAAAAAATAAAACAATCAGGAACATTCAACTGCAGCTGCAATTGTTTTTTTATTTTTCTATTTTATAATGGCCTTAAGTCATTACTCAAAAGGGTTGCAAAAGTTTTTAATGAAGTTGTTGTGCGTTTTGATTGCTGTTTTATTCGCAATGAGAAGCCTTAAAAATTGTAATGAAACCTTGATATAAGAAATACGTACGTATGTATTGTTTTATGTGTTGTTGTTGTTGAAAGGAATTCGTGTTTAAATTTAAAGCTGTCTTGAGGGCAGATCGATTTTGTTACTGTCCATTGACATTTCTTTTGTTAAACAGCAAAACATTAATACCTGAACCAAGTCATACTCATTGCTTAAAGTTATAACCTAGCCAACAAATAAATTGTTCAAGCCTGCTAGGCACTCAACAAAGGGTATTCTTTAGTCAAGCATACATTTAACGCTTCTACTAAAAATTGTTGTGATTGCCAGCCAACTTGTTTCTCTCTTTCTCTTGCTCTGTTTATTCTCTTCACTTCACTTCGAATACATTATGCAGGCGTCGCTGCTCCTTTTTTGATTGAGGGGCAATTTGTAAAGGCTAAACGGGTAAGGGTTGTGGTTTGTGCATAGGGTAAAGGACTATATGGGGCCTTGTTGTTGTGTTTTGTTTGTCTGTCTGAGACATTTGCTGTTGTTGCCACTGGTTGTTGATAGACATTTGTAAAACGTGGCAGCGATTGCATTTGATATGACATTGGATTTGAAGTTTTTAGATTTTGGTTTTTATTTTTGTAATGATGAAATGATGACAATCCAACATGATGATGAGGCAAACGATGTGTTGTTTGTATATTTTTGTGTGTGGATGGTTTGCTGTTTGTTAAGTTGAATTTGAGTTAAATTTGATGAGTTTGATGGTTGTTTGAGTGATTGTCATGATTGTCGCCTTGCTTGCTTGATTGTTGCAGAGCTTGTTTCAGTTGCTGTTGTTTTTGTTGTTGTTGCCATTTACAGTACCTTATAGTAGACATAGGCATTGTCCATAGGTTTGTGACTTTGCTCTGTGCTGCTGCTAAATGCCTGAAGTTTAAAATGTTGCTGTTGTTGGTTTCGTTTTTATTGTTGTTGTTGTTGTTGCTGCAATT
This sequence comes from Scaptomyza caliginosa, assembly GCA_035044725.1. Lineage (NCBI taxonomy): Eukaryota > Metazoa > Arthropoda > Insecta > Diptera > Drosophilidae > Scaptomyza > Scaptomyza caliginosa. The sequence continues at coordinate 378,565 of JAWNNR010000716.1, forward strand.
GTTGCTGCTACTGCTGCTGCTGCTATGCAAATGTGCTGCAACTGCAGTTCGTTGTACTTTCCGCCTCTAAGCGGCTGTTAAGGGGCGGGGCGCAGAGGGCCGGGCCGAGCCGAGCCGGGCCTTATTGCTATTTATGTAATTTGAGTTGGGCTCTAAGTTAGTGCTGCGCAGGTGTGAGCCAAGCCGCATGTGCGTCTAATGTGTGTCTATGTGTTTGTTTGTATCTCTTTATAATGTAATACAATAATAAACCGCTGGCAGCGACTTCGTTTCCTGCTTCTTAGCGCTTGTCTGCTTAATGTGCAAAAAAACACACACAGACACACACACACAAGCGCATACAGCTGTAGCTTGTCAAACACCAACACCCGCACGCGCGCACACACACACCCACACACCAACACTCACTCAAGTGCTTTGTGCTGTGTGTGAATGTGTATATATTCTAAAAACACAAGCTCAAGACGCTGGAAAAAAATAAATGTTGCTGCTGCTTCTTCCGTTTGCTGCTGTTGTTGTTGTTGTTTTTGTTCCTAAGTTCGTTCGACGTTGTTGTTGTTGTTGTTGCTAGTTAATGCTGCTGTCGCAGATTTTTGGCTGCCGCTGCTGCTTAAACAAAATTATTGATTTTTGCTACAACTGCTGCTGCTGCTGCGCTCCTGCAGAGTTTAGCTTTTGTTTTTTTTTTTTTTAAGTGTGTGTTTTAAGATTCTAAATTGCACTTATTTTTATTTGCAACTTTTTGGTATCATTTATTTGTATTTGAATTTATTATTAAACTTTTGTTTTTCACTCACACAAACCAGAATATACAGGCTAAAGGCACAAAATGGAAATGCTTTACATCCTTTTGAAGGATTTTCTTTGCTTTTTCTTCTTTTTTTTTTCTTTTTGCTTTTTTGCTTTTTGCTCAATGATTTTCTGGCACACACGCGTTCGCGCCACGTTCTGCTGACATTTGCTGCAGCCTCAAACGTTCACTAGCTAAAATATATATATCTTGCATTTAATGACAATGCCTCTATATTAATTATTTCTCATGCGTATAAACTTTGCAAATATATTGTTATTTTTAATATATTTATTGGTTGAGACAGTTTTTTTCAGTCATTTCTTTTGCCACAGTTTGAGTATTCGTTGCGTACGCGTCGCGTTTTTTTTATTTGGCATCCACTCGGTCCGTGGCTCGTGTCTCGTTAGCTGAAACGTTGCGTATACAACTGTTCGCGCCAGCAAAGCTTTCGCGCCCACGAGGCCAGACCATTGAGACAGTTTGGCAGCAGCAGCAGTACTAGCAGCAGCCGATAATTCACTCAGCTCGCTTCGTTTGAGCGCAATAGCTTGGCTCAGCTTCGGTTTAGCTCAAAAAGCGTCATGTGGTTTGCGACAGGCGGTGCATTTAGCACATTCGGCATTCGGCATTTTATCATTCGTCCATTCGTCGTGCTCGGCAATCGGCAAAACGCTACTTTGGCATTTGGCAGCTGCACACGCTAAAGCTTTACAACTTTGGCTCGGTTGCCTAAGTAGCGCAACCGAGGAAAGCTTTTACGTTTTACGCTCAAAAGCTGCGATTCGTTTTGCGTTTTTCCTTTTTTTTTGCTTTTGCTTTTCCATTTATTGATTGTCGCTCAGAGTTCGTGAGTTTAGCGTCTCGTGATATTCGTACATTGCGTGTTTTTGGCCACGAATTAGCTAAACACCCGAAATAAGAAAAACTTTTCGTTATCCCTGCAGTTGCTGCTGCTGCAGCTGCTGCTTCTGTTTGTTCTGCTTTGCATTGAATGTACGCAGCGCGTCTGCGTTGGACATGAATGCAGCTTTTGCAGCAGCTGATTTTTGTGCGAATGATGCCTGAACGTTGCTGTTGCCATTGCAAATGAAAGTGCAAGTGATGCTGCCTTCTTTCTCGTCTCTTTTCTTGCGTTTAGTCCTTGCCAACATGTACCACGTTAAATATGTTTTTATGAGCTTTTGGTTTTTTTTTAGTTGCGCAGGCAACTCTATTTATATATAAATGTATTTTTCGCACTGCAGTAAAATTCTCTTGCTGGCAATAGGCAATAGGCAATGAGCTTGACTAAAAGATACCTTTCTAAATGGACTATCAAATAGGTAGTTAAAAGTTTTTATTGCTTAAACGTTTTAAATATGCCATTAGCTGGTAAAACTTTAAAATATTATTACTTTTGGCTCTACCTATTAGTTGTATTCGTTAACTTAACATTTATGTTAAAGCTGTCAGCTGATATTCGATAGCAATTCTCTGCCAACTTAACTTATGTTTAAACTTTAAAGTGACCAAACAAATGTTCGCTTTATCTCTTGTGTTCTAGTTTAGCTTATTAGTTTAGTATGCATGTGTGTGTGTGTCCCTTTTTCTCTCCCCTTTTAGGTGTGTTTGTGTTGGGCAAAGCAATGGCACAGTAAACATAACCGCAATCAGTAGTACAACATCAGGACAACTGCAGAGAACGCAACGCCATGGTGGGTGGCATTTTGAAAGGGGCAGGGAAGTGGCGTGGGGGAAAATGTTTGTGTTCGTTCATATAAAATTGTAATGCAATTTCATGGAAATCGATAAATCAATTGAAGCTGACATTTCAAGTGGCGAGGGAGCAAGAAACATGACCAATGATGTGGCATAAAGGATGGCGGACATGATGGCTATGGCTACCGTTTCCTGTTCATATCTTTCTTCATTTTTGCTCACGTTTTCTCTGTCTCTCTGCCTGTCTGTAATATTTTGTGTGCCACTGTGTCAATTGCTATTTCTTGCTGCATAGCTAAAAGAGGGCGCCAGTTAAGAGTTCATAGTTCAAAGTGTTTACTGCGCATTTCCGTTTCCGGCTTAATTGTTTTCATTTCATTTCATTTCAACGCTAAATAAACGCTTTTACAACAGCAAGTGCACTTGCTAATTGCATTTCACCAGCGACACAGTTTTATACAAACTTGTGCACATACTAGAAAGTATTCGGTGTGTAAAGCTTAGTGCACTTAGAGAAAACTAGAAGCTTGACAAGGACATCAAGTATGCGCAAGCTGTAATTTAATAATATTGAACATTGAAAAGACTTTAGTAAAGTCAAGTGTTTAAAAAACTTATAAAAAAATAGTTTTTAGTTCAAGTGTAAGTTTAAAACTCAGGGACATTCGTTTTTTTTTTGCAGAGTGTAGTTTTTGACAGCAACATGAATTTTGCGGCAAGTCGCGTAATTATTTTATGCCCTCGGCCAAATACAAAGCGCACCACCCTTTGCCTCCGACCACGCCCCCCTTAGGGCACAGCCATAATATATCATGAGTTGAGCCTAGGCTGTATTTCATGTATAATAACGAGCAGCAGCCGTAGTAGCACACACACGCACCAACTACACACACATTTACATTTCCATTATTATTTATGCGTATGCATGGACTTATCCTTGTGTTCTACACACACACACACACACATCTCTATGTTGGCGGCATTTGCTTTTGCATGCTAATTAAAATGCAGGCATTGGCGCCGTTTTGCATAGCTTGGTAATTTGCTTGGCCAGGGCCAAAACAGCATGAATATTTGAATGTGGCTGCCATTCATCGACAGTTCAGGCCAACGTGCAACTATGCCAAATGGATGGTTGTATACTTGGCTGGGTGGTTTGTTAGTGGGTGGTTTTCAGGTGGTTTAAATGGTTTTGATGGTTTGCAATGGCCTACAAGCACTGGCTTAAGCTAAGAGTCTAAAAGTTCTGTTGGCTAATGTTTAGCCAAAAAAGGGGGTTAAGGCGCAAACTACTTTGACTGAAACGAAACATTTATAGTGTGTTTGTGTGTGAGTACTGGACATAAACTCACCCTAACACCCTGCTCCTCCTGAGCGTATTTCTTGATTTCACGCTCCAAATCAAGCTGTTCGTTTGTTGGCAAAGAAGTGAAGAAGTGAAAATAAGTCAGACAAGTCTCTTACGCTACTTTCTTGCTTACTGTGCGACTCAATGCCAGAGGGCAAATGTATGCCACAGACAAAGTGGCGCCAGTTAAATGCCCATAAATGATGTTAATATAAAATTCACAAGCATAAGCCCATATACATACACGCTGAATAGACCAAACAACAAAAAAAAAACCAAAAACCAAATATGCGTGAGCAAAAGTTATGTAAGGCCTGGAAAATGAAACAAGTCTTGGGTCACAAGTCTAGCCCATACAAGATGACTCAATAGATGAAAAGAAGACCAAAAGATTCGTATATATATATGTGTGTGTAGGTTGCTAAGATGTTTAGCTAATAAGCTTCATAGGTTTAGGCATTGAGCTTCGAGTTCTTTTTTGCGCTAAAAAGTATGCTATTATTGAGTTCAGTTGATAGGAGCCAGTGGGAAATACTGAAAATATTTCGATATGCACATACAATTTGATTTATTAACAAGTTTAATGCACAAGCTATCCAATTAATGCACAGAAACAAACTTTAAAGTATTTGTAACTGAATTAACGTCCGATGCAAATTGAAAACATAATCGAATAACATTTTATCAGTGAACACAAATGAAATAACTAATAAATGAAGTTAAATCTGTTTAATCAAAGGCACGAGGAAGCACAACAAAACTACAATGCAAATAAGTTTCTCTATTTAAAGAGAGCCATTTCAATAAGCTACTTGTCTATTGCTTAAAAGCTGAATCAATACAAACCCATTAAGATAAGCAGCAAGAAGAAAAGTTTTCTCGTCTTTCTTACAGTTTACTTAGCCATATTAGTTGTTAAGAAAATGTAAAACAATGCTGTTCATTAAAGTTCTGACAGTCTTGACTAACTTTTTGCGACAACTTTTAATGCCAGCAACAGCAACAACAACATGGGATAAGAACTATTAATTACAGTTGACATAGCTGAAAGCTAAAAGCTGAACATATTGCATTTAAACGAAATGCATTTGGTATCGAAACTGCAACAATGCGCACTGACCTCGACCCAGCAAAATGGCGAGGCGCTGATTGCTCGCTTTTTTTCTTTCTGCACGCCTTGTTGCCGAATGTGGCGTATACGCAATGCAAAACTGCAAACATTTTAATTGCTCTCGCATACTTTTGGCAAGCAGCTTTCATTCTTAAGATACTCTGTTTTAGTAAGGAAATTGGGTGTATCGGTGGTTGTGGTTGCTTTAAAAGAGCTATACTTATAGTTTTATAGTTGATCACGGATTTTTAGGCAATGGAATAGTTTAGAAAGTTTTTCTTGCGAACAGAATATCCCAAAGTTAGTCCTGATGAATTTCATTGTCACATTCTTTGTTTTGTTTGTGTTGTGTTTGTCACATTTCGAACTGACGATTTTTAATTACAGCTGTTTCTGTTTATGCCGCTTTTTTGTTTTATTCTGTCTCTGCCAGCACGAGTGACAAATTCATTTCGAGCCACGCCAAATGCCGCTCCCTAGGCGTGTCCGACATTCAATAGCTCTTGACAGCAGCAGTGCCAGTTTATTGTGTGCGAAAAATATACAATTGCGACATTCGAACACTATTCAAGTAAGTCAAGCATTCAAGCATTCAATTGATGCGTGAATAAAATGTGAATAAATTGCCAAGTGGGCAGCTGGCCAAAAGGCTGACTAAAAATGAATGGATCAGTGGTCATCGGAAGGCTAAAAGTGGAGATCGTGGATATAAGTAGCTTATCATGGTATCAAGGTTATTTATGTTCAGAAAATAGCCCAGGGAGGGTAACACAACGAAAGCTTCGCTCTCTTTTTCTCACTTACAGAGGGTCATTATTATTTTACCAAGGTTGTGTCAAGCATTAAGAAAAAAACAATATGCCCTATCCAATCAATAAGTAAGTATAATTGGTGGCCATAAATATTTTAACAAATGTAAAGTGCCTTATTATCATATTTATGTGATATTGTCCATGCATAATTATCTTACAAAATAATTCTGTTCGATATTTTGCTTGAATAAATAATCAAAACACTTAGGGCTACACGTATTTCGTAGCTACAAGTGGAAAACTATTATCGAGAAGAGTATCTTATCTTCGTCCTGCGCAACGCAGCTTTTATTTCTTATTTGCCATTTCTATTTTTTGTGCTGTTGTACGCTCCAACGCTTTTGTTGACATGCTAGGGACCGTTGGCTAGCCCTTATGTTCAAATTGTGGGTATCTGAGGGGCGGTTGGGTAGCAACTCTGGGTTTAATGCATGGTATTATGTATACGCATGTTATCTATGTGCTGGCATACAAGTAATTATAGAGTATTGTGAAACATGTAGTATATGTGTGTGTGTGTTTGTAAGTAATAAGCAGCTGCCCTGTTTGCTGTTGTCCTTGGGGATAGATGAGTTAGTGTTTTGTCAACTTCAGTAGATTTCCCCCGTGGCGGCACAAACAGCTTGAGCTTTTTGTTTTTTTTTAGTTTTTTTGTTGGCTTTTCTGTGTGTGTGTAAGTGTCAATAAGTATGAATTATGATGCAAATCGAATGCATTTTCCTTGTTGCATAACAGCTGGAGCAATAAAGCACTACACAAATCACACACATATGCATGTATATAGAACAGGGTCAATGGGGTTGGGGTCGGGGTTAATGGGGACTCAAAACAATGCCAAACTGTCAAATGTACGAAATGTATGCAACAAATTGAATTTTATTGCTTGCTCCATATTGAGAGGCTGAGAGATTGCAACTGATGAAATGACTAACAATAAATGACTGTAACAATATCTGTATGTTTGGGAGTGTATGTTTGTGTGCATTTAATAGCGCTTATAGCTGACTCATTTGCAAGACTTGCACTTATATAGATAATATATTTTTTTTTACATTTTGGTTTAAAGGGCGTACACAATGAAAAACGTTTCAAATTAATTAAACAACAACAAGTACAACGAGCAAAACATGTCAAGCGTATGTGTGTGTGTGTGTGTGAGTGTGTGGGTGTATCAGTGTATTAGTATATGTGTTTGTGTGTGTATAGAACTGAAACAAAAATTTAACACTACGAACCAACTTCAAACGCTAGATTTTAAAGTTGAAAGTTAAAAATTGTTATGTAGCTTAAAATTTTAATAATCTTTTTGTAACTGGCAGTTAGTTCAAAACAAAACGAAGCAAATTTATGCGAACTTTTATTGGTTTTTTTTTGGTTTTGTTATTATTTTTGGATGCTAGGCACTACAATCGAGTATTTTTACGAGTATTATTGTATGTATGTATGTATGTATGTTTTTTTTTATTACTGTTAGTTTGTGTGTGTAAAAACTTAAAATGAAAAGGAATAAGTAAAGCATTTTGCAGGTTTGCAGTCGCAAAAGTTTGATAAACAGAATAGTTAAATCGAAAATAAAAGATTATAAAAAGTATTTTTTTCATTTTTAGATATTTTTTATTTAAAAACGTATTTGTTGGTTTGTTGTTTTTGAGTTTTTTTTTTATTGGGCAGAGAGTGTTTTTCTTTTTATATTGTAATTGTAATAGCGACTCTCTGCCCGTGTACGAAATCATTGTCTCTAGAGCATTGTTTGCCGCAAAAAAAAACATATATATATGCAACAAAAAAAAGTAGACAAGAGAGTCCTTTTTCATACTTTTTTTTTGTTACAGGGGGCAGCCTGTTTTTGTTTCTTTTTTGATAGCGGCACAAGGATAAATATTGTGGGCAAAAAGAGGAACTTACCTGTTTTTGTGCCATCGCTTGCATTTGCTGGAACATTTGGCGCTCCTCCTCTTTGCCTGCAACAAATTCGCAATGTGATGCCACAACTGAAAGAAGGCAGCACTCAGCTTGTGATAGACTTACCCATGCCCTTGGCTTGCAGCATTTCCAGCAGCTTCTTGATGCTCTCATCGCGTGCGATAAGCGTTTGCTTTTGTGTCTCCACGCGACACTCGAGATCCTTGATGGTCTCTCTCAAAATGCTTATCTCGCGCTGCAGATGATCGTTTTCCGCATAGATCGCCTCCATTTGCTGTTGCATCTCCAGATTCGGTTGACGCATTCGCAAACGCAGCTCCTCTTCCAGCTGGCGCACAAGCATCGCTTGTTTCTAAAAGATGAAAATATAAATTAGTTATATTGTTGCATCACTGTAGTTGTTGGCTGTTTGACTTACCTGATTTTCGGTGCTAAGCAACTTGAGTTGATCATTGATCAGACTGTATTTGGCGCTCTCCTCTTTGCGTAACGCCCGCTCCTTTTTGAGCTCCGGTGACCAGAACGTTTTGATGCTGTGCATGGAGCTGCCCAGCTTTTGATTAGTCAGCTCCAGTTCCCGCTTCAGATTGCCCAGCTCCCTTTGCAGATCCGTATTCTGATGCTGCAAGTCACCGAGGTAGGCCCGATCCGATGTAGGCATGCCCGTATTATAACCTAGAATACAAACATTGTTCGCATTTTAGTTTTGGCCTTTAGAAATGAAGTTAATTGTTATTTACCTCCTAGCGCATTGGGACTTTGTCGCGCCGAACGGCCATAAAGTTCATCCTCTAGGTAAAGGCCTCTCTCCAGGGATCTGTCCCGGGAGCGATCACGCGGTTCTCGTATGGGAATAAATTCGCGATCATGCGGATCCACCAATCCACCGCGATCAAGTGATTGATAGCGGGTTCCTAGAAACATATCATCAAATTATGAACATAGTGTAAGCAATAATAGAAGGCAGCCTTAAAGCTTTTAGCCAGTTGTTTAGTTTATTACTTGGATAGTCCATGGCATGTGACATCGGTGGTCTGCTGGCACTGCGGCTGCGATGGTGTCCCGCACCGGCGGGACTTGTTGGCTCATCCATGTCGCGGTAGTATGGACTGCCCATTGCTGAAATTCACATATAGAATTCATGACGATGATCAAATGAGGATGACGGGGGTTTTTTGTTTGGTTTTGAGAGTGGTTCTGTGTTTTATGTGGTTTGCTTGTGTCTGTGTGTGAGTGTGATTTAAAATTCAAATTAAAAACTTAAAACATAATGGTTGAAACTAGTGTTTTTGTGTGTGTATTGTTTGTTTAAGGTGGAAACTAGTGCAGTGATAGGATTTGGATCGTTGTAGCAATCGCTTCCTTATTGCGCTAATGCTAGTTTTGTGGCTTCATACTGAATAATGCAGTTTCTAGGTATACGTATACGTAATATATATATAACTATATATTAAATGCTTAACGAAACGTTTTGGGTTAGTAGTTTTAGTAGTAGTAGTTATTGAAAATGGAACGCAAAAAGTCAACAGCAATGTAAAATGTTTGTCGTGTTTCCCTTACTCGCAGCTTGCATGGCTCGCGGTGCCATCAAAAACTGGCTCATAAACTAGCTACATTGTTCGTTGCCTCTTACCCCTACCGCTATTCGCTAACCACCTACTGCCGTGGAGGCTGTCTCTGTTCTGCAACGGTGTGTGATTTGTGCATCGGGCTGAGACTGGCACACGTTGCAAGCAGTTGGGTTGAATGTTGGGATGTGTGTGTCATAAACTAAACTAAACTTTTGCCAGCACGAGCACATTTTGCACGTATTCCGCCAAGCCGCACGCAACTTAATTTGTAGCTCTTTGTGGTATGCCGTGTGTCCTTGCGCATCAGTGCTGCCAATTTTGGCTGCTGTTTTACTACTCCATTTTTTTTTGCTTTTTCATATTTCTTTTTGTATTTCTGCATGTGCTTATATTAAAGCATATTTTAAGGCTCCATAGCTTGGCAACAAAGTTGAAGTGTTTGATTTATTGCACACACTACTCTCGCTCATATGTTGAAGAACTTTCACTTGAGCTCAAAGTCTTTTGTTTCTAAACTTTCGGACAAGTTGCCACTTTTTCATAAAAAGAAAGAATATTATATATGACACGTTTTGTCTTCTTGGCATCGTAGCGTATTATTCCAAACTATCTAACTCTTGGCTATTCTCACAATATCTTATCATTTCCCCATCTTCAATTTTCTTCCCAAGCTCTTTTTACTGGAAGGCGGTTTGTAAACCAAATACGCTTGCAAATATTTGCCAACACTATAGTCTTTATTGAGTCATAAATATAAAATAAAGTGATCCTATTTATAATGGCTTGCCTCAGCTGCGTGTTGGAGCAATACTCGACGGTATTTCTGCAGTTGGCTAACTTGAAAGGGGCGTTAATTAGTTGGTTTCGCGAGATTTTATAAAAGTTGAGCATGTGCGTTTAGATTATGGTCAATTTGTGTTGTGTGTGTGTGTGCTTGGCTAAGCGGTTGTTCATTTAATTTATGGCCAGAACGAGAGCTCTTGGATGAAAGAGGGGAATTGGATAAAGTGAATGCTTTGCTTGCTAACCATAATTGTAATCCAGTTTGAGGCTTTGATTTTCTGTGACGCTTCAGCAGGAACTAAATTTGTTATTGCTGTCTGTTGTGTTTGTGTGTGTGGGGGTGTTGGAGTGTGTGTGTGTGCAACTCAAGTTGGTTGCTGGCTGCTAATTCCAATTGCAAGGCATTCTCTTTCCTAGCCAAGTTAATGCAATTTACAAGTTATCTACAGCTGCTGCTAGAGTTTGTTATTAAATAAAGAAATCGATTCAATTTTTTTTGCAAAGTTCAGTATGCAAATAGATTTTGATTAAGCGCATCGATTTTTCAGTTATTTTATGAGCATGTCAGAATGTTAATGTTAGTGTGTTGTTGTTGTTTTCATTGTTGTTTTTGTTTTCGTTAAAAGAAAATGAAAAATTTTTACAGATTTTGCAGATGAGTTAAGCCAAACAGAAAAATGTACCATGCGCATGCGTGTGATGTTAGACAGAAATTATAGATTTTAGTATAAAATTTTGCATTAGTTTGGTTTTTTTTTATCTTCTTTTTTTTTTTGTTTGTTTGTAAGTTCAACTACATTAGCAATAACTAAAAGCATTTCATGATAGTTACAAATCAAAGAAAAATTAATACATTTTTGATAAAATATTATTCAAATCGTACAAGTTGTTATCCAAGCCAATTTAAAGAAAATCCGTGCATCGCATAAATAATTGAAGTTTTTTATTTTTATGCATGCAACTGGATTTTTAGGTAGAAATTTTAGTTAGAGTTTGAAAGAAATGCCAATTGATAGAAAGTTGAATAATAAATAGAAATAATAAAGAGATTAGCACATTTTGGCACAAACGTGAGCAGCGGTGTATTTGACTTTTACTATTTACTTTGTATCTTTTGGATACACAAAGAAGTTTTTTTTTGTGCTCAGCTACGTTTGTGCTTGATTTAGAGCTTGATTTAAAGCTTAACGCTAGCAGTTTTAGTTAAAGCAACTAACTGGCAACAATTACTATATTATTATTGGTATTTTTATTTATTTTTTTTTCATTTTGTGTGTTTGTGTTTTGTTCACCTAGTGGACTTCCGCGTGCGCCGTAATCCCTTGATGGTGAGCGATCGACTTGTGGCAATTCCTGGAGCCGACGCACGCGACCCGGACTGCGCACACCAGAGCTATTCACTGGATTATAATCGTCACGTGACATAATCCGCGGCTGATCCGCGGCATGCACCCACGAGCTCTTCTAGTTGTTGTTGTGGCTTGCAATTGGTTGTTCGTGGTTGTTGTTGCGTCTTCTTTGTATTAGTTTTTGTTTTGTTTTAAATTAAATGCGTCGTTTGATTGGTTAATCTTTGGTTAATGCTCTGTATAATTGATATGCACAGTGTTTTGATTAGCTTTCTGTTAATTATTATTATTACTTGTGATTGGTTCTAGGTTTTGGTAGTTTTTTTTTTTCTTTAATCAGCTGTTAAATTCTTGGTACTTTTCATTTGCAATCGCCCGCTTGGCTGCATCTGCATGTACAATCTGTAAGTGTAAGAAGTAAAAAGAGAACAAAGATCGTACAAAATAAACAAACACACAAACATACTCACTAGAAAACAGAAGTGAGAATCTTAAGTAGTATACATATACAATACATACACATATTTACATATTATGTATACGCTACACGCAACTTGACTGGCTTTAAGCATTTAAGCGTTTTGCATTTAAATTAGACTAACCCAACTAGCATATCCTTAACCTTTTTACCTAAATCTCAGCAGCCCGCAGCGAGCAGCTGCTCAACCATAAGCTTAGAGGCAAATACTAAGCAGCAGGTTGTGCGGCAAAGCAGAATAAGTAAAGAAAATAGAGAAAATGAAAAATGTCGAAAGCATTGCATTATGGCAGCTCTCGCTCTCTATGCAAATTTCCTTTCTATTTAGACAAAACAAACCGCATGCAAATTGCCACTCGACCAAGTCGCTGCCAGGAGGAGTTGCACTTAGTTTCACACACACACACACACACGCACACCCACGTTCAAGATATTCTTATGAATTTTAACGAGGGTGGCATCGGTGAGTAAACAAACATTAGAATGATTTATTGAAATTTCAAAAAACTAATATGCATTTAAATGTTTGAACTTCGCTTACAACTTCTTAATGTAAACAGATTAAAAACCAATTGAACGCAAATAGTTTTCAAAGCTAATATACTAGCAAACAGTTTAATTTGTATTATTAAGTATACGTCAAGTATGGTAGCGCAGCTATAAATCAAACAAGAACGTGAAAAAACAATACTAAGGATAAAAAAGAAAAAACAAAAATGAGAAATTACAAATGAAACCTTTTCTAATCGGCAAAGTTTATTAGTTTCATAAATTGTATAAATATATTTAGAAAATTTAACTATTTATTTAAAAACAAAGTCCATAAAAATGCATCTAATTTTAAAATATTCAGCAAAGTTTGATTTATTTGATGACAACCCTCGCCTTGTCACAGACAATATCTGTCGCGTAAAGGTAAGACAGGTTTCACGTTTGTTTTTAGTGTTTTCCCACAACCAGGAAGGGCTCAAAAGTGAAGCAGGCACACTGTATGCGCCGCTTTATGAATGAATAAAGCCAGGGTAAAAGAGGAGAAAAAACTGCCACAGCAGGGTGTCGAGAAGGGTGTGGCAATAAATGTAGCAACGGGGCGACAGGCGGCTAAATAAAACCTAAACGAATCAGCAGACCGGAAGACCATTCAAATGTTTACTTGCATGCCTGAGCAAGTGCAGTGTTAGTATTAGTATGTGTCACACTATCTATGCGTGTGTGTGTGTGTGTGTTTGTGTTAGTGTGTGTCACTTGAGTGCCCATTTACGTGACAGCAACAACAGAAACACAGACAACAACAACATGCTGAACTGATGCAGCACATATTGGTCAAAAATTTTGTCAGCAGCAGCTATCAAGATGAGGTCAGAAGTGCATCAGAGCTCTTCACAGATTCTGATAATAAGTAATTTCAGTTGGCCCAGGATTCGATTACATCGCCAGGCAACAGAAAAAAACACTTAGGGCTCAGCACTTTACTATGCAAACAAAGCAGCCACACACAAACACACACACACACATAGAGCGAGTAGTACTTGAAACTGCTTATCTATGGAGGCAGCTCATTTTTTGTTTTTTTGCTTTTCAGCATTGCATACTTTGAGCTGCGAGCTTCCGGTTTAACACTGTGTGTAACTGCATTTGGATGATGATGACGAAATCGTGTACAATTGTTGTCTGCGTTTAGTGCTCGCGGCTAGCTAAACGTTATCAGCACGGTGAGCTTGCTTCCCGCCCCGTCAACGCCCCTTTCGCCAAAATAAACATGTTGAATTGTGGGCGGCTGTGCCCAGCTGCTGCCGCTTACGCCAATTCACCACAGGCAGTTTGCGCAGCTGCGGCGCTCAGCAAGAGACACACACTTACGCTCTTTCACTAGCACACACATACACGCATATACTGATGTGACGATTCAACAATAGCGTCATCGTAAAGCATTTGTCGCATTTTGTTGTTTGCTGTTGGGCGTTGGGCAGCTTTGGCGGCGTTTCTACACATTTATTTATTTTTTTGCGTTTTTTCTTATGGTTTTGCTTAGAGCTCTATGCTGCGAGACATGCTCGCACACACACACACACACACACCGTACACACACGCGAAACAGACCAACATATATATATATATATGTATACAGCTATGTTGAGCGTGTGTAAAATAAGGTTAAAATTTGAAATCAATAAAAATTATTCCACTCATCTAAAATTAGAACAATACCAAGACTATGTCGAATGCCGTCAAGAAAACTGAAAATGAAACTGAGTAACTGTAACTAAAACCAAAGCAATGCCAACCAGCCAATTCCACCTTTATCACAATAAAAACAAATACCTCAACATGGCACGCAAAGTGGGGGCAAATATAAGAAATACCTATTATATCCACTGTCAATAAAGCGCTGTCTGTGTGTGTGTGTGTGTATATCCGCATGACAAATCATGCGAGCTGCCTATTTGATTGGGAGGCGTATTACGTCTAACTATATGTATATACATACTACCCAAATGGAAGCATGATTTTGGTTTTATTTTTTTTTTGTATGGAGGCAATCTATGCAATTGACAGAGCTTTTGCGTGTGCAGCTCCTGTCTAATTGTAAACTTTTCAAAAACTCATTAAATATGAAAGACAAGTCTGAAAAAAGCAATTACAATGTGAAAGACAAGTCGATAATCGAAATGACAATAGGAACAATACATTAAAACTTAACAGGGCGTATGAATAATAAATAAGCTACTTAAAACTAGATTGTAAACACAACATTGTTCTTGTTCCTTACAGGTATAGTTAAAGAAAAACTTAAGTGGAAACTAAGGCTAAAAATTGGCATAATGAAAACATGTTCAAGTACACATATCAAAGGAGTTAAAGTAGAATAAATAAATGAACAAAACACAGACATACATGTACATACGAGTTAATCAGACGATATACAAGCAAAAAAATATAGTTAAATACATACTTAGTTTTTCTATGTTTGTTGGTTGGTTGGTTTACGATTACTCAAGACATACGCAGGAAATCAATATTGCTTACGATAAAGTTGTGTGTGCTTGGTTGTGTTTTGGTGTGTGTTTGTGTGTGCGTGCGTTTATCTCTGAGTGTTCGTGTGTGTGTGTGTGCTTATCTCAATAAAAACTGCATTAGCCTCAGTAAAAAGTTTTTAGCAAATAGTCTATGGATAATGCTTACCTGCTTTGCTTAAACGATGAATTTTGAATGATTTTTACGTTATACGCTGCGTATGAAATTTTTGTATTCTATATGTATAGGTTCTATGCAAATGCCCTGGCTTCAGCTCCAGCTTTCGTTCCAGTTCCAGCTACAACAGCTTCCCAGCTCCGGTTGCCCCTTGCTTTTCAGCTGCAGTTTTGCCTAGCTCAACAAATTGTTGCAATCAAAAAATGCTTGATTGCTCTTCCTCTTTACACAAACACACATGGATACGAAACACACGGCGGCTACATTGCCTGGCATGCATGTATCTGTGTATGGGGGCGTGTGAATATCTCTTGTTGTTTTTGCTGTAGTTGTTCTCTATCTTGTTGTTGGATTTTTGTTGGCTCAATGTGCATTTCCGTTTCCGTCTTTTATTGTTGTTATTAACTTTGGTTTTTCTTTAACTTTCTAACTGCATTTCATTAAATAGCCGCTTGTTAGTTTAATGCATTTATTTTTTATGTATGTACATGGCTGTAGGGCGTTGAAATGAGAGAAAACACAAAAACACCGCACATTAGTTAAACTGTTGAACTTTTTCCGTTCGGGCCAAGTTGATTAAGGCACACACTTTTTAATTATTTTGTCCGCCTGATGTTGTTTTTGTTGTGCTGCGTGCTTAACGAGTGATTTATAAGGGCTGTGTGAACGAAGAGACAGAGAGAAAGAGAGAGCGTGAAACAAAGAATGGGAGAGGAAGTTGAAAGTTGGTGTCATAGTAGGTAGGTGGGTGGCACTTGTCCCGAAAACTCGCTCATTTATCGCCTGCTCCAGTGCTTTTACGAGAAGCCACTGACACACATTTTGACGCACGAATCGCCCACACACACACACACACACACAAATAAAGAGAGGGAGTATGAGAAAGAGAGAGAGAAAGGGAGAGAGTCGCGGCGTGAAGTCAGCGTTGAAGTTGCCGGAGTGTGAGTTACGTACGACGTAATCGCAACGTAACGGCATCAACGAACAAATGTACGAAACGCGATCCGAACCGAACCGAGTCAAGTACCGAAACGAACGGCAACCGTACGAACCACTAACGAAGCTAACGACATAAGGTCCGTCATTCGCCCATCCTCTTCTTCAAACACAAGCCCACATTACTCCCACTTTCCCTGCCTCTCACTACATACAACATTATGTTACACCATCTCTCCCTTGCCCGTAACCCTACGCGGCTCCAGGCTGCATTGTATGCGTGTATGTGTGTGTGTGTGTGTGTTTCTACTGTTATACAGCTTATAGCTTTTCAAACTTAATGTATGCGTGCTTCTGTGTGTGTTGGTGTGTGTGAGTGTGTGAGTGTGTGTATCTCACACGCTTTTATATGTAGGTTGAAGCAATTTATAATAATTTTTTCATTCAATCGATATGCAGCGTTTAGCTTAGCGTCTCGTTTTCTGACTTTACTTTACTTTCATGCCAGTTACTCATACGTTATTCATGATTAATCATTTGATTCATTTCGACACTCATAAACTGTCAGTTCGGTTCAGTTTTCTTTCTGTCGATTCGTTCTTTGCCATTTTTGTATATTTGTATATTGTTAGCAGGAGGCGCGAGCACATTTTGCAGGAAATCACTTTTCTGTATCCAGGGAGCAGTCGCGGCCTAAAGCACAATTGCTGCTACACACGCATACACACACTAACACACACAGTTCACATACATATACACATTATTTTTCTCGTAGCCAACATTTTCATTTTTGCACTGCTTTTTTGAGTTTTGTTTTAACAAATACATTTTGAACACATTTCACACATTATTTCATTTAGATTTTTAGCTGCTTCTAGGCAATCATGTTGGCCTTTTCTTTTTTTGTAAATCTTTGCTCAGTTTCAGTCACTGCTGCTTTTTTAGTTACTGAAGCAGCAGCAGTAGCAGTTAAAAGATACTTTTACAGATACATATACTCAATTTGTGTGTGTCTCTGTGTTTGTGTGTGTGTTGGTGTGTGTATAATCTAACCCAAAAAATATGTTGTGCGGCAGCTGTGGGGCCCGTTTTCGGCAACGCCGTTGTCCAACTAACTACCCTCAAAGAACTGAGCGCCGTTCGTCCGTGCCAGTCGCTGTTATAGTCGCCATAGCTATAGCCAAAATCGTATAGTCGTAGTCTGGCTCTCCGTAAAGAAAACACAGTATGTGGTGAATTTGCACACCACTCGAACATGGAACTATATAGTGAAGAGCGCGCGCACTCGGCGCTTTCTGATTGCAATCAATGAATTTTCATCGCGCTCGCGCAGTTTTTCTTTTACTCTCTCTCGAACGCTCTCACACTCTCTGTTTCTCTTTGGTTGTGTGTAATTGTATTTGGCTTTGCGTTTTGTGTTGTGCGGCTAAATAAAAATTCCAATAGCAAAATATGAAATATGCGCAGAGACATTCCTTTACAACTACATGCTGCCCGCCACAATCCGCAAAAGCCACACGTAACGTCTTAGTTACTGTTACGTTACGGCATGCGCCACGTAACCATTGCTCATAAACTGAGGCATTGCGTTAATGGTTTGGCACTTTGCTTGTGTCTGGCAATGCTGCATTTAAATGCCCGCCCTAAAAGTATGCTACACTTTTTATATTATAAAGTACAAACTATCAGCATTAATTTCTTCAATGCAATATATATAAATAAATGCAGAAATAATCGACAAACAATAAAATACATTTATGTGTAATACATTATATTTCGCATAATACTAGGTTCGCTATAGACTAAACTAAGTAATACTAGCAACATTCGCATGACGGGCCTGTTCTCCCAGCTATTTACACGTAAACTCCTCGTAACTCTCATCGCACATCTCACACTCCACCTGGCAACACCAGTGAAATTGACAACGGCACTGCCTGCTACGTCTTATGTGCTGTGTGTTGTGGCCACGCCCACAGCACAACAGATCACAGCTTTGGGGGCCGTGGCCACTGCGATTGCAGGGACGACCGCTGGTGCCCAATGTGCCCGTCTGTATACTGCGCTCACAATAGTTTGGCGATGCCGCCAGATAGACCAACTCCATACGCTTGGGCCACACCAGCGCCGGTTTCTGTGCAGCAGCCACAATATGCTTCTTTCTGCAATGACAACATTTGACAGGCAATCATTTTGAGGATTTGCTTTGGGGAAAGACAGAGAGACAAGTGGGTAGACAGGGTAGTTGAAATCTTACCTGCTTAATACTAATCTCAGTCCACGTTTGCCTCTGACGGCTTGAACAGTTTTGGCTTTGTGATATTTCTGCATTAGCTTCTCGCCGATCAGCCGAAACGGCGGCAGGCTCTTCCAGCAAGTTTTCATTACACACGATCCGCTCACCCCATGGCATTTGCAGTCTGTGCGCAGCAGCTTTTTAACTAGCTGTGAAATAAAAGCATTACGTACATTAAAAGATAATATTTTGCTTTTAAAGAGTTTACGCTTATGTTTATTATGTCACACATACGCACCGTTCGCCCCACACGATTATTGTGTAGATTCATAAGCGTTCGCGAATCTCGCTCCAGCTCTCGTGCATCTGTAAACTTGCGCGTATATCGCATGCCAAACTCCACATCCGCTGAGCAGCCACCCCATTTCCAGGGCTCCGGCGGCGCTTGCTTGTGTCGCACATCACAGCCACACATTGAGATGTTGCCACGGGCACAGGCTGCAGTCACAGCATAAGCAGCTCCAGCACTTGCAATCGCATAGGTGTAAGCAGCCTCCCTAGAAGCTATACAAGGCGTTAATGTTTAACACACTACTGTCTTGTCAACACCCGCTCTTGCTTACCTATGGGTATAACATGTGCAAACACATTGCGCTGCCACACCTCTGAACAGTTCCAGCGATGACCACGAAACTGATGCTGACACTCGTGTGCACCCAGCTGTTGTCCCTCGCCCAGAGCGATCAAAGCGTCGGGCATCTCGCTGCAGAGTTGTCGCTGAGCCTGTGTTAGGCCCGGTATCCGGCCACAGAGCATGGCGGACGTAAAGCTGGATACTAATCTGACGAGAAAGCAGAACGTTAATACTCATGTTAATGGCGTTATAGGTTTTAAAAAAACTTTAGCTCAACAATATCTGAATAACTTTCATAGTTGCATTTGCTCAAATGCCTGACATTTTTATTTAATTTTCACCTCTTACTTTGTATGTCATACAAGTACAAAACACGCTGACCACCAGCGATAGTGTAACAACAACAACAACAACAACAACAACAACAGCAACGCCATTGCATTGGGTAAACAATAAATTAAATATGGCAAGAAATATGCACAAACAAATGTGGATCGATCGATGGCTGAGAAGTCGTGCTCGGTGCTCAATAAAATGCCGCCAGCTATCAATTCATTTCCATTTCATTTACCGCCTTTGCCATTGCCATGGAAAAACAACAAACCGACAACAACAACGACAACGACAAATAAACAAACAGCCAACCAACTGGCCACGAGTCAGCATTTAGCGGCTAACAAAGTTCCAGCCAATGAATGGGCCAATGGAAAAGCAAAATTGTGCCGCATTCAAGCCAAAGATTAATGCGTTCAGCGCGACTCAATTCAAGCTAAACTCTCGTTGTTTCTGTTGTTGTTGCTGTTGCTGTTGCTGTTAATATTGTTTTAGTTGCTGCTCGTTTGTGAGCGGGCAGGTGAGTGAGTGGCGGGCTTTGGGGGGCGTAGACAGTTTTACTGTCAGCTTTAGTCAAAATAATGCCGCCAGCTGTATTATTAGCCATAATTACATGCATCTCGCCATCTAATCATGAAGGAGAGAAGCTTAGTTCGTTTGGAATGTCTAATCAAGGCTCTTAAATTCATGTACCCCTTTAAATGCTTTAAATGCCAGCTTGGCATACACAAAAGATGCTGACTTAATCGGCGAAATGCACGCTAATACCAACAAGCCAAATAATGCCTAACAGCCAGCAACTAACAGTTAAATAGCTATTGGCAAATTGGATTAATGGTGTGCCCAAATATGACTTGCAAATTGCTAGTTATGCTAAAAAAAATATACTCGTACATTGGCAAAAAAAAAACCTTTCACAAAACAACTTACAATTAACAGCTGATTAAGCTAAATTTAAGGTTGTGGCATTTTCACGTTTTAATTTACTTTAAATAAGAATCTTATTCTTTATTTTAAATTAGTTTTTGGCTTCTGATAGCTGTTTCAATATTAATTAATAGTCTTTTTCCTTTAAATTCTTTTAATAACTGTTATTAGCTAACAAAATGATTTGAAAATGGAATTATCTTGTTTGGTAGATTATATAGTAGACTCTTTAAGCCTATTTGGCTTTACGTTGGACTCAAATAAAGCAAGTCACAAGCGATAATCACACTTGAATTCGTAGGAAGACCATTGTGAATGGAATTTGCAGTACATGTAGCAACAACCCACACATACAGAAAATACACATTCCATTGGATTCAATAACGAGCAATTGTCTACCTGTCGATTGGCACCACATAACAACATCAGCAACAACAATAACAACAAGAAAACTAATCAAACAGCTGCACAGGCGCCAAAAACAGAAACATGACCAACATGGTCAGCTCCATATACATGGACACATTGAAGCTGGAGAGGACTGGGAGACACAGCTGTGCCACATCCTCGGGCCAAATGCCGATTGTTAATACCAATTCCAACTGGTTGTCAATAGCTTTGAACTGCAATCGTATTTGGTCCGGCTGCTTTCGCTGCATATTTGTTCGTTTTTGCTCTCTTTTGTGCAACTTGGCTTACAACGCATTTTTAATTGGGCCAATTAAATCAATTTACAGAAATTACAATGCTTACAAAAGGCAACAGAGAAACAGAAAGAGAAAGAGAGAGAGAGGAAGGGAGGGAGAGTGAGAAAGAGAGAGTCTTTGTGATCATGTCCTCGGGCGGCTGCACAAATTAACCCTTCAACTGGGCAGCAAAAACAAGAACTGGGAACGGCCATCGACAATCGACGATCGTTTTCAGTTTAACAATCTTTCGATGTTGTTTTAGTTGTTGTTGTTGTTGTTGTTGTTATTGTTGCTCATGACTTGTTGTACATGCTGTTAACATGCTGCCGAACCCCAAGTCCAAAATTGGTAGTAAACTAATAATTAGGCTCGTTTAACAGGCACGACCACGCCAGGATGCGATCAAACCAGCAACAGCAGCAGCAGCAGCAGCAGTAAAAGCAGCAACAGCAACAATGACCAGTGTGGTTTGCAATGCTTCAGCAAACACCGAAACCACCAACCAACCTTCAACTTTAACTTTGTTAAACTGTGTTGATCGATCTGTCAGCAGCAGCAGCAGCGCATCCGTTCAGTTCGTCTGTCTGTCAGTTAGTCAGTCAATAGCTTTTCGTGCGTTCGCACAGCGTGACCGTCATGCCCACCTCAATAACAACAACAGCTCAAACAACTTAAAACAAGAACAAGAACAACAACAACTCGAGCAGCAACAAAACGGCAGCAATCTCTCTTTTTTCATCGTGGCCTTTTGTTGTTTTACTTTTTTTGTTGTAGAGTTTTGTTCAACTAAATTTGTTATACCCTGACTAAAGGGTAGCAATATTATGTCACGGTGCGTTCAAGTTGCCTAGAGGGAGATATATGTGATCCCTTTATAGGTGAATACTTTTCAATATTAAATATATTTCGATAAAGTACCTAACAAATTTGTTAGAGAAAGAATATAACAATCCTAGACTCATGTGGGCAGGCTAACAATTCTTTTGCAAGAGCATATAAACTTCGACTTTTTCTCACAAAAAAACAATCCTTTATTTTGTTCGTGCCTTATTTAATTTGTCGCTGCCACTTGATGCGCGTTGTTGCCCCATCGCCGGCTTGC
Source organism: Scaptomyza caliginosa (assembly GCA_035044725.1). NCBI lineage: Eukaryota > Metazoa > Arthropoda > Insecta > Diptera > Drosophilidae > Scaptomyza > Scaptomyza caliginosa. The sequence goes on from JAWNNR010000716.1 coordinate 400,480, forward strand.
CTGTTGCATGTCAACGTCGACAATTTCATCATCTCAACTCATCCCAAAAACCTTACTACCTTTAGAGCAAAAGAACCAAACCAAAGCATACTCAACTTCATTCCCGGCAGTGTCGTCAAGAACGTCCAAGTCACGTGTACTTGATTTGTGCTTTGTTTTCTTGTGCTCTGCTTTATAGATTCACTGCCCTTCGTTCCTGTAGGCCCAACTCCTTTATCTGTAGCTCTAGATCCAAGGCACAGGCTTTTGCGCTTGGGTCTCGCCTTCGTTTCGTGACCCTCTTTTTGTTTTGTTTTATTTTCACTGCTGCGTTCGCGACTTAGATTTTTTTTCACTACCAGCTAAACGTGTGAGATGCGTGAGAGAGCAAGGACCTGTCATGTGTTGTGTATCATGATGCTTAAAGCCAGGGTTGCCAACACTTATAAAAGAAATATATCTGTATGAACTTAAACAGTTCGGTTAATTTTTTTTAATTTTTCTTTTGCCTATAAATAAATCTTTAAACATGTCAAAAAATACAAAATGTTTACAACATTTATGAATGCACATGCATTTAAAATTATATATAGATAAAATGTAACAGCATACAGTTCCAGTTTAACCGCTAACATTTGCCCAGTTATTTCCGTCACTGTGAAAATTATTTTTATTATTGTTTTTTTTTTTGAATTTTAATGGCATTTAAATAATGGCAACTAGTTTTGCTGACAATTTTATGTTGTGGTTCGTCCATTTCGGATAGTTTGAATAAACTGCGTTTGCTAGCGATGGGCCCATTGGCTAATCATTGAAATGGTGCCTCAAATCAAAAACTTTGATTTGCTGCATGCAACTAACCGAATTGGCGTTGCGACTATCATTAAAAATGGATTATACCAGTCGCATAATTTAGCTGCATGCGCAGGCAGCACCAATTAGCAACACGCGGCAGGCAACATCCAAAAACAACAACAACAACAACTGAAACTGAAACTGGAGCTAAAGTTAAAACTGAGCCTGACCACTTATATCTTGTCCAGAGCATAAACATAAATGCCTAAGCGCACAGCGAGTCAATATCAATCCAAAAAAAAAAAACAGAAACAGCAGCAGCAACAACCAAAACAACAACAACGAACACTCTTAATGCGCACTTCGGAGGCTCATAAAAATATGAGTTTAATATTTTCACGCGCAGGCGTTGCAGTCCAGACAAAACTTGAGCCAAATGCAAACGCAAACGCATAACTGGGCCCAAGTCCAGCTATGTTCAGATGCGGTAGGGAAGCAAGAGCAACAACTGATTCCAAAAGGGCAGTCATAAATGCACAGTGAGAAATGTAGCTTATTGAACTAATTGAAGAACAAAAGGAAATTGTCTTTAAAAACTAATATCAAAACTCCTTTGTAGTTGTTGGAATATACATACGAGTATATGTATTATTTTTAAAAAATCCTTTGTCAAACAATTTTTATTTAAATACTTAACATCACTAGGAAATGGTGTAAACACTTTAAATAGCCAATTACATTTTTTTCAATGTGCATAAATATGTACATATTTAGTATCTAGGCCCAAGTGGACCCACCCGCTGCGCCAATTGCTTTTGAATAAAGGTGGCGGCTTTGGGTTTCCTAAGCCTTTTGTCTCTGGTAGCTACCATTACTAGCTTAACTGCTGCTGCCCCAAAGCATCAAAGCGAACTTCAAAAGTTATGTGCGCAGTGCAGAGATATATTGCTAGCTGCATCTAGATCTCAGTATGTTGTATCTGTATTTGTTGCTGCTCCTGCTGTTGGTAATTACATGGCTTGCTGACATGTTCATGGCGCTCTGCCTGTTGGCTGCTAAATTTACGAGTGTGTAGCCAAAATAAAGCGCCAATTGGAGGCGGAAGCCACAAAGTCACATTAATCCAAACAATGCAACTAACCCAAAACAGAGCTAAGCTGCATTTGGCTTCAACTTTTTGTGTTTTTGTGGCCATTGGCCATTGGCATTGTACAGCTGCATGTAAAGTGGGCGGTGCCGGAGGAGCCACCACGCACCACGCACCATGCGAAATGCCAAGTGCCCGAGTGTACTTTATATACCAAAAAAACACGAAAACTGAAAACCCATAAAAGCTACACAACATGCCATCAATAAAAGATGTTAGACAATAGTTATGCAAGGGACGACTATTAGATATCCTGCTCTATTTCTCTTGATGTCTTAATCTTAAGTCTTTAAAAGCTCTAGAGTCATCAACTCTTTTTTAACTTCAAACTACTCCATACTCCCATTTAAACAGAGCAAAGAGTATAAACATCAGCAACAACTGCCAGAAAATACCAAGAGAACTTGGCACTCTGGCCATGGGCAAGAAAAATGTCGCTGCCACACGAGGCAATCACAACAACAACATGTAAAAGTAAGTGTACAACAATAAAGCTCGCTGTTCAGCTCAAAATCCTGGCAACAAAACGGACAACGTAATTGAGCCGCGAAAGACGTATGGCTTGTGGCCAGTCCTAGGTTGGCCAACTAAATGGTTAACTGGCTAACAGGTAAAAGCCCAAACGGATCGTTCGTCATGGTCAATTGGCAAAATGCAGTCCAGTGCCAACAGTCATTTGGCCAGCTGGCTAGCCAGGCAAACAGACAAACAGATCAAGCGCAGATACTTTTGTTTGTGCTCGAGTCGATCACTCATCCAAAGTACAAAAACTAAAAACCGCCAATCCGCCACAACAACACAACGCCACCACCATCACCCATCGCCGCCGACGGCTCCCGCACAGCATTGACTTTGGCTTTAACTCTGGCTGTGACTGTTTGGCTTTGACTTCGGCTTTGGCTGGCAACAGGAACCACTTTAAAGGCCATTTTTGGGCTTGTAACTTGCAACGACTTACGACGATCTTGATCACAATGTTCGAACGTTTGTCTGCACGTTGCAGGCTCATGAGCTGCAATTGTTCCAATCCATGTAACGAGCCAAGTTGCCCCCCCAAACTCATTTTATCTAAATGTATCTCTCTGTTACCTCTGTTGATTACACTGTTAAAAAATTACAAGAATTACTAGCGATATAATGTTTGTACATTAATTTACGCTATAAATCTTGACATTTGTTTTTCTAAGTGTACATGTCGTACAACATGCCATTTGGGGCACATTTAAAATTGCAGTAACACCAATTACAAGCTTTGTAGCTGCGTTTCTGGGTTAAGACCCTTTTTTGTTTTGGGAGGCAGGGGCAAGCTACCTGTTAACTGGTCAAAGCATGCTGCATAGCTGTTGTTGTTGGTGCTGCTGCTGTTGTGGATGCGCATTGTTGTTTAGCTGGGCGACACGGCGGCGGCGTGGCTGCCCACCAGACCAGCCCACTGCAGCAGCAGTCAACGCGTATCTTTAAGATACTCGCAACTGACTGCACCAAGGCAATTAGATAGCAGTCGAAACACACACAAACACGATCACAAACATAGCTATATGGCTAAAGCCAGGCACGTTGATGAGTTTATGGCAAAAATTGATTTCCAGTTGTCTTTCCATCGTTGTTGTTGTTACTGTTGTTGCTGTTGTTGCTGCTCCCGTTGCTCCTTTAGAGCCAACTTTGATATGTTTCTGGCTTTGGGAAATTGGCATTCGTAACGTTATGTCTGTCTGTCAGTTGGTTTTACTAGCTGTTGCCATCATTTAATTGCCCATTTTAATGAGATTTTTTAACGCATTTCCCGCTGTTTGTTTTACTCTTTTCTCCTTGCCAGCTAGCAATGCCTGCTTTCTACTAGAATCGAATGATCGACAATCTCAGCTACGATTTGGGCGTATTGTGTTTGGGCGTCTACTGATAACTATTTACATACAAACTCCTTGTCGCTGTTTCTCCCAGTTTTGCCCAGATGCAATATTAGCGATTGTGGCAATCTTAACTGTTGAAAGGAAACAGTTGTCAACTGGCGCAAGATCTTGTTACCGATAAACCACAACAACAACAAAAGCTATGGAAAATTTAACAACGAATTTATTTTTACACTACAATGCAGGTGTTTGAGCTTAGGAAAGTTATGATTTATGGCTTTCTATCTTAAGAAAATATTTAGTTTTGTTCACTCTTCTTGATTGCGTTTTTGTTTGTTTCTACAAAACAAACCTTAACTCAAAAGTAGTTTTAAAAACTATCCATAAGAAACAGTTATCACGTCATTTAAAACTAAGTCAAGACTTGTATGGGGGAATTTCTATTTAGCATAAGAACAAAACGATTGATCTTTTCCACTTAGAGACACGCTCAATATGTACATATGGCAATTCATAAAAGATTAATTTGAATAATGGAAGCTTAGTTTTATGTTTGGATTTTTTATTGTTGTTTGTCTGGTACTATACCTTATTTCCATAATCCAGAGTAAATATATTAAGAGTTTGTTATGTATTTTCCACATGACTACGTCGTCAAAGAAAACGCGAGGCACACACAACACACAAACACACTAACACAACAAATGCGAGGAGTTTGTCGAGTATCATCATATTCTTTTCACACTAAATGTGCGGATTTGTAACTTTAGAACTGGCCATAGAAAATTTGTTGAGCTTTGCACAATTACAGCTGGCATTTTATTATTATTATTCGAGTTGTTGTTGTTCCTCTGGGCGGATTTATAAGCGCTCGGTGCTCTGTTGGTTACTGATGAATCGCTGCCATTGGATACTGCATCGTATAAATGTGCTTTTTATTGTTGTTATTATTATTAATGAGCCGAAGTCGCAGACGATAGCATAAAAATAGAAATCCGATAGATTTGAGGATCGTCGTTAGAGAGTTCCAATGAGAAATGCGTTGCCGAAATACTTGAAGTGCGGATTTGTTCATATGCTAATTAACACCTTATGGCAGAAGCAGTTTTAAATTAAGTCATCGCTAGCGAGCGCCAAGATTGGATCAAAGCTCGGGGCCAAGTTAACACAAATAAATATGTATATAAACAGACTGTTTAGACGTTCCAGCTCGTTTATCATGCGTCGCGCATTTCATTCATGCAAATAACTCAGCCTCGAGAGTATCAGAGACTCAGAGTCAGCTTTAACTACAGCTTGACTTCGACATCAACAGCATCATTCATCAGGCACTAAGCCGCCGCACCACACGCACCACACTGACCACGAATCACGCTAAGAAGCCACAGTCCGAGCCACACGACTGTCATCCACACGGGCCCCAAAGCTTGGCTCTGTCTTTTTGTACGTCTGTCGGACTACACGACTTTTTAATTTATGATAAAGCGCCTCTGACTGTCACAACCAAATTGCGGCAATAACCATAAACGGCGCAGCAGGTGAAAACTACCAAAAAAAAAAAAAAATAACTAAAAAAGAAGCGAAGAAGTCTTTGAATCTCTTTGTGACTCTTTGGAGTGTTTGAATGTTGTATGTTAATTCACAGCGCGAGATAAAGATGCGCAGGAACCGTCGGCATTCAACATACGATCGCTTGAAAGGCTTAGAAGACAACGTTGGCTGCTGCCCGGGTGCCAAGATTAACATAAATGCGGCTCATTAGTGACACAATTAAAGACCCGAGCCGACAATATGCAAAAGGTTTCCCCCAAAACCCCTAACACGACACGAAATGACACGAGATGGCACGAAACGAAACGTTTGCGATGTTTTTTTATGCGTCGGCTTTGCTTTGCTGCGTTCGGGCTTTAATTTTGGGACCGGGGTCAACCGTTGGACGCGAATGTCGTATAAGAACTGGCAAACTGCCAGTTGAACGAAATTCAAACAAACTATTCAATCAGCTGCCGCAGCGAACATGTTTGAGCTCTGTTCGAGGAGGCTGAGGGCGAAGCGAGGGCTACCCGAAGTGTAGCTTGAAGCTAGGTAAATATATTGATTTTATTTGATCATCATTACTGAGACAAAAATAAAGAGACAAACAAAAAAATATATAAGACTGTAAAGTATTCAATAATTTTTCTAGGATTGTTGTATTTAAAAGTTCTTCATAAAAGAAAATTAATTTGTTTTACTTACTTAGTTTTTATAGCTAAGTTTGAGTTGTAAAATTAAAAACTTTACTTCACGAGTTTACAAAATGTGTGTATTTTACAAACCAGTTTTGGTCACGCTTAGCCTAGCCTACAAACTGTTTGCTTTGCCCTCGGTGTGTTTGTTGTCGGTTGCCTTACAACATGTTGCAAGCATCAACTGATCAATGGCTTAAGAAAAGATCCTTGCACGTGACTGCAACTGAAACTGGAATGAGCACAAGAGTGGCGTCTTAGCCATTAGAGCCCATTATTGCGGATGATAATAATGGGTTTGGGAAAAGCTTTCCACAAAATTGTGACGGCAATCAAATCAATTATTTATCGATGCGGGTAAAAGTCGTGTTAACAGCCACCCCACCTCTACCCTTCAGCGACAGTGGGTTAATGCTCAGAATTCGTTAGCTTGGACTCTTGAGCATTTATCGAAATAACCAACAGGTGATTTGTCAGTACAGCTAACCCACGCACACACAAAAAATGTTCATCAATGTGTTTTTACAAGTGTTTTTTCACGCTTTTGCTGCTGCCCGTTTTTAGTTTTGTGTTTCTCACAACTTTACAACTTGTTTAAAATTGCAACAACAACTGCGATTTGCAGTTTACTATTTTACAAACTTTTGTCGCTGTAGTTTTTTTTTCCAAACATTTGTTTATTGTGATTTATTGTCGGTTATTTACAGCCTGTGCCGGCCAGTTGTGAAATTTGTTTCAACTGGCCAAGTTTTGCGCTTCTGCCACGCCAGCGCCATTTACGGTAGCTGCTTAGCCAGTCACAAAACAGCTTGACACTTGCCACCGAAGTTGGGTAAGAAGAAAGAGGAGGAGGAGGGGAAAGACATCCGCGTCCGTTGCAGTTACAGCTGTCTCCTGTGGTCCAGTCCAAGTCTAATGCATTTCTTGGATACATGTCGCTTTAATTGATTTACAATTTATGCAAAGTTTCTTGCAGCACAACAGTGTTAATTTCCATGTTCAAGCTTAGCTGGCCTCTTATCCTAAGCAAACACACACAGGCTTACAGATACAATATACAATCTTGATGTGAAGGCATTTGTGTGAATTGATGACATTTTAAGTAACAAAACATTGCAATGGCTTATTAAATGCAATTAAGTTAATTTACAACAATTTTGTTCAAACGTTGACAGCCAATAACACAGTTCATAACTCAGCAAATCAGCAAAGTACAGCAACAACATTTGACAGCAACAGCAGCAACAACAACAGTTCGCAGGTGTTTTGTCATCGCAATTGAGAGCCCATTGTTTGGCATCGAATGCTGCTAAAGTTGGTTTTGATTGTAAGCACTTTTATAATTTTTTAAATTGCCAAATGTGACTCATTGTAATCATTGCACTGGCATTAAAGGCAATAGTTTTTTTATTGGGTTCCTATAAAGATGAGCCAATCATTGATAGCTAGTCGCTTCTAGCTTATGGCTAAGCTGTAAAGCTGTCTGTAGCCAATAATTGTTGCCATTCTTTGAGTTTTGAACAGTTTAACCGTCTTATTGTTGTGACAGCTGGGCTTTTTTTATTATATACACCGCGTAAAAATGTGGTGTAATAAAGACGTTAAAAATGAGTAAACTCTAAAACTTGTCTATAAAAAAATTATTTCAACGCAAATTCATAGTTATTTTTTAGTCAACAAGCTCGTTTTTAAGCCTAGTAACTTTTTTAGAAGTTAGAGGCTATCTGCAGCCGATTATATATTTTTATATGTGCCTTTATTGAGCTAGACACCCAATCAAAATTTGATCTTATGACCCACATAGCAGGCGGTGTCTATCGTAATGGATTTTATTATGTGCTAAGATTGTCAAATTAAAAACAAATTATAGCTAAATTGCAAATACGTGCTAAAACGTTCGTATAAATGACAGATAATCTATTTTTAACTACTAACTAAAATTAATTATAGGCATAGTAAAAAAAGCAAATTCAAACTTGAAATTAATGAAATGCGGCTGAAGCTTAACTTACTTAAGCCACTTTCTATGCATCAAGTTTTTGGCTTAAGTCTTTTGATTTATGGCAAGCATCAAACACAAAAAGATAGTCAAATAATGTTATAGAACCAGCATGTGGAACAATTTAATTAATAGTATGTATATTAAACACAGTAGGCTAACTGCGATAAAACTGACTGGCTGCATTAAAATCAAAAGCGTGAAATAATACCAAAAAGTTATCAAAATTTCTAGCTAATAAACAAATTTGTCAAGAGCCAAACAAACAAAAACTACACACACACCAGGTAAATAGTGGGCGTAATAAAATCTTTTTACCTTTGTTTATTTACTTGTTAGTATTATTATTATTATTGTTCGAGTGATTGTTGTTGGGTAGTCGGGAACAGCAACGGGATTTCAAATATCAACGCTTGGTTTCACATTTCCCCACGGCGCTTCCGTTGCGCCACTGAAGCGAAGGCACAATAAAAACCCATACGACGGATTGGCCACGTAATAATAACAGATCACATCACTGCTAGGGTTAGAGTTGAGCGGAAGTCGTGAGTAATTATTACATTGATTCAAAAACATAACGTGCTTACTCACGCGCCCATCTCCGACTGCATTTGGTTATAGAACATTTGATATAGTGTTTTGCATTGAAAAATTGGACTAAACTCCGATTGCCCATAGAAGAAACAGGTGTAAACTGAGCTGGCCGAACAGACAGGAAGGCTTTTGGCAGCAGTTTCATCAATAACAGAAATAACAACAGCATCCAATTACATTTGCGAAAGGTCGTAGGTTTATTAACAAGGCATTGCCAATGCATTTGCATTGTCTTCGTAATTAGGCAACAACGCATCCAACAGATACAAAATACTCAGACAAAACACAGTCGCACCAATGCTCAAGTGTTAATTGAGACACGGAGGAAGAGAACAAAAAGGGAAAGCAAAGGCAGCTGCAGGCAGCACAGGTAAAATACTTGCAACAGAACGTTCGCTCTTATCAAGGCACCACATGTTGCATGTAAGGCGCTGACTTTCTCCCCAGCAGATAGGGGTAAAACGAAGAAGAGAAATAGGGTTAAGTAATGGTTACAACTTAATTGATAATCGATGGCGCCAGCTCTTTGTCGGCTGCAGACAAATTGATTACAGCTAATTGGTTTGTTAAGTTCTGTGAGTTAAGTGACTGAGTTAGGCATTTAAGGGTTTTTTGAGGGTTTGTAGGTGTGTCAGGATGCAACATATCACACATGACGTTGATAGTAGGGTTAATGGGGAAGTAACATAAGATAGATAGACACAGCATTCAGTTCAACTAAAGTGTTGAATTAAACTTTATTGAATGTAATTACAATTTTACATAAACTGGAAAGTCGTTTTACATTATATATATATTAGCATATAGCGTTTATATAATAATACGTTGTTTTTTTGTTTTTGTTTCTTGTTTTTAGTAATAACGTTGTTGTTCTTGTTGTATAATTTTTAAATTTAGATATATGCATGTATAGTATATATACACGTATAATTGTATTTGTTAAATATTTCATAATAAGGTAGGTATGTATATATTATTTAAAAAGTTTTTTACGCTATATGTGACATAAAAGTTGAGTTAACAGTTTCATCTTGTTCAGTATATATCTATATAGTTGTAATTCAAAAAATTTTGCATTTTATTCTAAAAAGTCGGGTGCAAAATTCATACAAATAAACAACAAATAATAAATTGGTGTCTCAAGTTAAAATAGTTTTCTAATATTTTTTTAATATATTTTTCCATGTTTTTAGAACTGGGACTTACAACACTTTCGTAATTGGAAATAGCACTTTGAAAGTTTTTGGGACGTTCCATTTTGTTTTTTCTATATATGTAAAAGAGGGATTTTCTTTATCTTCAATTATTCAACAGATATGTGAATATACCAATTATTAGCATTGCGTACATTAGCTAGATAAATTTTAGGTATATAACTTTTACGGATATCAACAATTGATGTTGTTTTTTGTTTTGTTTTTCATCAGATATTTAGATAGTGTTTATAGTCGTTTCCTAAAACAGTTGGAAAAGTGGATTTTATGAAACTAGCAAGGGGCATTTATTGGATAAGTTTTGAATAATTAGCATTTTCTTACAAACTGTTCTAAGTACGTTAGTTATAATTTTGCTTTCATATGATAGTATAATAGTTTTGTTAAATAATTAGAAATTAAATTGTTTATTAGATTTTAGTTTTAGTGCCAATTGGCTTAAGGTACTTTAAGTTTTGCTTTGCCTTTTGGCTATTTTTTCTTTTAGCTAGAGTTTAAACACACTCAAATTTGTGTGTGTTTATTTTTAATGTTTAGTGTGTGTGTGTGTTTGTGTTGTGGTAGTTGTAATAGAATTAAGTATATTTATGTGCAAATATTGCAAATCGTTTATTTTTACATTTTCGACGACGTAACAAGTAACAAAAGAACGTTTTGCATAATTGTTTAATGTTATGCTCTAAAATTGATTGCAATCTTTATAAGTCATTTAAGTAGAGAAATCTTTTTAGTCTTCATTTCAGATTAGTTTCGATTTATACAATAAGTACATAAGTAGTTGAGTTGTTACATATATCCATAGAAATGCAATTGAAGTTAAGAGTACGTGCAAATGAAGTTTAGACATAGTTAAATAGTTAACAATTTGTATTAATAGATCTAGAAATGGCATTCGGTTAGCCCTTAACAACTGTGCCTAGCCCCAAGTTGGGTTTCATACATATTTCGTACATAGTATATAGATTAACTCACAGCCCAAATGCAACGAGTTATTTTGCACATGCCTAACAGTGTAGCAAGAAATTGAAATACATTTTAAATTGTAAGTGTTTGTGTATTTGGTTTTTTTTTTTTCATTTGTTTTTGAGGTGTTTGTATCAATTCTTATGTATTTGTATAGGTATAAATGACAAGTATTATTCCATACTAGTGTTTGAGGCGTGCTGGAGGTATGTCTATATAAATTGTATGTACTTGAATGCCAAGGTTCCGAGTTCACTCAGTTAGTTCAGTTAATGCAATATCTGCCAGTTGTTGTCTACTTAAACTTCAACGGTTTGTTTAAAATGTGTTGCTTACTTATTGGGTTATATGTTGTATATATAATCAATATATATATTTATATATATATTTATATATATATATATGTATAAATTTATTTCATTTACGTTATGAAAGCTAACAATGTGGACGGACAAAAATAATTTACAAAAATTCTTGTATTGTTACATTTTAGTTGGAAAATCGAAAATTTCGTTTTCTGCTTTCGCTTAATATTAACTATTACATGTATATTTTTCTTGCGGGTTTCAGTTGAAAGTTAAACAGTTGTTAAATATTATTCGATTTATCGATTTTTTGTTTGGTTTAGCATGCAGTAATATGGCGAGCATAAGGTTTGTTTCTTTGTTTTTCTTTTTCATTTTTCTTTTTTTTTTTTTTGGTATAATCTTTAACTATTTTTATTGCTAGGACTTTGCTTTAAGTACTTGGCGTTAAACAAACTAGCATAGCGTTTTTTATAAGTGTACATAATAATTAAAAAAAACAACTAGAAATGTTTTCAACATGACATACATATGTATATTTCTTTTGCTGCTGATGCGGCTGGCTCCGATTTTAGAAATCAACAACAACATTGGACTTTCGAGCTGAGCTTTGAATAAAGCGCAGAGAATATATATATATATAGATTTATAAAGACACTACTATAACTATGATAAAATCGAGAAGTAATGCTTTAGATTTAACAGGCTGACGGAGGCTGTTTTAGAAACAAGCTTAGTACGCAGAGCTGAATCAAAAAACGTGGCATTTAAATATATATATATATATATATGTATGCAGTATATAATACAATAAAATAGACTAGTTGAATTAGAACTAATTATATACAAATGTAACTACTATATATAGGGCATAATATTGATTTATATATATTTAAATATACATTAGTATTTATCATAGGCTAAATTTCATTCACTACACTTGGAGTTAAAAAGTTTTCGAAGGCTTTGTTAATAAGTTCTTTTGAGTTGACAAATGGAAAATTAGAGCTCTTTTTCTTTTAGACATATAAAACCGCATTTAACCTAACATGCGCTACGTTTACAAAGGTTTTTTCGCATTTCAAAATCAATCCTATTTTGTAGATAGTACTCGCACATACATATATATGTATATGTATAAGTTTTATACATATGTTAAAATTCGTTATGCAAATGAATATAAGTGCAAATTTGGCTACTACATATTTGTATATATGTATATAGTATATATAATATTAGGAGTAAGAAACGAAAGTTCTACTTCAAGAGGTGCTGCGTGTCTTAATAAACAATTATGAAAGTAGAAAGTTTCACTCAGTTGTTAAAGCTATTAATAAATTCTTATTGAACATAGTTTATTTTCTTTGCTCTCGTTTAATCCTTATGTTTAAAATTCACTCAGTTGCAAGTTGCGCTCATTGATTGGGTTGCATATGCTGCAGATTGTTGTTGCTACAAAAAAAGATACTTTTTGTTTATGTGGATTTTATGATCATATTTATTTAAAACGTACCTTATTTCATTATGGCATATTGACATTTCCTGTTGCCCTTGAAACTGCAAGTTTTGAAGGTATTCCGCCCTGCGTTGGTGCACCAGCTTCTCTTTTTCGGCTCGCTCTCTCTGTAGTCTGTATGGCAAAGAGTTTTTAACGACAATAAGTATTTGATTTCAGTAAATAATTTTGCAATAAAACTAGCGAATAAACTTTAAATTAAAGCAAACAGAAACTTAATATAACCTTGTAATAAATCTGTCTAAAAAGAACTCTTACCAAAGTCGTCAAGTTGCTATCCCAAATGCTAGCGTGCAAAATTAGTTGACAGTTACAGTTTTAGATCCCATTATGTCTATGTTACTATGTTATACATCTTAGACCTAGGTATAAAGAGTATTAGCACTTACTTGATGCGTGATTGTCTCATGAACTGTTGTATTTTTCTGGCAGCCTGATTTTGTGTAGACTGGGAATACGTACGCCTACAAATTTATAGTTATATTTATAAAAGTAATTATTTGTATATTTCATTTAAACACTTACTTTAACGGACCCGAGGGACTTGTCTCCTTGGGCGTACTGGGCTGGGAGCTGAGCTCATGCTGCTGCTGTTGATCCTGCTTGTAGTGATCATAAAAGCTGGACAGGCATTGTGAGTTGCTGCTAACGCTACCATGTTCGCTGCCCGTGCCCATACCACAGTTCGGGTGCTGGGACTTTTTAAAGCGCTTGTTGCGCCGGTACGATCGATAGCCATGTTGGATAACTAGCGCTGCATTGGTCATCTGCCTGTAGTAGGCATACTGTTTGTAGCGTCTATAATAGTTCTGTATGACAATGGCTGCGGTGCGCTCCTTGTTCTGCTCCTCCATCTTCTGGCGACCCTTGTACGAGCGATATGCTTTCTGTATGCACTTGGCTGCCTCGTAGAGTTCACGCTGCTCTGTATCCGTTAGCGTTAGCTTAGAGAAATCAGCCTCAAATGGATATTGCGATATGCTGGAGGCATGCAGAAACTCTGTTAGCTGCTTGGTCGACGGCGGCGGACTGGGTGAGCTAACCGAAGGATCTGTGCCCAGTATGGAATAGCTAGCCGGCGATTGCAGTGGACCCGAACTGGCTGGACTAAGGCTGGAGCAGGGTGTGCTAACATCATGATAGCGATAGCTATGATCATGAAAATCAAAACTAAAATCACTGTCAAAATGCGTATTTGGCAGTGAATCGAGCAGTGGATCCATAAAGCTATCAGTCAGTGCCGAGGATTCAGAGGTCAATGGTTCCGTTAATGGACTGCCCAGCACCATCATTTCATCCGCTTCGTTCTGTTAAATATACGGGTTAAGCAATATAGTTACAATAGTGTATGAACTACCTACCTTAATACGTTCTGGCATGGCGGCTATTATGTGTTCCGCTAGTGTAAGAACCTTTGCATCCGAATCCCCTGAAAGAAGGCCAAACACAATGAAAATCGCTAAACAAGAATTTGTTTAAAAATCTATAAAAGTGTCTACAAAACGCTGATCAGTGTTAATTGTTTTATGGTTTTTATATAAAATACACATCGACAAGCACTTTATTAAGCTAAATGTACGAGGGCAGCACAAAAAGTAAGCAAAAAATAATAACTTTGATAGCTTCTAGTTTTATCTTTGATTTCGAATATTTATACTGGTTAAAAAAACCCAAAAACTTTACTTTTTGTTACTCTTTGCAGCTGCTTTCGTTTATGTTTTGTGTTAGTTATTTATTAAATACCCACACACCGAATATTTACAGAATAAGTACATATTTACAGCATTTTTTTTTTTGTTGTGTGTTAAGTAGTTTACGTTTAGTGTATGTGTTTGTTAGTTTGTGTGTACATCGATAGAAACGCACATTTATAATTAATTCTAATCATACAAACGACGAAACAAGTATAATTAATATATATGTGTAGCACACTTATTTACACCAGACCATAGACTTATAGTTTAGACGAATATGAATACCTAATGCGCATTCATATTCATAAACGTACGCACACATTCATAGCAAAATAGCAATCAACATCAAAAACGAACATTTACATAGATTATGTTTAGATATAAGGACGTGTACAACAGTCGAGCGGAGCCTGTAACACCAAACATTATGTGAGTTGTGTATAGTTAATATTATATAATACAAGTATTTATATGTATGTATATATATGCAACAACAAAACTAGCAACAGCAACGAACAACATTGAGAGACAGAGAGATATAGGAGAGCCATAGCTGATATATATGGTAGCTATACACAAATGCATATTAGATTTGATGGCACCCGCTTTAACGAGTTACAAAGTACGATAACGAATTTTACGATTATAGTATGTTAGCATAGAGTTTTTTTTTGTTTATGGAGGCCTCTCACTGACCTACGACGGCATCGTTGAGCTCATTGTTAAGCGTTGTGTCAGTCACGCACGTTGAATTCTCATCGCAATCAATGTCTTTGTCGTGTATGGGACTCGATTCGCCTGTGGATACCTCGCCTGGTGTGTGTACAACAATTTAGCGAGAGATGTCTTTTGTTTTAGCATTTATCGCAGACAATAAATTGATATGTCGCAAACAAACACAATTAGCGCATGCATTTATCCAACACTTACATAGTGCAAAATCCATTTTGCGCAACGGCGACAACAATCCGGAACAGTTGGTCAGTGAGTCCAGTGGAGATTCCACACCCAAAGCGTAATTGTCATGCGGTTCAAAGTTGCTGAACAAGAGAAACGATAAGATTTGTTGCTTATTAATTGTTTTATCTTGTAGCTCACCCATGTAGACGCGCCAGCGGTTTGCCAGTTTTGCTGCGCATATCCATATTGATGCCACTGTCAATGGAGGAACGCTTCGAATAGCGACTGCCATTGTTTGGTGGACTTTGATTGCTGAAAACATATGAATGAAATATTAAGACTCCACTCGATTGATTCTCATCCTTAACTTACCTGTTGATTGCTACGGGTCTTAAAAATACACCATCATGCCTGCGCTGCAGTTCTAGCTCATAGACACTAAATGTTGACTCCTCTGCAGTTGTTGCCTCAATGCCCATATTCATGGAGAGATTAGCTAGTCCTCCACGTGGCTGTGGCTTGCGACAACGTTCCTTCTCCAGGCGACATAGCTGCTGGAGCAGCTGCTTGTGTCCTTTCAGACTGGCTAAATCTAGCGGTGTATGCTGTGCCTGTGTTTTAATTTTTAAAGCATTGTGATTCCACTTGTACAGCAGTAAAGTGCACTCCAAGTGACCGCGCACACAGGCCCAGGCGAGCGGCGTAAAGCCATGCACGTCCTGACTTAGCGCATCCAACTCTGTTTCCAGTATGATATGTGGATTCTCAGCACGCCAGTTAAGCATGGCGCCCACCAGCTTGGCATAGCCCAAGGCGGCGGCCAAGTGCAGCAGTGTCATGCCACGCAAGCCAACACTCCAATTGGCACCAGCACTTGGCGTACTCCAAGCATTTTTCATCAAACGATGACAGTAAACTACCAGTTTCTCCTCAAAGTTTGGCTCCAGATATAACGATGTGTGATCGATCTGTGTGGAAACATAAACAATTAGCAAGTTGTATGCAAAAGAAAACTGCTCAGTTATCTTACCGCTAGGTCGTTCTCCACCTTCAGCTGCAGTTTTTCATCAATGGTGGACAGACGATTGAGTAGCGTAAACTTGTACAGGCAATCATTGGAACTGCTGGCATCGAAGGGTGCATCCGCTAAGAGAGATAACTTGTATTCGAACATGGCCGAATTGGAAACGAGAAAACCACCACAGGCGACCTGAAGCGTCACCAAACCCGCCTCATGAGCAGGACAATAGCAGC
The DNA here is from genome assembly GCA_035044725.1 of Scaptomyza caliginosa. Lineage (NCBI taxonomy): Eukaryota > Metazoa > Arthropoda > Insecta > Diptera > Drosophilidae > Scaptomyza > Scaptomyza caliginosa. The sequence goes on from JAWNNR010000716.1 coordinate 416,918, forward strand.
GCAGGACACCCTCCTGCACCAGCACTGTGGGCACTGGCTGGGCATCAAAGAGCACCGTGTAGCAGCCACCATCACTGGTCCAGGGACCAGCTACAAGCACCTTGACACCACCCTCAGTATACGACCATTCAGGACTGAAATCGCATATGTTAAGCATCTTGCGCTGCGTCTGCACTGGTTGGGATTGAGATTGTGTGGTTACACCCAGATAGGCGGAGCTATGTACAAGATTTTGTTCCTGCTCCAACGCTGTGTTGTTTAGCGCCTGTTTGTCATCCAAATCCAGTTCGGGAAACTCCACCAGCATATCAAAGGCATCCAAATTGGCGAACACATCGGCCGTGTCCTCATCTTCACCATCTGCCTCCTCTACGCTATGCGTTTGTTGGAGCTGTTGTTGCTGTTCGTTGTTGCTGTTAACTGCTGTTGCTGCTGTCGTTGTGTTTACTGCTGCTGCTGCTGCGGTTGCTGTTGCAGTTGCAGCGTTGTTGCTGTTGTTAAACGGCATATTTGCTATTAAAGTGCGTTGTATATCCTCATGTGAAAGATCGAGCGTCTCATTGAAGAAACTCATGGATTCTGCTTGAGGTTGTTCATTGTCGTTGTTGTTGTTGTTGTTGTTGTTGCTGCTGCTGCTATTGCTGTTGCTGCTAATGGGATTGTTGTTGCTGTTAGCGCCGAAATTGCTACTTTCATCGCTGACGCTAATTTGGCTACTGTTATCACTGGAAGCATTAAAGTTTGCACAACCATTAAGAATTTGGGCCTTGTCCGTGGCCTGATTGTTGACGCTGTTGTTGTAGTTGCTTGATGCCTGCTGCTGTTGCTGTTGATCGCTGTTGCTGACGCTGCTGCTGCCCAACTCCAGCTGAATGAGTGCAAAATTTTAATCAACATAAATAGCGTAAATGCAGTTGACTTGCGGTCTAACCGCAAAACTCATAAACACCAAAATCAAAACTCAAAACTTACCTCAACCAACGCATTGGCGCTCATTAAATTATCACAAGTTGTTACTGCTGTTGTTGTTGCTGTTGTTGCTGCTGCTGCTGCTGCTGCTGTTGTCGTTGTAATTTGTTGCTGCTGATTGCCATCGATAATCGACTGTAAGGAACTTGAGGTGGATGATGTTGCTGACGTGGAAGGAGTATTGCCAGCGGAAGACGTTGCTGCTGCTGTTGTTGTGAGCTGGTTGCTGCTGCCCCCGCTGCTGTGATGCTCAGGTGACATGCACATGGCCTCAACTGGGGGTTGATTGCTGTTACTGCTACTGCTGCTGCTATTGGGGGTTGCTGTCTGTTGTAATTTATAATAATGTTGTTGTTGCTGCTGACTGTTGCTGCTTGCATTGGCTTGTTGCTGTTGATTGTATATAAAGTTATTGCTGTTGCTGTTGTTGTTGCTATTGTGCACATTATTATTAACGACATTTAATTCGTTGTTTGTGTGAACTGATTCTGCTGCTGGTAATTGCTTATTGCCGTTGCCGTTGCTGCTGCTGCTGTGGCCGATATTGTTGCCATTTGTGGTCAAATGCTGCTGCTGCTGTTGCTGGCTTTGATTTTCAATTAGTTCTGTATCCATGATATTTGAGGCAGTTGCTGTTGCTTGTGTTGTTGTTGCTGTTGTTGCAGCTGCTACCTCTCGAGTTGTTGCTGTAATTGTTGTATTTGCAATTTGCAGTCGATGATTTAAATGTGCTGAATTGTTGCTGCCAACGTTGCCGTTGCCGCTGTTGTTGTTGTTGTGTTGTTGATTATGACTTTGATTGCTTTGATTGTGACTGGCCACAAAGCGTTGCAAGTTCAAGTGCTGCTGCTGCTGTTGATATTGTTGTTGCTGCTGCTGCTGTTGTTGTTGCTGTTGCTGCTGTATGATAAGATTATTTCTTGTGGCTAGCATTTGATTGGCACCACGATATTGCTGCTGATAGTTGCCTTCGTTGTGATTGGCCTGCTGCTGCTGTTGTTGCTGTTGCTGCGGAATGATTTGAAATTTTATCGCCGACTCCTGTGGCAACTGCTGTGTGGCATTATGAAACTGTGCATGTGGATTATCCAAATGCAATGTCGCCTCCCGCTGCCTATGACGCTCCGACCAGCGAGAGTAAAGCTGCTACAAGAAAAGTTTACAACTCAAGGATCTAATCTCAAAATCACACTCACACTCACCTTGCTGGCCACGACAACATTTGGTGTACCATTTGCAGTACTGTATGCATCATTGGGCCGCTTCTCCGAAACGGATTTAAGTATGCCACCAGTACGTCGCATTACGGGATGCGTACAAGTCTTGCCATCGGCACACGTTGCATCTCCGCAGCCACAATCCAACTGTTTGACCAAAGCTGCCTGACGCGACAATCGCTGCTTTTCCATCAGCTGACAGACAATCGATTCAACTGTTTCGGCCGTCTGTGGGAGAGGGAATTCGTTGCAAAAGTTGGTATTATAAAAACCTAATGTGACCTATTGGTCACAATTCACAAGCTTTTTCCCAAAACAAAAAATATAATACTTTAAAATTAAACTTACTGATATTTCTATATCATTGCCTGAATCGGAGTCCTCATCCGAATTGACCGTCGAGACTGCACAAAGTTACAGATAGATAAATCAAGTTATTAAATCGCACATCATCTTCAATACTCACGCATAGGTTTCAATTGGCTAACCAGCTCCTCCTTGGTCCATTCCTTTTTGTCGCCCCAGAGCGTAATGCTAGGCGCTATGACAGCCATTTTATTATCATCCGGATATGGAACATTTAAATAGTGCACCAAAACAATGTCCGGATTCTGTTTGTTTGTTGGGGTTAAGTGTTTGTTACTAAATCGAAGTACCTGCCCCCTACAACACCTACCTGCAATAGCCAGTAACATCTGCGATGAAATGTGGGCAATATGGCCGAGTGTACATAACAACCATAGATGCACTGCGAAGCAAAGGAAGAAATCAATTTAAGAAAAACCAAAATCTCAAACACAAACAGAAGCATAAAAATAGATATATATATATTTATATAGTTTGAGCTTTAGTTGGAATCGGGCTACACGCAGCGTCTTCATTTAATTGGAAGGCATAAAAAAGACGCAGCTCAAATTAAATTACCAGTCGCCCACGCTAGGGGGCGCCAGCAGTGCACAGATAAAAGCTAAAGTTGAGGCAGAAAACATAAAACAAAAACAATAGAACTCAAGACAAGACAAAAGTTGACTTGAATGGCAAGTGCCAAAAAATCGAACCCTTTTTTTCCCACTTATGAGTTATACAACAGTTTCTACTATTGTGACTGCTTGTTGTTGTTTTTTGCTGCGCATTTCTTTTGTTGGTGTCGCTGATAAATTTTGTTGGCCGCCGTCTTTGGGCGATATGCCGCTGACTTTTTTCTTCAACGTTGCAAGCGTTCAGCGTTTATAAATATTAGTTATCGTGTAAGTAAAGAAAGTGGGAGGGGAACGGAGAGAAACAGTAAGGAAAGCCCCTGCTGTGTGTGTTTGCCAAGTGCATAAATCTCGGAGCAAGCTACTTGTCTTCAAAAGTACTCGTAAAAGGCAAAAATAAGCAGGCAGCGGTATTAAAATAAAAATTAAAACAAAAACACACACACAAACGGAAAGCACGGAAAAAAATTGGCGTGAAATTGCCAACTGTTTTTGTGTTTTTTTTTTTTCTGTTTTCTGTTGGTGTTGTATCTCAGTCACAGCCAAGTTAGAAAGAATGAAGAGGCAGAGTAGCTACTAGACATTATAAATACGCTTAACCCTTGGCAGAAGCTTATTTCATTAGCAGACAAACAAACGCCCAGCATGGACGAAAAGAAAAAAACTTAGCTACTGTATATTTCCGGCGGAAAATCATAACTCACAATGCAAAGAAGAAAAAACAAAACTACCAAAAAAAATACAACGGAGAAAAGGAACAGCATGTGCTTAGCAACCCCCAACAAGTAAGGCAGTTAAAGTTAAGCTTTGACTTCCGTGTATTTGTTTTTCTATCTTATTCACTTGCTTCACTGGCCCTTGGTCAAGACAAAAAACAACTTAAGGGCCAACTAAAACAGCCAGCTAATTGACTAATTGCACAGCAGGCGTCAACAAAAATAACAACTCGTAAACCTTTTGAGCACATAAGTGTGACTTCTTAGCTGTTTTATATTTATACTACGGCCTATTTTTTAAAATACTTCTTAGAGAACTTACCTCAGTGCCTTGTACTTTAAGTTTCATGTGATCCTCACGAGTCGTCTTGCCATCCTTGCGCTTCTTCCAACAATAGCCATCGCGTCTGTAGCGCACCTTCTTACGCGAATAGAGCAGCAATGAACCACTCTTCGGTCTAATGGTAAAGGGGTTATATAAGCAGATGAGAGTGGTTGGTTGGTTTTTTTTTGTATTATTATTATATGGTTATTGCAAATGTTGGGCTGCTCCTCCAGACAGTCAGTCGGTCAAGTGACTCACCTTGTTTTGACTTCTTTTGATTGCCATTCGCTATGCTTATCAAAGCTGATAAGAATCGCAGCGATTTCCTGAAATTGTTTAGACAAAAATACAATTAAAGTAAATATTTGATTAAAAAACCAGTAACAATATTTAGCTACAACATTTTTTGTAGACTTTAAGACAAAGTGGGACAGTCAAAAGAACTTTGTAAGCTTTCTAATCTTAACTAACGACAGCAAACCCTTCTAAAACAGTTGTGTCATTGATGTATCTTGTTATAGTTCAAAGTGTATTGCGCATTCGGCTTTGAAAACAAACAATTTACTTGTAGCCTCTCCTTTTTTGTGTTTCCACTGTGTTTAATCTGTAAAGCGTCCTTCAGCCGTTTGCCTAATCAGCACAGTCACGTGTGTTTACCAATTTAATAGCAACAATAGCTGCCACAAAGACAGTAACAACAACAATAACAACTGTTAACCAAGTTAACTGAACGTGCTAACAATTTCCGAGTTGTTGGCAAATTTGCACTGGCCAAGGCACTCGCGGCATTTCCTGAACTGAGCTCGAGGTCCGGCAAAACTTTTCCGAGTACCAACTGTTTTTTGTTGTTGTTGTTTTACTCTCTTATTTTTGCGCATAAAACAAAAGAAAACATTTTAGAAATTTCATTTGACCGCAGCAGCAGCAGCAGAAACAGGAAGCAGAAAACGCCACGAAGCAATTGAAAGCAAAGAAGGAGGAGAAGTGTGACCACAATTTACAGGTGTCGCCAGTTGACACCTGAACAGGTAGAGTAAGGCGTGTGTGTGAGTGTGTGTGTGCGAGTGTAAAAGTATGCAAAGTGCATATTTGAAATGCGTATGCTTGATAACCACTCAAAAAAGTAGTCAAAGGAAGTTTATTTAAATCTATTCTTGCAAATCTAGTCGACAACATTGGAATGCAAAACAGTCAAGTTAGCCAAGAAAGCAGCCAAAAGCGAGTAAAGAAGAACTCTGCTGGATGCCCATTTGGCATTTTCATTGCATGTTTTGCCGATAAAGTTATCAATTTGTTTTGCCCGCCTTGACGTTGCATGAATAATGTAAAGGGTTGCACAAACAACATCACATCGCGCATACAACATTCATTCACATTTATACTCAAACTACGTTAAGGGACAGTAACAGTAGCAGTTACAGTAAAACAACAACCATTCATCTGATGCCGTCAACAACTGGCAGCGGCAGCGGCAGCGTCAGAAGGCACACAGCTGGCGACGCCCAAAAGGACCACTGTCTATAGACCATATAGACCAGATAGAACCATGGCCCAATTGACGATGTGCAGCAACAATTTCATATATGTCAGAAATCGCAACATTTGCGAGTGTCATAAAAATTGTATGCACACACACACACACACACAAACACACCCAAAAGAGTAGAGATAGAGTTTGAAGGATGTTGAAACTGAAGGCTGAAAGCTGAATGGTTTTGGTAGGAAAATCACAGGCGCGTGTTTGTCAAGTGGCAAACGTTTGCAATATTTTGTTGTTGTTGTTGTTGTACGGCGCCCCAAATTGCCTTTGACTTTGGCATTTGCCTTGGCTAAAGCTCAAGCTCTTGCTTTTTGGCCTTTTATTTATGCATGTTCCCCCTAAAAAAAAAAGAAGTCTCTGAATTTTTTTTGTTTCTTTCAAATGATGAATTCTAGGCACATACGTAGTTCGAGTTGCTGCGCGAATGTTGCATTAAATATTTATGCGTATCTCAGCGCATTTCTCTTAACTCTTCTCCTCCAACCAGCCTTGCAACACTTTCCATCTCTCGCTCTCTCTCTCACTCTCGGTTAGCTATGATTTATGCGTGTGGCACACAAAACAATTAGAGTTGCACAGAAGCAACAACAGAACGCGACAATTTACAAGTTTTATTAGCACGGCTGCGGCTCATTATCAATTTAACCTATTTGGATTTTTAAGCTGCAACATTTGCAAAAAAAAAAACCACACACAACTTTATACATATGTATGAATACATATATTTTGTTCTAGACTTTGGGTTGCTTGAATTATTTTGCCATTGCTTTATGGTTTTTATATACATATTTTTTTTTGTATATTTTGTGGGTCCCGGAGACTGGCGGCAAATTAAAACTGTGTGGTTAATGCCCAAACAGCCAAGCGGGCCATTTAACGCTCAGCTACGGTTACTGAACAAATCCCCACCCTGCCCCTTTAAACCACCAGCTCACTTCTTCTTCACTGTCGTCCTGTAAGCAGACTAAAATAAGCGTGCGTAATTTTATTTATGCCTCCGGTACACGGTTACATTTTGTAATTTCTGCATGCTGATGCAGTGTCCGTAGAGTGTGGAGTGGTTGGGCGGTTTTGACCATGGTTTGCAGCCATTGGCTGTAACATTGACCCTCACTGCTTGTTACTTGTGAAACTTTATATTAATAAACTGTGGCACGGCTTGCTTTATACTCTGATTATATGAGAGCTGTGCGAGTATTATATAATGAGTACAGGAGTTATACTACTCATATACCTTGTAGTTGCAAGAGGGTTAATTAACTACATTTGTCATCACTTCATACATTATTAATTGTCTTTGTGGTTGTCAACCTTTCTTTAAATGTATATTATTTGCTTTTATTTTCACAAATTAATTGAGTTTTTAATAGAACTAGATCCGGTCGCTTTGGTCGGATTGAGCTGTGCTTTGATAGCACTCAGTAAGTTCATTGAATTCTTAAACTTTTGGCTATACAATAATGATAATTTAAGCTTTTATCATGAAGATGGCTCTTTTAAAACTTTCTAGAGCATTTAAACTTCGTTTTAAATTTTTATTGGATTTCCTGTCCACTTTTTGCTTGCTTTTAATTTAGTCAGCTTGTCGCGCGAGTGTGTAAAATGCCGCTTACTGAATGTTGCTTCTCTTCCACTCTCCTGCTTTTCTCAGCTTCTGTTGCAACAGAAAAAAAAAAACCAACAACAACAACAAAAAAACAAACTTTACAACTGTCCAAATGAATATTTGCGGTTGCGTTTAATTCACAAGTAAAACAGCAACAACCAAACCGTCGCGTTTGTTGCCCCAAAAGGCATTTATTGTTGTTGCTGTTGTCGTTCGCTTTTTTAAGCACAAAAGTTTTATTGCAAACACAAAGCTGAACTTTGGCATTGGTCGTACGCGTACGTGAACCCCGCGATTCCTGGCACAGGACAACAATTTCTATTTGTATTTGTATTATAGTTTTGTGTCGCATAAAAACCAAGTCGCGAACCATCCCTAATAAACCGGTTTGAGAACTTGCCGTCTTAATAATCTGTATAAAAAAAATATAAAGTAGATTTCGAAAGAGTTGCAAGGAAGCGACTCCTTGAAGCTGTCAAAGTGTCCAGCCCACGACTGGCAGGCTCATCCGCCTGTCAAGCGTAAATCGCTGTCACTAACCCCTGACCCCTGGCCTGTTCATGTTATTTTTTTTTTTAGAAGTTCCTTCTAGCTTTCATTTTCGACATTTTTATGTGCAATCAAATGCAAATCGGGCAACACAAACAGACAAACTAAAGTATATATAGATGGGTTTATATTTGTAGTATATGTTAAACTGACCTCATTTGTATTCCAACGATGTCGCTGCGATGGAAAACTGTCGGCTCTTGGCAGGCTCTCCAAATTGTCGGGCAGTTTGATAGGTTCGCCATCTGTAAGTAACAACAAAAACAACAAACAAAATGCAACGAAAGTGTAAGTACGAGTCGAATAGTGCTTAAGAAAAAAAAGAAAAAAAAAATCCTGTTGCATAATGTAAATTGCACATTTATTTTGCATATAGCAAAAGACACGAAACCTCTTGCTGGCCAACAGGTGCAGCTAAATGCGACAAAAATGTAAATCGTCACTGACTGTGCCATGATTTATAGAATTTAAATGTCAACTTAATAACGCTTTAGGTCTTCACTCAACACAACTTAACTTAACTCAGAACTCGGCTTGACTACAACAAATCATTTATCACCGAGCTAACTTTTGGCATATGTCTTCTTCTGCTGTTGCCATTGCCACGAAGAAAATGAGAAAAAAAAATAGATATATATAAATGCATTCTGGCCAAATGCGTGTTGTACGTTAGGAGGGAATTTCCCTCGCTAACTGCTAGTCTAAAACTTCGATAGTCATTGAATAATTACGCGCACTTAATGACGCTTGCAACTTGCAACGTGCAACAAGAAGAAAAATCATCAAACTTTGCTTGCTAGCTTTTTGCGTTTTGGCTTATTAAAATGCCACGCAACTGCAATAATAACAAGTCAATAACATGTAATTTATGCTGATTAACATTTAGATACCCTGTTTTAACTAAAACAAAACAAAGCTTTAAAATTGCATTTAAATAGAAACTAAAAGAATAAATATATTTGATTTTGGTATTCTTTAAAGAAGAATATTCTCACTCATTTGCCACTCCTAAATGTTAATATACCCTTCATGTAGAGTATATTTTAAGTATAAATACAAATGTTTTGTTGTTTGCTCTTACAAATGGGCTATTCGAAATAAACTAGCGGCCAAAGTGTAATTTAGCAAAAATATGTAATAAAGCAGCGACAGCGACAGAAAGAGATCTGTTGACGCGACCGAGCCAACTCGTAGAACTAAACGAATATATCAAAAGCCGATATATAAAGCTGGTAAATACCACACTCTTACACACATATATATATAGAATGCACTCTCAAGGGTCATAAAAAAAAGAAAACGTATTGTACAATTTATATAAAGTGCTCAACGCTTTTGCCCAGAGCCGCGTAACCGAAAAGTGTTGCCAAATTGCAAATGGCACTGAAGGGTGCTGCTGTTTGGGGTTAAGGGGTGTAGAGACAGTGCGTGGGGCCCGCATATATTGAGGTGGCTGATGATGTTGTTGTTGTTGTTGTTGATGATGATGTAGTTGCCGCCCCGGGCAAATGTGTCGTCAATGTAGTCCTAGACGTAGTTCAAGTTGTTGTCGTTCGCGTTGTTTATGGCCATTTTCTTTATATGTATGTGTGTGAGTGTGTGTGTGTGTGTGGCACGTTGGCAGCACACACAAAAGCAGTCAGAATACACCAATTGGTATATAGTTTTGTAATTGATGGCAATATTTTTAGTTTGATAGCACACTCAAGTTTTATTGCTCAACTAATTTGTCATGGCAGTCGCCTTGAGTTTAGCTTTAAAATCCCTTCAAAACGATAATTGTCACAGCCAAAGTACACATAAACACTAGAATAAATCTAGCTGAGAAGTTATTATTTCAAGTGATTACTGTATGAATCTATATGTCCACATAGTGGGAGTAAATGTTTTTATATACCGAAACAATCAGAGTTCATTCTCTTTCAATTTTATTATGCAGTCGCCTGCCATTGTTGTGGGAAAAATGTCAAAAAATTTCGTGTATGTGTGTGTGTGTGTGAAAAGACGAAAAAACTCTGTTTGATTAATACAAATAAAAAGTTTTTTAACTGCGCTTTGCATATTTCATGGCAGACGCTCAAAACTCTGACGGCGACGGCGACAGCGACAGCGACGTCACATAATAGACTGCCCAGGGGCGCACACAGAGGTAGAGGAAGGATCAGGGGGCAGAAAGCGGGTACTGTGTCGAATCAGTGCCAAAAAGACCCAAAAAAAATACCAAAAGTGAGAGGCAGAGCAGAGCTCAGGTGCCAACGGTTGATGGTTTGAGGTCCCAGGCGCGCCATGTCGACGTCAACGTCAACGTAAGGACTCAACGAGAATACTCTTTGCTTACATTTCTTTTTGGCTATAATATAACGCTGTGGAATTCTCATAATTTTCGGAGACCTTTTGCTTAATTGTGACAAATGCGCTTTGGCACAAAAATTTTGCACAAGTCTCGCATAATTTTCGGTGCTTTAAGTAAGGGAGAGAGAGCAGATGAGTTGGCCCCTTTGGGCCAGAGTAAGCGGCTGTTGACCAGGTAGGCCGAGGTAGAGGGTTTGGCTAGCATTGACAGGGCAAATAGCACAAAAGAGTTGATATAAATAATAAATTTTCGTTTTACGATTTTCGCGTTACGCGACGCAGATTGAGCTGCCAATTTGTGGCTGCCAAATTGTGGCTAATAAATATCTGACAGGCCAGGCCTTAAAAAACACACAACAACAAAAAATTAAGCACTTAAGGGGGAGGTGGCTGCGGCCGGTTGCAGTGGGCGCGAGGTCAGGGCTTTGCCGAGTTGTATTAAAGAAAAATTGTTTGCACTTTGCAGGCGACGCGTCGCGGCCCAAAAGTCAGCGAGTGTGAAATTACTTTTGTTTAGGCCCGTTGTCACACAGAACGAGCCTTTGTATCTTTCGCACAATTAAAAGCCATTAAAAGCCAAACAAACTGTCTGCGAAATGGTATAATAACAAATGCTGCTGTTGCACCGGCTACAAAACTTAAAACTGCAGTTTTAGACATCCTATAACTCACCCAGCAAACAGCTAATAAACACACACACACACACACACTGAAAACAATCAAAAGCACGCACCTCTCTCTGCCTTAAAGCAGTTTAGCTGATTATGACGTCTTGGCCACATGCTTCCAACTAAGCCAACAAGCGAGTGAAAAACAGCTCATAGACTCGACAGCTGGAATGTTTTTTGTTTTGGCAAATGAGATAAAATGCATGACGTTGCGAATGAAGCAATGAAACAGAAGCGCCAATAAATAAATAATGATAAGATACAGACGTCATGGTTAAAAGAATAATATAAGTTTTCTTTTGTTGCCAGCGATAAGTAATGGGTAATGTGGAATAAGTGTTAAATTTATGGGGGATTTTATGATATTACTTTGCTGATGAGCAATACAATTAAATATTTATTTGGCCAATTTATAAATACGAAAAACCGGTTAAGAGCTAGTAATTATCTATTGTTTAAAGGGTATACTTTAGGAAGAATATTCTCCGACAGACGAGCAACGAGAAAGCACGCAACGCATTTTGGTTTATCTTGAGCAGTACAAAGTAAACTTTTCTATATAAATTTACTACAACTACTTATGACAGATGTACAGCATATGATTTATATTATATACACATATAAATATTTTCATTTATATATACATATATATATATATAAGCGAAGAGTGAGAAAGAAAGAGACGCCACGTTGCGGCTGATAAAAATCATGTAGCGTCCATGTCAGTTGTGATTTTTTTCCATTTGCCAAATATGCCAAAAACAAAGTTGGTTCACTGTAGATTGCATTACAAGGAACCATTTCTCTTGTTCCGGGCAAGTTATGCAAATATTGTGTGGCAGAAAAACAGCAATTAAAAGACACATAACAACAAATAAGCGTGTCAGGCAACTAAGCGAAACAATAATTAGTAATAACATCAACAACAATAACACACACAGAGTGAAAATATGCTATGCAATTTTTGTAAAAATATATTGTTTGCAGCACCATTTGGCCAGGGAATGGAACAGCACAAGTCACACCAAAGGGCAGGCCAACGGCGACGATTAACATAAAAATGTGCAACGAAAGCCGCAAGAACCAAGTTGACTCCGTCTTGGAACTTCTCGAAAAGTCATAAAAGTGCTATTAATGAATTTCTAACCGAAATGCCATAGAACAGAAAGAGCTGAAAGGCAAATGGGCCAAAACAAAAGCTGTTCACAAATGCAATAAATTATTCACATTTATGACGACTAACGGAGTTTTGCAGGAGCGAGCAACAGCAGCATTGTCAACGTGGCGTATAAGCAACGTGCAACGTTCAACGTTCAAGACATTGCTAGCTCTGTTGCACGTAGAGCCCATTCTAGTTCAAAGTCTTCACTCTTCCTATTTCTCTCACTCTCTTCTTGGCTAAAGGGCCCAATGCAATTACGTGCGCTTTTCATTTGTGTCTGTTTATTTTTTTTTCTGTCCCTTTTGACGTTCTTTGCGTTGTAAATCAGTGCAAAAATTCACATTTGCTAAATGATTTTTGGTAATAAAAAAACACACCAGAAAAGGTATTTTTGGCAGTGATACCCTGTAGAAAAAGGTGTGTTCTTTAGTACAAACGACAGCACTGAGGTAATACCACCCATCTCTAGCCACATTTACAGGGCATAATAAATACAAATAAAAATTCATCTTGCCCCAAAACTCTTGGCACACTATGCTATAAAAATTGTAATGCACTTTGCAAACTTTTTCTACATACACTTCCTTGCCGTAAGTCTTGTCAGTTTGCATATGTTTGTTTGGGGTTTCCCTTTTTCTAGTTATGGTCAGTCTTTGGAAGGGGCAAAGGGTTGGTTTTGACAGTGTGGCCTGCAAATTATATTAATATGCAGTCGCTGAATTTCAGAGGCGTCTCTTTTGCCACACACAAACATGCGATACTTTTTTTTTAAACAATTTTATATATATTTGTTTGCCATCTTTCTTTTATTTATATGTTTTCCCCATTTTTTTTGGGCACCTTTGCATGAGAACTTTGCATATTCAGTTGGCCGCAGGCTGACTCTATGTATATTTAAAATACATATTTTTTTCATAGTTTTTTTGAGGTTTTTTTTTTGTTTTTTTGTGGTTTAGCTGCGAAAGCTGTAATTTATTTTAATGCTAGTATTTATCAAGTTCTCATAAAATACGTTGCGAATATTTGCCTGGCAGGCACATAATAAATATGTTACTGTGTGTGTTTTTTTCTCTTTACATAAATTGTAAATTAAACATTTAAAGAGCCATGAAATTAGCACAACGTAAAGCACATGGAAACAAAATTGCTAAAATCGTTTAGCCATTAAATATGCATACATAAAAGCCCAAATTGCGCTAAACAAAAGCAAATTAATCTAAATGCCTGAAAACTAATAAGTTTTAAATAAGTTTAATTGTAGCAGACTTTGAAATACCTATAATTTGAAAAATTATTTTATTTTAAGAAACGATTTGGAACATAAGTTTTTACTGAAAAGCTTTTAAATTCATTCAAATAAAATAATATATTCTATCGTGAATTAGCAGGAAACTTATTAAGCAGACAAGATAATATTAAAATATACACACAAACCTATTGCAAAATAGTTAAATAATTCTTTGCATTTTATTAAACTAGTTTGTGTATTTTCCAACATATTTATTTAATAAATCACAGCAATCTCTCAAAGTTCAAATGACAAACTACTTGCTATTTGTGTATATAAACTACCCCTTTAAGTCATATTGACTACAGGTATTAAAACTAATATTTATCTAACAAAATTAATATGGTTGTAAGCTAATAAAGACAGGGACAAAGTTTCAAAAACTACAGACTGAGCATGGTTTGTGGGTTATTTTGTCAATGGACGAGAGTGGAGACTGGGGATAACATACTAAAAATTGTTTGCCTAACCGACAAAGCGACAAATGTAGCACAATTTTCGAACCCATTGTCGGGGACGATAAGCCAAATAAATAACGCAGCAGGCAGCCGGAGGCGGACTATTGGCCGTTGCAACAAAAATGATGGCCATAACAAGCGCTATGTGTGTGTGTGTGTGTGTGGTTGCAATGTGACCAACGTTTAGAGGCGCATTGTTCAATAAATCTATTTGCGTGCGAGCTAATCGAAAACACACACCTGTCCCTACAGTGGAGAATGGGGAGAAGAAGGAGGCGTAGGGCCTCATTCTAGGGGATCGGGCAACAAATTGCCTATAGACAACAACATATTAATCCAAATTAGCATCAAAGTGATTTAATTGCTTGGAATTTTGCGTTGGCAAACACTTTTCGACTTTTGCACCATGCAAAGGACACACACAAGGCAGAGGATATGTGTTGTGGCCCTTTCTCATGCTCTTGTGTTATCAGCAGCAGGTTGCATGGCTTGTAAACATGCCAGGCGTAGGCCTTGCATTTTGTCACCATTTGCCCATCGATCAGGCCTAAACAACACCAACAGCAGCAAACAGAAGGCCTGCAGAAGAGTGTCCTGCTTTAAGGACTTTAAAACGTTGCCAAAGCAACGCTTAAAGCCCCAGCACGATTTATGTAGCTTTTAGTAATATGAGCAAATATATTACGTGCCACGTAAACATCAGGCAGCAAGAGAAAGAGGTTTGCCAGGATCATTTCGGCCAAAGCTTTGGCTCGGCAACATATTTGAACTAATTGAATTGCCGCGCCTGGCGAATGGAAATTAATAGGCGCACATCAAAATGCCCAAAACGCCCACAGCTGTCTCCAGAGCAATAACTAAGTCGAAATTAAAGGCCAGTTACTCATAAAAAAAAACCCAAAATATGTGTGGTTAGGTCACAAAAAGAAACCTCAACACGAGTCCAATTCAAAGTGTAGCCAACTGTGCGCGACGCTCGTGGGCAATATTTATTGAGTACGTGATCTTTGACACAAAATCCTTTTACTCTTGTGCATATGTGTGGGGAAGTTTTGAATTTTTTATTGCACATGTTGGTCAACCTCGTCCTCTGCTTCTTACTTTTGCAAAATCCTTTTGGGCAGCTGGCAATCGTTTCCGTTTCTCGTTGGCATGCAAAAGGCGGCCAGCAAAGTGCCTTATTAAAAATTTTTGTCAACTTGCGACTTTCTTTCACTTTTTTTTTTACGAACTTTTGTTTCGTTTTTTGGTTGGTTTTTTTCTTATGACTTTTTCACACTTTGCGTGGTCTTGAGAGTTAGAGCTGAGCTTGGTCCCCTGACATTGTGGCTTATACATTTATAAAATGCTAGAGTTGGTTGGAAATTCGCTTTACATACTCGAATAGATCTTTTAAATGCAACTAGACAGTTAAGCTTTAAGCTGACTGTGACTAGATTTGAATTATCTGCTTTCTTTTTAAATTTATATAAAAAAAACATTATGTATACGACCTGTTTTCATCACTTAGTAAATATATTTTAACCCATTAATAATCTCTCTTCAATAAGCGCTCATTAAACATCTTACCACTTGAAGATGACTTATCCAGTCTGCTGTGGCAGAAAATGTTTAACACGAGCTTTTGTGGCCTTTACAAGGAGTGCAAGGAGTGTATAACACACAGCATTGAGGTCGTAACAACTTTGAGCCGCAGTGGAGAAGGGAAGCAGTCAGTGTAGAGGACCTTGCGGGCAGTAGTCACAACAATGGCATGCCAAAGACAATAAAATTGACGGGCACAACAAACAAACAAACAGCAACAGTGGCAGCCAAACACAACTAAACACACACACATTGCACACTTGTTGGTATTTCATTGACGCACTTTGGTTGCAAAGTTTTAGCCTGCCCCAAGTGACAAAGCGTCGATTGGTTGTGAGCAGTGTGAGCCGGCTGCACGTCGGGGTTGAAGGGACAAAAAAGTATGCTACATAACGTATGCATAATGAAGCTGCTCATAAACGAAAAATGACTTTTGTTATAGCTACTGTTATTACAATACACTAGCAGCGAGGTATTATGATTTTGTGACGACATTTGTTAGACGCCAAGCGATTGTTTAAATATCTCTATGTCAGTATTATCGGATCTTAATATTTAATGTCCCAAGATATTTTTATAAACACTTAAAAGCACATAGGAATAGTTTGATTGTTATTAAAATGAATTCAAACAAAGATTACCAAAACAAATGATGTTAGCAAAAGGATTTATTAACCATCTTAGGGTGTATTATCTTCAGTTAAAATATCTTTCTTGTTGCTAACAATGGTCCCAAGCGTTGTTCAGCCGCATGAAATGTGAACTCGCACCTACACACACACACACCCACACACACGCACACCCACAAAAAAAAGAATCAAGTATTGTCATTGTTTTGTTGCATAATAAAAAACACTTAAAATGCCGTTAAGTTAAAATAATAAAGTTAAGCCACCTTCCACACAGCTACACTACACGAGGCAAGCAACAACAATATCTAAATGTGACAATGGCCGCAATGGGAACTTTTGCTGTTGACTTGTTGTTGCTTGTTGGGGCAGGGGTAGGGGTAGGGGGCACGCAAAAACCGTTGCACAATTGCTGACATATTTCAATGTGCAACACAAAAGACAAGGAAGACATAAATGAGATGGGGGCGTTCAAACAAAAGTGGGCATGGCCCGGGGACACACAAAAAACTAAGCCAGCAAAACAAACGGCAAATGTAATGTGTACTAACCAAATGAAAACAAAAAAAAACGTAGCAAATGTTGGGCATATTTTGCATTGTTAGCGACATAAAATCGCGCACAACAACAAACGCACTGAGTACACACACATGTGTGTAGAAACACCTGAGCCTTTGGTTTTGCTTTTTTGTGTGTGTTTCTTTGGAGCCCTTTTGTTTTCAATTGTTTTGTAGTTTAGGTTTTAGGCTCGCACTCGTTAAAGCGATACTCTGGGGTGGAGGTGTGTGTGTTTGATTGCGTGTGTGTGTTTGAATGCATGTCCTTTTGTTCAGAGGTACAAAACTGGCGACGCTCCGCACGCGTTTTGTGGAATGGCGTGCGAATTATTGCACCAGGAAGATATGAAATAAAATTTAATGAAATGTTTATAAAATGAAAATGAGTTGCAAACGATATCGTATCTAGAAGGAGAAGGAGCAAGAGTACACACATAAAGTGACAAAGTAAGAAGCTTAAAGAGTTCAGTTAAGGTAGTCTTCAAAGCTGCCAGCACAACTTAACTCCACTTAATTATAGCTTATAATTAAACATAACACACAACATCGAAAGGCAAACACGAATTGAAAAAGTGTTTAGACAGCTATTACAAACAGTTAGAAAACACCAATAGACAAACATGCAAATTGATTAATAGCAAAGTACAAACTTTGTTGTGTTGACTGTAATTGACCGCCCACAATTACAAGCCACGCCCATGCATACTTACTGACACTGAGCGGCAAGAGGGCGCTCTGCAAATGGCTAAAGATCTGCCGATGATGATGATGATGGCTGTGATGGCCCAAGCCATTAAAGTACAGGTGGTTCTGATGCAGCGACAGCTGCTGGTGGTGGTGATGATGATGGTGGTGGTGGTGCAGCGCGGGTGTTAGACCCAAATGTTGCTGCTGCTGCTGCTGCTGCTGTTGTTGTTGATGCTGTTGATGTTGCAGATGATGCTGCTGCTGCTGCTGTTGCTGCTGCTGTGCATGTGGCAGTAATTGCTGCTGCTGCTGTTGATGTTGCTGCTGTGCGTGTTGCTGATGCAGCATTAGATGTTGCTGTTGCTGCTGCGAATGCTGTTGCTGATGTGTAGGTTGTAACTGCAACTGATGCTGTTGCTGCTGTTGCATATGCTGCTGTTGTCCATACGGCATTGTTGGCTGCACCACACCACCACCGGCCGCTGCTGCTGCTGCTGATACTGTTGCTGCTGGCGTTGGTAGTGCAACTGCAACGGCAGCTGTTGCTGCTGCCGCTGCTGCTGTTGCCGCCGCTGCTGTTGCTGCTGCTGCCGTGGCCGTAGCAGTTGCCGTTGCTAAAATATGATGATGCGTTGTTGATGAACGATGCTGACTTTGTACTGTATTCAAACTGTGTATGGAGGCATGCACCGCCGACTGATAGATAATACCGTTATTTGACATCGCAGTCATTGATTGATGATGGGCATAAGCAGCCATTGTTGGTGGCACGTTGCTGTTGTTATTGCTGCTGTTGCTGTTGCTGTTACTGCTGCTACTCGGTTGCACGGCAGCAACTGTTGTTGCCGAGACAGACGCCAGCGGCAGCGCACGATAACCGGCCATACAGATCACTTGATTTGAAATCTCTTCTGTTTTTATTTTTATTTTTAATAAGTTCTTCACTATTTTTAGTTCACTTTGTCTTTTTTTCTGTGATAAGCGTCTTTGCGCGTCTTAACGGTTTGCAGTTTGGGCTTTAACTAAAATCTAAGTATTTCCTACAAGTTCAAATCTTGAGCAACGACAATTACAAATTTAAATATATATACATTATTTCTTTTCTCAGCAATATATTTCTAGCATCGTAGATTTTAGGCTTAGTCGCTGAGTTGATAATGTCACTCCAACGACTCCGCTGATAAGTTTTCTTATCCGTGTGTTATCTTGACACACAAGTAAAACAAATTTTCAAATTTCTTTGCTGCAAACCGTTGCCACAATAGCTACAATTTGCGGCTCGATTTACACACTTGATTTCAACATTTATGAGCTGCGAAACTGGCAGCAACCGAAGAATTTGTGGCCTTATCTTAGTTTTAATAAATATTTGCATTACATGCAACGGCCTTGAACTGTAGTTCAATTCACATTTTATTGTCTGAGTTTCGGAGATGAGAATTCACTTGAAATTACAATTATTTTCACATTTTGAGTAAAACTGTCAACTGACATGTGATAAAAGTAACATGGGCTTTTAGCTAAATATGTACCATAACTTGTAGTTTATGGATGTTGTAGGATCTGTTTATTTACGGCAGCTACAAAATAGAATTGCTCAGATGTAGCTCAAAAAGTGTTGATTGCAGTTACAATGTTAAGTAAGGAGTTAAAACTTATCACAAAGATCTTTTTTATTTTAACTTTACTAACACTCAACACTAACTTAATACACATATTATTGATAACTTTTCATTTAAATACAATAAGTCAATAAGTTATTTTAAACCTGTATAAAAATTTGATTTACTTGCTTATAACTAAGATATTTAAAACGCACAACAATGAAAAATTTAATTTCAGAACTAAAACACATTAAAACGTTTACAAATTACAAACATTTAGAATTGGTTAAGGTACTAATAAACAAATAAACCAATGTGAAAAACATTTACAACACATTTTGATCTATTTATGGTATATGATTTAATAGTTTAGTTTATAGTTTATACACCAATAACAACACCAATAAGTAATGACAACATCAATTTAATGTATATATAAGTGCGTCAATAAAACAGAAAGACAACATTCGATTGGAAAGGAAGTGTGATTTTAAGAAAATAAGCAGAAACACCAATTACAGAGAACAACATTGACACAACAACGTTATTAAAATAAGAGAGGTGGAATGTTAAATAGGGTAAATAATAAACAACGCACAGTTAACATACAACACACGGGGTAAACAAATTACATAAACAAATGGAAAATGGCAAGTGAAGAGGAACCTTGTGGCCGCATTGAGAGCCGCAGATGAAGATCGTTGTGCAACGATACAAGTTGCGCAAGCAGCTGTTGTTATTGACAATAATAAATATTGGCATATTGCTGGCAGTTGTTGACTGGCGCTTCGTAAGCTCGCCACGTTAAACACAACACGTAAGACGTAACGTAAAACGGCTAGAACGACACCGACACGGACTATAACACGTTCTCGACTACGTCCGACACGTTTGCCCAAGGTCTGTTAACTGAAACACAGTACAACGGCAGCCAGCATAGACAGCAGCGTCCTTGTTGTCGGCTTTTAAGCTCGAACCTTCGGCACGCGATACGAACGGGCGGTCGGCTTGACGCTTTGTGCATTCAGCCAGGATTCGTCGGTTTAGCTGGCAGCCGTGTGGAGCAAGTGCGAGCGAGAGACTGCTGTGCAACGAGTACAGCATGAGCGTTGGCAGATGATGAATATAGTTGTGTGTGTGCGAGTGTGTGAGTACTTCTGTATGTTGCTGTGCATTAGGCAGTCAACGTTTCGTATACGTTATGTTTGTAGCTTTAGCTTTAGCTTCTGCCACAATTAGCCTAATTCCTTTTTAATGCCAAATAACTGTGTGTGGGTTGGTCGACAGCACCTACACACACACCCTCACACACACTTGAAGACATTTCTATTGCACAACAAAAAGTGTGACAGCAGTTAGGGGTTGTTCCGGACCGTTAGAGGAACCCGTTGCCGAAAAAAAGGACCTGCGCACTCGGCACCGCTTCAAAAAACAGACTCGCGCCTAAACGTGTGGGTCCTACCCCAAAAATAACAGAAGCAACAATAACAAATGCAACGCTATGTGGTGCACGTGGCGGTGCACAGCTATGCGCGGCATTCAAACATTGTGGAGGCCAACTAATGGAGGTGCTGGGTTCAAGTGCCTTGACTAAAACAAGTGCCCCATGAACGAGCCCCTCCAATTCAACATTTTAGACAAACTGGAATTTTTAATCAAATGCACGTGTGAGCGAACATCAACGCGCAAATATGTGAACTTTTTGCATAAAACAAGGCAACATGTGCGACAGTTTAGCACACATTTTAATAAGATATTAAATAGTATATAATAATATATGTAGTATATATTTGAATAACAAAGATAGGCTTTGAAGTTCGCACAATAAGTAATGGAAATAGAACAAAATTTTTTGAATTTATAAATGCAATAAGACATTATTATAGTTATTGGGATTTTACAAGTATTAGAATAAAAAAAGAATGGAAATCGAATACACAAAAAGTATTGTTATTTATTTAAACCAAGCAAACGCATTAAATTTGAAAAAAACCGAAAAATCGCGCCTGTTGTGCTTGGTAAGCGGTTGTCAGCGAAAAAAAACTGGAACTTAACTAAAATCCTTTACAATTGTCGAGAAAATTCAAAAGTCTAACTTGCCACAGCTACGATCAACAGTTGAGCAACTTTAGCAAGTGTGATATCAAGGCTGCGAGTCGTACAAGAAACACTATCGATATAACCCTGGATATTCTGCAATCCTTCAATTATTTAGATAATGTATACTTTCTTTTGGTTTCAAGACAGAACTTAACTGAACATTGTTCCCCATGCAGATACAAATTGCATTCTTTAAGCGTGCAAGTGGCTGGCGGCCAATTCTCTATGACTTTAATGTGGGAGTGTGTAAATTCCTACGCAGGCCTTACAACATTATTGCAATTATCGCTTTCGAGTTCTTGAAACCCTTTAGCAACATAAATCTACGTGTCCCTTTAAGGTAAAATACGATAGTTTATGAAAAAAAAAAAACAGATTTTATTTGATTTCTAACTTTCAGCTAGGCACTTCAATGATTATAAAGGATTTTGAATTGAATGTGGATATGTTGCGCTCTCGTTTTCCTTTTGAGAATGCAGAATATGCAATAAGTGTTTCTTTTCTTAACGTTTCCAAAAAACGTTTAACATATTAAGTGTTTGATTTAATTTAGTTTTAACTAGAAAGTTTAGTCAATACACAAAAGAAAAGATTTATTAATTGGTTTGACGCATTATTCGCATATTACGTTTATTGACTCGCAACGCTTTGTGAAAATTCATTTGTTCTAAGCTTGCATAGAGTATGTTTGTGGATGTTAATGCAAATCAGGGCACTGTAAATATGGCCATACGTAAAAGTATGCAACAAAAAGTATGCAAAAAAAAAACCAATTAAAGCACAGGAACCTTGCGACACAATGATCAAAAAAAAATAGAAGATAATTTGCAGCAAAAAAAAATAGATCAACGCAAGGGCAATGGGCGTGACAGTGTGGCAATTAGGCATAGTGTTATCTAATTAGCCGCCTACAACACGGCAATCTAGTAGCTCTTTGTAAAGTTATCTCACTCTCTTTGAATGTGTGTGTGTGTGTGTGAAGTGGTGCCAGGCGCCGACCCATCATATTTTGCAATTTAACTCGCACAGTAAAAGAAAAGTAACAAGAGATAGAAGCTTCTTGTTTGCCCCTTTTTTAACCCTTTTCAACACTGGGCAAGCTCGCGCTCAAGTTTCATAACAACAACGGAAATGCAAAAGTTTTCTTTTTTTTCACGTCGGGCGAAAAACAAAGCGCAAAAGTTTCTCTTGGCAATTATGTGCTCAAAAAAAGAAAAAAAATCACACCAAAATAATGATAATGAAGCTAGCCAAAAAGGATTTTCGAAGAAAAGTGCAAAAAAAAATAAAATAGAAAACCGACTGCCATAAAAAGAAAAGTTTGACGATTTTTTAGCTGTTTCTGTTTTTTTTTGCAAAGCTCACATGATGGCACATGCATGTGAAATGCAAAAGTATCTCATAGATACTTGCGGGTCAACTCCAAATAAACTCAACACCGTATGGGTCGTTCCGATTGCTGTGCCTGTGTGCCGTTGTTTGTTGGTAATTTGTTTAATTTGCTTACCTTCAATAAAAAAATAAAACAGAAAAACAACAAATAATGCCAAAAAGTGAACGTAAAAGCAACTGAAAGGAACTGTGAGTATTAAATACCCTGTATGGATTAATTTTTATTTCTATAAGAAACTATTTCCTAGAAATAATTTATATTTCAATAATTAACTTAGCTGAACTGAACTTAAAGTTGAAAATGTTTGGTATCATTATGAGATATTAGTTTCTTAAACACAAAGCTTTATTTGATTATAATATTTTCAATTGTATTATACCCTTTTGGGGACTAACCCTTTTAAAACAAGGTATCAAAAGACATAGAAATGCAAGACCAATAAATATTTTGGCGCTTTTTGAAGGTTGAGAAGCGCACACGACGCCTTTTGGCTAATGGCTGTGCTGGATATGATAAAGCCATACAATACAAAACAATAGCAATAGTAACAACAACAGAAAAAACTTGCCATCAACTAAACTACAACTAAATTAAAATATTTTAAATTTTAGCCAAAGTTTTATCAATAAAATGCACAAGCGTGCAAATGCACAGACGCCACATTGTGGGGCAGACGTTTGCATTCTGTTAGCTGCAAGTCAGATAAGTATCTTACGGATGTCTGCATTACAAAAAGAACACAGATACAGGGTACGGGCACAGAACGTACATATGTGTGGGAAACTATGAGAACGACTCAATAAGCAGGCAATTGAAACATCAGCAATACTTGAGTTTTGCAATATATATCGAGGCGACAGCTCGCTTGACACTTATTTTTTTTCTTAGCCACTTGACGCCCACACACAGTCTTGGCCGTAACTTAAATCGGGCTTAAAAATCACTTAGCTGCTGTTATTTGTCCCCCAAAAAATAAATGTGTATAAGAGAAATGTTTCAGCTTGTCAGCACAAAGAAAGTACCAGCCAAAAACAGAAGACCTCTTCTGCCCTTTTGGTTTGTATCGAGTGCAATAATCAACACCTTAAACAGACAGAAAGGGGCTGACACACACAAACACACACACACAGGCAGCAACAGCAACATAACTCTTGCTACAATTGTCGCACATTTTATCTACAACAACGACAATAATTTGAGCATTTTCTGTAGACATCAGCAATATTCTCTTGAGTTGACTGCTGCCTTGAGGCGTTTTTTTTTTCTTGGGAAACGTGCGATTTATTTTAACTCAAGCTGCCACTTGGCTAATCGAAAGCGACAATCAATTCAATCTCTTAGGAATCTCTGACAAAACTACAGCGAAGAGTCACTTCAAAAATATTGGTTTTTAAAGTAGTCAAGAATATTTTAAACAATTGTTTAAATATGTTTTAAAATCAAACAAAAAAAAAGTAAAGAAATGTTTTTCACTTAAAAATTTAACTAATGTTGTGGTTGAAAACTTTTTACGAGTTTGAAGCACTAAAAAGAAAAGTTTGGTCGAATATGATGTTGAGTTGTCTTAAGCACTTTACGCTTAAATGAACTAATTTGCTCTCGTTACAGGTTGCTTGCAATCACTGGCATAAAGTGGCTTAACAATTCACGAGCTTGTAACTTGCAACAGTGCCTACTAATGAACACTGAGAGCAGCGAAAAGTAACCCGAAACAAAAAACCAAAAACATTTTTTGTTTGCAACAAGAAAATCAAAAAAAAAATAAATAAACAACAAGGAGCAGTTCAATTGAGCTACCCCAAAGGGATTCCCAACCAAGAGAATTGTTATTGATTGACTTGATAGTGCTTAAAGTCAAGCTACCCTAGACAAGGATAACTGCATAGCTATTGTGAAGCAAAAAGGATATAAGAATCATAAATAACTAAGTTGGTATAGTAGAACACAAACACCCTTCAGTCTACACTCGCGTACAGGGTATATAACAAATGTTGGCTAGTGTGAAAATCAATGAGCCTTCATGTTCACAGCTGGGCAAATGCCTTTAGCTAGAGACAATTGAGGCACAGAGAGAGAGAGAGAGAGAAGCACAACAGCGCCTGAGGCCAAGTTTATTCGCATTTAATTGAATAATTGTTAGGCTAACCACGTACGCCGAAACGTTCCCGAAAACAACAAAGAGAACACAACAAATCAGCCATTTGATATGTGAGCTTTAAAACACAAGCGCCTCAAAGTAGGCAACAGGAAATTCATCAAATTTTTTAAACAAACTATTTGGGCAAAGGCTCAAACAAAGACGAGAAGCGTTTAGAGACTGCGTCAGGCAAGGTGCTTGCAACACCTGTACAATATGCAGATTTATGCTACCCATTTGAGTATTCTATTGTTGGCCAGCTTAGACTTACCGTTCCCCAGTGGCACATTCGTCGTTTGCGGCTGCTCGATAGACAGTTTATTAGTTGCTACTGTTGCTGCTGTTGTCACCGGCTGTTGCGGCTGCTGTTTGTTGACGCTCTTGCTCAGTCTCAATATGGTCGTGGCAGCAGCAGCTGCTGCTGTTGTTGTTGCTGCAACAGTTGCTGCGGGCGCTTTAAGCTTTTGCAATGCGGCAGCCACAGCTTTGGGCGTCTTTGAGCTGCACGTTACGCTTAAAACATGCGACTGTTGAGCAGCAATATTGTTCTTATTGCTGTTGCTGTTGCCGTTGCTGCTGCCACTGTTGCTGTTTGCAGGTGTTGTAGCTGTTGCTGTTGCCGTTGAGTTGCGTATGACCAGAATTGATTGGGATTTCTCCAATCGCTTAAGCGTTTGCAGCACAAATGGTGATTTGCTGTCACAATTGCTTTCCGAGCTAAGACTACGCGAGGCCTGCAAAGCAAAGTTAAAGATCAAAACAAGTACAACTAAAAATCCATCATTTGACTCACATGTTTAAGCATAAAAGGACGCTCGACCAGCTTTGTAGTGCTGCTGTTGTTGTTGTTAACTTGAGCCTTCAGAACGCTTTCCAACTGACTGGCATTGATAGGCGTTTGCAGCAGGATCGTATTGGACTCCTTGCCACTGCTAGAGACTATAGAGATGCTGCCACCAGTGCTGTTGTTGCCATTGTTATTGGTTGCTGTTGTTGTTTGTACAATGGTTTTGCGTGCCACAGTTGTTGTTGTGGGCAACTGATTAAGCGTTAGGGTCGTTGCCTTATGTTGCTGCTGCTGTTGCTGCTGCTGTTCGTTGAGCAGACTGAGTATGTCCTGTTTGTTTTGGATGATGATCTGGCCATTTTCGTTGCGTGTACCCCGTAGCAATATAATGCTGTTGCTGCCACCATTGTTGTTGTTGCTGTTGTTGTTAAGAAGCTTGTGTTGTTGTTGTTGTTGTTGCATGGCCTCGATCTTAAGTTTGGCAGCACGTAAACTGGTTGTTGCTGTTGTTGTCGATGTTGCTTTTGTTGCCGTTGCTGACGTTTCGACCTCATTGCTGTGGCTTAGCTTGCCTCCGCTCTGCGTTTTGACCAGGCTAACACGGCTCAGGCCATTCTTTGTATGGTCTGTGAATAAAGAGAGAGAAGAAAGGCTTATTATTATTCATATTGTTATTGTTACCAACTCATCAAGCGATGTTTGCCAAGTTTCGCATAACTCAACGCCCCAAAATGTATAACGCTTTTGTATGCAAAAGATGCAAAAGATACCACAGATGCCAAGCTAAACAGTATTAGATTTATGGCTAAAAGAGACTCACTGACATTCCAACTTGCAGAAGGGTGCATAAGGCTAACAAGTGTTGGCACTTTAGCGTGAAATTTGTAGTTGTCTTTACAAAGAAGTTTTTTTTGTTGATGTTGGGAAAAACTAAAGTTGCTAAAAGTGATTATTAGAAATATTCAAAGTTTTATTTGAATATATATAATTATTTGGACTTTAATTAAGTTTTTTCACATGATTGAAGCGTCTTAATCACCTTAAAGGAATATAATCCCTCAATAAATATTAATCAATATACATTTAAATATTTAAAAAAAATATTATATGTTATTTATTTTGATAATAGGCAAAAAAAATAGCAGAAATGTAAGTATAAAATAATATAATAAAATTATAAAATAGTATAATTATTAATTTATTTAAGACTTCAACAAAAAAATTTCTATCCCTTCGCCTTATTTCACTTAACATTCCCGCTAAAACTAGCCATTTTCAAGGCATACTGTCAACACTATGGCTTTCAACTTAAAAACATATTGTCTCGTATTAGAAATTGACAGGGCTTTTGGGGCAGCAAAACACAGCAATATGACAAGCTGATGATAATGATGAAGGGGCACAACCATTGTGTTGCAAGATGATCAGTTGAGCGTTACGTATTACGTATACGCGATGTATGGCGCGGTCAGTGGCTTAGACAGACATTTTAGCCAAACCAACGAAACAACCAAATAAAACTCCAACAACAAAGAGAAAGAGAACAGTTAGGCATTCAGGCTGTCCAGCCGCTAAATCAAGCGAAAGACGACATGTTTATGGCTAACACACACAAACACACACAGGACTACTTAGCGGCGGGACAAAACACACACACACACACACACACACACACACAAAGAGTGAACGCAATAAAAGTGCAACAAACAAACAAAGCGACGACAGCAGCTGGCTTATGGGGTAAGATGGAGGGGTGAAAAGTGCCAGGGGTAGGCGAAAAGGGGGGAACTCTAAAGTGTCAGGCTTGCATGCGTTGCCAAATATAGACTACCAAGGCTGAAGGCGACACAGAACAAAAGTGAGCGCCGGAAACATTTAAAACGTAGCTAAACACTTGCCTCCCCTTCCCCCTTCCTTCCTCCACCCATTCATAACCCCTGCTACTACACCTGCCCCTGGCTTGTCTTGTCTTTGCCTTGCCACGTCGCACCTCTTCATCCCCGCTTCCCCCCTCCCCCACCAAAAGTACTATTCAGTGTGTGTTTGTTTTGAAAATGTACGGGTCATAATTAGCTGCTGGCCGTCTCTCTGACCATGGGTGCATATACATGTGTGCGTGTGTGTGTGTGTGTGAAAAGGTCGCCAAGCAAAAGAATATCAGCTGAGGACTAGAGAGAGAGGGGGCAGGGGGAGAGCGAGACCCTTGCGACCATTCATTCGCTTCGAACATACTTCATTGTAATGTATGGCCAGAATGGACACAGGACCTAACGCAGGACTTTAGGCCTAACACAGTCGCAACAACAACAACAACAATAACAATGGCCTGGCCATATTCGCGTAACACATAAAACACTTTTGCAAGCCGAGAGGGTATGTGGAGGGTGGGGGGATGGAAGCATTGGTGTGCTGAAGCTTCGCATATTTTTGCGTTCGTCGCGGCATTTGATGTGCACAGTGGGACAAGAGTTGATGATAATTGTGCTAAAAGTTAAGTTGTATAGGGACAGAATAACGAAAAATATGTTAAAAAGAGAGCTTTTCAATAAAAACAATAACTCTAATTTTAAAAGTTTGACTAAAAGAAAGAAAGAAAAAGCTCTTTTTTCAGTGTTTTAATATATTTAAAACATTTTAAGCTGTTTCGTGCTAAGTCAAAGTGCATTTTTATCAAGATAATGTTCTTAAAATAATGAAGAAAACTTTTACAAATGTAAACAAAAAGCAAGAGCAATAATTTTGTATTCATTTTCTCGCAACAATTAACCACTATGCAGCCAAACGCACGTGGCATAAAGCATGACAGAGAGAGAGCGAGAGAGCGAGAGCGAAGAGCGCTGGGCAAAGGGGTAAGGGATGGTGGGGAGAACTCAGCTATGCAACACGACAAATTGCAAGTCTATTGAAACTTTATTAGAAACATAAATCAAAAGCAAAAGCCCAAAAAGCGAAAAGAAAGGAAATTTGGTATATATTTTTTTTTTTATAAATAAGGAATGACACTTAATAAATAAACACAAATAGGATAACGGAATAGATGAGCGCGCATAGATAATGCTAAAAAATAAATCTCAGTATAGCCCGAAAAAAAAATAAGAAACCGCAAATATATACAAATGCACATATGTATGTATGTATGTCCTTGAGTGTTGTTTCGAAACAAAACAAAACAGAAACACACACACACGCAAACACACAAACACAAACAATAAAGCAACAGAAACAACAACAAGAAAAGACGAAGAAGAAAATAAAAATCTAATTGGAAAACCAATACGGCAACACTAATCGAAGAAGTGCACTTATCAGCACAGATAACAGCACAGCTCATCGATAATTATGTTATGTACACACATGTTTGTGTGTGTGTAGGGAAGAAGTTTTGTACTTACTTTGCTGTAGATTTCGATTTAGATTCAGATTCATGACAACCAACAGCAACAACTACGGCTACTTCTACGACGTGCGGGAGCGGGAAAAGCAATTTGTTTGGGCTCGCGTTTTCCATGCCCTTCCTCCCGAAACCTTTTGCGTGCGCACAAAACTTTTCTTTTTGGTTTGTGATTGTTGTTGTTGTTGTTGTGGTTAGCCACTCTTAAAATAAACACCTGGTGGGCAGCGCAACTGCAATCGACTGCATGTGCATCGTTGCGCATTAACTTAACTGTTCTCTGTTAAATGCCATTTTCACACACAAATAGCACAACACATCTCTCAATGTATGTTTTGTGCTTGTACGCATGCATATATCTATTTACATATGTATGTATGGCAGAGGCAGCAGCAGCAGCAATAGAAGTAAATTTCTCGATATCCAGCAGCACGGGGAAAAAAGGTAAACAAAAAACGAATTTTGACCGCAACCGTGAGTGTATGACGCGTATACGTTTCGAACACAATTTGTAGCTGTTTCGCGGCTGCGCTAAATGCGTTCAAAAATTAGCGAGCAAACATAAATAATTTTAATTATAAATATTTTTAAGACGGTCGACACTATGCGGTGGCTGGGCGATATGTGCACAACTGTCTATCGAAATGTTGATTTAGCTATACAATTAGTCGATTTTTGTTCTTTTACAGTGTTGCTCCTCACGGCTGTTAACGCCAAACAGCTGTTAAGCCAAGACAGCAACCTAGCCAAGCCTAGCCACATCGCTAAAAAAAACTAACAAATTTGACAGCGCTGTTAAGGCCAATGCTGCCACTGTGCTACAGTTGAGCGCGCGCAACAGTTGATTTAAAATGCTATTGTTTCCAATGACCTTGTCTCAAGCTTTGTTTTGCAAATGCTTCAATTTATGAGCCCATAAAGAAAACAAATCTGCTTATCGTGACATACGACACATGTACAACAGAAAAAAAAACCTTTAATAATTATTTTTTTCTTTTAAAACAAAACTTTCGCTGTTTTCCGTTGCCGCCTCGATCCCCCCCACTCTCTTTCTCTGTAACTCTACCTCTCTCTCTCTCTCTCTCTCTCTCTATTTACCATGCCGATCAACGGAAGTCTCACACTATCTCAACGGCCGACCAAGCGAATACAGAATAATTGCCGTTGTGCCAGTGCCAGTCGGTGCCATAGCGCCAACAACTACAACGACAACGAAAACAGCAACAACAACCACAACAACAATATGACAACACTTATCGGTGTTGTTGTCGCTGCTACAACTGTTGCTTGTTGTTGTTGTTGTTTGGCTTGTTATTTTATTGTCGCGTTTGTTGCACATTGAAAATAATATACAAAATAATTGAATTACTCAAAACTGTAGATCTCTGCATGTATGTGTGTGTGTGTGTGTGTGTGTGTTTGTTTGCGTGTTGGGGGGCGTTCAATGCTCGAAAGCGTGCTGATAAGCGCAGAGTCAGGTTAAAGCCAGATCACTGCGTTTAAGCGATAAGCAGTCGCATTATAATTATTTGCTTAGCTTAAATAATCGACAGCAGCTAGTTCTGAAGCGCAGCTAAGACAGGGTGTTCCCAGTTAAGCGATAAGCAGCGACAGTCAAAGCAGTTAATCAAATGAGCGTGAAATGAAAACGTGACTTAAGCTGAGCTTCAAAATCGTCACGTATGTAAATTATGCTGTTAGCGTCGCTGTAGCTCTCGCTGCTTGCGTCGCTGTCAGCAGCGTCCCGCACCCAGGCTTTTTGAGAAAAATGTTTGTACATACGTAAATATTTGTGTTTTGTTTACTTAAGATTGCGCTTATAGAAATACCAGCACGTTTCCAAAAAAGCCAGTTTTATTCCGCCTGCCATTTGATAAGTGCACCAAAAAAAAAAAAATAAATAAAATGCATTTAAAATACCATTTTTGCCAATGATGGCATTTAGCAGGCAGAAACCAGAAAAAAAAAACCGCCCATTAATTTATTTGGGTTTTGGTTAATTGTGCCTTTGAACTCTGGACAGAAAACAATAATGATGATAATAAAGTCATGCTTGACGACGACGACGACGACAAAAACAACAACAAATAACTTGATTTAAAACAAGGCCCCCCTTTATGGCAGTCAACGCCCCCAATAAAGGAGGAGGCGATGGTGGCGACGTACATAGCTGTTGTAGCGAAATCGATAACAAACAATAAGCCAATAAAAAAGCGTAAATCATATGCAATAACAAAATTAAAAGTCAATTTTATTTATAATGTGCATGAACTTGATGAGGAAAGGTCCCGCTTCTCTGCATTACAGGGTGAACGGGGTACGCGATAGGCGTTGGGTGTGACAACAACAGCACTGCAATAAAATAAAAAACGCCCCAGCAATTGCATGAGTCGCCCTTTTGGCGTAACTCTCAAAAGCTCTCAATGAAAACAAAATACAGACAAAAAAAATGAACTCACATTAAAGTTGTTGTTTTTGCTTGTGGGATTCGCAAGGCAAATGTGCAAGAGAAGCAACGGGTCCCTCTAACTGTAAATGGTCAATATTGTTGTTGTTGGTGCTGTTGTTGTTGCTGAGCGGGAGTATGATTCAGATTCCGTGTCGATCCAGAGAGCATAAAAGTCACAGGTAGCTGTAATACCGGGATGCCAGTGCAAGCCTTGAAGATACGCTCTTTCTCTCTCAGTCACACACACATACAGAGAGTAGCTTACACATACAGTCGCACGCTTGTACATGTTAAGCCGGTTTCGGGAGCATCAACACACTTGGCCTGTCGATGCAATTTACAATGCAACGCTGCAACTGCAGCAGTCAAAATGTGGCAAAATTTGAAGGAAAATACTGAAAAAATAATACACACACACACACGGCATGTATTTGACTACAGCACTTACAACAACCAACATGGCTAACATACAACAATAATTAAATCCTCATATGTACACACATTTACAAACGACAAACATACATACGTACGTATTGTACATTATACGCCTGACTTAGGAAACCAGTTTTATTGCAATTCCCAACCAACCAAACACAAAACCCCAAGAAATTACGTAGCACAAATGTAAATACATACAGACACTTACATACATACATATTTGTACATATGTTGCATGTTTTTTTTTCGCCGCTATTGCTTTGGTCTTCTGCCCTCTTCACATTAACAACAACAATATTGTCTTTAAGTTGGGTTTTTCTTTTTACACAGGCACACACAAACACACGCATACACAGATTTACGACTGTAAATGTATTCTTTATGTTAACCACCTGTAGTCGTAATTTGTAAACGTATTTTGGTATTATTATTAGCTGATTCTGTATGCAATGGCAAATAAGCTAACGTTAGTCTGACAAATTGTGCACAAAACAATTTCGGTCGAAATGTAAGACAAAAGAAAAGCAACAGGTAAAACTTTTAAATACACACATACCAACATACTGAGCGCTTACTCATTCCTATGTATTCGTGCTTTAACCACAAAAGAGAAAACTACGCTTAATCTCCTACAGTTGATACTGTAAAGCATTTTAGTTACCCAAAGGTTTGTAGACAAACATAATATGGAATGTTGTTTAGCTCTACAATTTTATGAAATATTTTTTGTAAATAACTAAATAAGAAAGCGTTTATTTTTACTTGTTTACAATTGTAGCTAATTTCGTTTATTAACATCTATCATCATAGTTACAGCGGATAGCTAATGTTTGGCAAGCTTAGTGCGCAATTCGTAAGCGAACAATAACTAGTTTTATGTCTGTATCATTCGAACCAGGGCCGTTGTAAACATATTTCGCTCATTAGCTTTTCCGCCTGCTTAAAAAATAGAGTTGCTCACTGGAAATCAGACACTCAGTGTGATGGACATGCGCAATACTCAGAAACTGCACTGAGACGTTCAAGCAGAGCGCGTTGTGTGCATCCCTGGCAGGTGCAAAATGAAACGGCCTCATAACTTTTTGGTCAACGCAACGGCAGCTCAAGCCTCAGTCTCTTGCGCGTGATCGGTAAAAACAATTCGGCGGACCGTGAAGGTGGTGAGGATATTCCATCGTTAGTGTCGATGTGGTTGTTGTTGCTGCTGCGGCTGCTGTTATCTTGTTTGTTGTATATTTGCGCAGTACATTTAAAATACCACACAAACAAAATAAGTCCGCATCACACAGTAAGAGAGCGATAGAGAGCCTGACAGAGGAGAAGATAGAGAGCGCGCGCGAAAACGAAAAAAAATTAAACGGTTGTTGTTTTTGCATTTGTATTTGTATTTTGTACCAGCCGCAGCATCCCGCCATTGTTGCTGATATTTGTTATAGTTGTTTTTGTTATTTGCATCGCGTGTAACTGTAAAACTGTGCCGCCGTCGTCGTAGTTTCCAGCTGCGCACCCTCGCCCGCATCGCATCAATTGCACTAATTTCTTCAATCAGCGCACAAGGCAAGATTCAACATTTTTAACAAGTAAAACTAGCGAAAATTGTTTAACAAGTGAAAAGTATGAACAAATAGTATGAATGTGTGTATGTAAATTTGGCCCATTGTCCAAATTTAGATTCTAAATCCGGAATTGACTGGAAATAAAATGGTTGATGAGTTTGCTCTTTGTAAGTGTTGGTGTTGTTGTTGTTTTTTCTTATTTTCTTTTTGCACTGTCATCTGTGAGAGGTGCAGGTCATGTGGGCGATGATCGTGAAAGAAAGAGAGATTACAACTTAGAAGTGAGAGGAGCTTGGCGTTGGAGAGAGAGAAAGAGAATGCTCTCACGTGTCTTTAATTTGAATTTAATGTGAAGTTTAACAAAGCTTTTTTTTTCAAACACACTAAAGTTTAATTACAACATGTGTAGCATGTACATACAAATGAACAAATAAACAAGCTAAGTGCTCTCGCACTTGCCAGAAGCGGCGTCGTCGGTATTGTTTCTGTTGTTGTTTGCTCTAATCTCGATTTATCTCACCAACGACAGCAGTGAGCGGCAATCTTAACAATTGTTTATTGTTGTAGCTCCCCCTCTCTCGTTTCGGTGTGCATGGGAGCGTGTGTGTAGAGCTCAACTGCAAGTGAATTAAACGAAACGACTTGAAAAAGTTGAAGCTTTGCTTTTTTGTTGTTTAGTACGCAGCTGTCTCCCGACGTGTACGTTTCGTAGTGGCGCCGTGGCGCTGTAAAACAATAAAAAAAAAGAAAAACAACAAAATACAAATTCATAAAATAGCGGTGAAAATCTTGTAACTCTGTGCGGGACTCTGCGAAAAAGATTTTGAACATCGATTTAACGCCTTACTTAACAAACGGTATGCGTGTTTTTGTGTGCGCTTCTTTGAAATGAGATCGCACGAAGGAAAGCAAAAGTGTAAATGTTAAATTACAATATGTATAATTACCATTTTGTGTGTCAGTGTGTTTAATTCAAAAATAAATACATGTCTAGGCTCTTGTTAGTCGGCTTTACACGCACATACACGCAAGCGCAGTACGCATCGCCCGCTAATTATGAAAGTTTTTTATTGTTTTCTTAATTCGAGTGGCGAGGCCCTGCGGCTGCTGCTACTGTGCTTGTTGTTAGTATTGTTGTTCGTGCGTTTATTTAATCGTTTGCTTGTGCAATGCTTTAGCCGTAAAAGACGCAAATTTGATGGCCAACACCGATTTGTTGTTGCGCAAACACACACACGCACACACACACACAGACACAACAAGTGGTATACACACAAACTCGCCCATCGTTGTGACCATGATTTTGTTAAAAGAAAGTATGTTGCTTGCTGTTGATATCTCCGAGAAGAAATCATAAATCAACGTTTACCAGCACGCTGTAATATGCATAAATTATAGCATGCGATATCTACATTAAGCATGTAGCAGAAGAATAGTGTTCAAAGAGGAGTAAAACAAAATGGTTCACATACACACACACAAACACTTTACAGTCAGTACACACCGCTCCCAAATAGAAGTACCGTAAGCAGCTGTCTCCTTTACTCTCTTTACCCACGCCCACACAATGCATATTCTCGTAGATTACAATTCTGTACAACACTGTAGCGTCGTTGTCATAGTTGTTGTCATCTAATCTGTGCTCATAAAAAAAAGCTCACGCATTCTGCATGCTAAACGGCAAGTTGTAATGTGGAGTGAGGTTCGGCGGTGGGGTTGAGTGGGTGGGTGGGTTGAAAGCATGGAGGTTGCGGTCAGCGTCAGTGACTTCCGCGACGTCGTTGTCATCGTCATTGCGGTTTTAGTTAGTTGGCTTTGGCTTGTCGACATTATCGCTTTTGTTCGGCAGCTATTGCCGTCAGCTGAGCGCTGCATATAAATACATACTCATCTCAACTTTTCATTATTTTATTTGTAATTTTTGTTGTTGTTTGATTGCGCAGCAGCGACGTCGACGCCATAATTGCGCACAATTGCCAAATACAGGGTGTTTCACTTTTCATTTCATTTCGTTTCGCTAAGCTGTGCTCTTTTTTCAATTTTGTTGTTGTTGTTGTAGTTGTCGTTGCTATTTGCTGTTGTTGTCGTCATCGCAAGCCGCTTTTGGATAATTTGGCTTTCGCTTTTGTGCCATTATTGTCGTTGTTGTTGTTGTTGGTTTTGTTTTTCGTGCTGTTGCCTAATGCCCCAGCGCAAACGCTCGTTGTCAGTGCCCAAATCGACTCGAAAAATGAATCAAACTTATGTTCAGGCATACAGTGTACATTCGATACGACATATTTTAAAACGAACAACACCCTGTTGACACAGACAAAGCTAACAAACCGGTTGCCAGCTGATAGATGGAATCCCCTCCAAACCAAAATTAATCGTTGCAGAGAAAGAGCCGTCAAATAATAATACAAACCAATAACAAATTGCACATAAATCATGGCAACTCAATTCAAAATGTTTAACAAAAGAGAACACTTGCCCTTGGTTGCAGTGTTTTAATATATATGTGAAAGGCTTAGCATTGCAGCAGAGTGTTTACTGTATTGTGTTTTTGCACGTTAATAAACCAACAACAAAATCCAAAGAGAAAAAAATAAGAAGCCAAACCTCATTTATATTTTGCAAGATTTTTTTCTTAATTATGAGACACACAAAACAGCACGAAATGTGAGAATTGCACGAGAATTTATCCCACAAAAGGTTTGCCCAAGTGTGATTTTTTTTTTTATTATTAAAATACAACTTGAGACAACAACTGTGTGTTCTACTTTGTGTGTGTGTGTGTGTACTGTTTTTTTTTTCTTCTGAGAAACTCTGGCTTATTGTCTTTGCTTTGTCTTTGGAGGTCGCAATGTGACGTCCAGCTGACTGAAGATTGTATCATTTATGGGGCTTTGTGTATATATTGAGATACAGTGAACACATTGTAGGTGGAACGCAGCTCTTGCTAACTGACATTGTTCTACTTTGCCAGTGTCCACTGTAGCTAACGCTTACTACTTACTGCTGGCCAATCGAGCAACTGGTTTAGTCTAGCGCTTTTGCCTGACACGACAGACGACGTTTGACGATTGTCATTTAGTCGTTTTGTCGTTTTGTATGTTTGTATGTAGATGCACTCTGTGGATGCAGATGCACTGATGGGGATTGGTTTACCAGCTGAAAGGAATGCACTCAGATTCATTGCAAGCTGTTGTATAACAACGTTAATTAGCAATATAACAATATACATATATACATATAGCATCGTCTGGGGGACAAGCGTCGCAATTTTGTTTTGCAAATTAAGTTTCAGCTGACAAGGAAAAACCCCAAGCCCAACCCGTCGATGCTATCACTATTAGCCCAACAGCCAATTCATCATCAAAACAAAACAAATTGAATGCAATATATAGAAACTTAAAATAGAAATAATAGAAAGAAAAAAAACGTGAGTTAAGGTCTACTCGCTGGGTAGATGCTCTATTATCGGTTGTTGTTGTTTATTAACTGTTTGCATTTTCTGGCCAAAGCAATGTTTTTATGCTCAAGTGTTAAACTAAGAAATTAAATAGGAAGTTTGTTTTTTAAGTCTTAAATATTATCATAGCAAAAAGAAACACTCTAGGTATACCCAATGTAGGGAAATTGCAAACAAGTGCCATAGAAACGTACCGAATGCACAGTGAACAAAGTACAAAACCCAACGAGCCAAAAAACCTTTAAATTTACTAAACTAATTAAACATTTTTTCAACAATTTAACAGAGTCAGCATCCAACGAATTGCACTTAACAAGCTGTAAATATGCCTTATCAGCCAGCGGGCAACAACGGCAGCAGCGGCGGCAGCAAAACGGCTAAAATGTCGCAGCTTAAGTTCTGGAATAAGCAGAACAACAACAAGCAGCAGGAGAAACAATTGCAACAGGATAGCAGCGGGGAGAGCATCATTGATGGCAGCATAGGGCATAATAATGGTGGCAGCAATGGCAGCGTCACCGGCAGCGGTGGCAATTCCAAAAATGATGCGAAAAATGGCAAACGCAACTGGCTGCATACGCCGGAGCAGCTGATCAACGGACATGCCGTCTATCTAGTCAAGGTTAGTTGAAGCCTCTAAGTTTTTGAGCCGCATTTAAAAAGCAAAATTTATCTAACAACATTGTCTTGCATTTTGTTGTTTAGTTCTTTGGTAATCTGAGCGTGGAACAGCCCAAGGGCATTGAGGTGGTCAAGGATGCTATACGCAAGCTGCAGTTTGCACAGCAAATGAAGAAGGCGGAGACGGGCACACAGGAGAAGTTTAAGAAACTGGAGATCACCATAAGTATCAAGGGTGTCGCCATACAAGAGCCGCGCACACACAAGATCTTGCATCAGTTTCCGCTCTACAACATCTCGTACTGTGCGGACGAGAAGGGTGTGAAAAAGTTCTTTAGCTTCATTGCCAAGACGGTCAAGTCCAAAGACAACACAATGGATACAAATGGCTATAGCAGCGGCAGCCTAAGCAGCAACAATGGCAGTTCAAAGCTGGAGGAGACGCACGAGTGTTTTGTATTCATATCAAATAAGTTGGCCTCCGATATAACGTTGACCATTGGACAGGCATTTGATTTGGCCTACAGGTGTGTGTTTTTATTTTTAAATGCAGCAATATATTTATATAGATTACTTATTTCGTTAACTTTTCTTACATAGAAAATTCATGGATAGCAATGAGAAGACGAATTTAAATAAGGCACAACAGCAGATTGAGCATTTGCAGCAAACGATTGCCATCTATAAGGAACGTCTGCGTGAATTGTCTGCCAAATTGCCAAAGGCCGAGCTGGATGCCATGCTGTATAAGTTGGGCATTAAGGATATTCTTGAGGTGCCCAGCCAGGAGCTCAATGGCAACGAAACGCTGAGCAACGGCAAGTTGGGTAAGCAAAGCAAAGCTAATTGTGTTATTATAGATCCCAAGTAAATGTGTGAATTTCCATTTGCCAGATGAGGATAAACTACTGATTGATACCAATTCGACGACAGCATCAACGCATTCGTCATCGCCCAATTCGTTCTTGCCCATTGTGCCGCCTAGAAGCACGCTGTCCAGTCAGATGAGTAGCAGCAGCGGTGGTGGTGGTGGCGGTGGTGGCAGCAAGGGCAATAGCCAGAAAATGGATGAGCTACTGTTGAATTCGGATTCAGACAGTGATTTTGATCCGCGTGCCGACGAGATACAGGATAATCTAAGCAATGGTCGCAATGCCATTAGCAATGATTTGTTTGGATTTGAGCCCTCGAAGAGTTTTGGCCAGCAGCTCTTTTTCAATAACAACGATCACAAGCTGCAGAACAACAACAATAGCACTTTGAGCAACAACAATAACAACAACAACATGAGCATCA
Organism: Scaptomyza caliginosa; assembly: GCA_035044725.1. Lineage (NCBI taxonomy): Eukaryota > Metazoa > Arthropoda > Insecta > Diptera > Drosophilidae > Scaptomyza > Scaptomyza caliginosa. Next base: position 455,428 of record JAWNNR010000716.1, read on the forward strand.
ATAGCAGCGGCTTCTCCAGCGAGCTTAACATAACGCCACCTTTATGTAGGTTGATTTTAGCATTACTAAAGTCGATTATTTTTTAATGTTGTATATCTTTTAATGTTGCAGTGGCGCCACCACCCAAGATTGCAGCACCACGTCGCAGCACATCAGTGTCAAATAGCAGCAACAACGGCCTCAATGGCAACACTGATCTATTTGGCTCCGATCCCTTTGAAATTAACAACGGACCAAGCGTGTTCAAGGTAAGAGCTCTTAGCATATCCCTAGTACATCCTGTATCTAACTGGTGTGCTTTGTTGCCGTTTTGCAGAGTCAGCTGAACATTGATGATTTCTCATTGGAGAGCTTGGATCCGTTGCGCAAGTGAGGATGGGGGAGAGTAGCTGGTGCTAAATACGCCATTTGTGCAACACGAAGAAGAGTTGTGTTACTATATAAAGTTTATAGCTTAGCTTATTTTTCGATACATATGCCGTGCTCTTTTGCTGCTGCTGCTAAATTTGTGTTAAATTTTTGAGTTGAGTTTTGAGCTTGAATTATAAATATATATATATATTGTATGTGTATGTGTATTATTGTTTATATAATTTTATATTGCATATTATGTATGATTATTATTATTATTATATATATTATTATATTATCGAATCCAATGCACTTTGTTTAAACGAATCAATTGTTGCTTTAGTTAAATAGTTTAAATGAATGTCAATTGTCGAGCAAAATGTAAAAGGTAACAAAAACAACAAAAAACAAAAAAAAATACGTCAGAAACGTCGTGATAATATGCAAACGCTAAAAACCTAAATGTGAGAATTTTGTATAAAATAATTGTAAAACTAAACGAATATAATATATAAATATGTGTTTATATATATTAATCTTTCTGTTTAAACATGTCTAAAACCAAGCACAAGCAATTAATTATTGTATAGCTCAGCAAAATGAACAATATTTATTATTATGTAAAAATAAAATTTAGTGCCTAAAAAACAATCTCAATGTTTATTATTTTTCTGTTTCACTTTATTGCACAAAAACACGCTTATAAAATATGCAGGTGATTTTCAACTTGTTCTATATATCAATAATAACGTTCTTTTTGTTTTTTTGGTTTTTTGTGTATCAACAATTAGAAACTTAACACGTTACTGCCATGAATACAATATCAAATACAAACCGTAGCTGTTGTTGTATTTGTGGGAATGTTTGCCTATAACTAATGATATATCATTTAAACTCTCTGTAGGTTGTTGCTATCTAAAACTATTGTTGCTGTTGTTTGTAGACGTCCTGAGTAGAATTTTCATGTCACATTTCTAATCCAAATCCAAGTCCAAGCGCTTCGGCGTTGTCGCATTCAACTGCCTTGCATTCATATCTGAGCTCTGAAAGAGGCATAAATAAAGTTTGTTTTCCATCAACAGATTCTATATCAAGAAATGCTTTGTGATTTACCCTCGACCACAGGGCAAAGTTAGTTAACAGCTTTGGCTGGCCAAAGTTAAGATACTTTTTGTAGTTTGGAACAACAAAAAAAGAATTGCAACTAAAAACTGGCCATGATGTAGTGGTAGTGCGGTTTGTGTGGTTGGTTAAGAGTCTTATAGATTCTTTAGAAAACCATAAATATAACGCCAACGATTAGAAAAGTTCTGAAAAAAAACCATGGATAAATCAAGAAAATTAAGTAAACTAAATAACATTAAATGAAAAATGTAAAAACTCAAACATTTTTAGGATAAGCCGAAAAGTATGCTATATTAAGGGTCATTAAATACAGGTTTTTAACAATCTATTGTTATACTTTCAAATAAAAAACATTAAAATTGGGAAATCGTGTTTTTTTGTTTTAGTGTGTTTTATATACAAAATTTCAACAGTTTATTATTGTTTTTGAAACTTTAGTGAAACTTAAGCTATAAATATGTATAAATATTGTAGGTATAGTGTATATTATATATGTTTGTAAATATTGTGTGATTGTTTACAAACAATAATTAATGTATTTTTCTTGTAGCTTAAAACTAATTCACAATGTTAACTAATTTCGTATTTCGTGTTTCAAGTTTTGAAACCAAGAGTTTATCGTTTTGAATAACAGGAAAACCCCCCAAAAACAAATAACCAAAGCAAAAAAAAAAATAGGGAAAGCAATTTCTTGGAATGTCAACTGATAAATGACAACAAAAAATGGTAGGAAACAACAAATATACAAAACGCAATACAATTACAACTAAATGGATTTAACATAAATTATTAATAATCAAACACTTTGGACTTAATGCGGATTCCATGCTGGGGTTTGGCTGGGTTCATTAACAGGTTTCAGGATATTGTTCATCGGTTAGTTGTATAAAGGGGTTTTGCAGATGCAGACACAGACACAGACTTTATTGGCTAACAGCGCTCGTCTTCTTCGGCTTCTTGGCGTATTTTACCTGATTCGACCAATCGCCCGTTGGCACTGTGGCCCTGTAGAACTTGGAGCTTGTCTTATTAAAGATGGGCAACAGCTCGTTGGCCTCATCCGAAAGCGCCTGTAAAAAGTAAGACCAACAATCTTAATACAACAAAGTTAAAGCGTCAAAACTCAGCGGTAATTACCTTCAGGTAAATGATGGCATCGGTGCCAAAGCCCTCGCAGGAGAGCAGCACAATGTCGCCATGGAAATAGCGCGCATATAGCCTTGAGATGGGCAGACCATAGCCATAGCCAGCCAATGGTACTGTATGTAAATCCGATTTCGATGGCTGCGGCGCTGTGCTATACATATACTTAAACAGCTGATCGGACTGTGAGCGCGGTATGCCGCCACCCTGATCAGAGATCTTAACACATATATCCTCCTTGCCGCGACATATGGCCACCTTGAGCGGCGGCAGAGTATCGCAATTGTCATGACTATGATGCTCGACAACGGCACGCATGGAGTTCTTGAAGAGCTCAAAGAGCATATAGTACAAATGCGATGGCACATAAACGGTGCGTATGGGCATCGATTCATCGGTGCTGCTGTACTGTTGGATCTCGAGTTCGGGACTCGCCAAATAGTATTGATCACAGAGGAAACGGGCATTCTCGTACGCATCGCGCACCACATCCGATAAATCACAGGCGGGATCCAGGCAGCCAATATGCCGTCCCAGCGAATGCGGACTCGAGCCAAACAGTAGAGCTGCATAGGAAAGAGGGAAATTCGATAAAGTAAACGATTTCGATTAGCTTAAAGCTGCAAAAAAACTCACTGTGCTGATTGATTAACATGCGTATGCTGATGCGCGACATATAGAGACGATCCAGAAAGTATTGTATGGAGCTCTCTGTGGGCGCATCCACATTGCCGCCCTCGTTCTCCTTCATCTCGATGACGCCCTGAGCCATCGTTTGTACAACATCATTGTGACGATTCCTAATGAGATCCAAATCGCACACAAATCTACAAGAAAGAAACACCACACAAAGTTAGCATGAATGGCCAAAAAGCATAGAAAGGCGTTTCATACTTTTGTAGATTCTCATGCGTGGGTTCAACCTTCTCGTATTCCAGCACATCCTCGAAGCTCTTCACATACCACGAGCTCACTTCCGTTACCGATCGTGTGTGCAACAGATTATCCGGCAGCAGCGCTATCTCTTTCATGATATTCGCCAGCCGTACGGGCAACTCTTTGCGTAGAAATATATATGATTTCTTTTCGCATGCATTTTGTCCTGTATAAAATATATAGAGAAATATTGAGTTTAGTCGCATGTCTAGACTTTGTGTTCTACTTAAGCTAATCAGTATGTAAATTATTTGAAATTAAGTATACGCTACGTAAATTCCGTTGAACATGCAATCAATGAATGGGTCAATTGTAGTTTCAGCACATTGGAATTTAAAATAAGTTTGCTTTTCGACTAAGTTCTTTGTTCAAGTCCATGAAAACAATTAAAGTTTGATCGAATCATTGTTATAAATAAAAAGAAAGTTTTGTTTTTTCAAGGCCATAAAACATTTGTAAACAAGCTCAGTTCAAGAACCCAAGCAGAACGAAAAGCGATTTAGTCAAGGAACTTGAACAATGCCACAAAAAAAAAAAAAAAAACAGAATAATAATCAAAAAACTTTGCACTTTTCATAATGTTTTTATATTTCGTTTGCTGATTGCCAGCAATTTCGTAACAAAAACAAAACAGCAAGGAAAAGCAGAAACTGACGAATGGAATTGACAAACTGACTGATAAGCGCAACGAACTCGACAAGCGAGAGACCAAAATTAATTAATTGTATGTGTACATACATATACACATATACACAGTAATATTCACATACTAATGCACAAAAATTGAGCCTTGAACTGGACAACGCCATCTGTTGACAAAGTTCATAAATAAAGAGACGACACGCCCCTGTTTTGTGCTTTCGTTCAATTTGGATGATTGCTTTGACCGCGGGTACCATATAATGATAATTACTGTTAATCTACGCAAAAACAGCGTCTCCCGATAAGAGACAAAAAAGAGTGTCAACATTTTTAGTCATACCCCCCGTACAACGAAAACAAATAGTAATAAATATGCATTAAACTTGATCGTAAATGTCCGATAGCTTTGTCGGCCATTTTTTCTTATGAGGCAATTGTAACGAATGCCGAAAACAAAATAGTATCAATAAAACGAGCAATATAAAAAACAAAAAACAAACATAGAGAAACACAACAAAAGTTGCGCTCGAACAGGTTCCCCGCAAACTAAAAACAAAAAAACAAAAACAAGCAACGACGTCAGCCCAATTAGAATTTGCGAGAAACTGCCGGCTGTTAAATAGTGAGACGGTCACACCACGCCAGAGCGTACGCACGCGTGTGAGTGTGCGTTAGAAAGGGAATGAGAGAGAGAGAGCGATCAGATCAGATCAGACACACGCGCGATACTTGAACACCTCTTCACAGCACTCCGTGTGCGCTATCAGAGAGCGCCACGACGCTGACCTCAAAAATAGAGCTTTATTTATTTTCGTTTTGTTGTTGGTAAACACAAGCCTTCCGCTTATAGCGCTTGTTGTGATATGACTTTCTATGTGTGTGTGCTTGAGTGTTTGCTAAAAAAAACTTGAAGTGATTTGATCGGACTGTGTCTAGCACTTGACTGGAACGATTGATGCATTGCAATTGATAAGATTTGGACTCACTTTCCTTTTCCCTCGCGTGACGTCTTAAATGAAGCTAACAGATATTAAAGAATTATCAATACTGAAAAGCATAGAAATTCCTATGCGAACTATAGAAGTTGCACTTAAGCAGGTGACAAATTTGAACGTCACGAATTCAATTGAGAGCTTCTTTTCTCTATTATCAGCACTCAATTATTCAATTGAATTCCTTCTCATTATCTGTTTAGCCAATCAGCACTCAATTACTCAATTCTAGTGTCGTGCTGGAAAGTGCAATAAAAATTATTTACAGCTACTCGCAATTTCTTAATACGAACACATGCACAGACACACACACACATACATACACACAAAGACACCCAAGGTCAGGGATAGTCCACTCCATGTCAAACCAGCACAACGGAAATGCGCACATTGCAATTACAATTACGCGTACAGTGTTTTGTTTTTGTTGTTGTTTCTTTTCAATCGCATTTGCATTAGAACTGGGTGTGACGTCATTGCAGCAGGGCACGCCCACACTTGACAGCTGGGCAAAATTGGCATCTTTTGCCCATTGCATCAGACGGAAGCAGCGAATTTATAATGAATCCACTTATACTAAGACTCTCTCTCCCTCTCTCTCTCTCTCTCTCTCTCAAACATTAGACGACATCTCTGCGTATATATTTGACTCACATTTGCCTTTGCTGCTGCTGCTGCAGACAAATATGTGTGAGCAAACAAATCGAAAGCAAAAGAAACAAAAACAGTTAGACCGCTGCTGACTGCTGGACTTTGAGATGCTGCTCTCGTTATAGGCGATAAAAAAACAACAACTCAACGAAACGTGAATTTAACGAGAGTTAAATAGTTAAGTCATTGAGGTATATACTTGTTAACGAAACTATTAAGTCAAATTGAGCAGCAAGTAAAGCTTTATTCTACGTATACCCTGCAATTGATTGGAGTGTATATATACATGTGCCCGTCAATTTTCATCATGAGTATTAATAAATGGTGTAGGTGTTGAATGATTTTTTTGCTTTTTATTTTGTTTTGATATGCATTCAAAATGGGTTAAGTTCTACAGTTGACGTATTCAAAGTTCAAAGCAGACAATCTATAGACAAACAATTAAGGTATTGCAAAGTCCAAAAACATTTTGTGTATGATGCTGTTTGTGATCCATTTAAGATCTTAAGTTAAGACAAAAGATGATCAGTATATGCAAATAATTTGCCGGTTTGGATACGTCAAAAATTTTCCATATCAAACTAATCGTGTTGCTTGTTTTAGACACATACAAAAAAAGAATATTATCAACTTTTTGTTATTATTTTTTTTATATATTCATCATATTAAACGTTTTTTGTTTTCTTCTCTTGTTGGCCCACGCAGCAAATTGGCACATGATCAAGTTGAGAAATCGGAGGGTGAGGTTCACGGGAACTGAGGCAGAGGTCTCATAATCAACAAAAAAAATACAAAAAGCGTGCCTCCGGATTTTGGCATATCTTGACTGACATATTGTTTGTCCAGCTGATAGGGAAAGTGATTAGGGACCACCCAAATACATATTATTGAAAACAGTACAAGTTAAAGGTAATAATTAATGGCTCGCTGTAGTGGGCCTCAGTTGTTATTGTAAAAACGATACATAACATATGTATGCCATATAGTTTAATGGCATTGGGTGGGTGTTCAGATGCGAATTTTAGCAATATTGTAGTTTTATTACAGCCTCGTTAACAGCTGAGAGAATACTCATGAAACACAAAAAAAAAATAATGTACAGTAGGCAACAAGAGCACACTCGAATCTTATCGCTATGCGACAAAGTTCAAGTACTAACCATATAGTATATTGAATTTAGTAGAAAAGCCTTTATTAATTCTGTTTGCACACATCATAAAGCCTCGCCGAAAAAGCAAAACAAAAAACAAGATATGAAAACAACAATGGATATAAAAATGTTTGTTAAAGCTCGTTCAGCAATTTTAAGTCTATTAATAAACAACAAAATAAGTGCCGAGAAGCCTTGTCTTGCTTCCTTTGGACCCTTCTATTTATAGTCTTTAATAATACAGCCTCCTCTATCCTTTCCCCTTTTTTGGCCCTTTGGCTAAACCTGGTGCCAGCCACTTGGCCCTGAATGGTTAGAGCATTGTTTCCAAGACAGTACAGAACAGACCCATGCTGAAATGCACTAACAAAGACAAGTAGCTTGGCAAAAAAAAATACGGGTTTATTGTTATTAAACCTTACTTAATGGGCATAAGCAGTTTATGATTTGTTGTATAAACTATGCACTTGATACGGATACCAAATTCGGTATATATATCTTTTTTGTTTGTTTGGTTTCTATTATATCTGATTTGGTTATCTAAAGAATTCATTTCCTGTTTTTTTTTTTGGTTAGATTAAGTTTTCATAAATATAGATTATTTACGATTATTACGCTCATTTTGATTAAAACTAAATTGTTTAAAGGGAATTAATAATTACTTTTAACATAAATATATAGAAATAATATTTGTACTATCTAAAATTAATGTATTAACATTGATTCTGTAATGTACAGAGTATTGCATAGTCGACTACTAAACGCCATCTAGTGCCCTATTGGGGCAGGCTTTGGTGCGGCTTTTAGGTGTGTACATGTATGTTCACACAAACATATGTGTGTGTGTGTGTTTGTATAAATAATGCAGTTGTCTACTGTTCTAACTTGACATTGAAATGTCCTTGAAAGGCACGTGGCATTTGCAACTGGTGGGCGGTCGAAAAACAGACGGGCGAAACCGGAAGGGTGACGACTTGTAACAAAACGTATAAAATTTCATTGTCATTTGTTGTTAACGAGCAAATGTGCAATATGTTTGTTAGTTAGTTGGTTTGTGGGAACTTCCGTTTAATATAGTTTTTCATGGCATTTTCAAGTCGACAAGTCGAGAGTAATTGAGACAGCGCTTAAGCTTTTACACTCACTGTCTCTCTCCCGCTCTCTCTTGCTGTTTCAGCATAATCAACAGTTTTGTGTGTTTAGCGGCGACCCAAAAAAAAAATACTTAATTGACAATTCAATGAAATTAAATTGAGTATGCATTAGATAACGGGAATTTGCGCAGTACAGCTTTATAATTCCATATGCTGCCGAGCTTAGCTTAGTCACGTATGTAGTGCGCTCTTTGCTGTAAGCTTTAGACACACACACACACACATATTTTACATATTTTATACATCGATAGATTCTCATTCCGTTTCTCCTCAGATTGCGCAAGGGCAAAACCGATTAGATCAAAGCTAGCGAATTCAGGTATTTGCGTCACAAACATATCAAATGTATTGTTATTGAACAAGCTGGTTACATTGCGATTACAACAACAATTAATTATTCAACTCGTGATTGTGCAAAACAAAACAATTCACACACACACACACACCGTTAGAGTGCGCGGGAGAGAGGGAGAGCGAGAGAGTGCAACTTAACGAAAGCCGGCAAGGACATTTTCTTTATCATTTACTAATCATAACTTACCGAAATCCATAAACTGTTTTATTGACAGCGGCGACGGATTGAAGCCCGAGTAAAAGTCCAGCATTTTGGTCAGGCTCGACATGGACGACGAGATGGCCGAGAGACGCACGGGAAAGATACGCATGTTGTGCGAGCTGTGTTTTTGGTTGTTGTTGTTGTGTATCGCAGGGGGTGTTTTGAGTTTTTGCTTGTTGCCGGCCCACTTGGCTGTGTTACCTTTAAGAACTTTATTGCTATCAACTAGCGTGTGACTGGAACGTGTTTATTTTAGCGGCCGGCAGGCGCAATGTCCTTCGCTCACCTTCAGCAGTCGAGGACGATGTCGCACATAACCAAACTTTATATTTATTTGGCAGCAGGACGATGACCGGGCGCTTTACTCTTTTTTGCTTTTGGTGTGCTCTTATTGGAAAACGTGAGAGATTTTTTTTTTTACTTTGCACCGAACAGCTGGCAATGTCTCATGAATGTAATTGTTGGTTTTAGTGTTGTTGTTGCTATTTCTCACAGTTCACAGGCCGTACAAATAAATCAATTGTGCTTTTTAAGGCCTTTTAAAAGGTAGCAAAATATTTGTATGTATATTTACCAATACATATACATATATAAAAATCGCTTTATGTTAGCTGCTTTTGTTGGCGCTTCTGCTTCTTCGCTGCTTGTTATTGTTCTTGCAATATTTGTGGGCAGTTTCTTTGGGTTTGTGTCGCTGATGCGCCATAAAAGCCTGTGTAATGTTCTTGTTGCTTTATATATAATGCTCTTTGAAGTCGGATATTCCACACTATCCGCTTGATTTGTGCGCCACGCGTGTCATAACAGCGTTAAATTAAATATTTATTTACTTTTTTTGTTGTTTTGTTCTAGATGTAGTCGTCGTCGTCGTCGTCGTTGTTATTATTGCAGCGCTCTGCGTCGACTAACCAGACGGCCGCCGCGTATGGTCTTAATAATATGCTCAGCGAATCGAGAGACTGTTCGAGAGCAAACCGCGTATTGCTCATTTTATAGGCGCGCTCCAAAATGTTTTCGCTGTGTGTGTGCGTGTATGCGATTTCAGCTGGAGGCTTTTGTGGATAGGCGATTTGGAGTGTGACCATATGTTGCTAAAACGCTAAATGTTCTTATTGGTATAGAAAAATACTAGCATTTTTGTGTATCGCTTGACCGCCACAATATTTAAATGACTACACAAAAGCGCGACCGCAACATGCCCTGTAATATAATAATCAAATTAAATATAGTAAGAAATGCCTTAATGAATGTATTTTCAATTTTTATTTTGATACCCTTACACATATTATAGATAAATATTCATAAGTTACAGCATATACAAATGTTTTTTGAAATCATTCCAATTAAATTGCAATAATATTCAAAACCTTAACATGATTTTCAATGCACAACACTGGCCAAATAATGCAATTTAGACATTAAAAAGCGTTGTGTGCGTTTCATTCCGTTAAAAAGAAATTCGTATTTAATTAAAGTAAATTTTGAAAATTCACAAAACAAATTATTTCGAATATTCCTTTATCTTTACATGCTTTAAATATAGATATTTGTATTTGCTATTTAAACGAACTTTAAATATTTTCTTTTTGTTGCTGCTTAAGGTTGCTTTATAAAAGTTTGTTAGACAAATTTACAAGCACACAATTTCAAGCACAATCATTTCTGTGCGTAAATAATAATAATAATAGTAAATATACTATAGTTTATCTATAGGTAGATTTTAAATGGAAGTTGGTTAGTCGCCTGTTTTCTCTTAAATATTTGTTTTATCTTTTATCGATTTGGTTTATATGTATGTATGTAGGACTAAGGAGTATCATTACCATTTTCACGTTCTGGCTAATTTATATATATATTTTTGTTTTTTTTAATATGTATATATGTAGTATGTATATATAATATATATATGTTAAGACTATAAACTAAATATGTGTTAACAAAAAACAATGCATACAAATTATAACAAATTTGTAAATGGAAATACAATTCTTGTAGTTTCTACTGTATATGTATGTGTGTATGTGAGCTTGGTTTTTTTTTTTTGTATTTTAAGGAACATGACAACAATATAGTGTGGGTGTGTGAGTGTGTTTGTATGGATATGTGTGTGTGTGTGAGTGCATTGTAAAGTTAGCAAAGAGTTTACCATTATATATACACATACATATATATATATATATATACCTAGGATGTTTTAAACACATACGTGTACATAAACTAAACTATCGCATAACACACACCCACACACACACATAGATTTATATAGTATATATGTTAATATATATATATATATGGTTATTTGCGGCGCACTTTCCAAGTTTCCAGCGACACAAACACAGACAGAGACACACTCTACTCACAGAATCAATAGACAAAACGATTTATATTCATGCCCAAATCATTGCCACCACAACCACCAGCGGGCGGTGGCGATTGATCATCCTCATCGTCACCCTCGTAGCCATTCCGCGTCAATGTGCCATTGCCAGTGACATTGGCCCGTTTGGCATTACGTTTGAATCTTTGCAGCTTAAGCTCCTCGTTGTACTCCCGATTATCTTGCTTCACATAGTCGCGCAATGTGCGCGGCAGTTCGTCCAGTGTAAGTGGTGGGATCGATGGTACAGGCACCATCGGATTCATGGGTCCGTCGGGCGCGGTTTCCGTGGAACGACCGCACATCTGATAGAACAGTATGTACGGTGTGTTCGGTGAGGTCAAGCTGTGCATCTCCTGTGGCTTTGAGTTGGTAACCAGGCTGTCATTGAATTTGAACCAGTTCTTCGATTGATCCGCAGCAAAGGTGAAATAATGTCCAGAATCCATGCTATAGCCAGCGTGCACAACGCCAGCATATAGATCATAGTGCACCGTGCATGTCTCCTGCAGCGAATCCGTCGAGCACACTTTCACATTAACCTGTAAGAGCAAAATCAGTTTTCTTCAACTTTTTCAAAGCATTTGTTTGTAGGGCGGGAAGACTTACGCTTTCATCGTGGAACACCTTGTGCATGAGCTTGGTGCGAAAGTGATACTTCTGATCATATTTGAACTGCTTGAGTGTTAGAATGAGATTACGTGGCGCTTGGGTGATGCCGATGCGACGCTCGGCATCGCAGAGTTTCTTGCAGCGCGGGCAAAAGTATTGATTGTCGCCATCGAGCTTCTCGGGCGAACAGTAATAATCAATAAGATCCTGCACCGAGTAGTTGGCAGCGCCACAATCATCCTTGTCATCGGGAAACGATAGCTGCAGCTCCCGGAAGCTATCCTCATTGCGACTCTCCCAGGCGCATATCTGGCATTTGTAGGTCGTTGACAATTTGCCAGCGAATGTTTTGTCAATCGTTGATGGCGGCTTCTTTGACTGTGCATTGGTGGGCGTTGCCGTGGGCGTGGCGCAGCTAAGAGCAGGTGTTGTTGCATTTGGCCGCGAATTGTGCACAGCACAGAGCTCATGATCATTGCTATTGTAGGGTATAACACCAGCGGCAACAATCTCATCGTTTAGTGAACTAGTCGGTTCGCCAGCCTCTTTCAATTCTTTGGCCTGTGCGGGTGCATCCGTATCCATGTGCTGCACACTGTGCGCCCCATTGTTAATCTCATGCTCATGCAATAGATCTAGAAAATAGCCCAGGAACTCCGAACTATCCTGCTGCAGGCCGGGCGTAAAGCCCGGTGGACGTGTCTCCTTCAACAAGCGCGTTGGCGTCAACTCATACCGTATTGAATGATGCATCAGGGCAATCTGTTGCTGCACCTTAAGCAACAACAACGAGCCGCTCTCCACAAGCAAAATCTGTCGCACAAAACTGTTTGGAAACATAATAGTGATAAGAATTTGTTTGGAATAACTTCAAAATTGTGTTCAATACTTACTCCGAGGTCATGGCCAAAGCTTGAAGCACACTATTCATGTAGCAGGTATTGCCCAGATTAACCAAACCGACTCGCGCATTCCGCGGCAGGGCATTCTCGAAGAGGGCACGGGCAAGTACAGCACAATTTTGGGATGGTTCGTACATTTGGATGGCCTCCTTGATGGGTGCATAGAGCTCATCGTTGTCATAGAATCGCATCATGAGCGCATTTGTTAGATCCACAATTTTTTGTATAAAACTTCGCGAATCAATTGACGTTTCATTCATGCTGTTCGATTGGAGCTTCAAAAAGTTGATCACCAATGGTATATTGGGCAATATCTAATAAACAATAATAAGCAAACAATTTGGTTAATAAAAATATTTAGTTTCGAATGTTGCTTACGTGAGAGCTTAAGAACTTTATCAAACTGATAAGAAACATTGTCGAAAAATAGATGATTAGATCTATTAGACATTAATTTAAATATGTTCTCATTAACAAAGCTTGTTATGATGCCCTAACTGAATTCTCAGAATAGTATCTTTTGTGATTTCCCCTTAAACGAGTGCAGAGGTCAGTGTTGGTAAACGATCTCATATGTTTGCCATTCCAACGATTTGCACTTACCTTGTGGAATATCTCCGGAGCCTGATAGATAGTTGAGAGCATATGAAAGACAATTGGCGCAACTTTGGGCCGCACTGCGGGAAAGATCATGGACACGAAAAGCAAATCAATGTTGTCCAGTGCGATCTCATCGAGCAGCAAATACTTTTCCTGTTCGCGCAATCCCTGCAACAGCGCCATAATCCATAGATTAAGATTCTGACAAAAGTTGCAGGCCCGTATACATTTGCAGAGCAAGCCAACAGTTTTGCGTATACTATCATCCTGCACATCCCGATCGAGCAGCGTTTGCACTGCCTCCAGTATCAAATCCGGACTGAAGAGCTGAAAGACTATTGCCACGGCACAGGAGGGCGTCTCGTAGGTGGAGCGTGTGATCAGTGAATAGACGATGCTCAGATAATACATTAGATAGTGCTTCTTGTTGGGCATGGCCAGATAGGTGCCCACCTTGGTGATCTCTTCCTTGAAACGCTTAAGATCCTCGGGGTTCTTGCTCATTGGCATGCGTGCCAAATGGTAGATGACATGCTGATAGATAATCAGTGATCCCTCCTGATCCTCCGGATTGATGCTCTCCAAGATGCGCACCAGCGCCTTAATGTCATGTTGCCTATCCGCTTGAGCTGGAATGCCTGCCTTGGGCAATGCATCGCCTGCATTGTTGACATCGTTGGAGGCGCCACCGCCGCCATCATCTGAGATGTTGTTATTGGTTGCTGTTGTTGTTGTTGTTGCTGTTGCAGGCTCCGTGCCTGCAGCTGCAGCACCCGACGCACCATCATTTTGCTGTTCCGTATTGTTTTGCTTGACGGCCATATTCGTGTCGGCTACTAATTGTTGCTTCAGTTGTTGTTGTTGACGCCGGCGACGCACCGATTGTAGGTTTTGCTTTCTGAGTGGGGGACGTGGGGGCTTGGTGATGGCGCGGGCGCTGCGACTGTTGCGTGACCTTCGGGTGCACTGGGTGCGCAGTCGCCGCGTGTCCTTGAGCCTGCTGCCGTTGCGAGTCGTTTTTACTGCTTTTGACCAAAACGCAGCAACTATTTATCTATGACCACAACAGCAACAATAACAACAATAAACACAAATGCACATCAGCAGCAGCAGCCATTCAAAACTATTTTTCCAGTTCCAATCACTCAATAAGAGTCCTGGTCTCACTGTCACTGTCACAATTATTATCTCTATTCGTTGTTTTTTTGGTTGCACACACACACACACACACAGGCACGCACCCACTCACAAGTGCACACGAGTGGAAAAAAAATATATACTCTGCGACGACGCTCGCTTTTGTTTTTAGCTCAATTTCCGTTTGTCACTGCCGACCTTCTTTTTCTCTATTTATATTTACTTTTGGTGTTGTTATTAACGTTTCGACTTGCTTATACGTTGGGTGTACAATTGAATAGTGCTTGGTGTATGTTTACTATAATTTTGACTGTCTTTAACAAATTCTTTCTGAGTTTTTCAGTTTTTTGTTAATGTTGAGGCTACTGAGTCAGTGAAAGCAAAGTAGATACGTTCAATCGGTATGATATCAGTATGGCCATCACAGCCAGGGATGGCACACGAAATACGAATTACACAAGTTTGGTCAGTCTGCTTCGTAATGACGTGCATTGTTTACCACAAAAATCGTTGCATCACTCTATCGATTTCTCACGATATATATGAGTCGTTGGTTTTGTGTATCTATCGCACATCAGCAGTGCTTTTCAAACTGCTATCGATGTAGAATCATATCGATACACCGTTGCTGCTGTACATTTATTGTTTACCTTTTTTTGTGCATGGCTGTTGCATTGTGCTCTCAACATCTGACCCTTTTTGTCCAAAACATACGTCAATCCCAAGAAGAAACCCTAAAATGCACCCAGGGCAAATTGAAGTCAATGAAATAACAGGCTATTGGTCATTTCTATTGAGCGTAAGCACTCAAAGCATGAGCTGCACACTTAAATTGTTGACAAATCACTTTTAAAATTGCAGATCGATTGGAAGGATCCGTGGCTTATTGGACTGATTTTATTGCACGTGCTAACGACAAGTACCGCCTTACTTACACGACACAATACAAATTTTCAAGTTTTTCTCTTCTTGGTGCTGTGTATGTATGACAAAACCATATAATTTTTGGTTATTACTAATTTGTTTCTTATCAGTGTCGGTTGTTTATTTCTCTGAGAGCATCAATGAATATGCGGCTCAAAATTGGAAAACATTCTCTAAGCAACAATATTTTGATAGCAATGGTCTCTTTATCTCGACAGTTTTCTCCATTCCAATACTACTCAACTGTATGCTGTTAATCGTAAGTACATCTAAAACAAGTAGGTGTCTCTTTAACGTACATATAATATATATCCTCAGGGTACATGGCTGTACAACTCAACACAAATGATGGCCACATTAAAGACTGCACAGCTTAGGGAGAGGGCGCGCCGCCAGCGGAATAGTGCAGCATTAACGCCGGTTAGCACAAATAATGCCCAGAAGGAGGACTAAGCTTAAGAAACTTGTTTATTATTAAAGAAGTCAGAGCCCTAGAGTGTACTTGATATGATTCGCATAATTTGTTTGTCTTTTGTGTGCTACAAGATGTCCCGCCCCATTCAAGATTCTTAAAATTTTCATAATAGATTTAAAAATAAGCAGTAGCCAGCATGTTGGTATTTTGCTAGACATTCGGTATTTGGTATTCTTGGCGCAAACGGTCTCACTTGCACGATTGGCTTGCAGTTATTTTGGCGCAACTCATGCGATGGTATCACTGGCCAGTCGGTGGTTGAAATTAGTCAAGTGCTGCGGCGGGCGTCGTGTTTTTTACCGCTGCGTAAACAAATTTGTTGATAAGGTATATTCGAGGGGACAGCTACTAACAAATAAAACGCGACACTTGTGAGTGTGTATTAAACTATAAATTATTTATCTGCAAGTATACAGCAAAGGTAAACGAGTACGGATTAAAACTAACACGCACTGTGCCCCAGCTTACGAAGCTGTGTTTTGTTGGTATATGTGCACAAGTGTTTACGTGTGTGTGTGTGCGTGCGTGCCTGCGCTTGTGTGTGCGTCTCGGGCAGCGAAACCTATTCGAAGATAGCCCGAAAACAGAAGTTGTGTCTGTCTGTCAACATATTTTATAAGGCCAAAGTCAGCAGTGCAAAAAAAGGGCTCCTAGTGAAATATTCTAAATTTAAAGTAAAACCAGTGCAAATATACAGTTAAAACCGTAAAGCACATAGCGTCGTCCAGAAGAAGAAGAAGAAGTAGCGTCAAGCAACTCCTGAAGTAAAGGGCATAAAAAGAAATAGAAAATCTGGTCGCAGTTCGAGAGTGACGCATAGAAAGCAGGAAGAAAGCAAATCAAATTAAAATTAAAAAAAGGTAAACAATCAAAAAGAATATTAGCAAGCTTGGTTTTAGTTTTCTTAAATGCTTAATGTTCATTCATAAAAACCCAACGAAGCAGCTGGCACCCCTTGCCCCTCTCCTCACACAACAAGCAAATTGGACCCTTTCCCCTCCACCAGCTCAGAGCCTTTCTATTGCTCGTTAAGAGTTTTTTTCTGTAGTCGCTTTGTTTGCTTTCTTGTAAATCAAACCGATTGCAATTGATTTTAATTAATTAATATTGCGCATTAAGCATACCCTTTTGCCCCTTGTTTCCTCCATCTTCTCCTTTTTAAGGCATTCCGTAATTTAATGAGTTGTTTTTGTGGTTTGTTTTGGGTTACGGTTTCGTAAGTCATTCATTAATTTGTATTTGCAATTTTGTTTCGTTAAATTTGATCTGTTCTATGCGCTCAATATGGCAAAAGTCTCCATATTTTAATTCTATCTCGACCAACTGGCATGAAATTATTGATGACCTTATAAAGAAAGTTAAATTCGGCGAGTTTATTTTACTCTAAAAGCCTAAAAATCAAATGTAGTGAAATATGAATGTTGAAATATTATTAAAGAAAAGAGTATAAAGACGGCTTTGGTTCCATATCCACATTTTATCCGTTATCAATAAGCAATTCGCCTAATGCTTGATAAAAAAAAATATTCAAATCTTGATAAGAATTTAATCAACAGCCTTAAATTGATGGCACCTTATTGAACTTGGCGCACATTGAAATCTTGCTAAAATGCAAAGCAAAATAAATAAATAAATTCGTTGTATGTGTATATAAAAAACAATCAAAATAACTCGGTGACATCATTTTGACTAATCGCCAATTTTAGCATTTGAAAAACGACGGCAGCGGCTGCCGCTGCTGCTGCTCACCAACGATGCTATGTTGGGGGGGGTTAGCGGGGCCGTTGACGGGGAATTGTGACCGTAACTGTGACTGTGGTCGGTCAGCGTCTAATGCTGCTGGGGTGCTACGCCCGCTAATCGACGACACGGGCTCGTCTCTTATTTCGTTTCTCTGGAAGCAGGTGCCCGAAGCAAAAGTCAAGCTCAAGCTCAAGTCGAGCCGAAGCCTAGACGAAGTTCAGCCGAACGCAACTACCTCGCTCTTTTCTCTCTCTGTGTTTGTCACTCCGCAATTGATAAATCATAATTTCACTTTCAGCATGAAATTGTCTCTGAATGATTTGCATTTTAGTTTATGTGTATTACACGTTGATCTTGACTTTCATTTAGTTTTTTTAATATATGCGCATTAAACAAGTTGACAAATTTGAACACCTAAGCAATAAATAAATTAATCTTTACATACAAAGCAACTCAAGTCAAAATAAAGAGCGTTATTAAGTAGAAAGTTTTGTGAGTAAATTTTAATTAAAGTCGATTGAGATCATCTTTAAGGCGAGGCAGAAAAAAAGCAAGCTTAAAAATAGCCATTGCAAGTCAGCAAGTGATGGAAAAAGGGATATGTATAAGCTTAACGCTTCGTTAACTTTTAACAATCTCGTTAAGCAGCCTGTAATGGAATCGAAACGCTATACATAATTGACTCTCACCGTACATCATTTACCGTTCAACGTGTAACGGTACTCTACGTTACTCTGCAATAGAACATCAAAAGGAAAGGGACAGTTAGTAAGAGAGAGAGGTGGAAAGGGAGGTTTTCAAGCGGTTAATTGGTAAATGCGGTTACGACATAAGCATTTTTATTGCATTTCTTATGTTATTGCCTCTAACTTTATAAACTAATTAAAGCTATTTTTGATTGTAGCTAACTGCGCAGCCAACAGGACACCAACTATATTAAAACCAGCCAGCATAAAAAGCAAATTTAAAGCAATTGTTAAATTACCCTCGCGGCCGCCCAAAAGGGTTAATTGTGTGAGCCTTTAACCCCCTTTTCGGCTCTTCAGCTCTCTATCTCCTCTTGTGGTCGTTGCTTTGGCGGCTTCCTTTTGTTTTTTGTCTAGCTTTTTATGAGTTTTTTTCAATTTTTCACCGCATAAATACTCTTTGTCTTGCTCTTCACGAGCTCTTTGTGTGTGTGTGTGTGTTCGTTTTTTTTTTGGACACAATGCTTACTTCCCTGTGCTTGTTTATGTTTTTGTTGTTGTTATTGTTGTTATGCCATTGTTGTCGTGGGTGCGCTCCCAATTACCAAGTGTTTCGCCTATCTCTATCTCTTTTTTTCTCTCTCTTTCTGCCCACTGTCTGAGTGTGTGCGGCTTGTGCTTCAGTATTTTCTATGTCACGCCTCATTTAGCTTTCCACAACACAACACAACTGAACTGAACTAACGTTTACTGCCACCGCAACCCCCGCCGCGTTTACTCTTCTTGTCAGCGAGTCACACAAAATAGTATGTGGAGCATGTTACTTTTTACAAGCCTCTTGGCCAGATTTTAAAATGCACAATTTATTCCCCAAGCTGCCACACAATTAGCACACAGAAGAAGAAGTAGTTGTTGCTGTTTCTTTTTCTCTTTCTGTTTCTGTTTCCGTTCTGTTTGTTTCTGCAGTATCTGTGAACTAGATCAAAAGATTTTATTGCGGTCAGCGTCATCATCATGATATCGTTCTATTTCGTATCAACTTCAATTAGTCTCAAACATGTTGACACTTTTGGGTGCAACTTAAATGCTGCAGCTGCTGTTTGGCAATAGAAATGATTGTGTTTCTAAAAAGTACCAGAAAATTTCCTTTTGCTTAAGCTTTAAACAATATTTACCCATAATTTAGGAAATTTCCCATGCCCAAGTTAAATTACCCAAAATGAGGGGAAAAATTCCCGCAGCCGCTGCAATATTTCCCCTGCTTGTAATAAAAGTGTAATTAAGATGGTTACTTTAAGTTTTATTGATAAACAAGACAAAACATCTGTCTAGCAAAGCTTAGCAACTTAATTACAAATTATTATGGCAGATGGCTTTATTTTTACATAAATGCATAAACCAGCACTTTAATTGTTTACCCTATAAACAAGGCATAAAGCTTTATTCTGTGTGTACATAAACATTTGGCTATAATCAATGTTTACAAATTGTGCGTTTCCGGTGCTCGTTTCCTTTGCCAATTTTATTTGACAGGTAGTTGAATTAAATATATATGTTTATATATATATAGAGCTGGTAGTTATTTATACGTTATAGCCTTGCATTTAATGCATATTGATTTGCTTGACATGGTCAATATTGCTTCGTTATATATATTTTCTTTTATTTTTTGTACTTCGTATGCATTTGACAGTTGTATTTCGTTTTAAATCCCATTATGTATTTATGCAAAAAAAAAAAAATAGAAGGCAAAAAAGCAATAATGAAACCAAACAAACAATTTACGTTGCAGTTTGGTTTAGTTTGGTTTAGTTCTTTGGCAAAACATTCCATATTTCTATTGCCATGACCCGCATTGATTGGTTGTTGCTGTCGCAACCTCTTGGCTTGTGGCAGCAACTGAAAAAGCCTTCGCAATCCACATGACTTACACACCTGTGATTGACGTGCCTTTGACTTAAACTTTTCATAACTTAAACTGACAGCATTTTGTTTAATTTTGTCTTCGTTTGATTCAAAGAAGTTACAAACATTATTGCTGCTTAAACTTTTGTATCTAAGCTTTTCAAAGCTTATGCAATTCGCTTGCCCAGCTGACTAAAATAAGCTTCTTATCTGCTGCTGCTGTTGCTGTTGCAGATTGTTATCAACGCACCGCTGATAATCGCTTTTATGGCACTTAAACGAACACACATATATGTATATATATATGGAAAAACTTTCTTGTCTACACACAGTTTTAAGGTGGGGAGCTCTTTCGTTGCTCTTAAATGTATCGTCAAATGAGAAAATCAACCCACGCCCCAAGGCAAAACATATTTGTCTTCCATGTCGCAAGACACTTGGCAATCCTCTAATGCGTGGGACCATGACGACGACATGGATGTGAATGCTGCTGCGATTGCACTTTCCAACTTCACATACCTAAACGTACTATAAATAAAGTATATGTTTTTTGGCTTAGTTTTAACATATTATATCATAGACATTTATTTACATTACAGCCTAGAAAAGTATACAGTTTAATTGTTGCTTGTTTGCCTTTCTGCCATTTAGCTGTCAACTTGTTTAAACAATTGGCCTTTAGTTAGCAAACTGTTGTTTGTTATTATACCTATAAGATAAATGTACTTGTTAAACGATTTATAAAATGAATAATAAGTAAATCCCTTGAAAAATATGTTGTATTTCACATGCCTTATTTGTCAGCAAATTATCTCTGACATTCACATAAGGTATTCCTACATCTAACAAGTTGCTTTGGTGCTATGACTAACATATGATATATTAGATATTTGCCAAGAATTTCATTTATAATAGCCAGAAACTAGGCAATGTGTAATAGTGATAAAAGTTTTAAAACAATTTTAATGAGTTATGCTTAAAATATCTTTGATTACTATGAGAAATGTAACCTTGCACAGTTTTCGTCTTGTTGGATTTAGTAATCAACAATAGTTGTTTTGTTTTAAAGCTTGAACTTTGTTTATTTTAAATGCCGCGTTGCACGCGTGTCATCATCATTATGATTATGATCATTATAAATATAGGCGTGACAGAATCGAAAAAACAATACGAAAAGAATATACAAATAATTATTCAACTGAGCTAATTTTAAAACGCTGATCAATAGAATTGTTTTTGTTAATCTGTTGTTTGGTTTAATAATTTGAGAAGTTGTCACACCTTATATATCATTTAGTATACATATATATATTCAATGTTTATTTGCTCTAGACCACGTCACTTGCTTGGCATTTATCGAGTGCATTCAATTGGCGGCTTGTGCTCATAATATTTGCATATTTGTTGAACAATTTGTAACTGAGCTCGCTCGGGCTTAAAGCAACTTTATGGCTTGTGGTTAAAATCAATATGGGCGGGTATTATTTTTGCCATAGCAGCAGGTGTAAAAACGTTAAAATCATAACTCATGCGGGGCGACAACTTTAACGAGAATCAATCAAATCCAACCACAAATAAATTCTACATGTTACAACTGAATGTTTAACCGAATTCCTCGTTGTTTTTTTCTACAGTTAAGCTTCTCTTTTTATAATGCCAAAACTGATAGAGTTATAGTAAATTCTTATGTCTTTGTCAACTGTCTTCATTGCTCTTTCTTCCAACTGAAGTTTTGCCTTCGTGTTTTTAATGGAATTTCTTTCTACTGTATAGCAAAAAATTCCTAACACTGTCAAGTGGCGTCGCCAAGAAATTCTTTGATATATACACATATATGTTTTTGTTCCATATGCCTTTAAAGTCGGTCGGTCCACTTAACAAAAGCACTCCCGTTAATCCTTCGTCCTACGTCCGTCTAATGGTGCAGCTTTGTATGCGCCACTGCTAACGGAATGTGCACTTTAAGCATTATTCAAAGCAAAAAGTTAACTGTTGAGCAGTAAGTAGCACGAACCGAACCGAACCACACAAACGTCAGACCTTACTCGTCCTCTCGATGTTCCCATTTCTCTGCATAATTACTTACCCGCTCTGCACTTTGGCCAAACCACGTTCCTGCAACGTGCTACTTGTGCACTTGATGTGTTGATGTTGCAGAAAGACGTTGATCTAACTGGCACAGAAACGGCTTCCTGCTTCCTGCTTCCAGCATTCACTGCTCACCACATCCCTTTTAACTCTAACGCTTGCTTTGTGCTCGCTCTTGTTGGCTTTGTTGGCAAGCTTTAGCTGCTGTTGTTCATGAACTAATTTCATGTTGTGGCTTCCTTCATAATTATGTAATAAAGGTGTGCTGCAGCTTTCAATGGCCGTTCTGCTCCCCACCTCCTCTTGCCAATCAATTAGACCGAGTTTAAAGCTTAACAATATCTCTAACAGTCTTTAGCATTTCACACAACAACGTGCAACGTGTGGCAAATGCAGCTTTAAATTTTGCAGATGAATCGTGGCATTTTTGGCCCCTTTACTTTTCCGACTTTGCCTTTTTTTTTTACTACGAGACCGAGACAAAAGGTTATTGCACGGCCTAGCGATTTTGGATTATCATTATGGCTTGACATGCAATGTTGATTGTTGTTTCGTGTTATGTCTGTGCTTTTGTTTAATACCCTTTAGCTAACTGGCCTAAAAGGGGCTATGCTTGAAGCATTTGTGTTTGTTAATAGTTTGAGCTATTTAGAATTTATTTTAACTTAACTGCTTTCAGTTGATGACTGGAAGAAAAGCGTAATTGTAGTTTTAGAATATATTAGTTGCAGAATATCTTCCCATCAAACTTACTTCTTCTAAAGATATTTTTTCTTAACTTTTTGGTTTTCTTGTTGTCGAATTCCGTTGGCTGTGGTCGCATTTTGATTTTCCCCCTTGCCACGATTTCCATTAGAAAGGTGAATTAACACGAAATAAGCGAAACGAATTCGCCACAACTCTACTCTTTGGTATTCACAATTCAGAAGAGTTATCATCGTTGTTGTTGTTGTTTCTTTGATTTGTTTGCGCTGCACGCAAACTGCAGGCCCAAAAGGATAAACAGGACTTGGGTTTGTGGCAGCTACTTTTGGTACTTTTTGTTTGCCGCAGCGAAATAAAAAGGAAGAAATAACTTTTTGTTGATGCAAGCTGCAAGAATCCCAGGATCCTTGTTTGTTATGTGCGGCCCTTGAGGACGCTTTTGTGCGAGTCATTTTTCAACTTTTTGTTTTATGTTTTCTTTTTCGTTTTAGTGTAAATTGAGCATTAAGAAGTAGTTGAAAAAGTTGTGCATAAAATAGCCAAAGTTCAGTTCACCTGGGTTCACTTACGAACGTCTCAAAGTGTGGATAGAAACTCTTTCAACTATTTACATAACTATATTATTTACAACACACACACACACGAGGGGAACTCGTGCTTTGACCTAAATCTACGCATTGTCTTTAGACAAAGTTCGAGAACACAATCCTGACCTGGCTTGCTTGTTGGCATTTCCTGTTAATGATCATGATGATGAACAAAAGTTGTGAGACAGCACGACAAAAGTTTGTCGCTGCGCTATAATTAAATATGAGCAAATATCGGAGAACGCAACGCATTTATTTATTATATTTGTACTATTTGCAAAAGCGGTTTCCAAGCAACAAGCATTTAACATTTTGCGCCATGAAAATATCAAGAACTGAATGGAAACTGAACTCAAAACGAATGCAGCTGGCAATAAGAGGGATAAACGAACAATTGCATTGGTATTACTATTTTATTTGCTGAGCTATTTTTTCCTTTTGTTGGTGTCTGAAATCTCGGGATGATACAAATGCAAGCGGGCAAACAAGCGGTCAGCCCTGTGGGAGACCACACAAAAATCCAATGCAACTCGGGCAAACCTGCTGCCGACTAGCACAGTGGTGCGAAAACCAGTTAAATTTGTTGGTTGGGAAAAACATTGTACTTCAAATAAGACAAGTTTGCAGAATAATAGAATCAAAAGCATCTAAGCTTACGGGCTTTTAGGTATTTAAACTTGATAGGATTTAGTTTCCTGCTTACTTGCTTTTCATCAGTTTATAAACACAGCTTTAACCACTGTCTAAGCTGGCCACTTGAAAGTACACACAGAAACACACAAGCACACACAAGTGCCCGAACGTCGTCGCTCTGAGCCCAGTTGGCAATACGGCCAACGCTTGCTGTTCCACACCCTTCCAACCCCGTTGATAACTACCCGCTGTATAGTTGTGCTGCTGCCGGCTGTGCGCAATGCGTCTTCATAGCCAGCTCGTGCAGTGCTCGTTGCCAATTTCGGAATTATTCAGGCTGCTCTCGTTGCATACTTTTGTGCGCAAATGTTTGTACAGCTCCTTGTTGCAGCCTCCATTCGCATGCATTCCGGCTTTTTGGACTAAAAGATGCAGGCAACCAGGTCTTTAGCTATGCTATGCCATGTTGTTTAGCTGACCCACATCGGCCTGGCCAGAATCTGTATGTGCATATTTATATGAATGCACATATCTTTACGTTTTGTATGTCCTGCTGAACTGTTGTCCACTGCATTTCATCGCCTTCTCGTCCTCATCAGTGTTTGTCATTTGGGGGCTTCGACATTTTGCGAAATTGAATTTCACTTTGGACAATCAGATTGGCTGCCATCATCCCTGTTCCTGTCTCGTATTGTGTGTCGGGTCCTGAAGCTGGGCGCGGTCCGCTGTCAACTGCCTTCTGCCTGTGTCAGCAAACATAAGTAGTCAAGCAGCATTTAAATGATGAGAAATACTGTTTTTTTTTTTCTCTCTCTCTTTTTCTTCTTAAATGTACATGTTACTCGTACTCTGGGCTTCTTTTGAAAACTGTCGCATTTTACATCTGTTGCCATGTCTCGCTGTGCCGCGCGCTGTCTGTTTGTCCTGTGTCCTGCGTCCTGAATGCGTCATCACGTTCATCTACTGGAATTTTAATACTGATGGTTGGCGGCACATTGGTGTGGGAACTAAAGAAACTGTCCTTAAAATTCCTTACTACCTTACGTTAAATATTGAGAATCGCATAGAGAGGCAGCAGTTAAAGTAAGGGGCGAAGGAAAAAACATATTTATGTTGTTTTATTCAATGTTGAATCAGTGTAAAATATCGCTTGACGTCAGGAAAAACATGAGTTATGTTTCACATATGCATTCAGCAGGATAATATCCTGCTTGATGTGTGTGAATCACATAAATAAAAAAAGAGAAGAAGAACCAACCAGAGCAAGAACAACATAATAAATGGCTGACACTTTTGGCGACAAGCTGCAGTAGTGCAGCCCAAACCCCTTCGTGACCCCCGGCTGCAAAACGCAATTGGAAATAGCTGTACAAAAGCGAATGCATAAAATAAAAAATGAGAGAGTTGCCGAGTTGTGTAAAGGAAATCTTGTAGAGATTTCCCATTTGGCAAACTCATTGCGATTCCTATTCTCGTATCCGTTGCGATTAATTGGTATTGCAAAGCGGATTACAAATGATTTCCAATTGAAGCGGGAGTAGGGCCAATAATAAAATTTACTTCTCAACACGCGTATTGTTTTTTTTTCTTTATGCTGGTTTGTTGAGGTAGCTTTCGATTGCTCACTTGCACTTCCGGCTGTGGTTGCCTGGGGAAAGATTGCCACGATTTGTCTGCGGAGCTTAGCTCTCTGTCGCCAGACAGACGCGGCTGCTGCTGCTGCTGCTGCTGCTACGGCCTCGTGACAATGGAATATGTAATAAAAAACAAAAGCCAAGCGAACCCATTGTGTGTGTGTTGGCAGGATAGACGGCAGACAGCAGCGGAAGTGTGGAATGTGGCAAGTAGTTGAGGGTGAATCACGAGTTGCGATTGGTTGGGCTGTTCCTTTACTGCCAATGCTGATGATGTTTTGTGGCAATGTGTCCTCGTTCTTGTCCTCCAGCTGATGACCCAGTTAGCTTTCAGTCTCTCCCTGTGTATTATTATTTATGCGTTAATTAAATATTCTGCATAACACAGCATACACATGTTTTGAGAGCACCCACAACATGTTTACAGCCTGGCTAAAACCTTGGGCCTCGCAAAATACATTACATGCTCGACTTAGTATGTATTTTGCGCAGCTATATCGTGTAGCTCCGAGTTAGTTCATAATATAATTCAATTTATGACAGCGTTCGTGCATAATCGATATAATAATCCTTGCATCTAATCTCTGCTGATTAAATATAAAACTAAATAAAGTTGTTATAATCAAAACGTATTTTCTTTATATATTAAACGTGCAAGATATGCACGATATAATAATAAAAAGAATCTGAAAAAACAAAACCCACAACGTTGGCATACTTAATATTAATTAGGCGTCAATGAGTCATCTTGAGATGCAATGTTAACCCAAATAGATATCATATTTTTGCCCTTGCTTGACTGATTAGAGATGCGCTGTGAATTGAAAGGCGTTAACCAGTTGCATTTGTGCAAATTATCACAAATATAGAACTAACCCAATTGGTTTTTTGTGTTCATTTACAGGCTTTCGTTGCGTTAATCAAGCATGATGGAGCTGGAGCCGCGTGTGGCCATATTGCAGGATCTGCGCCTACAGACCTTCGACTCGATACGCTTTGCATCCTATCGCACCGCCTCCAAATTGCGCTACATACAAAAGTCAACGAACTTGCATCTGGTCGATATTTGGAATGTTATCGAGGCGTTCCGCGAGAACGGCCTGAACACACTTGAACCGCAGAGTGATGTTAGCGTTGCTCGCCTCGAGACGCTCGTCTCCTCGCTCTATCACAATCTGAACAAGCGTTTGCCAACGGCTCAACAGGTGCCGGTGGATTCCAAGGCGGGTCTTTTGCTCAATTGGCTGCTAGCGGCCTATACCAGGTAAGGACTACCCCTTCACAGGCTCTAAACATATTCAAATCCTTTCCTACTTGTTTGCAGTGACAACTCTGGCAAAATACGCGTTTTCTCGATCAAAGTGGCGCTGGCAACTATGTGCTCCGGCAAACTGGTAGATAAGCTTAGATGTGAGTAGTGAGTTTACTTACCAAAATTGTATGAAATTAACTTGGGGGTTTTTTTTGCACAGATATCTTTTCACAGATTTCGGATGGTGCTGGTCAGTTGGTGGCGTGGAAGTTGGGAGAGTTTTTGCGTGAGGTATTAGCGCTACCGGCGGCCGTTTATGAGTCACCCACATTCCATTATAAGGAGGGGCTGGAGGAGGAGATCTTTCCGGCCGAAAATAAGGTCACCGTGAATGATTTCATGGCAACACTTATGTCCGAACCGGGACCATCGTGTCTCGTGTGGCTGCCTTTGTTGCATCGGCTGGCCACCGTTGAGACTATTGTGCATCCGACGATCTGTTCTGTTTGCCATAAGGAAAACTTTACTGGATTTCGTTATCGTTGTCAGCGCTGTCACGCCTACCAGCTGTGCCAGGAGTGCTTTTGGCATGGCAAGACATCGCTGAACCATCAAAACGATCACGAGGTCAAGGAGTACTCAAGCTACAAGTCCCCCAGCAAACAGATTGGTCACTCCTTGCGCAAGAGCTTCCGATGCGTGCCCGAGAAGACGACGCAAGTGTTGCCACGATTCCCCGACCAGCCCGAAAAGACTCTCAATCTGTCGCACATTGTGCCACCCTCGCCGTTGCCCTCACACAACGGCTTCTCTGATCCGGCGCTCGCCCATCTCCATGGCCCCGGTCCCGGGCCGGGTCACAGTGGCATCTTTGATCGCTCTAGCACACTGGATTCACGCGCCACCGGACGCAGTCTGGACACCACAATGTCACGGGTGGCAGCCGCCTCGGCCAACGATGAGGAGCATAGGCTGATTGCACGATATGCCGCACGTCTCGCCCAGGAGAATCGAGCTGTAATAGATTACAAAATTGTCTTCTAATAGAACCTATAACTATTTTTGGCTTTGTTTTTAATTGTAGCCCTCCAATATGCCCAATGCGGAGAGCATTACGCCCATTGGCACGGATAATTCGCGAGCACAGCGAGAGCTGATTGCACAGCTGGAGTCAAAGAACAAGGAGATTATGCGTGAAATAGCGCGCCTGCGACGCCAGCAGGAGACTGAGCAAATGGCACCGGAGAATCCGGCATTGATCAATGAGCTGCGTGCGTTGCGGCAACGCAAGGGCGAACTGGAGGGTCATTTGGGAGCGTTGCAGGATTCGCGGCGGCAGCTAATGGAGCAGCTGGAGGGATTGATGCGTATGCTCAAGAATCAACAGACTGCATCGCCGCGTTCAACGCCCAATTCAAGTCCACGTTCGGGCAAATCGCCACCGATGCCGGGTGGTGGTGGTGCAACCGCTGCTGGTGGCGGCATTTTGGGCACCTCACCAATGAGTGCATTGCATGCACAGCAATTGCAACAGTTGCAACAGCATCCCATGTTGCGTTCCACACAACAGCAAATGTTGCAGGCACAACAACAACAACAGCAGCAAAATCAATCCTCACCTGGTCTTGGCCATGGTCCATTCAGCCAAAGCCAGCTGGAGCAGCTCAATCAGATAAGCAGCGATATGCGCAGCGCCTTTGCCGCCAATGGCAGTGCAAGTGAGTATTGCTAATCTTATCTTGGTCTAGGGCTACTGGATACCAATGGTTGGTTAATGTGAACATGTTGTATTGATTGTTAGCTTAGGTCTCGCCAATAAGGCAATGCTTTTTAACTCATCCTTTTGTGGTAAAAACAATGAATTTACAAACACCTTGTCACTTTGTCACTGTCACACTTACACAAACTGGTTACTCAAAAGATGCTAGCGTGACAAGAACTCTAATTTGGAACTGATTCACTAAGGGTTTCATTTAAAAAAATATCAAAGGAACTTGATGGAATCTTACAAAATTTGTCACGCTTGCAACTTTAGTTTTTGTGGGTTGAGCCCAAAAAGTAAACTCTTTCGCTTTATATATGTATGTATGTATATGTGTATATATATATATATATATATATATGTGGCTTCACACAGCCCCACCGCCCATGTGCAGCTTGAATCCGGCAGCCGATGCGGAACTTAACGAAGCTGCCGACAACATAACGTCGGCCATTTCGACCATGGTCAGCGATCTAAATGCAGGTAAAGCTCGCAAAAGTCTCTTCCACCCCCCGTTACCCCTGCTCGTTTGCTCGAAAAACTTTGCCGCTCTCTTCTACAACTGATTTCGCTGAATGTTTGCTTTTTAAAAAAATCAGTTTTGACTATTGCACCTGCAATTTGCACCTTTTAGAGCTGTTAGTTTTTATGTGTTTTTAATTATATTTTTCTTATTAGCTTATAAATATATGTGTGGCACCCAATTAGTTGCAAATGAACACCACGCTTTTAGAGCTAATGGCCATGTCCATACTTTTTGCACCCATTTATAATGAATGGAATGTTTTCTCTCTATCTCTCTATGTCTGGATATGCTTAACTGTGTGTGTGTGCTTTTCTCGTGTGTGTGTGTGTGTCTTGTTGTTGTGCCTTGGGCCTATGTGTGTGTGTTTTTGCAGGACAAACAGCCAGCGGCTTCTTGGCTCAGGCACGTTTCATAATGCCATTGGGTAAGTCCTAACACTTGTCTCCAAACTTCCCAGCTCCACATTTCTCTTGCTCTCTCTGCGTTGTATCCTGCCTTACCCAACCAAAACGATCTCTCTCTCTCTTCCTTTCTCTCTGGCTCTTATTTTTTGTTGTTATTCACCAGAGAATTTTGTTTATTGTTTTGCTCTGTTTGTTTTTTTGTGTTTTTTTCTATAGATTATTTCCCAAATAGACGGCATAAGAAAAAATGCTGCAAATATTGAGAGTTTGGCTTATAATTTTAATCGTTTTTTGTATGCACCATCCACAAATACCACCAAAAAAAACCTCCAAATAAACAATACTTCAATCTACACAAAATATACAAAACTATATCCAAGAGTACCGTCACATCGAGGGTCGCGAATCTGAAACCGATTGTGATTGCGAATGCGATTGTCTCGAATACGAGGAGATCTTTCGCAGCGACGAGGATCTCGAGTGTGAAGGCGCCGTTGCAGTTCCTTACACAAATGATGTTGATAATGATTTGCTGCTATCACCGGTGCAATATGACTATAGTTTTGGCCAGAGCGATGAACAGTCTCAATTGAATCGCATATTGGCCTATCGCCATCATCCCGAACTGTTTATCGATGATGAGGATGCTGGTTTTCCGGCACTGCACGAGATCGGTGAGACAATCGATGAACTGCAGCTTATAATGCACGCTTACATTATGAAATATAGTTTGAATATATAAAACAAAAAATTACAACATTATATATCACATACAGTTATAGGTTAACGCGTTGTTCAGGTAAAATATATATATATATGTACATATATATAATCAATATTATTAATAATTGCCTCTTAAAATTCATTCATCTCGAATGTTGTAGTTGTTGTTGCTCAATTTCCATTCATCAGGTCGTTTCTCACTTTGCTCTCTCCACATGTCTCTCATTCATTGTCAAATGCAACTCTGTACGCAGAGGCATAGCCTGAAGGACCTGAAGGACCTTTGGCTACGCCTCTGCTCTCTTGACTCCATGTCTAAGTTGTGTAGTTAGCAGATCTTTAAGCAATTGGCCGCATTTTCTACCAAATTCCAATTTCATCGAATCGTCTTTCTCTCTCGCGCTGTTTTCATTGATCATGTGGCACATTTCTGGGTTTAATACCACCTACCACCAAGTTGTATCTAGTAGATACTATATCTTATTAACTATTATCTCGTATCTTATGTTGGTTGCTCGTTAAAGAATATATATATAAAATGGATTAGCATTGTTTGGGATATGTTTTAAATGATGAACTGATGCTCATGCATATTGATACAATTTCAGATTTCGATGAATCACAATCATATAATCCCGAATGGAATGAAAAGGTAAAGGATTTCACCATGAAATCCTTATACTTAACTACTATTATAGCTGTTGTTGTTATTTTCTTTATTTAAACACATGCACCCAATATTGCAATCAACAATATATTATCTATCAATGCATATGTATGTAGTTTGTTTAGTGGTATCTTGAATATATAATCCAACTATTTGTTTTTTACTTTCACTCTCTGATATTGCATGCCACAAAGCGTAGTTTGGATTTTTTTTTACATTTATTTATTTATCAGAAAAAATAATTTGTTTTATGTTAAACTAATAATTGTATGCACTTATTTTGCAGGCAAATGCGAATAGCCAGTGGCAGGAGCAGTTTGCACAATGGAGTCTTAATTCACAGAATAACTAAATTCTGCATCTACAATATAAATAAAGTGCGGAACACACATACACACACAAAAATCGATGATTATGGAATGCACTTGCTTAGCTTTTTAATCTTAAATAATATCTACTTATGTTGATCTAGAGCAATTTATTTATTGACTAATTTAGACTATACTATCTTAAAAATTATAATTTATTTTCTTGCGATAAATACGTTGGCGGGCATATATAAATATATATATACGTACATTTATATTATACTAAAATATAAAATGAAAACAAAAGACTTGCATTTGAAGTCGCAAATCTATTTGAATCTCCTTCGCGTTCTCTTGTTAAGCAAATCGACCTTTTACATCTTTTTATGTTAGGATTTTGCTATTTTGAAAAACAAAAAGAAATGAAAATTATATCGCTTTATTGCACGATGAAGTTGTGCGACTATTTATTACATATTTAACAAATTGAAAATCAAATAAATTAAAAATAACAAATACAATACTATATACATGCATATATATATACAAATACATATAGACATTTATGTACTTAGAACTAGCAAGTTGTTGAAAAGAAAAAGAAGAAAAAAACCGAAAAATCAAATTCTAAATGCTGATTCCTGTCATTTTATTCCCAAGAGGCAGCAGTACAATAAATATATAAACACTTTGATATACGATATTAATAATGGTGAAGCGTATGCGAATCTTTAGCCAGAAACTACGTGAAATGATGTGAAATGAGATGCAGATGATATGTACTAGAGAACTTTCCAAAGTTTACACAATATTTTGGATAAATGAATTTTATGTTATACACACATGCATAAAGCTGAGTTTCATTTTAGAATTAACATCAAGTTTTTAAATAAATAAAAGTTAGACGACGTCAAGGAATCCAATGTTGAAACTTAACTTGAAACAGTGTCATGTCGATACTATTTATACAACATATTATTAATATACATTTATTAATTATATGCATTCATTTAAAATGTTATACAATATAATCGTAATGCATACATAAAGCACAGAAAAAGATGCCGAAACAAAATCAGAAATTTATAGACATTATACATAAATAACCACTGAATAATGGAGAATATTACAAAAAGAGAAAAAAAAGAAAAATAAATAAAAAAAAAAAACTACATTTTAAACAATTCTCAAAACAACAAGTGTGTGAATTTATTTTTATTTATTTTTTTACATGAATTTCAAATTTACCGGCTAATGTTTGCTTTAACGACAAATTTAACAGAGCTGTAGCATAAAAAATACTAAATCTTCGTTAAGCCCAGTGCCATTTTTATCAGAACTGATAATTATAAATTAAAAAGTATTATTTCGACAGCTTTGACCGAAGAGACAATAACGATTAATTTACAATTGCCCCTTTGCCGTGCTGAGTTATAAATTACAATAGAAGCTAAATTGGTGATTAAAAGTCTCTCTGATGTCAAGCCAACGTTATCGATATATTGGTTAGCGCAAATAAGAGTTAACATAGCACAGTGCTGTTAGTTTACATTTGCGTCGCTGCAAACGCGAAAAAGAGCAACACATCAAGTGCTGTAAAATGATTGGATGTTATCGATTCGTGCACTTAGGTATATCGTTTACGCAAGCGCCCGCTGCCAGGCGCAACATTCGAATCATTCGTGTCGCAACATTGAGAGCGTGCAGACGTCTCGAAATAGTTTCTCGCGTGTTGTTAACTCATTAACAGCTAAACTTGGCTTACACACACAGACACAAATAGACATACAGTAGTGAGAGAGCGCGCGCGCACATACCGAAAGTCAAGAAAACCAGCTTAGAGCGAGCTGACAAGTGTGTGTCTCGCAAACAGCATCCGCGCAGTGCCGTGCAACGGAAAGAGTCAAAGCTACCCCACCTGTATTTGGTTTCGTCTCCGTAAACGAACCCAGAGCGCAACAGCAAATAGCTCAGAAGCAGCTTTTCTTCAGCAGTTTAAAGTTTAATACTGAGCATTGCAGTCGCTGTTTCTCACGTCTCAAAGTAGCTGTTAGTAGGGTGTGGTGCAAATATTTATTTATTATCTATTCTACACAAACACACGCACACAACAAAAAACAAATTTAAATCATCAAGAATGTGGCTAACGATTAAGATTAACATGTTGCCCGCGTTGTTGCTGCTGATTGTTGCATTCGCCACGCATGCAGAGGCGCAGCGAACGCCAACAATTTCGTACATCACACAGGAGCAGATCAAGGATATTGGCGGCACCGTTGAGTTTGACTGCTCCGTCCAATATGCGAAGGAGTACAATGTGCTCTTCCTTAAAACTGACTCAGATCCCGTCTTCCTCTCAACGGGCTCAACGCTTGTGATTAAAGACTCGCGCTTCTCGCTGCGCTACGATCCCAACTCCTCCACCTACAAGCTACAGATTAAAGATATTCAGGAGACTGATGCGGGCACCTACACTTGTCAAGTGGTCATCTCTACGGTGCACAAAGTTAGCGCCAATGTGAAACTCTCTGTACGTCGTCCCCCCGTCATCTCCGATAACTCCACACAATCGATTGTGGCCGGTGAGGGCAGCGAGGTGCAAATGGAATGCTATGCTAGCGGTTACCCAACACCGACCATCACATGGCGTCGCGAGAACAATGCCATTCTGCCAACGGGTAAGTCTCACTCTATCTCTGTTTTATTTTCTCTATTTTAATTATTACACTATATTTGTTGACCCCAGCCACGCTATGTCAAAGTTTGTGTGGCTGCCGTTTAACATTTACAACGCTTAATGTCTGTCTGTTTTGGGGCGCTGTCCTCTCATATGCTCTCTTTTTGGCTCCCACTCTTATAAAGTGTGTGTGTGTGTGTGTTGGTGACCGTGACTCACTCAGGCGTCACCGTTGGCGTTTGTTTATTTGATACTTGTATACCTTTTTTTTTGTTTTATTATTTGGTTGCTTGCGTGTTTTGCATATTCTCACAATTCCCACCTGTTCTTAACTACCGTTTTGACTATATTTTCATACAAGTTTCTCACAATGAAAGCGCATTTTTGTTTTAGTTTGTGCATTGCAAAGTTATGGGCGTTAAGCTTGGCTCTGCTCTCACCCACACATAGACATAGACCCACAAAACATTCACACACACACGCGGACATCTCGCTCTCTCCCGCTCTTTCTGTATATTCTGCTTCTTACGTTTTTTTTTGTGCTCAGTCCGAGCGCTGCACTTTGTTGTTATTGTTTGCTTTCTTTGAAAATATCCATCAACTTGTACTTTTATTGCTTTTATGTTCTTAGGCCTGCGAAATGCTAATAAAATAATTTGTTACTCAGGTATACTTAGTGCGTCGCTACAAGGTCAATACTAATCCCGTACAGGTGTTTGTCGACGTATTTACCCAGTATTCTACCTGTTTTGAAGCACCTTGCGTGCCATAAACGACGCTTAGCAATGCAGCCATAATTGATTTTTAAGTCTAGCTGCGAGTTTAACAAGATTGCAGCGTCATACGACAATTAGTGTCACTAATCCTCCAACCAATCTGAAGTTTCGAATACTGGGAAATAGGCATATGTGGCTGTGCTTTTGTGTGTGTGTGTGAGTGCTTGTGCGTATTCAGTTATTAAGTTGAGACAACCGTTATGCGCAAGTAATTATATTTTACTATAGCTGGAAATAATATTAGAGACGCTAAGGATTAACATTTGGGTAAAGGTTAATTGCTTGCGTCTAAATCTCTGTACAGGAACCCTTAACAATAATCCCTGTTTTTCGTGATTTGTACTTTAATTTGGGATTTTTACTTAAAGTTTTCATAGAAAAGTATAAAAGCTTGTCTTGGACACACCCTGTATCAAAAGTCGTCTTTTATACGATCAACTTGTGCAATCTTTAATTACTTTGGCCTTGATTTACCCTATCTGGAAAGCATTCAATGTGGTTTCCAATGTGGGTGTGTGTGGGGTTTGTCGAAGCAATGGATTGCTCCCTTTGCCGTTGGGTATGGCACTTGAAATGGAAAGCTACTTAGGGTCTGGGCTTGGGCTTGAGTTAAGGGTTTGGTTTTTGGGCATAGAATGGACACAATAACTTTGGACACGCTTGAGGGACTTACTTCAATGTCAGCCATGGCTTAACTTTGATTGCAATATATGAGTATGGTGTATGTATACAATAAATCAAAGGTAAATCGTCCGAGATTTTCGCTTGGCTTAAAACCATGCTGTTTGAATTCAACTTTATGCCAAAGCAGTTGCCATTGAAAGAGAGAGAAAAAGAGTTTCACACGTTTTTAACGCTATAATTTAAAGCGCTTGGGCAAACAGAAAGATGCTTTGAAATGCGCCAACGAAGCGAGTTGAGTCCTGCAGCAGCAGCAGCAGCTTTAGAGAGATGGAGTGGAAAAGTGGGTAGTGGTAACCCGGTAGCGGGTGCAAAGAGAAAGAGTCGTGCACTAGAGATGCTTTTATGCAGCCAGAATTCGCATTCGAGGCATTCGACAACTTCAGCACGCGCAATTGCTTCCGCAACTTGAAAACGTTGCACGTAACCGTTTGATGGTTTTTTCCAAACACTGGCAAACGGTTAGGAGTAAGGGGTGTGAGCCAAAGGTAAGGGCAAACAAACTGGCGTATAGCGAGACAGGAGGCGTTACTGTGAATATCAGACACGGTTACGGCTCTTTGGGCGGGTACGATGCAACAAAAAAGCAAAAAACCGAGTAAACAACCAAGCACAACAATAACAATTTGCATTGGTCTACAATTTAAAGAGTTTTGACTACGATATACCCTTTATTATACACAAAAGTTGAATGTTGAATAAGTCGTTCCTAATGCAAAGTAATGCATTCTGTAATCAACAAAGAAATCAGTTGGGAACTACTTCTTTCGCTCTTTCTATGATGCGCCAAACCTTTCCTCACATTCCTAATGATTACAGGGTATGACAAAGGAAAAACAACAATAACAATAACAAATCCTTAGACCATGTCAAATACGCTGTGCCCCTGAGTGCATGTATAATTTGTATTTTGATAGCCCGACAAATACAATACCATAATATACAATACAATCTACAAAATATATATAAATTACAAGCCAAAAAGGTAAAAAAACACGCCACGAAACAAAAGCACCGCGTTATCCCTCCCCTCTCTCTTTATTTGGCTAACCCCTGTTTTGGTTCAGGTTTTGGTTCTGGCTCTGTTCTATTCTGTCCTGTTTGTCGAAATGCAAACAAACCCAGAAGGTAGGCAAGCATCCTGCGCCGATTCTAAGCAACCCTAGCAACGGGATTGCGATTGGGCTACGCCTTAGCCGGGAGCGCGCAAAAAAATAAAATGAAATATAGGAATAAAAAACCGGGAGACACGCACACACATAAACAAACGCTGTAGGAACCCCTAATCAGGAGCTTCCTGCTTGTTTTTAGCGTATGCCAGGAAGGGTAAGCTGGGCGTGCGTTCACTTCTTTGGCTCGATCTATTTGACTTGCGTTGCCATGCAAATCGATTTTAGATTTGGGCCCAAAATAACGTTTCATTGAGCCGACAAAAACGGTTCAAAGCCAATGTCACAGACAATCAAACTTGCACCTGGTCTAAACTCCCGACCCTTTCTCCCCGTACCTGACTCATCATCTTTTGCTTGGCTAGGCAGAAAAAAATTGCATTGCCCAATGATTTATTCAACAAAAATGCGTTTGTGCCATAATAACAAGCTCTTACCTTGGCCCAACTACAAGCGTCACGTGAAGCCGAACGGTTCTCTACATATTTATTTTTTAATATTCCCCCCCAAAAAAACAAAACAGAAGAACAAAAGAAAACAAACAAACCGAAGTCATTCAATTTGCAACGCAAGCAATTTGTTTTTTAATTCTGGCATAATTTCAAACGATGCCAGCTGTTGCCATTGGGCAATTTCGGATTTAAACGCGAGGGTCAATCAAGCGATTTCGCATTGTAAGCGAATTGTTCTTCTTGCAGCATCTTTAGAAGGAATTGCGCTTTAGTTCTAACTTATTATTTTCGCAGATAGTCGTTTAATTGTGTATTGAACCTTTTTCTCTACTCCATTACTCAAACTGCTTGTTGATTCTAAGATCTCTTTTGAAAGCCTTGTTATGATATGTATCTAAAGGGCAGGAAGTATGTGCAAGCTGCGATCAGCGGCAGTCGTATCGACATAGATGAGGAAATAAAAACATATCCGTCTGTTTAGATTCTAATCGAGCATAAGATCAAAACATGCGCTTGAATCAACATTATTTGCCATAGCCAGAGGCCAATTGACACTAATTGGACAATAATGTGTGCCTGAAGATCTGGCTCTCGAGATATGTATGTTTAGATCGTATGTCACATGAATCTTATTTGGCAGCTTACCCACTTCCTCTTGAGAGTCAACAGCTTGCAGTCCCCTTCTTTTTTTGGAAAGTTGATCCCATTAGAAGGGAGCTCCACTTGAGCGTGAAAACGTTTATGCAAATTAGTATAACTCAAGAGCTGTTTTCGTTGCTGTTGTTGTTGTTGTTGTTGTTTGAGTACTCCAATTGCGTAATCAAATACAAAATTGAAATGCAATTTAGTAACACTGAATTGCCACTTTTCCAACTAGTCGGGCTTGGGCTGGGCTGCACAGGGTGAAATATGCAAATTTGCTAAAGTATTTTTTTTTTTTTGAAACATTTTATGCAATTTACGTTTACAAAATTTCGATGCGCAATTGATGCGACACTTCAGATCTCAACGGGGCGTGGCCAAATTAGTTGTTGTTGGTATATGTTTTAATGAAAAATTGTTATTGGCCCTTACAAACTTCAAGAATGCGCCCACTTCAGGCAGTATGGGATTTTTGGGTGGTTGCAACACAAAACTCTGAAAGGACGACTGTCCAAATATTTGCAAGTAATTAAGTTTTTGCACACACATGGAATTACAGAGCGAACGGGCAGGGAGCATTGTGTATAAATGTTTTATTATTGCATATGCAAGCATAATTCCTGTATAACCTCACTGCCGCACCCTCAGTATCTCCCTAGAGCAAAAGGAAGTGGGAATACAACAATGTGCTGTGTTTCATGCACAATGTTCTAGTTGCAGACTTGAAAGAAAAACCAAGATACATGCAACCACAGCAGGGCTACAACAACACGATGACGTACATTGCAAAAAACTTGTTTATAAATGTTGGTTGCTGGGGCAACGACCACATGACAAAAGCGGCCAACAAACTAGCCAACTATAGGGTTAGGGGCAACACTGACCAAGTGGTAAAACATCTGTACTTTAACTAAAAGTTAATGCGAATAGTGCAGGCAATCGCTTGAAAGTGGCCAACAAACTTGTTATGTTTATGCTGACCGGGCCAAGCCCCTTTTCTTATAATGGCCGTACGATTTGGGTTTTGTCCACATTTCCCATGACCTGTTATTGAGACATGGCACGAGTTTTTATGTATTCAGCTTGAAAGCGTAGAATATCGATTAA
Source organism: Scaptomyza caliginosa (assembly GCA_035044725.1). Taxonomy (NCBI): domain Eukaryota; kingdom Metazoa; phylum Arthropoda; class Insecta; order Diptera; family Drosophilidae; genus Scaptomyza; species Scaptomyza caliginosa. Next base: position 494,282 of record JAWNNR010000716.1, read on the forward strand.
CAGATTAGAATTTAAAGGAATATATGCAAAGTTGATAAGCACTTGAACGTCCAGAACATGTGTTTAACCTTAAAGACTTTAAATATATATGAATTTAAATGATAAGAACTTGAACGTCATGATCATGTGTTTAACCTTAAAGACTTAAAATATATATATGAAATTTATTTGACTGCAAACAAATCCCAAAAAGGATTTCTCCTATCACATTGGTTGCTTAAGCGCCATTTTGTTCGGGGTAAATCTTTTTTTCCCGCTGGCTTAAATGTGTATTCATGTAGATTTATGTGGGTCTTTTGTGTCGCCCGTGTGCTTATCACACCAAATTCACGTATTTCCAGCTATTTCATTATTTACTTAGCACTTTCGGCATCGTGTTGCATGTCACGTCACAGGATCGGAGCGGCTTTGTTAATCCTTATCACAGTGACGTGAGGGAAAACTTTATTTCTATTTGTGTTTATTTTCAGGATTTTAACATATTTGCTTAGGACACACGTACAGAAACGCTCTCCCTTTTGGTCTTAACCAGCGTTTCGGGTGTTTTGGTATTGCTTTTTGTTATAATTGCCATTTTAATAGCTGTTATTTGAGAGTTTTGGCTGCTTTCGCTATTTACTATCGAGTGATATACGATGTTCAGGGTCATAGTATAGAAATAGCGACGTCAATGCCATAAATTCAATTAGAATGACATTTTCAACTAAAGCGAAACAGAAAACGAAGATATTTAAAGTACACAATTGTGTTGAGCCTTTTGTATGTTGCTTGTGGGCTCTTGAGTTTCTCTCGGTTGTTGTGCGTGTGTGTGTGGGTGTGTGTGTAATATGTGTTTGTTGCATAGTTGAGAGCACAATCCAATAAATGGCATACCAAGCGGGTAGCTATAATGTGCTCTACTCGAAGAAATCACTTTTCAAAAGTCAACAACAACAACCGTTTCTCCAACCATTCACGGTGAAGGCGTGCTGGCTGGCAAAGAATTTCCACTGTGTGTTTGTCGGTGGTTGCAAGTCTCGCTAGCGTCCGGAGGGTGTCTCGTTTTGTGGGTTGCGGTTGTCACTAGCTTCTCCTCTGTCCTCTGCCCCGTGCCTCTTTACTGTTCGGTTGTTGTTGAAGGTTGATGCGTTAGCCACCAAAGTGGGTGCATTCACATGTCTCAAGTGCTTGTTATATGCTCGATATGTGTGTACTGCTCCTGCTCCAGCAGCAACAACAGCAGCAGCAAGATGACTCCTCATAATGTTGATGTTGCCTGATGATGAGTTTCGGGTGACAAAACAGGAAGAGCCGACAAATTTGCACAGGCATGCAATTTATTAATAAGAACAACAGTGCAAAAGAGATGCAAGCACAACAAGAAGTAGATGTTGTTCTCGCAGCTTTGAGAGCTTGTAGACATTGAGGCAGCTGCCTGGATGTCATCAGTCGTCAGGTGTTGGCCGAGCTATAGCCTCAAGTAGCTTGACTTGTACAACAGCTGTGTAGCTGGGATTTGTTTGCAACTAGCTACAACTTGCTAAGGTTTTAGTTAGTCTTCTTGCTTATAGACTTTAAACCCATAGGTTCAAAGCACTTTTGTTTAAAACAAAGCCCAGCTTAAAGTCTTTGCCACTTTTAATAGCTTTATGGCGCATCCAAATCAACTTTTTCGTACAAAATTCCATCTAACCCAAAAATATAAAAAAGAAATGGTAGCAGAAAAGTGAAAATTGCATTAGAGGCAAACAGCGTGTGCGCAGTTTTTAATTGGATTTTTGCCAGCTCTTGGCCGCAAGAGTCGACAACAACAAAAATAAAATAGAAAAACCAAAAAGAAAGACAGCAATAGAGCGAAAGGGAGAATGAGAAAAAGCTACAAAAAAAAAGAAGAGACATGACCCTAGCTGACTGTGAACCTTTGGCTTTTCGAGTTGGGGAATCTGACTATGTTCTGCGCTCTGGAAGTGTGCAGTGGGCGCAAATAATATGGAACGTCATTAAAAGCGCACCCGACTTTGCACAGCCTACAACAACGACAACAACAACGACGACGACGACAACAAGGCTTTGATTATGATGAGTCACACGTGATTGTTGTTGTTGTTTTCGTGGTGCATTAACATTCATAATTTCCACATGGCAACGTTTTTCATAGTCTTAGAATCATAGAACCGAATCCTCCCATACTCTATACTTATGGAATGTGTTGACATTTGAAGAGTCGATGATTGCCATTGCGCTGTGTGCTTAGATAATACCCTGTAAATATTAAAAGCTTTGAAAGTCTGGTTTTTTTCAATGATCTAATTCAATCTCTATAAATCCCTACAGATATTCAAGTCAATACCCAAATCACATTTACTCTCCAGCTTACGAAACCTTTCACCCTTTAACCCTTGTTGTTGTGGGTATCCCCAAAGTCGAGCTATCTTTAACAAACTTTGCTTTCTTGGGCATTTCTTAAGCGACTTGCTTCGTCAATAACGGTAACTTCATTTCGCTTAACGGTTTTGTTGACAATGTCAGAGGCAAAGAAGCAAAGAAGAAGAAGAAGAAAAAACAACAATAATAACATAGACTTGGCAGGAAATTGAGAGGGTAAAAAACAAATATGGCTGCAGGCTGGCCAAAAACTAGGGTTGGGTGTGTGAAGTTTTGGGCAGTGCAGACACGTCTGTTCTTTTTTGGCACGTTTCTCCCGTCGCCAGTCACATTTGCCGTCTGACTGTCGACGCCGTCAAATTCAATTGCCCGTCTGTTTGGCTGTGATTGGTGCGTATGGATTTTATTTTGCATGCCATTTAATTTACATAGTGTAACATAACGGTGGTTGTTACAACTCAAAATGGCGGCATCTAATCGTTGTAGTTTCACATGGAAATAAACCAAAAATATGCATAATAGTTAAATGCAACCCTTTAATTTTCCCAGAGCGCACAACAAATAACAACTTGTCACAAATTTTCCAAACCAGCGCGCACAACAAAAACTAAAAAAAAACAAGAAAACATTTAAATAAAAATAAAACGATAAGGTAGTAAAGGTTGGGTTAGTAGTGTTAGGGGTTGTTGTATTAGGAGCTGGAGGGTAGCTCAACAAAATTCAACAGCTTGAATGTTTGCCCAAAGTCACTGAAGCGTCTGTCGATGACGATGACGATGACGATACCGTTGCACTGTCGCCAGCTGAACCTGCCTTGGCTAAATGAAAATGGGAAGAAAAACCGTTGACGTCTTTTCAATTTCAGTTATAAACTTTACCCCAGCCCGTTCCCTCACTTGCATTTCCTCTGAGTCGGCATGTTTTTGTTTTCCTTCTTTCATTTTTTTTATTTGTGAGTGCCACAAAAGAGTTCTTGTTACATTTCGCAGCGTTCTTGTTATTTTTTGAGGTCCAGGTAGCAGGTAGGCTTTTACCTGCTCTAGGTTCTCGTGTCTTCTACTTCTCACCTTGCCCTTGTGCACTTTGCACAATTTTCCATTTCTACGCTTGGCATCTTTGCTGCGGCTTCTGCTGCTGCTGCTGCCTTTAACTGACAATTTATCTCCGACTGTTTGCCCAAGGGACGTTGCTTTTGTTGTTGTTGTTGGCATACAGACAGGTTCTATAGCTTTGGCTTAAACAAATGCTTGCCTGTCTGATTTTTCATTACCAACACCAAGAGTCTACCTTTTTTTGTTTTCCTTTCATTAGTTGGCTGACACACACAGAGAGAAACAAACACACACATATGGAGTTTGTTTCAGTTTGTCATGCTACTTGCTTTGGAGCAAAGTGTTTTTAATTCTCTCATTAGTAACTGAAATTACAACGCACCATTTAGAGGCACCATTGCTTGACTAGAGAGTAAATGCATCATTTCCGGCTCTGGCTTCATTTGTATCATTTCTTCTCTTGCACTCTCTCTCACTTCCTCTCTCTCTGTGGAGCTATATCATTCTCGCATGATGCGGGCACTCAACATTTGTACGTTAATTGATGGTTTCTTGGTGTCGGCTCGATTTCTACGCAATTTGTCATATCACAAACGTGTTATTAGATCAATCATCTCTACTCGCTGTTGCTTTGAAATTAAAGGTGGGCCGTATATTATTTCCAAAATTGATTTGATCCTTAAGCCTGGCATTGCATTTAATAGATGAAGTGTGAGAGATTTGTGAAAAAATTATAAAATTTGCAGCTCTCTTTATGTGGCTTTAGCTTTTTTACTTATCAGAATAATAACTTTATTCTTGTTTTACGTATGATAAACAGGAATATTCACTAGATTAACTTCTAAATGAAACAATGCTTCTTAAATTGTTTGGAATGAGTTAGACAGTATTTCTGCCTTGTTGCCTAATGATTTATGTAGCTCAACCGTACAATTAGTACAGTCAGATTCGTTAATTATTACCAACAAAAAGCAAAGGGTAACTAGAAATTCCAGAACTCTTTTTTGTCTAGTTAAGGGTTGATTTATGAACTGCCAATGTAATTAGTACAATACGAGTCAAAGAACAAGATCCTTTTCGGCCTAGCCTATACAAATTTTGATATATGATCTGAAATTGTATGCCGCATTATGCCTAATTAACGTTACTTCACTACTTTGACAATAACATGGATGCAACACAGGATCAGTTTATCTATTATGTACAGTTTCTAAGGCCTAATAAATTTAACCCAAAATGTCAAAATGCAAGTTCGTTAATCGTCTTTAATTACAAACATGTTGCCAACCAAACTAATTCTTATTCCACCCTCTCATTGAGACAAAGATTCTCTCGAGTGTAGATCAGAGAGCGAGAAAGACTTGTGTCTTGCATATTTAATAAGCAATTAAACAGTTTTGTCTGGTTTGTCTTTAGCTTCTTCAATGGCCACGCCCCAATTAAGCAGACAATGAACTTTTCTGCAAACTTTGGCAATAAAAAAGAACACAAACTGTCTTACATACAAAACCGTTTAGCTAACGGTTGAAAAGTGTGTTGTGTTCGACCTGACCTGCATATCATTTCATGCCAGAGTAAACAAAAAGTAAAATTTAACACTTTGCTTTGACGCAACCATTTGTCATCGTTGCATGGCTTTAATTGTCGGTGGAAAGCAGCGGTGGAAGGGGGGGTAAAACATTTGTTATGGCAGCTGCGTTTAGTATTTCAACCTGAACCTACATAGAACAGCCAAACAGGTCACGCTGCTGCACTTGATATGCTTCCAGTGGCACGTTCCTCCAGCAACAATGAGTAACTACCATTTGGTTGTTAGTTTTCTCTATACCCTTTAAAACGTGTAGCTTCTGGATACTTCAAAGTTGCCTTTCGCCTCTTTTGTGAAACTTCTTTTATTACCAAAATGTAAGCAATGAATGCATAAGTATAGTTCTAACAATTTTACAACTGTTTACCAGGCATTAACTAGATAATTCAGTACATGGCTTTTGATCATAGTTGGTCAACTATGTGTGTGTACAATAAGTTGGGCGTCTGGCAAACGTGATTAATTTCTGGCTAATTAAACAGCAGCCTGGCAGCTTTGTTTTGCTGGTCTCAGATGGATTGTTCAATATTCGAAATGTAACATTTGTCACGCCGCAGTTGTTGTTTTTGTTGTTGCCCGCATCATAATCATCAAATGTATCTAAAGTATTTCAATTGAAGTTACAGCTAAGCTTAGCAATTCAATTGTTGTTTGCCTTTTAACCCTCTCCTTTCACGCTTCCCTCCCTCTCTCTCTCTCTCTCTGCTGCCTGTCAATTCAATTTTAATCAAATGCGTTACTTCGATTCCCCAGCGCAATTAATTTGAAATGTTTCAACCGAATGAGCAAAAGCCCATCAACCCAACATGCATTCTCTTCGCCCCTCTGCCCTTTCAGCTCTGCATCGCCCGCATTTTGCATAAGGTCTATAAAGCATATATATATGTTTTCCTGCCATACATTTACGGTCAACGCTCCTCGTGCAACGCTTAGCTTTTAGCTATGTATATAGCTGGCTTTCAGCCATGTAGTTTGTGTCAATTGTTTAGGCTTGAATTGTTTTTGGCAAATGTTTGAAGTGCCACAGATGCCATGTTGCACACATCCAGGCAGTGGGTTAGGGGTTGAGGGTACTATGCAGGTATCATGAAAGCACATTGCACTCATTTATACTTCCGGTTATGAACTGAATGCCTGCCGAGGAGCACCTTTTGCATTACCATTCGTATTCGTATTCGCATTCCTATTCAAGTTTTACGCTTCAGTTGCTTGTTGCAATACCCCTACCAACAAGCACCCTACACTCTGCACCAGCTTGTTTCCCAGTCTAAAAATGAACTAGTTAAGTGGATGGACGACTAAAAGATACTACTACTACTACTGGTATCTTTGAGGATAGCTTTAATAATTATTTAAACTTACCAATCTCTTTTCTGCCTTTCAAAATCACCTATCCACCACTTCAAATACAAGTACAGGGTATAATTAGTTGCAAAAAAATAGTTGAGTTTGCCGGCTTAAATGGTTTTGGCTGCTTGTTAGAGGTCATTAACGTGCCCATTGTTATCCGGCGTCACTCGACGCCGTTTTTAAAAGGTCACCCACAACTAAAGTAAACTGAATTGCTAACGGATGCGTCGCTTCCCTCTTCCCTGGCGTCTCATTAAAATCCACTGACGAGTGCACAAACACAAAAGGCTCGAAAAGAGCGTTTAACTGCATTGAAATTATTTGTTTTGTTACTAAAGCTGGACGCACTTGAACACCCTTTATTAATACCAACCATCTCTCTCTCCCTCTCTCTTTGTGTATTTAACAGATAGCGCCACCTATGTGGGTAATATATTGCGCATCAAATCGGTGAAGAAGGAGGATCGCGGCACCTACTATTGCGTGGCAGACAATGGTGTTAGCAAAGGTGATCGTCGTAATATCAATGTGGAAGTGGAGTTTGCACCGGTTATAACAGTGCCGCGTCCACGTCTCGGCCAGGCATTGCAGTACGACATGGATCTGGAGTGTCACATTGAGGCGTATCCACCACCGGCCATTGTGTGGACCAAGGATGACATACAGCTGGCCAACAATCAGCATTATACCGTCTCGCACTTTGCCACCGCCGATGAGTATACCGATTCGACGCTGCGTGTGATCACCATTGAGAAGCGTCAGTATGGCGATTATGTGTGCAAGGCAACCAATCGCTTTGGCGATGCTGAGGCCCGTGTCAATCTCTTTGAGACAATCATTCCAGTCTGCCCGCCAGCCTGTGGACACGCGACCTATGGCGGCGCTGAGCATATTGCTGCATCGGCATCTTCCTTTGCTCTTTTGGGCATTTTGCTAGTGCTCCTTTACTCCAGATAAGCCAAAAATTGAGTAGCCAACCAATACAACAGTAACAACAACAACAGCAACAGCAACAAAAACAACAAGCAACACCCACCACGATCCATATCTAATACATCAGCTCGCGATTAGTACATACATACATGCTATGCATATTAGATATCATCTGTAGTAGAGACATTCTTCCCTTTTTTTTCGAAAACTGTCGCAAATTTTCAATTTTCAATTCTGTTATCTATCCACTTTCCACTCTCTATCCAAGTTATAAAACGTCCAACCTTATATATGTTAAGTTAAGTATGCTTAGTTTTAAATGAGCTCACGAAAGAATATTAGCGCCTCTTAATCTAATTTAAATCGAGCCTCTCATTTCAATACCGACTCAATTCAAGTCCCGTCCGTTATCTACGTTTTTTCTGTATATTTTTAAATAATTTTTTAAGATAATGACTCGGATATAAATATACATATACATATATATATACATTCTCGATATATAGACACTCACAAACATCACAAAAAAAAAGCCAACGCAATGCTGTCGAAAATTCATTCCGCTTAAATCATAACCAATGGGAATATTTTATGTTTATTTAATAAATTATAAAGTATTTTCGTGCTGCAATGTTGATACACATACATAAATCTCAACAATGCTATTACAATTCGATACAAATACGAACGAATAGATGCATAAAAGCAACAGTTAAAACAACAACAATAAGTTGCTCTCATCATTAGCTCTTAAGCGCAATTCGAAATAAACAAAAAAATACTTTTAAATAACATTTTATACCCATTTTCATTGTGGGTGTAAATATATAAACGATGCGACTTTTGTACTAAAAAATAAATAAGTAAAATAAAGAAAAATAAAAAAATATGTAAAAAGCAAAAAAAAAACAACTATACTTCATTTACTGTGGCTCTGCCATTATAATGTACTTTATTAAAAACTACGTTTATGCTTTAATGGAACCGCCGGCAGTGGCAATGCGATAATATAGATTAAACTCCGATTCGTAAACGGAATAGTTGGCATTGTTATACAGTTTTGTGGGCGGCACATACTTTCTTAGTGGATTATCGACAATGAAGCGATAAATGCGTTTGATCCTCTGCAACTGATGCTGCGTGTTGATACCCAGAGCCTCAATGTTGTGCAGCAACTGAAGAATCTCCTCGTGTTGGCGACGCGCTTTCAGTTTTAAGTCGTGCGGATTAACTGTGGAGGAGGAGGGTAAGCGGAAATGAAACAAAATGTCCACAGGGCAAGAGAACTAGGTTTGAGCTTACCAATTAACGGCTCCAAATTCAATTTCAAATCAGTCGTGGGCGCGGCAATTGCCGACGCCCACAAAATTCGTTTACGTACTTCCTGAAGGGCGCCATGGGGTGTTAGCAGATAGCCAGGTGCTAGTTGCATGGTGGATGCCAGCTCCTGTGACTCCACGATAAGCGGATTGGCTGACAGCATAAATGCACTACGGGAGACAGAAATATATACATACATAAGAGATGGACATTGCTAAACAAAAAAGGAAAGGAATAGTATGAAAAACATACCAGGAACGCGGCATGCAAGTAAACTTTTCAAACGAGACTTCGGCAAATGTGTTGAGCTCCATTAGATGACAGGGCAGTGAGGAGACTGTGCCTGCTGACATCACTGCAGTTGAGTTGTGGGCACTTGGCATTAGTGTTGCATTGTCAAAGCTGCGACGCATTGTGGTGTCATTGGGATTGGGATCAATGTCCAGTTTGGTGCTAGAGAAGACGCTGTCATTGGCCAGACTAAAACTTTCCATGCCCAAAAACGACATATTGCCAACTTTTCGTTTTGTGGTTAGCAAATGTGATTTGGCGGTTTGGTGTTGCGATGCCGCCTGCATATCGTCTAGCATATTTTTCATCATATTTTTGGAGTAGAGGATTTTCTCTTTGATTTGTGACATCTGCCGCATATCGTGCTGTATGCGGTTAATCGAAATGTTAGTTTCACTATACATCTGTTTGATGGAACCTAATAGTAGTTCGTGATTTTCAAGCTGTTTGGCACCCGCTTCAAGCTCTACACGCAGCTGCTCAATTTGTTCGGTTAGGAATTCATTGCGTGCCCGATTAAAATTTCGCATATTATACTGCATCATAAAGTCAGAAATTATCTCTTCGGTTTTGTCATTATCCTCATCATCGTTTATGTTTATGCAATTAAAGCTATTGACTTTCTTTTGCATCTCATCAACAAAGTTTATATAGATCGAGGCGAAACGCTCCTCTAGTTGCACTACTTCGCTATGAGCGTTGACATACTTGGCCACCAGACCCAACAGATCACCCTTGGTCTTCAGGAGCTTTACTTCAAATGAATTCAATTGGGGTTTAGACATCGTCACACTGCTTGTTGCATTCATTGTGTCGTTGCACTTATTCAGCTGCATAACATTCTGCAGTTGCTCCTCTTTGGCCTTTAGAATGGCATTGAACAGCAGCACGCTGGGCGTATTGGCAAATGTTTGCCGCATTTGTGACCACAGACGCTGTTTGGCTTCGGCTAGTTGATGGCTACTATTGGATTCGACATTGCAGATGTTGTAAAAGTTTAGCAGCTCCTTTTGGGCCTGCTCAATGGCCAGTTTCTCACTGGAATTCTGGCTGTTCAGCTTAACAGGCTTTGTTGCCATCATTTGGGCTTTGTTTTCCAGCTCCTGTTCAATTGTTTTATTAAGTGAATCCAATTTCAATTTAAGCATATTTGCTTTAGATTGAAGCGATTGCAGCTTGTGTTTTGCGCCAATTATTTGAATGTCTGTAAAGCAAAGTATTTTACCATTAACAATTTTAAATTCAATACGAGTACTTACTCTTTGATTTAATGGATGCGGCTAGAACATCAAACTCTTTTCTTGCTTCTGTCAGTCGCAATTCTGCTTTTTCTTTTTCCTTTTGCAGATCCTTCATTTTTAAATGGATTTGCATTGGGCGTGGTAGAAAACTGCGTTGGCACATAGGCAACACTTTGTCCTTGTGCTGTTCCACTTGTGCAATAAGCATATTCTCGCGCACCTCCTGCACATGCTGTCGTGGCTGAAGGCGGTACTGCAGCTGCGAAAACAAATGCACCTGACGGGATTTAAATATACTTTAAGAAAAAAAAAAAACAAAATGGTTAATTTGATTGAAATTTGGAATGGTTGCTGCAACTTACGACTTAAGCGCATCCTCGTCAGGCAAATAGCTGGGCGGGCAGCCTAAGCTAGTGGCCCAGGCGCGAAAGTCTTTTGTTTGTCCCTCAAAGGCCATGGTCTTTAATTTATTTAAACAATTAGAATGTATTTAAAACGACGCGGCAGCGCACATTCACAGCTATGTACGCACACTCAAACAACTAGCAAACAGTGATGCTACGCGCCAGGGCTGCAGTTTTGCTATCGATAACGCTCTTTTCGATTAGTAGAATGTAAAAACTTTATTATGTACACACTTAAAACGAACAACGCGTTTTAAAAAGCAATTTTAAATGAGAAACATAAAACAATCAACTTAAGCACCCAAACCACATTGCGTTACATAAGTCTTAGCCAGCGCACACTCTGCGCTCTGCGTCCATCGGTGTGCCGGACAATTTTTAAAGTATTCCATGTACGTGCAGCCCAGTACTATTGCCGCAAATGGACTGCATTTGGGCTGCTGCGGATTAAATTGCTGAATTGCCGCTAATCTCCGCTGTGCCTGCGGCTCACACTTGGTAAACGCTGCAGTCATTGCCTCCACGTATAACGTGTCATTTGAGAATTTCATGGTTAAATCCTTACGTATAGTTTCCAAATTAAGCGTCTTTGGCTCTTGTTTGTATTGTGAGGTGGTTAAAATGCACTCAGCTAAACACTATTAGAAAATATTTATCAGTGTAAAATTTATATTAAGTGCAAGTTTTAGTAACTTACTGTGGCAGCATCTAAAGAAGGTGGACTTTTCATGGGCTGTCCGTTTGCTGTTCCCATTACTCGCTCCGCACATTTCTCGGCAATTTGATCTCGACCCCCATCCCGGCAACACAATGAAGGATCCTTTTAATTAAACTTTAATCAATAACACCTTATAAATAGTATGCGCTATTTACTTACTACAAGCTGCGGCGGTCTTTGACAATCAATTGTCTGACCAATCACAAACGGATTAAATGCTATTCCAAATATAAGAAAAACTAACAGTTTTTCAGTGGATGCCATGTTGAATGTTTTTGCTGATTAGTTCAAACTAAACTGATAAATAGTTTGACAAACAATCGTTTTTATATGTACGTGTCTCATGCATGATGACATTCAGTAGAATACGAGAATATGATTGTAAAAACTTGTTAGCTAGTTAAAAGCGGCAGCCACGCAGAACAAATAACTTTGCCCAGGTTCATTGTTGCAATTGGATGCTATTTTGGGCCAATGTCATATCTAATGCCATATTTTAGAGCGTTGACATTAATAAAAAAGTTTAGATTTTTATTAAAGACTGATGAATTTTCAATTCAGATATAACTTATCATTTAGCCAATTAAAAAGTAATTTGTTTGGCAGTACAATTAACCCTTTCAAATGCTTTTATTTATATTATTATATCAAGGTGACAAAGTGGAAATACCCCAACACATGCTAATGATTAGCGCAATTAGTTTAAGCCAAAAAAATCCAGAATTTAAATCGCGAGCGCTTATTAAGAGCCAGAATCTAATAGTCACACTCTAGTTGTAGCCTGCCCTTTAGCAGAACTTTTACCTTTTTTAAAATTATGTGCGCTGCTAAATTTTCTATGGCGGTTTCGCTGTTATTTGGTCAGCTGTTTTTGCCGCGGCTTGTGTGTAAGAAGAAGCATAGAATCCAATGGATGTCACGGCCAAAATGTAAATAAATAAATAATTAAATTTAAGTAATAAAGTAATTTATTTAAAATTACAGATTAGTTGTGGGAGATGTGCGTGGTCGATTTAAACAGCTGTTTAGCAGAGTGGAGCAGGTCAACAAAAAAGCCGGCCCATTTGAAATTTTATGCTGTGTCGGTGACTTTTTTGGCGCGGATAAACAAAATGAAGAGTTGATTGCGTATAAAAATGGATTTAAGCACAGTAAGAGAATGTGCTTTATAGAGACCGCAATGACAACTAAAACTTACTTTATTACACAGTTACTGTGCCCACGTACATACTGGGTCCCAACAAGCAGGAGGACAAGAAGCATTACGCCAACTTGGTAGATGGAGAAATATGCACAAATCTAACATATCTTGGGAAACGTGGTGTGTACACACTGACCAGCGGCGTTAAAATAGCATACTTGAGTGGAGTCGAAGCAGCTGGAAATATTGCAGGAGAACACGAGTTTAACAAATCCGATGTGCAAGCTGTGCGCAATTCCTGCCTGGTGTCAAAGAACTGTGCCACAGACTATCGAGGAGTAGATGTGCTGCTGACATCACAGTGGCCCTACGCACTGCAAGAGAAGGAAAACGTAAAGTTACTTTTTTTACCTTAAGTATATTGGCTGCTTAGTAATTTTAAATTTTGTATTCCCATTTTAGGCAAACGCTTCCAAACTTATATCGTTTCTTTGCCGAGAAATCAAACCACGTTATCATTTTTGTGCCATTAATGGCACCTACTATGAGTGTCCACCGTTTCGCATACCCAAAGATGAGACCACTCAGTTCGAGTTATGTACGCGATTTATTTCGCTGGCAGATGTTGGTAATGCCGCAAAGGCTAAGTACATCTATGCGCTCAGCTTAAAGCCAGTGGATAAAGCACGTTTGCTCGACCTTGTGCAGAAGACAACAAATGAAATACCTTGTCCCTATATTGGTCTAGACATGGGTGGCACTGTCAGCAAGAATGAGACTTCAGAGAATCGGCAGTATTTCTATGATATGGATTCCAGTGGCAATCGCAAGAGACGCAATGATGGTGGAAATCATGATAAGCGACGACGCATAATGCAAATTGATCAGGGTAAGATAATCAATATGCATAGCTGTCACCATTCGGATTAAGATCAATATTTTGTTTTAGATGACTGTTGGTTTTGTTTATCGTCGCCCAAGGTGGAAAAGCATCTCATTATTACAATAGGCGAAAAGTTTTATATGGCATTGGCCAAGGGACCCATCAATAGCCACCATGTTTTGATATTATCCACCAAGCATATGCCTTGCACAGCTCAACTAAGCTCGGAAGATTGGGAAGAGCTAGATAAGTTTAAGAACGCTTTACGAAAGCTCTTCAAAACGCTGGGACAGGTTGTGTGTTTCACAGAACGTCATTACAAGTCTCCTCATCTGACTATTGATGTTCTGCCTTTTGAGGAAGGTTATTCTTGGAAGATAAAACACAGCTTTGAGGTTAGTTTATTTTTAATATATTATCTTACGTTGCATACTTAATTTGTAAATTTTATTTTTCCAGGACAAAGCTGAAGAGTTTAATTTAGAATTTGAGACGTTGCCGGTTTTAAATTCACCACAAATGTTGCCAGAAATGGGTCCATATTTTGTGGCAGAGCTGCCCGATGAGAGCACATTAATAACCCGGCAGATGAAACATTTTCCACTTCACTTTGCAAGGTGCGTTTAAGGCTTCCTTTTTGTTATAAACATCTAACAACATTCAATTGTGTTTACAGGGATGTTTTTTGTTCCGAGAACTTGTTAAATTGTGATGAGAAGGTGAACTGGAAGGATTGTCTGCTCGAAAAGGATGAGGAAGTTGCAAATGTGGCTGAATTTCGTAAGCTTTTTGCTCCCTTTGATTTTACTGATGATGATTGATTAAAACAGAACCAATGCTTATTGCACCGTATAAAAAATCTTTGTTATTGCTACCGTACACACCAATCACACAATCCAGTTTAATACTATATACTAAAATATGTTTTAAGTCAGTTTTTAAGCACATACGTTAGATAAGATATATAGGTAAATGAATTATCATCGTGTTTACGAGTCACGTTGATAGATTTTGTTAAGTATTTGCAAGAAGGTCTGATGCGGCACACCGCGTGATGTTTGTTGTATGTGTGTTTTGATCATATTGTAGGATTCCTCCTCAAAGATGGCATACGTTGAGGGCAAGCTAAGCTCCTTATACAGTTCCTTAACGCGCTCCACCTTAAGCGGATCTGAAATAGTGCATAAAATAAACGTTTCAAAAATGTTTTAGACTTTTAGTCAATTACGCACCCGTTTGTCCATAGCAGTCTATCATTATTTGCTTTTGCTCAGCATTGGCACGTTGCATGGCAACCACGGCGAGCCAGGAGCACTTGTTGTCCTGTATATCAGTGCCTATTTTACCCGTCACTTCTGGATTGCCAAAACAGTCCAAGAAATCGTCTTGCACTTGGAAAAAGTGACCCATTTCAAGTAGTATGGTTTTAGATTGTCTAAATGCTTCGGCATCTTTGTAACTGCAACAAAAATACATATTACTGAGTATTAAAAAGCATTTTAAACAACAGCAATAATTACCCGGCTAAATGCATTGCAATGGCAAAGGGCAGGTAGAACGAATAATAGGCTGTTTTATTGTCCACAATTGCTTTGTAATTTTCCATTGTAAACTCGGAAACACTTTTGTTTGAGTTAAGTAGATCCAGCGACTGTCCACAGGTTGTTATGTATGTGATCTCATGGAAGAGCTCCATGAGTGCCACATAACAGTCCAAATGACTAAAATGCTGCTTGAGTATGGCATACATTGCATTCTCAATCATAAGGGCATCATTAATAGCTGTTAAACCGACATTCTCCACCATGTGCCAGCACTTTTGACCACGTCGCGTTGTACTATTGTCCATAACATCATCCGATATGATAAAGAAACTTTGGAGCTGCAACAACAAACGAATTTCTTAAGGTCTATTATTCACATGCTTTTGTTGGTTACTAAAGACTCACCATTTCTACGCACCAGCCCAAATACTGGGCCAGTTTAATGTTTTCGGGTGTCAATTCCTCAGCTGGCACCAAATTCTTGTAGGTAAGCACCGTTAAAATGCCGCGATTCTTCTTGCCACGCGGAACATTGTATTGCAAGACCTGGGCAAACCATTTGGCAGCATCATTGCAATTGTAGGCTTTTGTTGCGTTCGTTAGGTCACGCACCACGTCTAAGAATAACAAAATAAACATACATTTATATACGTTCATTATTATCATGCTAATTGCACACAAACAACAATAACAAAATAGAGTTAGCAGCTCACCAGGAAACACAGCCATAAAATCGCGACTTTCATCTTTAGAGACTGTGACGCGAGCAGCTATTGGCACCGAATTATTTTGAAGCGTAGATAAAGTTCTGTAAAGAAACAAAAACAAAACACCATAACAATAGAATACATAAGTTAACTAACGGCAGCAGTGCAGCAACAGCTGTTTATGTGGCCTACGTGACCGTACACTTTCTCTTCAATTGCCCCACCCAACCCCTGTGCAGTTTGACCAGAATAGTAATGTAAACACAAGCAAGTTTCGATGCTTAACAGAAAAAAACAGGTAATCACAAACCTGGTCGTCTTCTTTAGTTTCTGCTCATTGACTATCTCCGTTGGCAGGCCGCCTATTGTATCTACGGATTTGACTTCATCGCTCGTCGAAATTAAACGACGCACAACTGCGGAACATTGTAGGGCGCGTTGCTGCGGTAAAAACTTTTGTGCTAGCTTGAACATATTTAAACTAATTTTATATTTGATACGTTAACGAATTGCATAAAACTTTAAATGTCACAAGTTTTTCTTTTGACTTTGCGCAACATTCAGCGCCCAGTTGTTCAGTCTTTCGTGCTTTCACTTTAAATTTCGTACTAAGATATCTGTTCGAATGGATTTCGTTTTAAAAATGTTTAGTTATTGCGCACTTGACATCAATGTTTCTTGTCGAAACTCGAAAGAACTTTGCCGACTGGAAGTGCGACCGCCCATTTAGGCACAAAACACCAAAATAGTTTTTAAGAAATACCAATAAAAATTCCTAAAAAAACAAAAGCTTTGCTATCGATAGTAGACGATAGTTGGTTCCATCTATAGACTGCCAGCATATTGCTCATCACTAATTGCCGAAACGACTGAAGCGCGAGCAAACAAAAAAATCCGTGAGTTTTTCACGTAATTTATGTACATCATGATGGATGAGCAACTAATTGATGAAGTGGCTCAACACGGCGTCATCTACAACCGCCAGAAATATTATCTGAGCGGCAGCGGTAGCGGTAGCAACTACGAAACCAAGGACGAGGCCTGGCAGCTTATTGCGCTCAAACTGCGCACAGACGGTAGGCTTTCCACCCATTAAGTGACAAATTAAGAAACAAAATTGTCTTTTACTTGTAGTGGAAACGTGTAAAAAGCGCTGGAAGTATTTGCGCGAGCGCTATGTATCGCAGCGTAAGCAAGGTGATCCACCCGTGTACGAGCACCTTTCTCGTCCGTATTTGGAGAAAATGAAATTCTTGGACCAACACATACAGCCGCGCAAGTCCTACCGCAATGTGCCAAACTTTCTAACCTCGCCGCAGTCAGCAAACAGTTCCAATTACAGCGAGTACAATGTGGACTCAAAGTCAAACAGCTCGCACAAGAATATGTCCCATTTTGGTGGCGCGGGCCAGAATCACCATTACCATCAGCATCAACAGACGACGGGAGATGAACAGCATTCGATGATTGCACTAAGCACCGCTGCAGCATCAGCGCTGGAGAACGTTAACGGACAGGTTAAGGTTGAGGCAGAGATATTTATGGATTTTGCTGCCGCAGTGGCAACGCAGCAGCTGCAGCACATCTCCCAGTCGCAAATGCAGCAGCAACAGGCAGCGGCAGTGGCCGCGGTTATGGCCGACTCCTCGCAGAGCTACCAGGAGCCATATCGCGACACTCAGATGGGCGTAAACGGTGCCCAAAATAGCGCCGGCAGCACTTGTGGCCTTACATCAACGTCTTCCTCAATGAAATCACCACTGTCATCGCCACTGCCAGTTCTAGGTGCATCAGAAGAACAGTCAACGACTACAACGGCGCAACCGGCACCATCAGTACATTCCTCATCCAGTGTTGCTGTCACTGGCAGTAGTCTACAGTTGCCCACACATGGCTATAGCAATCACAAGAGTAGTGATGATTTGGATTCCTCGACGTCGGGCAAATATCACACGAAAAAACCACGCGTTCAACTTACCTCAAATGGGAGCAATCATGGACAACATTCCAGCAATGGCGGCGGTACAATATCTAATCAAAATGGACATTTTGGCAACGATAGCGATGATGACTCCGATGACAATAGCAACGATATAATGGAGCCCCAAACAATGCTACAGCATGATAATCATTATAATAATTCTATCAGTATGCACCGCAGCTTGCCAAATGGCAGCGCAAACAGCAACAATAATAATAATAACAATAATCAGCAACAACAACCGCAGCAGCAACAACAACAGCCACAACAGCAGCATTCAAATATGTTTCAATCAAATACGGACTTCCTCTTCCAGTTGTATCAGCAGCTGCCACAACAGGCAGGCACATCTCACGCTTCCAATTTCGGTAAATTTCAAACGCCACCCAATCCACCAAGTATTCAGCGTTCGTCGGAGCATTTGCTGGGTGAACTGGTGACCACAGAGCTTTTAAAGATGAACAAGGATCGACGAAAAAACGTGCAGAAACGAATATTGGAAATACTCTTTTTTGACGATTAGCGCAATCGTTTTGTATTAAAAGAGTACCTTGTATATAGCTGTAAAGTTTCTTTTATTTATGATTTACTAATGCTAAAGTGTAATTTTAGGATTTTCATTCTTTTTTTTTTGGTTAAAATCCCACCATGTCATTTGAGAAGTTATAAAGTTTACACTTTCCATCTGTGCTAGTCATGAAAAATGTATTGACCAATTTTATAATTTAACTTAGACTTATGAATAGGAGCTTTATAACATTCAAAGTTATCTAGAATGTTTAATGTTCTACAGAGAGAAAAACAACAATAAAGCTATAATTTATTTATAATGTTTATTGAACTGTACACGAATATATATAAACCTTATTTGCATATGTATGTTTAGTAATAATACAATGTGTAGTTAATGTTGTATAGTCATGTTTGAGTCGCAACGGGCCAGCACTAGACTTGACTTATGTTATCGTCTGGAAACCGGCAGTATCGCTTAGCTTAAGTGGCTTCCACCATAAATCTATACTGTGATGGGTTTTCGGATTCGGCGTATCGCAACCAGTTGTGCAATTGGTTGTCTTAATATTATCAGCTGGGTCTAAGAATAAGTTAAATGAGTATATAAGTTATGGACCTTAAGTTTTTTATCTCTTATAACTTACCATATTTATGATCGTGATCCTGATCGCAGGTTTTGGGACAGAAGATGACCTTTACATCGATAGGCTCATAGACCTTTAGTATGAGCTCGGGCACCTTTTCTGTCTGGTAGTCGACGGTGGTTGGCTCTAATAAGGAACGATTCATATTATTCACTGGGGATGCTTGAATCGGTGCTAAATGTATGATTTGTTTTTGTGATTGTAGCAGCCACGGCTTCTTGTTCACCGTTAGGATCTCTTGCCTTGTGGCTGCTCTTGTTACCTGTGTGTTTATTGTTTTTGGTTTAACTGTGCTGATGTGCTGTTGGTTTTCTTTGAGTGTATTGATTGTGCGTATTTGTCTAAGTGTTGTTGTTGATTTGGTGTCTTGCTCGATTTGTGATTTATGTTTTAATCCCTCGTCAAGCTCTTTGCCTGATTGCTTTACAAATTGTGGCACTGGCATTTCGCCTTCTCGTGGCAACTTCACCTCGCTCGTTAACCCTTTGCTAACGGTGGAGGCAAAGCTGCTTACATTTGGACTCTTAACTTGGTTTGACTTCAGTGCGGTTAAGCTTTCAGCTGGGTGTATCGAGTGCCGCTTGGTAGCTGCAACTGGTAAACTAAGCGCTTCCTCATTTATAGTTGCTTCATCGTTTGCATAGTCATAATCTTCATCATCATAGTAATCCAAAGTGTCGCTACCGTTTGCACTTGATCTAACAGTCGTTGTTGTTGTCTTTGCTGTGGTGCTTGGCGCACTTGTAATTGGTGCCATTGTGGTGTTTGCTATCATCAGTTCTGTGGCCTTCTCGACTAGCGCCATTCTGGTCAGCTTCTGCCTAAGCAGGTTAATTAGTAAGCTCTTTGAGTCTATAGTTGGTGTGCCGGCAATTTCATTAGCAGCATCGGAGTGGCTGCTTACAGAGCTTTGAGTCGTGGTCTGTGGTGCTGTTGTGGTGTTTGCCATAAGCTTTTGCATTAGCATTTTGATTAAAGTATTTTTTGATGCGCTCAAATCGGGAGTTGTGTTGCTTTCATTAGCATAGTCGGGATCTTTGAAGATGCTTTTAGCAGTTGAGCTGGGCGTTGTGTTAGTGCTCAGTGGAATAGGTGCAGTGTTTGTAAAAATAAATCTCTGTTTTAGCATATTGGCACGCGAGTTTCTTTGCTCGCTTGTATATGGAATCGTGCTTGATTCTTCATATTCTGCGGGCTCATCATTGGCATAATCCGAATTTACATAATTATCTGAGTAATCCAGATCGCTGGTCATATTTGACATGGTTGTTGTTGCATTGACTATAGCCGGCACAGGTACACTGGAACTGGTTTCCAGCAGATCTTTTAAATCAGATTTGATCCCTGCTACTTTTGTTGTACTCTCAACTAATCGCGTTACTGTTGTTGACTCAACCGGTAGCATTTTTGCAGTTGTGCTGATTATTGAAGTCAATGTTGTTGTGGAACTTTTAAGCTTATCATTACTATCAATAAAATTTTCCAGCTCATCTGTGCCGTATTCGGTATCATAGTAATCCGAATCTGCATCATCTTCGACAGCATTTTGTGACTTGGATTCTAAGATATGATTATCAGTTTTATTTTTTGCCAATGGTACGATGAACTCGCTCTGAGTGGGCTTCGCTGTGGCCAAAATATGACTGGCTATTTGGGCAAATGTTACTCTTGGCATAGGCGGCTCTGTTGTTGATATAACACTAAATAATTTTTGTAATATTTTCGTTGCTTCCAGAGTTGACATTGTGGAGGGTTTTTTCAAAGAACTGGTTTTTATCCATTTTGCTGTGGTGCTATCAATTGACGCTTCCGGCTTCGATTGATTTTCTGCTTCCATTACGGGCTCATCGTTCATGTAGTCGAAACTAATTTCTCTAGAAACTAAACTTTGGACTCGATTTGCACTAAATGTGTTTGTGGCAATTTGTGATTCGGGTTCTGTGTTTTTGTTGTTGAGCTGTTGTTGTTGTTGCTGTGGTTGTTCTTGTTGTGGTATGCATGGGAATTGTGTGTTTGTATCTGTAAAGTAAGTGGTTGGTTGTGTTTGAATGTTGAAGTATGATTTACGCAGTACTGAGACTGCTGCAAGTGTTTTATATTTGTCTGGTGATTACAAGATATTGAAGACTTACCATTAGTGGCACAAGGAGTCAAGGTTGTGGTAGTGTTTTGTCCAGAGATTGTGGTTGACGTTATTGTTGTTGTCACCTGGGTTGTAGTCGTTGGAGTGGTAGTTGTCATTGGTCTTTGCGTTGTTGTTGTCTGCGTAGAAGTGCTAATGGTTGTTGGGCTTGTAGTTGTTGAAGGTAAAGTCGTTGAAGTAGTTATTGGTGTGGTAGTTGTAGCTAGAGTTGTTGTCGGAGAAGTTGTTGATGGAGATGTAGTTGTGCTTTGGGTTGATGGAGATGCTGTTGTTGGTGTTTGGGTTGATGAAACTGTTATTGGACTTTGCGTTGTGGGAGTAGATGTTGTTGGAATAGCAGTTGTTGGAGTAGCTGTTGTTGGAGAAGTGTTTGGTTTAGTTGTTGATGTAGATGTTTTTGTCGGAACTGTTGTTGATGCAGAAGCTGTTGTCGGTGCTGTTGTTGGGCTTTGGGTTGATGAAGCAGTAGTTGTAGTAGCTGATGTCGAAATTGTTGTTTGGGCTTCGGTTGATGAAACTGGTGTTGGGCTTTGAGTTTTGGAAGTTGTTATCGTCGAAGTAGTTATTTGTGTGGTTGTTGAAGCAGAGGTTGTTGCCGGAGATGTTGTTGGGCTTTGAGTTGTGGGACTGGCTGTTGTGGGACGAGCTGTTGTCGGAGTTGTTGTTGTTGACGATGTTGGACTTTGAGTTGTTGTAGTAGCTGTTGTCGGAGTAGTTCTTTGGGTGGTTGTCGATGCAATAGTTGTTGTCGGAGTAGCTGTTGTTGGTCTGGTTGTTGATGCAGATGTTGTTGTTGAGCCTTGAGTTGATGAAGAAGCTGTGGTTCTTTGAGTTGTGGGTGTAGCTGTTGTGGAAGTAATTGTTTGTGTGGTTGTTGATGCAATAGTTGTAGTCGGAGTTGATGTTGGGCTTTGGGTTGATGATGCTGTTGTTGGATTTTGTGTTATGGGTCTAGCTGTTGTTGAAGAAGTTGTTGTCGGATTAGTTTTTAGGGTGGTTGTCGATGCAATAGTTGTTGTCGGAGCAGCTGTTGTTGGTCTGGTTGTTGATGCAGATGTTGTTGTTGGGTCTTGGGTTGATGAAGAAGCTGTGGTTCTTTGAGTTGTGGGAGTAGCTGTTGTGGAAGTAATTGTTTGTGTGGTTGTTGATGCAATAGTTGTAGTCGGAGCTGATGTTGGGCTTTGGGTTGATGATGCTGTTGTTGGACTCTGTGTTATGGGGATAGCTGTTGTGGAAGTACTTGTTGTCGGACTAGTTATTGGGCCGGTTGTTGATGTTGAAGTAGCCATCGTTGTTGTTGTTGGTCTTTGAGTTGTTATTGAGGAAGTTGTCGTACTAGTAGTTGTGTACGGTGACCCTGTGCCGCAAGGTACCACTGTTGTAGTTATCGGCTCCTCTGTTGTGGTAGTGGTGGCATCTGTTGAAGGTCTTTCAGTTGTCGAAACTTGATATTCTGGATATTCTTTAACAAGGCTACCCGATTTTAGTTCCCCTTGCTGATTTTCATAGATATAATCAGTATCCTTGTCAAAGTCTGCTTCGGAGACATACGGATAGAAGGGTGCTAATGGAGCATATGCCAAATCCGCAATTGGCACATATGTATGGCACTCAACTTCATGATTTGGTCGACAGAGTTTACGTTCGGGATCAAAGCTATTTTGGGCAGGACACCTATATAGAAAAGCAATATAAAAAGTTAAGACATATTCGGAGTTTTTATAAAGCTAAAACTTACTTTAAACGCGTCTGCAAATAATTTCCATTCGACTGCAGCTTGCATGTGTAGTACAAGGCGCAATCCTTTGGTGATCTAAAGATTCCCTCCTCTGTACACTCGGGAAAGTTAAGCTCACAGTTCTCGGGTGCATAGCTGTCGCCGTCAGAAATTTCCGTTGAAGGGCACTCATCGCCAGGAATACACTTGCCCTCGATCGGGGAGAATATGGTGCCCGTTGGACAACTGTACAGACTTGGCATTAAATTCTTGTCGCACTTGTAATAGATCTTGCAGTGATACTGGTAGGGGAAACGTCCTTCACTTTGGCAAATTGGCGGATAATCAGGACGCACACGCTGCACACACTGACCCGTAATGGGGTTGAATTTCTGTAAAGCAAATGCTAGAGTATTCCAAATAAGGTCAGATGTTAACTGTAGTTTACCTCCAGGTTTGGGCATTTGCTAAAGATCACACAGTTGGGCCGACATACATAATAGTATTGCTGTTGGTCCGGATGCGGTTTGATTCCTACATAATTTCTAGAGCAGCGATTGTTCTTTAAAGAGGAAAAGGACATGTTGTTTTGAAACATTGTTAAAATGCTTTTACTTGCTAAACCTACATAATCAACAGCAACGGGACTGCCGCCACCGGGTAGAGGTTTACGAACACCATAACTGCTATCGAAATAGCTGCCTGGTGGACTGTAGATAAGTGGGCGGGATTGGTAACCAAAGTGTCCATAGGGTGTTGGTGGTGGGTAAGCGTGATAGCGCTGAGCGTAATAGTGATTGGGTAACACATGAGCTGGAGGCGGACCACCACCGTTATAACCATGTGACACATGAACGGAGCGTGCGTTAACCGCTACCACAATGGCCAAAAGCCAGATGCAGTTCGTCATTGTCCAAACGCACTTAAAGTTCCCTTTATTAATCAATAAATGTTTCAAGCTTAAACACTTGATTCGATTCGTTTTCACTCTCAATAGACGCACATGAACTAAACACTTGACTTTGGTTCTCCTAAGCCCGACTATGCAAATATCCTTTTACACCGACCGCTTTCGCGCTTCGTTTGTTACTTGTGGTTTGAAGTGGGCTCGCCGCTGCTTAAATGCTCTCTGCACTTCAAGAATGTTGCATAACTGAAATGCCAATTGTGCTGATGCGTGATTTTTGTACGTATATAAACTTGTCGTAGTTGCCGCAGTCGCAGCGACGCTGTTTAAATGTAAACAAAAACAATTTGTCTCCGCCATCCACGTGCGCCGCAGAACCGGAAGAGAAGCTGAGCGAAGCTACTACCACAACATGATGGCCCAGAGCAAGATGGCAATAACTGATGTGAGCCAGCTTCCGTTGTTACGCATTACTTGGTTTCGTAGCTTGAATAAGTTTTGTTTTAATTGTGAACGTGATCGATGCTGTTAAGCTGTTGCAGTTGCCGGAACAAGAATTGTCCCATGATCAAGCCAAATGCTTCCGATTAAGAAACTGCATGCCTTGAGTTCAATAGAATGCCACCTGGCTAGGGTGTGCCATAATCAACAAAAATGATATGCTTATTAATCAATAATAATATAATAATATTTTTAATTTTTTTTTATTTTCTCTTTACATTAATTAATTTTTGTAAAAACTATTCATTGATTATCTTAAGGCTGAACTTGTTTATTTTCGTGTTTAATTTTTACACGTATGCGAGATTTACACATAAAAGTATTTCATACTAATTTATAACACGTTCACAGTTTTGGCCAAAAGCAGCACGAATTTTCGACGAGACGCTAAAAAGCCGTGATGATAGCGCACATTAAACCCATTTAATATAAGGCACTAAGGCACACCAAAAAGGGCTCTTGCATGATCTCTTAAAACAAAAACTTAAAACAGGCACGTTCCCTTTTTGACATTCAATTGGGCATTATCTTAATGCAGTTTAATACCTATGAAGCCCGTTAAAAATATACAAAAAAACTATACATACATGATCAAATATCTTTTATTCATTTTTTCTTATCTTACTACTTAAGCTATTATTCAAAAATAAGTTGATTTTTTGTATGGATAAGTTTGATTTTTATTGCATTTAATATATAGTAATCTTAGTTGTATGAAAATAATTGTGACATGGACATTTTGCATTTGTTTTGCTATGTATTTTGATTTTTGTTTGTGGGTTCTTTAATTTGTTAATATTATTTGATTTTAATTCTTACTTCTAATGGATAACAATATCTTTACTGAGCCTCAAACATTTTTTTATGCCAGAGGTAACCGAATGTTTGTGCAATCTAATGGGCAATGTTTTACCGTACATCCATAGATTAACCAGATTGTTCCGATTGCTTTTAATAAGATTGCATTTGGGTATTTACAACTAATCACAAGAAGAAGGCGAGCAAAATTCCTCCTTGTATACGTTTAGACCTCTTGATTATCTTCCGACTCGGCCACCATGGTCAGACTTCGCAGCGATCTGTTATTAGCGTATTTTGAAGAGAAGAAACGAAAAGAGAAGAGCAAACATTAATCAAATATGCTCAAAAACTTTGCAGCAATCTCATAAGTAATAGGTTTGTATGTAAGTCGGAACATGAGCGATTCGTGTTAGATGTGAGCTAATTGATAAGCCTTATCAATAACACAAGCCACAGCTCACCAGCTGAAACACAATCTGAGCTGGGCTTTTAGTCTGTGGCTGTCTCTTGAAGTTTGTGCATATCAATATGAAATATTTGAGTATCACTATTTGGTTAATCTGGTTAGTACAAATCTATGCATGTAAGTCATACAGATTATAGGTCATTAGTAAAAAACTTTTGTTTAACTTTAAGTTGAATTCTATTCGCATTAAGTTACGGACGAGATGCCGACATTTGCGGGCGTTTGCCAGCTCCAAGGTGATTGGTGCACCACCAGGTGTCAAATAGCTGGTGGACGAGATGGCATATGCAATAAGGTTCAACTCTGCATTTGCAGGCCTTTATAGTGCTTTTGTTTTATTGCCCATGTGAAATTGTTTATTAACTATTAATGTTATGTAAACACAAATAAAATAAGCTTTGAGACAATAGAAAATTTTGAAATATTTACAATTGCGAACAGTTTTAATGGCCTTGGGATTCCTGAGAATTATGAGTACAAAAGCGAATTTGTAGATATAAAATATTAGATGTGAACACATAGCTAAATTGTTTACCTGGAGCGCTCAAACAAAGATGGATCAGTGTAGATGGGCTCACTTGGATCCTCAAACTGGTGATTTGTGCTGCCGCCCGTGCGAATGGGATTTATAACCGGCAGCTGGCACATGCGAGCCAGGTTGCTACAAATAAAGCGTTTAAAGTGGAAAACAACACATGCTTTAAATGTAAGTGGACGGGTTTAAATCAAGTGGGCGACAGATATTGGCTTACCCTGTGGCAAAAGTCTTGTGTAATGAGCCGCCAAACATGGACATGTTGGTGCGAAAAGCGTTCGAGGCGCGATTGGATGTACTCTGGTTGCTGCCCGTTCCTCCTGCCCCACCAACAGCTCCATTTGGCATGTGGCCGATTTCGGTGAAGCGCTCGTGGGTGCGTATCGAGGAGTGCGAGTGTCCCAATGAATGTATGGGCGAATTGCGATCAGCCGAACGATTCTTAGATATGGACGACCAATAGCGTCTGTAAAATGTGGAAATTTGTTAGCTGTGTTTTGCATGCAAAGTTTTGCTCATTATCGAACCTGTAGCCCATTCCGGCCACGAGCGTTATGCTAAACAACAAGATCATTAGCAGTATTATGGCTGTGATTAAGCCATGATATTCAGCTGGTGTCATGCAAACAGTTTCGACGGGTGCGACAAGTTTGCGTGGATAGGATTCCTTTTCAATTTCTTCGCGCGTTTCAAAAACCTAGCAAAGTTGAGGGGGATTAAAGCCAAGTAGAATATATAAACTAACTTATTCTACCTCAATCATTTCCCGCACTTGCTCTGGCTCTTCGGTTTCTTTATGTTTATCGCCCTCTTGTGTTCCATTTACTTGTACACCACCCAATGTAGCGCTGACCGTGGTGCTATTTACAACTGTAACCTCTTCGGTGTTCAGCTGATTAACGCTCTCAAGTGCTTGAGGCTCTGGGATTTCAGTAATGTTTAAGCTGCGTCTCTTGCGACCAAAGGAGGGCTCCTGACGCCCAGCGGGACCTGGACAGTAGGCTGGCTGACAGCCCTCTCTGCAGGAACGCACAGTGGCCTCAAAGACTAAGAAATTCGACTCGGGTATCTTGAAGGCATTAAAGCGGGCCTCCAGTGTGTCACCATCGCGTAGCTTATCTAGCTCAGGGAAGACATAAGGATCCACAGGACAACTAAAGAGTTAAGCAAGTTAATGGGGCAGCTCTATAAAGTATATAAACAATTACCCAAAGCGATCTATAAGCTGAATGCTGCGTCCAGAGTATGGATCTCTGGCTACTACATTGGTGGCGAATATATCAGTTACATGATTATAGCCGTCCTGTGCCTCCAAACGGAACGTTAACGGATCACCAACGGCAATCGTTGTTGTGGGTCTGCCTTGATAGAGGATACTCAAACGAACCTTGGAGCTAAGCGTGTTCTCGGCCGGCAAATACTCAATGGGTATGGGGCTACCCGAGCTGTGCAAATCGAAGTAAAACGTTAAACGTTAATTATCGGCAGATAATGAATATAATTAAGTCAATTGGTTTGGTTTACCCCGCGCCAATGTAGCCAGAGCTGACGACCGCCTCACCAGGGCCCCGAAAGATGCAGGTGAGATTGTAGCGCTTATCGCGACTTGTTTGTACATTGTCCGAGAATTGCACAACCACAATATTAGTCAGCGTGTCGCCGTACTATAAGATAAGATCAGTTGATCAAGAATGTGATTAATTCGAGAGCTTGTTGACCGAGTTAGAGTTGCTTACGCGCTGTGTGCCACAGTCCGGATAGCCCTGGGGTCCGCTAATTCTCAGCACATTGACGGTGCCTCCATTGCCGCGGAAGAAGCAACGATCGTAGAAACCATATGTGTAGATGCGACCGAGAAAACCCTCCGGTGTCCGTATGGTAAATTCCATGCCTTCCTCATTGCATGTCTGTGTAACTGCAAATTTAGTGCAATTAGTCAACGTCCAATTGAGCTCGCCAACGGCTGTTGGTATTAAGATTAGTATGTATTTACCATCCATGCACTCGCCATCGCTGCGTCCAAGGCTGCGTTCATAGAAGTCATAGTTGGAGGCATCAAATGTGCCTGGATCGTGTATGTCCAGCTCACGCGAATCTCTATCGCTCAGTTCACAATTGGGCGACTCGCGGTCTCCTCGCTCTCTGTCGCGGTCGCGATCGCGGTCTCGATCCTCATAACTGGAGGCGGTGTCTCTGCCAAATTGAATATGTAATTGCATTTTAGTTGTAGCCGCCACTTGAGTCCAGCACTTATCGCTGAGCACATCAGCTAATGTATGTATCTTCAAAAACAAACCTGTAGTTAAAGCTGCGGCACACAAAGTCCCGACTCTCAATGCATTCCCGTTCGCACTGTATCAGACTTGGGACGATCAGAGCGCGTCTTACAAAGTGACGTCGCATTTTGTGCCTGGCTGCAATCTGCTTGAAGTTGTCACTTTCCTCGCAACGTGTAATAGGTGGCCGTGGTGGTCCAACACCTGCAACACCAATTCCTATGTGTCCACTACCTACACCTCCATACGGTGTGGGTGGATGAGGTAGGCCAATTCCTGGCAGTGGTAGCGGGCGGTCATCTAAGCTGTTGCCTCCTCCGCCGTAGGGGCGATTGAAAGGCGTGTCATATCGTCCACCAACAGGTCGTCGACCTGGCGGACCATCGTACTCCCGATCATAGGGTCCTGGTGCAAAACGATCGCCATAGCGCTCCTCATAGTCATAATCATAATAAGGCGGCGGACGTTCTAAGGGTAATTATCGTAAAAATTTTAGTATTATTCAATGGTTATTAAGTGCAATCCTAAAATTATTCTGCTGTTCGCATTGTGTTTGAGAATGAAGTACTAAAAGTATGCAATTATTGGCAATTCGCTAGTGTAAAAGCTACTGCACTTTAGTTCGGAAGTAAAAGCTTTCACAGCTGTTCTTGATAAAGAACTAAATAATTAGTTGGACTTTTTTCATTTAAAATGCAGCAAACATATGAGCTTTACGTACACTATATAAGTAAATAAAAATTCCTAAGCTTTTTGAACTATCCATAGAAAATTTTACCATACATAATACAACTTTTTTTTTACATTCAAAGTTTTTATTAATTAGCCATCTGTTATATAAAACCATTTTCCTATCTTGCAAGGCTTTTTCAACGCAGTTGACACATTTTCATTAGCTGGTAAACAGATTAAATGGTAGTCGTATTAGACTGGTAGTTGATTAGTGCTTGTGTGCCTTCTACTTACCAGGACGTCTGCCAATATCGCTGGGACCAAGACGATTACCGTACTTGTAGATATCAATGGGATACCGATCACTACCTACCGGAAAGCGATTCGGGTTCGAGGCATATTTACTGGCACTACCAGTGGGAGCCAGTGGAGCGGGTGGATAACGCTTAGCTGAATCCGGCTCAGGGCGCCTAGCACTATGCACAATATCATCATATCTGCCAGGCGGGCCACGAGTGTCGGGCGCATAGGGTGCATAGCGTGGCGGATCCAAGGAAGAGGGACGATAGCGTCGGTCCGGGAATATACTATCCGGTGCATCACGGCCAGTGTAACCACCCACAGGATCGCGGCTCGGAGGATAGCGAGACGGATAACGGCTGTCATAGCGAGTATCACCGTATCGGCCACCCCCGCCATAGCCGTAGGGTCTATAGGGTGCATCATCATCAGCTGGAAAAGGTCGTGTGTGAGGCAGATCGCTGGGCAATGTATTGTCATTGATGGCCGGATAAGGCAGTGGGCGATATGGCAATCGATCACGATCACGGTCACGATCCGGATCTCGTTCTCTATCCGGATAACGTCTATCTCCATAGCGATCAGGCGGATAGCGTTCCGGGTAGCGATCACGATCCCGATCTCTCTCGCCACCAGCACCCACAGGATACCGATCTAAGAGGTTGTCGTGATGTTGTTAGGGTTAGTCAATTAGTTGTCAGTAATCAGGCAGTGATATCGAAGAGCGAGTGATATTAATTGATTTAAATTATATAAAAGATTGTGAACTTACCAAATTCATCTGGATATCGATCATAGGGCCGTCCATAGCCCATGCCATCACTGCCACCAGGGCCTGGATAACGAGAGCCACCTCCATAGCGATCAGGTGTGTAACGATCACGATCCCGATCCCTATCACGATCCCGATCTCCGTAGCCATGGGGATAACGATCTGCTTACACAATAAGGAATACTAAGTTATATCTATACTAATAAGAAAGTCATCCTTTATCACATCTACCATATTCATTTGCAGCAAAATCTGGATAGCGATCGTATGGCCTATTGTAATCAATGCCATCGCCTGGAGGCAACCTATTGCCACCTGTGCCCAAATGAGCGCCAGCATTGGCACCGCCTATACCAACAGCAGTTGACCCTGGTCGATCGTAGCGATCGTCGTGCTTGTTAGGCTGTCTCCAGTTGCTGCCTGACTGATCACCGGGTCGCTTGCCATCGTTGCCACTGTGGCCTCCATGGCCTGCATCGCCATCGGCGCCGCCGCCCACAACGTTTACTGCACGACAGCCGCAATGGACAATCGGCAATCGGCAATGGGCAATGTGCAGAGAGGTGAAGTAAAACAGAAAGAGAGTGGAAAAGATTTAGAGATTAGTAACTACTCTATTAGCACCCGCTGTTATTACTCTCCGCCACTTACACATTAGATTCTCGTAGTAATCATAATCAGCATCGTATATAATGCGCATGCCATCCTTTTGATTGTACCGACTGAGGCGACAAGTACGAAAGCGATCGCTATAAACCGCAGACCTGTAATTTGTTGCGCGATTCGTAAAACACAGAGAATAGAGTTGAGAACAGAACAGATCAGAAAATATCAAAACGGATCAGAGTGGGTTGAACAATAACGAAGAAACAACAGCAAGAATGAAGTTGCTATCTTCAGAGTGTCGAAGTTGATATACCCTTGCAAATGCTAAATGTTATAACTTACATCAAATGAATATTATAGAGCAAGTTTTTAGTGAATCTCCTCTAGTTGTATAACTAAGGTTAACTCAAACTTGCAAATTTAGTTTTAAAACGTTTACACTAGTTTGTGTTTAACCCTTATGACACATTATAGATATGATCAGACAAACCAAGAAATATACAAACAATCCATCTAAATTAACATAAGACTCTCTGCAAGGGTATTGGAAAAACAATAAAAACTAGAAATACTACACGAGGAGAACGGCAATAGCAATTGGCAACAACAACGCACCTGCACTGGAAGCTCGTCTGGCGCAGGCATTCGTCCAGGCACTCACTGAGGGAACGTCCCGTGATTTCTGAGTGAAACTCGCCGCCTAGTCGCGAGTTGCGGTAACGCTGGAATGCTGTATCTGGCCGACGGCCGCTCGAGAAGAGGTGCGAGGTAACTGAGTTATCTGGATAATCGTTGGCTCGTTCTGCAACGGGAATACAACAAACATAGAGAATGGCATAACATAGATGTAGAGAATAGGCAGAAGCAACTGTTGCACGTTTTGCACATTGCAAGTTGCTAGTTGCAACAAACACATAGTAATCTTGCTGTCGTTATGTCGAGCAATCTTTAAAGAGTCATCAGTTTGACTGTCCACCTCTTCAGTGCTCGGTGCTGGTCACCGTTTAATGGCGCACTTAACGCTCTGTCTGCCTCTGTTGGAGTCTGGTCTTGTGACGGTCTGTCCAAAAGTGCCCCAGTCTGGTTGTAGTGCAATTGAGTTAGGCGTCAACTTGCAGTAGCCACTTACGATTATCAAGGCATACGAGATCATAAAAATGATGTGTGGGACTGGAGCTGATGCTAATGTCATCCTTCTGTGAAATGGAATCCTCCTCCGAGAGTATGCACTGTTTGCTTTGATCATCAAACTCCACCGAACGGCAAAAGTATCTGAAATGTGTGTTATTAAAACTAATGTACCCGATCAAAACCTACTCATTGCCCGTATTTACTTCTCGGCACGCAGGCACATCGTCTGGCACTCCTCTAGCGTCATGTTATTGAAGATGTCCACTTCAAAGGGGCCGCCCAGGCGTTTGTTCTCCTCCTTGACAAAGACAGCGAGCCCGTCGCAACGCCTCTCAGCTGTGAATGAAAGAATGGAGAGCAAATGATTAGAGTTTTTCAGATAGTTTTCAAGTTAAGCGGAGTTTAAGAAGCTTGCCATTTAAGCACGTATTCTCCAGATAGTCTGAATTGGGATCATCCTCCATGAGTTCCGGATGTGTGCGTCGCGTAAATCTACTCAATGTACAGGATCGCATTGTAGAATCAAAATTCGCTGAACGACATACAAATGAGAACTCATTAAGGCACTTGTCCTCACAGTCCGAACGATTGGCTGCTGTTATCTGGGTAGGAAATTGAGAGAACAAAACGTGTAATCATAAAAACTAGTAGTTAAGCAATGCAAAGTAACTGTTTGAGAGAGATTGGGAAGGGAGATAAGCATTCTCTGTGTTAGATACATCATACATCAAGTGTAAAGTATATTTTGCTTATACAAACGGTATTTATTTACTTTCTGTAGTTAGACATTATTAATAATCTCTAACTATCTTTGCTTATTTTTGATTAATGACTAACTGAAAGTTCCTGTTTCTGAGTACACATATACAATTTATGGGGTCAAAGATTTCTCCTTCTGCTTGTTAAATTGCAATCGCACAACTTTATTTTACGCACTTGCAACTATCCAGTATAATAGCTATCAGGCATACTAAGTTTAACTTGAGCTTGAGCTTGAGCGATCGCTGTACTCAAACTCAACCCCGTCACTCACCTCCTTGATGTCGCTGATGGGCAGCTTGAGTTTCTTGCGCGGATGCCGTTCAAATACATAACGTCGACTTGGACACTCACGCTCCGGGCGGCTGGCTGCATTTGGAAGAGTAATTTGAGTAGCCATTCAGCATGGTGTCAACACCCACACACTCACATGTCAGACAAATCTCGTTGAAGTGAACGCTATTGGGCACAAGCATCAAGCTGCCAATACCCTCAGGGCCGGCCTGCTCCGAAGTTAAATAGCACAGTGACTCCTCGTATTCGGAGGTGCCACCAAACGAAGTGATCCGACTGCCCGGCTGAAAGTCAAAGCTGGTGCAAGTGCGCACCAGATTGTTGGTGCCAGTGCGATCGCGCAGGCACAGATCCTGACACTTCTCAAGCACTCGAAATGGTGGTGCCGTATCCCTAACCACATCATCATCATAACCCTGCAGCTGCTGATTGGGCAGGCGTTCATACAGCACACGGCCCAATCCATTCTTACATGTCGTTTGAGCTGCAAATAGGTCACTTAGCACCGGGAGCTATATCAGGGTCGTGCCTGGACTTACCCGAGCTCTGGCTAAAGCTGAGACTGGCCAACGTGGCTAATAAAATTATTATTATTATGCGCAATTCCATATTGTCGCTCTGATGTTACTCTTGGGAGTGTTTTTTAAAATTTATCGCGGCATTATTCGCACCGCATTCGTGATGTGTTTTTCTCTCTCTTTTTTAATCGCGTGTTCTAAAGTTTCAACAGATTATTAGTATTTGTGTGTGTATTTATCGGCCATGATCAAATAAGTTCATAGGCTAACAAAACAAAATTACTAGTATAAGTATTAAATAAAAAAAACAATTGCGACCTCAATAGTGATCAATTTTCACCACTCCCCATAATTGAAGTGAGGTGGAGAGCTTTGGAAAAAAATAAAACAACACATGAATAGTTAAATATTTCTGCGTACAGCACCATAATGTTCACAATGCGTAACGCCAAATTGGATCATTAAACTAAAAGCCAACAATGCTACGTGTAGTTTTGCTCATATCGATCCACAACTCCGGATGTTGCTTCCGGCTTATTGTCCGGCTCGGCTATTTATGCTTAGAATAAAGCACAATTCAAATCGAGGTTTGTTTTTATTTTATTTTCCAAAAAATAAAAGGAAAAGTCACAAAGCTGTCGCATTGACCTCAAAGGCTTCATTTGGCCTTTTTGAAATGGTGAAATTCAATTTTAAAAGACAATTTCTCTAAATTTGCATATATATGTATGGTACCAAAACAGAGTTAAACATCCTTAAGGACTATGTAAAAATTATGTGTGAAAGGAAGAGAAAAGCTGATTAAATAGACTTTAAAGTTAGTCAAACGTTTGAGTTTAACATTTGTTTTTTTTCAGATTTATGTCCTTATTTAAGTTTATTACTTTGTTTTTAATAAAGTATACTCAAAAATATTGCACTTTTGATCGAATTCCATATTAAATATTGCACAACACTGGATTGGGAATTAAAGTCCTTTGAACTTGGCATTTATTGCACATTTAACAAAGATATCTTTATAAAGTGAGTCCTTTTCATTATATAAACTGATTTCCAGTTAATTTTTGTACCTTGATGTTAAGAGGATATTTTAAAAGTTTTTTAACACTTGAACTGATTGAAGGTTTAACCTTTTTTTTCTTTTCACAAAACACTAAACACTCGATTATTGCTGCGCAGAGTGGATTATTTCGGGAGCGAAAACCCGACCGATCGTTAGAATAAATTGCGACAAACTGAATGCGTTGTTGGTCAGCAGACATCAAAAAAGCCTGTCACTCTTGACGCTTTGGGCTGTGGCTGCAATTGGATCGGTACATTACCCCATTACGATTACCATTAGCGGGGGCAGCAGTGCCAATCATGGCATAGCAAAACTCCATGGCAACAATGGGCCTGAAAGAGGAATTAATTAGATGTGGAGACAGCAACAACAACAGCTACGAATAACAATAAAATACATTAAAAAAAAGCGAACATAAAGTTCTAAATACGTGAATTTCAATTCAAATGTTAATCAGTGCGGCGGCCAAAGCACAAAACTCCATGCAGACCAAAGTTGACAATAGCCACAAACTCACGCACACACACACACATGTTATGGGTGTGTTAAGCATGGGGGTTGTGTTCTGTACAGGTGTGAGTGCGTATATGCGACGGTTCTGCCTCGATACGGCCCCCGTTCTGGCCCAATGTGCATGGAACATTGAACGCTCACCATAATGACACCTGTGGGCGTAGCATTCGCTCGAATATGTGTATTTCTGTGTACATAATACAGATTCAAATTCATGGACAGTCACAAAAAAAAAACCTAGGTTCAACTACTTTTCCCAGCTGTGAAGGGCAAACAGCATGTCCGCTAAAGAGCTAAAAGCTAAACGATAGCCGCTCCCGCGGCAACAATTGTGTGTTGCAGATCTATGGCATGGATCCGCAACTGAATCTAAATGTGAATGCGCTTCACGACTGAATAAGTTCGAGGCTGGCTTCAATTCCAAAAGAATCACCACCACCTTCAGCGGTCATCAGCAATTGCAGAATAAACTATATGTTTTAGAATATTATGCTCTTTGCAGCTTGCACCTGTCATTTGGGTGTGTTGTGTGTGGCGTGTGTGTTTGTGGGCGCGGCTGAGCTTTAATACGACTGGGCGTGGCGTGGCAGCCCATGCAATCAGCAATAAATTAATTATTATCAAAAGTTGTTAAGTTCAACCCGCTTAAAAAGTGAGCAAAACTGACGAAGTGTTATGAATTCCAAGTCTTAGTTTAATCCGCTTGTTAAAAATGTTTAATTAAGCAACAAAAAATTTTCATATTCTTAACATCCAAATGCATTTGCCAATTAGATACATTCAATTAATCTTTAGTAAGTCTTATCCTAAAAAGAAACTGGTTATCTGTGGTTAATAGAATTTCCTTCTCAACTGCATAGCATTTCATTTACACAGATACTTCAATCATATGTCTAAAAAAATAATTAAAATTTGGCACCTGCTTCTTATTTGTTGGTGACAAATAGCTTTTTAATTATGATGTATGAGTTTTTTTTCTGCTTCCTCAAGTTTCTTTTTAATATTCATAGATTCGTCAATATGTTGAAGAAATATGACAACATGTAGGCACATTTTCTCTGGTTCTGTCTGCATAGCCAACAAGTTGTATAACATGTTTGTCAATTTTCATTTTAGTTAAAGTGATAGACAAGGAGTTAATGGAGCTGTTCGGCATTTGACATGATATGCATTGACAATTTTTCCACCTGGCTGTACAACAGCTTTGTAATTGCTGCCAGGTGTGAATGAAAAGCAAATTCATTAAGGATATATGAATAAATTTAATATTTACTAAGCTTAAATAAATAAAAAGTTGATTTTAAATCTACATAGATTCCCGCAACAAAGCCAAGATTCGATAGCACTGTTTAAGTATCTGTAAAGTAAAAAGAAAACGCTGCATACCTCAAGGGCGCTCTCTCTCAATTATTCAGATTCTCTTACGATTGAGTAGGTGGTGAGGGTAAAAGGCGGAAATGGCTTTGCAGCATAGATAAGTGGTCGCTGGCAACGCTTGATCATGAATAGAATATTGCGCTGTATAACAACGGATCTGGTGTGCCAGTCATTGAGCTCAAAAGCAGCCTGGGCCACGTCCATAGACTGCAAATATACTTTATGATGACTGATTGGTTGTTAAATGTAAGAGTGAGCAAAGCCAACCTGACTGTGGACTAGATCGCCAGCTAGACACCAGTAGGAGAGCTGTACGAAAGTGATGAACATGAAGAGTATAAACTTGGCAGCCACTTTGGGATCGGCGGCAGCCATCGTCTCAAACGTTGACATTGATATTAAAGCAAAGCTGGCAATCATCTGGGCAATAAATGTGCCATGAAAAACGCGATTATTCTTCTGCACAACGCTGTAAACGTGTTAATTACACAAAAAAAAAAAAAACAATTAACATAAAAATTGTGAATTCAAATACTACTAACCGTATAATATGCTGATGAAACTGTATTATCTTACAGAATTGCTCATGAAAAAGATCATCGTTCAACTGCAATTTGCTCAATTTCTTCATTTCAATACACAGAATCTTGAGACTTAGAGCGGTATGCAGAAACGTGTGAATGCCCAGGAGATCTATGTGACAAATGGCCATCAGATTATGCTGCGATGTGAAGCACAGCCAAACGTAGATGAGGTTGTGCATATTCGGATGCTGGGCAGATCTTTGCCAGCCAAAGGGAAAGAGCACATGGAACGGTTGATCTCTGCCAGAGACGATAGGATGCACACAGATTGCCACATTAAAGAGGCACATAAAGGCGGTCATATTCATAAGCATGCCGGACTCTGTAAGATAACAGATGCGTTGCCAGCGTTGAATCTCCTCATTCTCAGACTGAAACTGTGCCTGATTGGTATTGTGGCGTATGTGATCTGCCTTGAAGATCTTCTCGTAGTAAGTGAAATCCTCAATAATCTCATCGATTTTATTGGCACGCAAGTAGATATAATAGGTTTTGGTTAGAATAAGTGTAATCTAAATATAGAATACGAATAACAAGTATAAAAAGCTTAAGATTATTCTAATCTGTATAGTGCATTATTTGTGTGTTTTCAAACTGACCCCAATCATCCAAACAATATCGTCGCCCATATCGATGACATTAGTGGATTCATGTATGGCACACGTAACCGTTAACAGAAATAGGCTAAAATTGGCTAACGTAAACAGATTGCACAGCTTGTACGTTGAATTGGCCACCAGGCAACGATTTGGATAGATGCAGAGCAAACTGAACAGAAAATAACAGAACAGAACGATATTGATTGAATGCTGTGAATTAGTTTTGGCCAAGAACAATCAGAAAACGTTTTATACAACATACACACACACACACACACACACATATGTAGTACATACACCATAAATGCACGATGGTATTGCAAGGCGAGGCGTGGCGGTTGCGCTTTCTGGTGCAACACCGATTGAAACTCGCCAAAGAAGCCGCGCAGTAGGCGCAGATATGACTGAATATCCCCGTTGGCCATCGCTTTGGATAACTGTGTATAACGATAACGACCCACTGGCTGTGAACTCTTGGTCTCTGTGCAGAGACTCTGGTAGCTAAACTAACGCGCATTGGCCTTATATATATACGTGTCTGTGTGCCAATTGATTGGCCATGCAGGATTCCAATTACAATATTTACGATTCAGTTGCAACGTTTAGCAAAACTAGACCTATGATTAGCATTAGAAAATCGCTAGCAGCTGCTAACATGTGCCGCTAATTGCAATCAGCGTTGCTGCAGAGCCCCTGTCCAACTAGCCTAGGGAAATTCTTGAAAATTGTAGAAGTAGAAAATGAACTAGAACAGATATGGCATACTATAAACTTGCAACTAATTGGCGACGCCCATCAATATAGTAAAAACGCATGATAAGCTAAAGGGTTAGCATAGCCAAAGGAACAATCTATTAAACTCTTTGTTGATGGTTAACAAAACAGCTAACGTTTGATGACTTAATAACATAGTAATATATGTATTTAAGCTCTTGGATTACATTGTGCCATATGTAAAAAGTAGCAAGAAGTTAGTATTTAAGTACTTGATGATTTATTGTATATGATACATATAAATATAAAGGTTTTATTGACGTGCAATGAACCCGCTGAATGAATTGTATTCAGTGTATTTGATTTGCGTGACTCAATTCGCATATTAGATCATCAGCATCATTAACTGACAATGCTGACAAATATGTCAACAAAAATTCATGTTAAATTTGTATTTATTCACAATTTTTGAAGCGTATAGCTAAACATTATTATCATCATGTGTAGTCTGATATGGCCAACTATGTGGTCATAAGACCAAAAAGAGTTCAATCAACCTGCCGCTGGTTGGCCGCTTGTTGTAGCTCGTGTAAACTCATAAACTTGTTCACTTCCCGTGCAAGTTTTTTTTTTGCGCATCTTGTTGATTGTAAAAACAACAAATTTGT
Source organism: Scaptomyza caliginosa (assembly GCA_035044725.1). Lineage (NCBI taxonomy): Eukaryota > Metazoa > Arthropoda > Insecta > Diptera > Drosophilidae > Scaptomyza > Scaptomyza caliginosa. The sequence goes on from JAWNNR010000716.1 coordinate 532,872, forward strand.
TTACTTTGGAGTTATGTCTTAATTTGACAAAAAACATAAATCCTGAATGGCATAGAAACCAGCTTAAACATTATTCAAATACATTTATATATGCTTATGACAGCCGCCGCATACTGTGAAGATTGTCGCGTGCTATATATTTTCATAAATACAGGTTCTTAAACAAGTTGCAGGCGTCTACTAACGGCGCTTAGATAGCCAACGCCAAAGGCCATTATAACTGTCGATCTTGTATTGATAATACCAACAGGTGTTGTCATTAAATATAAGAAGAAGAAAAAAATATGTAGCATGCTGTAAATGACGCCAGCAAAACGAAGTTCACGTAACACGCTTCGCAATCGATGGTTATTGACTTCTCCTACAACGCATAATAAAGTGTTTTATTTAACATTGACCAGGCCTAACAATATAATGGGCATCATAATGGCACAAACATTACACTAAATTGATATCAATTTTAGCCAACAATATATGCACAAGTGTAAAGCACATCGTTAGCCTTGCGGCCAACAACAATATTAACAATAATTGTTGCAGCATTAACGTTTGCGTTTTCTGCCTGCCCGCAGAGTCAAAGCCGTCCCATTGAACTCTTCACTGAGCTGCAAGCCAGATTCAAACACACACGCACAAGACGAAGGTGAAGAAGAAGAAGAAAATACCATCACATAGGTGGATATACTACTAGCCAAGCATCTGTTTCGATGGCCAATAACAGTATAGACCAGTTCCGAGTTGGCAAAGCGCCGTTTGATGCTCTAATTTATACAGCATACTGATGAGTTGACCGCCGCTCTGCCAGCGAATTGTTCTCTCAGCTCAGCTCTCAATACTCAGTTAACCAAAGGCGTCTTCGAATAAAACTGAATAAAAAAATACAAAAACAAAAACAGAGTGGCAACAACAAGAAACGGTTGTTTCAAGATCAAGAATCTTTAAGCAAACGGCTTCAGCCTGCCACTTGTTGACCAGCTCGCTCGCAAATCGAAATATTTGTAGCGGTTAGCGTTTAATTGAAATGCATTTGGCTTGTTTGCTGTCAATCACGCGACATTGCAACAGACAAGAAAAGGCCAATGCCGTGGCAAGCAGCAGGCAGCAGGCAGCAGGCAGAAGGCAGCAGGAGACCAAACCTACCAGCATATTCCCAACTCGACCCAATGATTGTTTGATAATGGAATTGTTGCTGTTCTCGGATTGCATTGCGGCCTTACGACCTTCGAATGCAATGGCTGCCTGCCACTGTCATATGCCACATGCCACATACTACAAGCTCAACCCGCAACCGTTATGGTCACAAACGCTGGTCGTGTGGGTTTTATGTTCGCTTTTTATGCCCCCAAAGTCCGTGGGTTGCTTGGCTACCACATTTGGTGCTTATGTTGCACATTTGTCTGCCAATTTTATAGTGATCGTATAATTAACTAAGATAAGTACATTAAAACGGTATTAAGATAGTGTTTGTCATAAGTTTTTATAGCTTTTCTCTGAACAAGTTAATTGTCTAAATTAAGGATTTTTTTTTTCAAAATATTTTTATAGCTTTTCTCTGAACAAGTTAATTGTGTAAATTAAGGATTTTTTTTTCAAAATATTTAGAGTAAGATCATTTTTTAGTTCGGCTCATGTCACTTTAATGAAATCTTGCATAAGAGCGCATTCAGTTAATAATATTTAATTAATTATGTACATGATTGTAATGGTTCGATGTGCACATTTAAAAACTCCTACATAACATAATTGTCATGGACTTGGTGACCAGGTACCGTTATATGGACCCCATGCCGATCTATCGCATTGCGCCAAGTATAAAGCGCATTTTCACGTTTATTGCACCGGCACATGGGGCAATTGATAATAAGTATTAGAGTACGCGACCGCAAAAGAACATGCAACAGCAACAAAAAATAGCAACAACAACAACAGAAATAATACGATGCCAATGCAAACATTTTTCAAGCGTTATTTATGAATACAAGTGAAGTTTGTAGCAAGATGCGAACTGTAAGTTGCAAGTTTGTTTAGGCACAACACCAAGCCGCAATAAGACCAATAACAATAACAACAGCAAAAGCAACAACAAGTGAATCAATAACAAGGCTGGCTAGTTGGCTGCTTGCCAGCAAGGAGCAGACATGAACTGGTTTGCGCTCCGGCGACATCCACGGATCAGACAGCCACACCGCGGCTAACCGAGAGACGTGTGTCCAAAAGTTTGCATAAGTTAGCCATGGGTGGGAAGAGGGGCATGCGATCGGGGCTGGTGCTGGACAGGAATGGCGTGGACTGGAGTTGAGCTGCTGGTTATTGTTGTTATTCGTTTTTGCCCATTATCCACGTACTCATTAAAAATTTGTAAAATGGGTATCATAAAGTTGTTGTATTATATATATTTAATCAGTTGGAGACACCTTGGACTTCTGCTATTTTCAGTATTATGGAGAAGCGTTATTAAGCTAACATTTAGTAAATTTACGTCTAAAAAAAAGCGTCGAAAAATGTGGCCTCAACATGTTTGGATACACAGAAAGCATTTTCATGTTTAGCATTAAATTTGGCTACGTTAGATGGAAACTAAGTCAAACAAGTGGCTTACAGGGCATCTGCAAGTCTTTCACTTTCGGCATTATTTATTTGTTTAACATTTGAAGATTTATCGAACATGTTGGCAGCCAATATACGCAAGCTAACTGTGTGTAGTAGTTGTTGCAAGTTGCAAGCTGTTTTGTTAGTATGTAAGGCTTGCTGCGAAACCCAGATCAGATGCGCGTGCACACACAAAAAAATTTAATGTCGAATCGATCGATAAGCGAAGCCAAGTTTCAACAGTTAATGCAGTTAAAGCCAACCGGGAGGCAACTGCATATCGATTGAGTCAAGAGAGGGAGAGAGATCCAAATCAGGCGTCCGTTACAAATACGAAATGTGAATACGAACAGCACATAGATACAATAGAAAATGCAAATGCAATCTAAGGCAAATAAAAAATATACATAATAATAAAATCTACTCTTACTAGGTCATAAAAATCGAAGACGCCTTTTAGAATCGAAATGGGCGCATTATGGCTGCAACGGGATGATAGTAAGTAGTAGACGCCATAACAACAAACTTTCTAAATGACACAAAAAAACAAAATCAGCACAACAACAAATTGAAGAAGCAGAAGGAGATAAAGATGAAATGAGGGAAGGTGGGGGAAAAAAAATATATATACAAACAAACTGTAAATGCAGCCGTTAATAGTTATATGTTGAATGCATTTATAGCGGTGTCGCCAACTAAAGCATAATTATTGCCTAGCCCCAGCTGGAAATGGGAATGAAAACTGAAACACAGATCGCTGCAGCGATGGCAAGTTGCAAGAGTTGCCAGAGTTGTGAGACGTGCGTTGCAAGCTTTGTGAAGATCCGAGATTTTCTGGCATGGCTTGGCATAGCATTTGCTGACTGTAAAGGAGTTTTTGTATTTTTCTACTTAACTGTTTTTTAATTGAAACCAGTTTGGTGTAATTGTTTTTGGCTCGATGTTGGCAAAACGTTGCACACTGCACGTTGCACGTTGCACGTTGCCTTATATGCCATAACTCGCTTATGTCAAACAGATTGTGCGTGTAATTTGAGCAGCGTACTTTTGTAAGCTCGTAACTCATAATTGAATATGAGTACAAGCCCATAGACAGACATACTTTTGGCCAAGTTAGATCTCTCTTATCATAGGCGAGACGATTGTCTCTCTCTTTGCTGTTGGTAAAAGTTGTGCACACAAAAGTTTTCACTTGTTGTTCTAGTTGTAATTGCCAAGACACGCTCGACTGTGACTAATATGAGTAAATTGTTTTAAAAATGATGCTGAACAAATGACAAATGATGCTGTGTGACTTAAAGCCAAGCTGTTGCTTATCAAATTGGAGCATTGCTGCCAGCTAAGGCGAATTGCCGCGAATTGCGTTTTTTTGTCTTTGTAGTTCGCGCGCAATGCGCTGTAAATTTGCAATTTGTGGCACGTGCAGACAGGCGAGGAAACGCTTTATTCCCTGTCTTGTCCTGTCTCTTGGCGTTCCGTTAGTCGCCTAAGGCACGCAATGGCAATGCCATGACACTTTAAGCCAGATAAATTGAAACGGGATTGCAGCAATAGCATCATCAGCAACAGCAACAGCAACAACAACAACTGCTCCTTCATCATGATGATCTTCATTTGGTTGGCATACACGCAGACAGACGTACACCAGAGAGTATGCTTGATTGGCGTCATCTACAGCCGCATCACACACGTTAATTAGTGGTGGTGCTTAAAGAGCTCACATTCACACATCAAAACATTTCTTATACAATTTGTCAAAACAAGCAACTTATACTTTCGAGATATAAGAGCGTAAAGCCAACAATATAACCAAAGCACAAAGCAAAGCAATTGAAAAAGAAAGAAAGAAAAAGAAAAGAAAAACTTGTTTAAGAGCAGCGCTAAAGTTTTCGCTGACTTCCTCAGCAGCGGGCCGAGGCAGCGCCTAAGTTGAAGCCGCAGTCGCTTCGTTGACGGCGACCTTGATAGACGTGCCAGCGGCTGCAATCTGGCAAAATCACAAAAAAAAAGAAGTAGAAAAAGAAAAGAGCGCCCAAACCATAGTCGCTTCATGCAGCTTTCTTCACAGCGCTTCAAATCATAATTTATGGCTTAAATATGTTATTGTTTTTGACGTGTTTATGTGTGGCACGAATGTGTTTCAAAAATGTGCTAGAAATATGTTAATAAATTTATATATGTGTGTGTGTGTGTGTTTGAATGCCAAGTGCAGTAAATAATCAAGCCTACATTAGCACAACAGCTGGCTGTGTGTGTGTTTGTGATCGTGTGGGTGCAACAAAGAAAGAAAACCCCCAAAAAAAAAAGTTCAGCAAAAGTCAACTAAAAACAAAACAACAGAAAAAAAGTGCAAAAAATCCAACACCTGAGCTAATTCTACCGTTAAAAAAAAGCAATTGTTCAGCATTTTCTGCAACTCGCGAGGTGTTAATTTATTCATTGGCCGGAACCTCAACAAGCTGTGAGTAAAATTTGCATATCTATTGCCCCCTACAAAAAAACTAAAGAAAGAAACAGTTAACTTTAGATTGCAAAAGTTTGACTAACCATACAAGTTAACGATATTGTTATCTGATTAAATACAAGCATGCGATATGATAAATTCATTTCTTATGGAAATTAAAGTTACTCAAAGAGCGACTTTCCTTTAATTTGTCTCCACCTGATCACATTGCTAAAAATATAAATCCGTTTAGTGTGATATCTCTTTTCCATTCATTTGTTAATTAGATTTGTTCAAACATTTCTATTAAGAGTAACAAAATAACGAAACATGTGAAAAAGAAAAGGGCCTAATCTATATTTTTTCTGGGCTTTTGGAAATTCATTTCCATTTTCATTTGTGGGCTGCCCTTGCTGTGCATTTGAACGAAATTAAGCTTATCAGACCATTGAGTTTAGGTCACTGGGCAGGCATTACGAATAGATCAAGATCTTTTAAGGTGAAAGTAATTTGCCGAAAAAAAAACAAAAAGTGCCAAGACACAAAAAAAAAAAAACCAAGCCAAGAGCCAACAGCCAGCAGCAATGGTCAAATCAGTGAGCAGTCGAGTGGAGCTGAAGCTGGAGTGCTAGCGTTCACTGCACTGTCGTAATTTAGTTTTAACAACTATTTTGTAAACCGTTGGCCCGCCCTATGAGGCTCGGCTTGCTGGCCAGCTAAAAAGCAATAGCGATAGCAGAAGTATGGGCATAAGCATAAGCATAAGTACACATTAAAGCACATTAAGGCGGTGAGCAAATGATGCGCTCCTCTGGACACACAATGGACCAGCGGCGCCGCAAAAATGTTGAATAAATTTCAAATTTGTTATTATGTACGTACAGCTGGCTAGCTGTAGCTGCACTTCAGCAGCTCGAGCTTTAGCTCTAACTAGCGTGTGTGTTCTAAGTGTTAAAAGTACGCCAAGTGTGACGTCGACTGCTGCACTCGGAAGTGTAGCGATTGCAGTCTCTATAGCCAGACAATGGCCCACAGCAATAACAAAAACAAAAACAACAGCAAGTATGCATTTTTTGTTCTTCTATCTGAGCTGCATCTGCGTGCTTCTCTGCGTTGTTGTTGCTCTTGTTGCTCTTGTTGTATGTATAAACATAAATTTATGCGCAGACTTAGAACAATGTGTGCACTCACACACACATACATATACTACCTAGCCGTTGCCATATCGTGTTGCTTAATAATTAATGAACGTGCATGCAGTTCATACACACATACATACATAGAAAAATACATAAAAATTCATCCACAACTGCTGATCATATAAAATTTATGCAGAGTTATGTTAGTGTCTATAAGGCGCGCAAAGTTCAATTACCTGTTAATTGAGTTTAGACGAATACAAAAAACCAAGTCAAGACCTAAACTAAAGCAAAGTCAGCTAAACAATTCCCAGCAACAGTCTCAGCATTAACATCATCAAAATCACATCAGTCAACGTTTTGCCTCATCTTTTGCTCTATGGCTGTTGCAGCTAAACACAAGAAAAAAACAAAAAAAACGAAAAAAAACTTAAATAAATACAAAGACAACTATTGAAATCAGGTCATTATTGTCATTAAATTGTTTCAAAATGCACAAGATTGGGACACACACAAACTAACACTTACAAATCAAACCGTCAACAGATATATTAATATATACCATATTGTTAATCTTTAATGCCAGCTAACTGTACAAATCAGTTTGGTGAATGTTTTGCCTATGTGCTTCTTTCTGTTTTTGTTATCGTTGTTGTTGTTGTTGTTTTTTGTGTTGACTGCTCAATCACAAAATCAAAAGACTGTGGCAACGAACTTTTTCGGCTGTTGTTGTTGCTGTCTTGAAAAACCAAATTTTACTTTCAAATTATGCCGCAAACTGTTGCTTTTATCGCTTTTTTCTCATTCTCGCGCTAAACATAATGATTGTTTCCACTTAGCTGTTGTTGTTCTTCTTTTGAATAGCAACCCGAAATTCACAAACAAAAACAAATACAACAAGAAAATAAACGTAAACTATAAAGCTTAAGTGTAACTAACAGTTAGAAGTCCCCAATATGATTTTATGTATTCTGTTGTTTGTGTGAAATATTTATGCAAATTATGGTCAAGCAGCTAAAGTGCAACTGATTAGCGGTACAACTACATAGAATATACGCTAACAGGTATGTGTGTGTGTGTGTGTTAGTTTGTAACATACATTAAACCCCTGCTCGAGTGTTTGTGTTCGTGTGTGGATGTAGATTAAGCAAAGCATTGCTGCAGCGCATATTGTAACGGTACCATTCACATACGCAGCGCGTTCCCAGACAACGACGCACTTACTCCACCTCTGCGCCAGCCAACAACCCAATTGCCGCTGGTGCTGCATAATTCTACTTGGTGGTGCCTCATTGCTTGTGCTTATAAATATATATTTGTTGGCAGAACGAGTTTTAATTGCAACATTTGTTTAAATGTTGTCCGTTAGTTGCCGCTGCCAAACGACAACTGCAACTTGAAACCACCAACTAGCAACTGCCAACAGTAATAGCAACAACAACAACAACAACACCACTAACCACTTTGATGCTGCTCCATTTACAAAAATGGACACCAACAATTTTTGCCTCATTACCGCTGGTTAAAGAATGTCACCTCCAATGTTGCTCAGTGTGATTGTGTGTTTGTGTGTGTGTGTCGCAGTCAGTGGGGAAATCTATGCGTATTTGTATTAAATACCCTGTACGCTTTTTAAGCGTGTAGTAAGGGTTAAATGAAGTTGTTAAATGTTAAATGTTTTTACTTGGCAGATGTGGAATATTGAATTTTTATGCGTTGGGATTTTAAATTTTAACTAAGAGTTGCTTAATGAATTTAATAATTAAAGAGATAAAGAATGATAGAAAACTTAACATATACTTAATATAGACTATCAATCTATTAATTATTAAATTATATAGTTTTGGCTAAGCTAAAGAAGGTTTATAAAATGAATATTCAATTTTTGACTATATACCCTCCTTAATCTTAATTGCAAGACTTATTAATGTTTTTACTACGAGAACTTTAATATTTTTTGTGTCAATCTTGAAATAAATTAAATAGTTCCTGGTTTAACAGGGTATCTTCCCGTTATTCACTATGTTTTGTTTTTTTTTTTAAGTTTCGTTTTATATTTATATATTTTTTTTCGATTTGTTTGCGTTTTGGATTTGTTTTAATTAGTTGCTGGTTTTCTCTCTTGCCTAGCAGCAAATTGTACAACTTATTTATGGCTAAAAATGTGCATGTTTTTTTCATTTAGTTTTTGTATTCGTTCGTTTAAACAGCGATTGAACAACAAGCAGCAAATAGGAGACGAAGAAGAAGAAGAAGGAGAGCAGTCGTTGCAGCGACAGTTGATGCATTATTAGCAATGTGGCGCTCGCTAAGATGTGGCGCACTAACGTTGGCTATTCCCTATCCCAGCTGCTGCTGCTTCAGCTGCTGTTGCTCGAATGCTGCTGCTGCAGCGGTGTCAAGACGCTACCATCACCATTACAGTTGCCAACAGAGACGCCCACTGCAGCCGCCCAGGTCATTGGCGCCACCTCCTTGGCAGCCACCCGGGCCGCTGTCTTTGCGGCGACGGAGAACAAAATGCGGCGGAGTGACAGCGACAATCGGAGAAATCAACTAGAGGATTTGATGCCAGCTAATTTACTGTTAGAGGATCTGCAGCAGTCTAACGGACAGCTAATCAATCTGACAAGGCATTACGATGGCGATATCTTCTATACCAGCGGTGAGTATCACCAGTTTTGTCCAAATCCACCAGCAAATCAACTAAGACGAAATCCAAAGGCTTCAGCATTAGCTGTGTGGCATGTTTACCCGTTGCGTCGACAGCAGCATTAATTTCCCGTATGGCCAGGCTTATTAGCCACAAACTCACATTTAAGCCACAGTCGTCAAGTCCCAAGTTGAACCAAGCCAAGCCAAACGAGTTTTGTTTTCTTTTCTTAGCCTTGGCGCGTTCTGTTGTGACGGGCTTAAATCAATCAGCGTTTAGTGCTTCTATGCCCAACCCCTCTCCCCCACACATATGTACATATGTTTGACATTAAAGTTTTCTCTTTCTGTTTGTTTGTTTGTGTTTAGGTCTGAGCGGCGCTTGCAATGCGGACACCTGCATCGGTCTCTCCAGCGGCACAGCGGCTGTGATGCGTTTGGGCAGTGACTCCAACGGTAAAAGAACTGCTCAATTAATATGAAAATTTGTTTGCACACTTAACGCATTTATAATCTCTACTTAGTTGCTGATGGACTGGGTCAAGCCTCGGCCTCAGCCTCACTCGAGTTGCTAACGCGTCGCATGAAGCTGCAGCAAAGAGCCAATCAAGCACAACGTCAGGGACTGGGACTGGCACAGGGGCAGGGTCCGTTGGGTGGTATGACTCCAGAGGATGAGGGTTGCAGTTGCCGCTGTTTGCCATATTTGCGCGCCTATCGCGAAGATTTGGGCATCTGTGTGGATGACATACATGGTAAGTAGTGTGTGGCAGTATTAGTAGTATAAGTAGTAAGTAGTTAGTAAGAGTCGACGGTCGACCGCGGAAGCATTTGCCATTCAATGGCGTCCCGGAATAATTAGCAAGCTCTGCAATTCGGTGCAAATTGTATGTGTGTGTGTGTGTGTGTGTGTGCTCCATTTCGATACTGGGAACTTTTCCCACATGTGAGAGCCTCACTGGCATTGTTTGGGCCATGTCTCTCAAAATCACAATGGTTGCTCAACTATTTCTGTATTTTTTGTGTTTTTTGTTTACTTATTATTATTGCGAAAAAGAAATGCTGTAATAATAACAAAATTGTGCAGGGCTGGCGCTCAAATTGCAGAATGAAAACGAAATGTGACGCAAATAATGCGACAAAAAAGAAATAGTATTTACGGTAAGATAAGGCCCAAACTTTGCAAGTCGAAACTTTTATGCTCTGCTAATGCGAGAAATTGTTTTGGCTACGACCAAACCTGCTCCAATTTCAGCGATTCTGTATTGAATTTCAGCTTAGCCACTTCAAAAGTAAGTTGCGTTTTGAGAAAATAAACTTGTTGGTTAAATTTATGCAATGCCGCAAAGAAATGAAAAAAAGATCCTTTTTATTCCTGGAGCAAAACAACTTCCGCTTGTACAAATCGCCTTGAGAAGTTATGCGACCTTCGTTTAGGGCATATAAAAACGTAAACATAACAGCAGAAAACGGTAGCTGTCGCTTTAACTTTGGGTAGTATGGCAAAAATGTTGTATTATTGAACAAATCATTTGAGTTGCCAGCAATTTTATGAAAGGAAAAATGCTTTAAGTCAACTTTCGCCGCCAGCTAGTACAATAACAATAACAATAATAATAATAAAAGCAACAACGGCAGCACCAACAACAACAATAACCATAAAAACAAAACATTAAAATCCAGCAAACACAATCAAGACTGAAAGTAAGAGCGTTTCGAAAAACAAAAATTGTTGCAACACACTAAAGATAGTGTTTTTTTTTATGATTAATTGATAAGCGTCTTGATTGAATGTGGAATGATGATGTTATCATAGTTGCCATATAATAAACACTACGTCTAGGCGTTAGTATATTTAGCTTATGTGTTATGTTTGACCATCGGACTTTCTCATTGCTGTTATGGTTTCTATTTGTGCGTCTTGCAGAATGCTCTCTCTCACCATTTGTCAGCGGCTCATCGTCGGAGAAAATTCCGTTTGTGTTTTTGCCACTGCGCGGCCAAATCATTTATCCCAGCAGAGAAATCAGTTTTCCCAGTAAGTAACTCCCTTCCCATTCATTAGCATAAATATAGAGAGATATACCATACACTTATCGTTTTTTTAGATATACTTACTCCGGTCTGTGCGGTTACTGGGGCCCAGTATTTGGGCTCGAATGGCTGGTCGGATCTGCGTAACCCCATTGACACCGACTATCCGTTTCGCATGTTTCGCGACGAGGGACGCAGCTTTCTACAGTGGCTGGGTGAATCTGAGTTGCGGCAGAAAATGCAGGGTCGTCTTATTGTGGTTCATCTTGTCTGTCGGGACATGACGGTTGCTTTGAATGCCAGTCAGAAGGGTAAGCAAACCTACTTATGTGGTTGAAGGATACTTTAACTAAAACTAGCAAATTCTTTCCACAGATCATCTAATGACACCCAAAAATGTACACTCTCCCTGTGTTGCTTTTCGCGTTAATGGCAGTCCGGTTAAATACTCTCACAGTAAGTCCCAGTTTAAGTTTACTCACTGGAAATGCTTATTAATAGTTTTGCTTGTTTTTATTTCGTTTAGATGTACCGGAAGTCTATTTTCAGCCGGCCAACTCAACGACTCTGGCTTCCACTTCTGATGGAATGAGTATGCGGGAGTATGTAGTGATAGGCATATGTAGCCTGCTGCTGGGCCTGATCTATGTTGCCTCCGTGTTTCTCTATCTGTACATGAAAAAGCGCAAGAGTCGTGGGCGCCACAATTCCCGCCACTCCTTGGACAATCTAGCCAATGAGATCAACTACCCGAAAAATGATCAGGTCACCTATGGCGCGCCCTTTAGTCGTGTTGGCAGTATATACTCTGCCAATAGCTTGGGTGGACTGGGCGGTCCAAATGATGCTGGGACACGTGCCAGCATGGCTAGCATGGCCAGCCTAAAGGATGATTTGGGCATTGTTAAGAACAATCCGTTGCTGCAGCATTTTCCACAACTGGGGGAACGAGAGCACAATTCCGGATTTTCAAGCGATATATCCAACTCCAACTCAGAGTGTGAGATGGAGGAGAAGATCAAGGTGAGTTAAAGTTTTTTTAATACAATATATGCAAGACAGCATGATTTGATTTTACATCAGCAGACATCCGTTTCGGTTCTGGTGCATCCACAGATGAGCATGGCCAATAAATCACCCAAGCCAGGTCACAGTGCCAATGAGACAACGTCCATGGAATCGGATGACTTTCGGCAGGACAATGAGTGTCTGCCTGCTGAGAATGTGGCTGTCATTGAAGACATGATGAGCGAAGAGAAAATGGAAAATCTACGCGCCATGGTTAATGGGAATGTGAGGAAAAAACTCTACTTTAATCCGGCTTACTTTGAGCCTCATTTACTGGCGGTAAGTCTAAGATAGAAAATCCTTGGATCAACCAGCAGGTACTAACATTTAAAAAATCTTTATCTTAATCCTTAGGAGCCGCCACAAGCTGCCATTGAGTTTCTACAAAAGATACGTGAGGTCATTGCCATTGCCAAGTACAAAATGGCTGCCAAACGCTATCAGCCATCGCTGAACATAATACACGAGGAGGCCAGTCTCGATTCAAATTCTTCCAAGTACAATGTCCCACTGCAGCAGAATCTGCAGGCCAAGAGCATGGGTGACAAGCGCAACAGCATCGAGCAGTGGCTTCAAAGTGTACCCAACTCGGAGTCCAGCCAAAAAACAACGGCAACAAAAAAGGCAAACGGTTCCCCGACCAAAGGATCGTTACGTCGCGAAATCTCAGCGCCCAAGGAGCGTCCGCCACCACCACCACAACAAAAGTCGATCTTGGAGCAGCATTCAAGGAAGGAAATGCAGGAGAAGCAAAAATCAAATCAGCAGCAGCAGCAAGTCAATAAATCGAGTCCCGATTCTCATACCGTTAAACCCAAAAGTCCATCCTATGACAGCTACTCTGCCTTCTCAGCAAATGTCTATGGCTTCGCGGAGACGGGCGGAGAAATCTACAACAACCCCAAGTTTATGCTGGCCGACTCACCTGCGGGTTCCATGCGCAGTTCGTCAAGTCGTTCCAAATCTTTGCGCAAGCGCAGCGACGTCCTGGATCAGTTTGCAGCTGCCAATTCGACGCCCACTTCCCTCAACTCTTTCGATCGCCAGCATTACAATATGTTACGTAACATGAAACCGGCTGAGATTATTTATGACTCGTTGAAACGGGAGTTTGCTGCTCATATACCCACGCCAGACTACGACAGTACTATAGAGAAAAAGATCAAGGAGATCTACAGCAGCACACAAAGCAGCATTCCATCTGTGCCAACGCCGGACTATAGCTCTTTGAGTCGCAAGTCCCTTAAACAGTTTCAGCCCGACTCGCCCATATACAGACGCAAATCTCCACAGTATCTTATTGTGGACTACGAAACGGATAGCTTAGAACGTTTGGAACCGAGTAAACGCAAGAGCTCACATTCATCAAGCTCACCCTCCTCGGATGTGAGCTCACAGCTGAGTCCTAGTTTGAGCACAGCGCTTCCTCTGGAAGAAGAAATGGAGATTAGTCATACAGTTTACGATCGATTAAATGGATTTCGAAAGGAGGGTGATCTAAAGAAGCGTCTAGCCGGCAAGCATGGACAGGGACAAAGTCAGGCGCAGCGGCATAAAGAGGTCGCTGCAAGAATCAAATACGATACACCCTTCCGAGGCAGTATGACCATAGAGGTGGAACACGAGCCACCCTCGGACATGGAACGTACCGATAGCGATCAATTTGAGCCAGACACTCTCGATCGCAAGCCCAAAAAGCAGAGTTTCTGTGACATCAGTGCCTGGGATAGCCATGGAAGACAGAGCAGCAGCGAGCATTATGTGGATTCCGATTACAATCAAATCAACTCGTTGCCCGATCTCAGCCAGCAGGGTCATCATGCTGGCAAGCCGCGTACGGCTTCGTTTATATTACGCTCCAGCAACTCGTTCCGTAATCTGCGGGAAATCTATGAATCTCCCCTAGCTGTGCAGGAGAACTTTAAAGTGGAGCCACAACAGCCGCAGCGGCAGCTTACCGAGGAGGAAGAGGGACGTATTCTTACCTTAGAGGCTAAGCATTCTCGACGTCAACGTGGCCTACAATCATCGCCCACACTTTCCACTGTGGACCAGCCCAAAGCTAGTGGTGGTTTCAACAAAACTACCATTACAATATCCTCACCAAAACCGATAGAGAAACAGCAGCCTGCCTCCGGAGATTCACATGGAGTATACGGCCAAAGAAAGTCTCCGTCTCCAAAGCCGAAAGTGAACCAACACTACTGTGCTCCATTGGTGCATAATAAACGTCCGCTGCCACCTCCACCACCCTCACCAGCTTCAGTGACGAATCACGATGAAGATGCCTATAGTCTACACAGTGAGATAACCGAGCTGACTGGGGTCTCCGACACCATGGATAACTCCTGCAACAATACCATGTCTAGCGTAATTTCTGCACTAACAGAACAATCGAAAAACACAAAGGAGCAAAATAAGACGCAGCTGGATGTGGAATTCGATGGAATCTACGGCAAGAAAGTAAACAGTCTGCGCAATGATTACAGTCTTAATAAGTATCTCAATCGTCGCAAGTCGCAGAAGCACGAGCAGGACAACAGCGACGAAAAGAAAACAGAGAGTGATTCCAAGAATTCCGTAGATCAAGAGATCAGTAGCAATAACAATAATAGTAACAACAACAATAACAATGCAAAGAATCTTAAGGATATGGATATAAATCAGTTTGATGCGATTTCAATAAGCTCCCGTTCCAATCGCAGCAGTAGCCATCTCTCGGAGCGCACCAAGGAGATGTATCGTAATGCGGGTGTTCCCGTTGGCATCGCCTATCCACAGCGTGCTGCGAACAGTGGGAGTTCAAGCGGAAACTCAAATCAAGTCAATGTTCAGACAGTTTATCGCTGTGAGATTGAGCCAGCTCAGTTGACAGCTGGCATGCAAATTGCAATTGGCCTGAAGGATCGGGCCAAGAAGGCTAAGGATCTGAAAAATGCATGGCGTAAGTTTGTTACCATGGCTGCCAATAAATTTAGTCCCAGTCAGAGTCCAGCGCCCACCTATGGCACTAAAAATGCGGCTGGCTTTTTGGAGGATGATGGCATTGCTTCAATTATTGAGGATGCTGGAATTCCACCCGGGACTGTGGTACAGCCGGGTAGTCAAAATTACTACGAGCAGCGCTTTGGACAGTTGGACAGTGGTTATATGAGCACCGATTCCACGGAGCTGTACAAGCGCAATGTCTACGATCGTTACAACTTTAAGATGATGAGCGGACGTGGACAGATTATACGAGTGGATACCATTGAGGACAATGAAGAGGAGATCGTCAATCCAAGTCGTCTGGAGCTGGATGCCTCTCGTTTTGATGACTTGGAGCACATGGTATCGCCAGGTAATCGAACTGTTGCCAATGCTGGTGAGGATCTAAGTGATGCTGAATCAGACAAGACACTGACACGCTCCCAAACCAATGAGATACATGGCGTCCGAGGCAGTAGCACCACCATGTCCTCATATTCTTCAGAGGATGAGCAGCGTCGTGGACATAGCACTTGTTGTGGCTCATCAGATGAGGAAACGAATGCGGAGGATATGTGGGAGTCGGGCGCAGAGAGCATTGAAACCCATTCGGTTCTGTACAAGATGATACGCAAGAGTTAGTATTAAGGGATGTGCAATATTTATTAACCAGAAACCAGAAGAAAGACTTTTTAATAGCTTATGTTTAGGAACCAGGTGCAATAATCGTTACGTTTCTTGCCAAACCATAAGGTGCAATTTTATACTAACATTAAAGTTTATATATTTAAATACGAGGAATACGCATTTGATACCGCAATAGCTACCTTATAGGTGGCAAACATCAATGCAAATGTTTACTGTTAATGCAGCAATAAATACTCAGTAGTGAAAATATTTTTTAGTTTATTTACAATATAGACAGTCTAGCTTACATCGTATCACTTAGTTATCAGATGCGAATTGTGATAAATATTAGCAGTCTTTGGGCCGGAAATGTGCAATCAATTATGTTTAAGTCTCAGTTTAAACTATAGACATACTAAAAACATAAGTTAGTTTAATCTTGACCTAAGATAATGTTTAATGAATTAAAAAAAAAAAAAACAATGTATATACATTCTCTAAAACAATAAGTAGCTTTCCTTTGTATTCTTTTAAAAATAAAAAAGATTTATTTGACCTCTTTATAAAATATATACTTAGCAATTAGCAAAGTTTAACTGATTATGTTCTGTGCGCATATTTTTTCCACTCACTGTTTGTGTTTTTGCTTAGGTTCCAAGATTACGATGCAAACAAAGCAACCAGAGAAAACAACGTCAACGACAACAACTATTGTCAATGCTCTTTTGAAAAACTCTCAGTCTGAAACTGATAAGCAGAGGGCAAGAACGCATACATAAACATTATCGCGCGAGAGTCGCAGTTGCTCAGCATAATTTATTTTCTGCCCAGACAACTCAGTAAGCCGTAAGCCGCGTGCGAGTGAGTTTGTGTGATTTGTGGAAATGTCGAAAAAAATTTTACTTGCATTTTGTTTTGCATTGTGCAGCATTTGGGCTGTGGCAGGCAAAAGTCATTATTGGCCACTGAGCAGACGTGCAACACAGGTCACATACTCACCAGAGCTATTGCAAGATCTGCGTGAGTTTATACATCTAATACCACAAACCACAATTGATGATATAGTCGCTAAGCATATGTTTAGTGATTTTAAATTCCTCAAAGCAATAAATTTTTTGGACAGTGCCGAATTTAAGCAATTGAAACAACGTGCCGAAACGCTGCCCGAGATTATTGAGGTTCTAAACTTTGTGCATTTAAACGATACGAATCAGATAATCTCCAAAATCCGATTCGATGTGCGTCTCCGACAGCAGCTAAACACAAACACATATGCCAGCTATGGATACGAGTTTATAGATGTGCCGGCCGGCCAAAGTGTAAATGAGAACATGGTCGTAGTACTGCTGCCGCCGGAAGAAAATGTGATGGCACAGTCTTCCAGCTTCGGCAGTTTTGTTAGTTTTATACAGGAAGTGGTGAATCATCTGCCGCGAGATCGTTTCGTCGCCCTGATCAATGAGAAACGCAAGAGCAGCAAAGTCTTTCCCAAATTCTATGAGGCAATTCGCAGCGATGCATTTAAAGAGCTGTTAGAAAGAACGATGGTAAGATAAGATTATATTCAACTTTGAATGATTTATTTAACTTTTATTTGTCTTGCAGAAAACGCCGAATGTGCAGAATATTATTAAAACATTGGGTAGCCATGACATTGACGCGCAGGGTTTGAAAAATATTGCATTGGATGTTATCTCTTGGGGACCGACTGTGTATGATAATAATGCCAACAGAAACTTATAAACATTTTATAAAAGTTGCACAATGTTTATTTATGTGTACAATAAAAAATAGTTTCATGCAAACTAATTACTCTGTACAACTTTAGTACGATTTTTCACATTTAAAAATATTTACCAAGTTTAGATTTCACATAGCAAAACCAGACCCATAGAAGGTATCGCATTGCAGACTTATAGGCAATCGCAGTGAATTCCATTTGGTGCTCAAAACTATAGCATATTTTTAGCTGCTTTCGATTAATACACTCGAATGTTGAAGCTTGTTTTTGAGGCCCAATGGCTATCGGGGCTTATGAGTGCTCGCTGTCTGATCAGTTGGTCTTTGGATATTTCGGACTGCAGTCGTCTGCCGCGGAAGCATTAAGTGAGTTGTTTGTTTGTAAAATGAAAAAAAGTGATCGCCATTTTGTTGTGTTTGAATAAAGAGGGGTTTTTTGTGGTGTAAGGTTTTTGAAAACTGACTAACTAAATGTTTGAAAATATTTCGTGTTATGTCTAAAACTATGAATCATCATGGGCTTTTATGCAAATCAAGTGATTTATCTTAAAACAGCGATGAGTCTTGGCGGCAAAAAGAAAGATTTAAATGAATGACAGTTAAGGTGAATCATGCTTGTAATGCAGATATTAATAAATATATATGAGCAAAACCGCAGTTGCAAAGATCAGCACTTACGACCCACACACACACGACAAGCAATAACAACAAAAACAACAATAATTGATAAAAACACGTTTTAAAACATTAATCGTTAAGGTTTCTTAAAAAAAAATAATAATGAAAAAACTGCAGAAAACGGCGTCCACAGCTAAATGCAAAAAAAACTTCTTTGTTTAAATGACGTTTGCCAAATAATTAAGAAATTAATGACAAATGATTTAAAGAATTTATATAAAACAAAAACTGTGCTGGAATACGTGACATCATCAACAAAAGTTTTCCAAAAACTACACTAAAATATAATTTGTATTTGGTTTCTTGACTTTTGGCTTGGTTCGTGGGCAGACACGAACACTTGTTGCTGCCTTAAAAGGCTAAGAGCCTCCGGCTTCAGTTTTAAATAAACCAAGTTTAATCGAAGTTTCATGCATTGCCTGCAGTCATATTTTCGAAATATTTGCATAGATTTTTGGCACAAACATGTAAAGCATTTCCGATAGGTTCAGTTATGGCTACATATGTGTTTATTACTCTATTAGCTTAACAATTAAGTAATATGTTCTCTAGACAGTAGTACTTGCCCCTTACCCATACATATGTTCTACAAATGCTCTCGCTTATCGCCTGTTTATTTGCATTTGTCTTTTGCGTTTTTAGGCTCCGCCCCGATTAGTTTTATATTCAAGCACACCATAGGCGTAGGCAGCCGGCTAAGCAATTGTGAAAAGGGGTCAGCTATGATCTATTTGTAAGCTCAAAGTCTGTTTTGTCCATCATCGAGAACTCAACTGATTGGCTATAAAACATTTTGGCTTAAATAATTAGAGACTAGCTGATGAGAGAGGGAGAGCAAATTCACTCCAGCTGACAGAGTGTGTTTAATTTAATTATTTTATATTATTGTATGTGCGGGGCACTGACTCGTTTATACTAGAACTCAAATGCCTTTAACCCACTCCCCACTCAACCCCATTTTGGTGCCTACATTCTCTTTTGTTATTGTGCTGTAGAATGTTTTGTTATTGTTGCTGCTTTTGCTCTTCATGTAGGCTAGCCAATTGTTTATGAAGTGCACATTGGGGCTATATAGGCTATGTATCCACTTTAGTTAAACAAGAGCGAGTGTGCGTTTGTGTGAGTGTGTGTGTGTGTATTGTGTTTCCCCATATGAAGTGTATGTTTGGAAATGATATTTTGGCGGATGCCACGAAAAAACTCAGTTTACCATGAAGTCATGCTCAGTCGGCTCAGCCTCAGAGAGTAACATCCACATCCATCTTAATTATAACGTTTTTTTATGATGACAATTTCGGAGATGCTAAAAAAAAAAACTTTATTAGTTGAAGCAATGTGTTGTTCTTTCTTTTGGTTTCTTTAGCGTGAGCTGTTGCTAATTGCGTGCTGGATAAAATTAAACAACTAGATTTTATAAGTTCAGTGGAATTTACTTGTTTATCAAATCCTGAGCTTGTTGTTCTACATTCTTAATATGAAATGTAAACAACGAAAACTTGCAGTTGCTGTGAGTGCATAAAAATGGCTATAAATTGTGTAAACAATGAACTTGTTCGAAACGAAACAAATTGGATCGCTTTGCTTTTGCAGACGCATGTTTATATAGTATCTATAGCTTTTAGCTCCCAGCTCTCAGCTCAAGTATCTAGCGATCACGATGCCCCCAAACATTTCTGTCACGCCTTTCACACAACACTCACAGTCACGTATTCCAAAAAGCCAAAACAAAAACACACAAAAATGCTGACAAACATTAAGTTTTTTTATGCGATCCGTGCAATAAACTTGTCATGGAACTGAGCTGAGGCAAAGTTGCGCAAAACTTCCTCGAAGTATAAGTAATTATTTGCGTTTGGCTGTCTTTTCTTGAGTCTGACCTTACTTGCAAGAGATTTGCAAGGAAAAACTCGATATACAAGTTTGGCAAGCTGTGTTCCATATGCAATGCAACGTTTCCACTTAAACTGCGGATATTGCACTTTTGAACAAACCTGCAAGCATTTATTTTTTGTATAGTTTTCTTAAGTAAAACTTTAGCAATTACGACATGTTGTTATTTGTTTATTAAACAATGAAATCGTTTGTCAACTCACAACTTTAATCAGTTTTGTAAATACAAAGTCCAAGCAAATACTGGTATTATTATCTATTGACAAGAACCAGGTAACAATGTCTTCTGTACCTCTAACCAATTAACAGAGGTGATACTGCAAATTATGCTGAGACACCAACTCCTGTCTCGTCTCTATTGTGTGAAGGGTCAACGTTTACAATCGGTAATTTGTAAAACCTATCAAATGACGGCAGCTACTTATTAAATATTCGCTGATTACTAATTGATACGAAAAAGTGTTTCCCATTTAAAACTCAGCTGCGAGAGCATACACGTTTTTCGTTTTTTTTTTTTTTTCTGTTTAAAAATAAACATAAGTTTAAAATAAAAAATAGAAGAAGCAAACAAAAAAAGACAGCAGCTGAGGAATATTCAAATTAGCTCAAGTCGTTGGCGTGATTAGCCGATTTCTCACACATTTCAAAACATCAAAACAGACAGGCTTTAGAAAAATATAAATATATGGTATATACGCACACATATATTGTCGATTAGAGCTTGAGACTCTGAGAATCCGCATTAAAGAAGCCGCCTTGAAATTTACGAATCCCCCCAAATAAAAAAGAACAAAACAAAAATATGCCTAAAGCTCTGAATATCACAGCAAATGCAAAGCGTAAAGCGCAACAAATTGATTGCTAATTGATATTGATATGTCGTTTATTTTATGATTATTCTTTATGATCGTTAAATCGGTGAGCAAACATCAAAAATGCTGACCAAGCAATAGCAAAGGCGATTACAAGGTTAAACCACTCCCACACCGCACCACTTTACTTCACTACACTTCAGTTTAAAGCACCACTTGACTGTGGCTCAATTGTTATAATTTAATAACTAATAACTAATGGGGTCGTGTACCACAAAAACCACTTAAAAGCGCTTTCTTTAATTAACCCACAGCGTATATTCGACAAACCCAATTGTACATTTTTATAAATGTATTTCTTTCGGTATTCTCTTGTATTTGAATTTCTGTATAGCTAGCAAAATGAGAGAAAAAAAAGGGGCAAACCTGTAAGGCAGCTTTCAGCTCTTGACCACAACGGTCAACGCATCAACACTTGGCCCAAAGCTTGTGAAAATCAACGTACCGTAAAGCGTTTGTCAATTGTCTCTCGCTCTATCCTATGTGTGTGGTTCAGTAGCCAAAAACATTGCTGCGTTTCAAGGTTCCATTCCCTCATCTCTCTGGCTAGTACTTAACTAAGCAAACAAATTCAGAATCTCTTGCTTCATATTATGTCTTAAACTGAATGCGGGCTTTATTCTATTGTCCATGGCATTCTGGGGGCTATTCATATACTATAGTATAATTGTTGTGCGTGGCTCTTGAATATATTCATTGTACATATATGTACATACTTTAATCTTTAAGTAAAGTATATACAGTTGGCTGTTATATATATTTGGGGAGAGTTTCGCGAGCAGTTATCAGTACCTTGAAGTCAGTTTTTGCATATCCAACAGCGAAAATATTTTAAAAACTATATTTTTGCTAATGCTCATGCATATGAATCATTACTATGTTTCTTTAATAAGATAACAACAAGATTTTGTGAATCATAAACAACATTTATGATTAAGCATGTGACTGAAAATTTGTTCGATTTTGATTTGTAAAATAAGAATTCGCGATTAGAAGCCATATATAACATCTATTAGTAATCTGCTATACCAGTTAATCTGCTTAATCTAATAGTGATGTTTGTCTCCATCTTACAGGTAACATATCGCCAGCATAAAAATAACAAAGATGGGCTTGAACAGTTGTGGATTAAGTGATCCGCAGGCGCAGCTTAGTGCAGCGTTGGCTAAACGCAACATACGCGAATTTCACGATGCTCTGGAGCTGGGTGCTCAACCCAATCTGCAGGACGAGAGACACACAAGTATCTATGAAAAGGCTTTGTCTACAGCCGGTTGTTCGGAGTTTATTGAGGCGTGTTTGGCACATGGCTGCAATGTGAATCATGTAAGTAGAATAGCAGAGCAGTCAAGATAAAGTTGGAGTTGCTAATGACTCTACCTTTTAGATCAATACGAAACACAACAAGGCAGCTATAAGCTATGCTGCCGACTCTAGAGATCCTGCCAATCTGGCTGTGCTGCTGCGTCGTCCTGGTGTTCAGGTAGATCGTAAATATGGCCAACTAACGCCACTCAATTCGTTGGCCAAGAACCTGACCGCGGATAATGTGGATCAAGTGCGTGCCTGCATGCAACTGCTCCTGGACTACGGTGCCTCGCCCAATGCCATTGATCAGGGGGAACGAACACCACTACATCATGTGCTTCAGAACAGCAAGATCAAGACCGCCAAGCAGGAGCTGGTGTTGCTGTTTCTGGCGCATCCACATCTAGACATCGATAGCTATCGCAATGGTCAGGTGCGTCAGTTGCTGCAACAGCAGTATCCAGAGCTACAGTTGCCCCCACAACGAGAGCTAAGTGCAGATGGTGAGATCGATTGTGAGAGATTGCTGCGGCAGTTGCGCGATGGCGATGAAACTCAGTTTGAGCAACTGTTTACCGAACACCAGTTGAACATAAGTGATAAGGATAACCAGCGTAACGCTCAGCAGGAGCAGTATCTACCACTTCTCCACGAGTCTATTAAGCGTGGCAAGCATCGCGCCTTCGATGCGATCCTCAACGCTGGCATTAACATTAATCGAACCACGCCCAGCGAACCAACTGCACCCGCTGAACTGGCCATCATCTGGGGCAATTGGCGTGCCTTGGAGAAGCTTCTGAAGCATCCAGAGTTGAAACTAGCGCCGCGCACAGCCCTGCTTAACACTGTCATAAGTAGACTGGAGGAGCCACCGTTGGATGACTTCTGTGATCATCAGCGTTGCTTTGAGCTTCTTCTGGCAAGCGATGTAATAGACATTAATGAGGTGGATGCCAGTGGTCAGGTGCCGCTCTACTATGCCGTCAAGTATCGCAACACAAAGGCAATCCAGACACTTTTACGCCATGGTGCGTACCTTGGCGCTCGCAGTCAGTTCGATGAGCTGGCCATTCAGGATATGTCACCGGAACTGCTCGAACAGCACTTTAACTCCTGCATCACGACCAATGGACAGAAAGCTGGTGTTCAGGGCTTCGAGATTATGATTAACTATATGAACCTTATGAGGCAGCAACGACCGGGACAACAGACTGGAAAGATAAATTCATCCCAGAGACTGCAGGATGAAATGACTCCGATTACCCATATAGCCAAGTCAAAGGAATTACGGCATCTGCTGCAGCATCCGCTTATCTCAAGCTTTCTATTCTTAAAATGGCATCGCCTTTCAGTCATATTCTACATTAACTTCTTGCTTTACACTTTCTTTACCGCCTCGATCATAAGCCATACACTGCTCAAGTTCCATGAGAGCGAGTATACGGCTTTGACGGCGTTAACTGGACTCTTCACCTGGATTGGCATTATCTATTTGATCATAAGGGAGAGTATACAGTTTTGCATGTCGCCTTTCTCTTACTTTTGGTCTCTCACGAATCTCATTGAGGTGGCACTGATTGTGTTGTCCATACTAGCAAGGATTGAATCCAGCTATGATAAGGAGACACAACGCGTTCTGGCTGTATTTACCATACTGCTGGTTGCCTTAGAGTTCTGTTTGCTAGTTGGCTCTCTGCCAGTTCTATCCATATCGACGCACATGCTCATGCTACGAGCCGTCTCTAGCAGCTTTATTAAAAGCTTTGGTCTCTACTCGATCTTTGTGCTCACGTTCAGCCTGTGCTTCTATATACTCTTTGGCAAGCCACAGGAGCAACAGCAGCAGCCAGAGCAGAATCCGGCTGGCAAAGCTGCAGAGGACAAAGGTGATGAAGATCATTTTAATAGATTCTCAGTGCCCATTGAGGCATTGATCAAGACCATTGTGATGCTGACAGGCGAGTTTGATGCCGGTGACATTAAGTTTGATAGCTTCTCCACCTACTTCATCTTCCTGCTCTTTGTCTTTTTCATGACAATTGTGTTGTTTAATTTACTCAACGGTCTGGCTGTTTCCGATACTCAGGTAAGCTTCGGGATATCTTTT
The DNA here is from genome assembly GCA_035044725.1 of Scaptomyza caliginosa. Taxonomy (NCBI): domain Eukaryota; kingdom Metazoa; phylum Arthropoda; class Insecta; order Diptera; family Drosophilidae; genus Scaptomyza; species Scaptomyza caliginosa. The sequence continues at coordinate 556,986 of JAWNNR010000716.1, forward strand.
TTAATTTTACATTGATTTAATACTTCTTCTTTGCTTTAGGCCATTAAAGATCAGGCGGAGTTGAACGGCGCCATCTGTCGCACCAATACTTTGATGCGTTACGAGCAGGTTCTTACCGGACGCCGTGGACGCACAGGATTTATTGTGAACAGTGAACCGTTCCGCAGCATTTGCCAGCGTCTGATGATTATCTATCCGAACTATATGTCAGTGCCACAGATATCGATATTGCCCAATGATGGCAACAAGGTGCTCATACCAATGTCAGATGCCTACGAGCTGAAGAATTTGAGTAATGGCAAAGACAAGGCCAGCTTTCAGCCATTGGCCATAAATGCGGCACTGGAGCAACAGAAGAAGCTACTCGATCCACCCTTAAAGCTGCTGCCCTGCTGCTGTTCCGTGCTCACTGGCAAGTGTTCTAAGATCGACAGTCGCACAGTCAAACTGGCTCTAGCTGTTCTCGATCAGAAATCCAGTGCGGAGCAGAAGCGTCAAAGAGAACAAATCACCGAAAGAAGATTGGAGCATATTGAACAGAAGCTGGAACACATGCTGCAGCTGCTGCAGGAACGCAACTAGAAAGAAGTAACAGTATTTAGTTAAATGTATGCATTTATCCTTTGTTTTTAGTTTTTTTTTTTTGTAACACGATACGTCGCGTTTCAGCAAGGCTAAATTACAGTGTAATGTTATTTTGTAGTCAGAAATTGTTTTATTAACATACGAATATATAAATATAATTAAATTTAACAAAAACCCTTATGAGTTATTAACCGAATGGAAATAATCACTATTATATAATAGTTACGATCTTTTCAATACACTATATACACATTTGAAACTAAAACTGAAAACAATTTGTTCTGCTATTTGCTCTCGTTTCGATTTTTTGTTTTGTTTTGTTATTTTCATTAATCTGCTATAATTAATAATGTATTCAATTTTTCATTCCTCACATTTTCGCCCATTTTTAACAAATTCTCTGGTTCTATAATTATTTTATAGTATGTATGTATAAGTATGTATACTATTTGTATATATCTTTTTATATAACCTTTTTTGTTCAGACTCCCCTGCACGCACATGTTATATGTGTATGTGTTAGTATGCCTGTGTGTTTGTGTGTGTGTGTATGCGCACAGTGGTCACTGCTATCCAAAAATGTTTGAAAGGTTCAGTTGAAAAAATTGGTTTGTTTTCATATTTTTTGACATCATTTAATAAATTTTGACTTTCGATAAGTATACGTATATAAGTATTTAGTATAAGTATAATGGTTATATAATATTTCGACAGTAAATATTGTATAAACGAATATCATTACTGTACCATTTTTTGTACCCGAGTAAATATTTGTTTTATTGCAAATGTTAGATTTATTTCTATATATTCATTCCTTCTTTTGTTTGATTTGATATGATTCGGTTCAATATGTGACACAATATATATATATTTATTCTTTGTTTCAACTGGGAGCTCCGCCAATTGTAGGCCAAACAAATTCATAATTTGAATATATAATTAGATTGGCTATGAGCGTATCGGATCAAATCAAATCAATTTCATGGCCTAACAACTTTTGTTAAGGTTTTTTGGAAAACGAGAACAAACGAGCGATGGTTAAAACTAATTTTATACATAATTTGCGATAATAATGTGCTAATAATGAAATTTTCTTTAATGGAAAAGCAATAGGAATTTTAGAAACTATTTTAATAAACGCCATTTGATTTGTGTTTGATCCGTATTGCAGTTTTGAGCGCAGCTATGAATATAATAATAATAATAATATATATATAATTTGGAGGCTATATAGCTATTAAGTTAAATATTTGATTATGCTTTTGAGGACGACGACTAAAAACGCTTTTCTAATATCAAAAAACTGTTCGCTTTACAATTTTTGTAACGGCAAATTAAAATAATTGACATTTGTTTGCAGAGCATATGTTAAACAATTTGTATGCCTTGCCCATATCTTATTACTTATATTTATATTTATATTTACGTTTTGTTTTTTTTGCTTTGTTTGTTTATATGAAACGTTAACTTTATTGAACCTCAACTCTTTAAGTTTACAACAAATAAAATCGTGTATTCTGTAAGGCATGCCTAATCAAACCAGCTGTACTTACTATACATAATTATTAAGTTATTTTATTTAAATTTTGTCTGCAATTGCATTTTGTATTGTTTTTGTTTAGACCCGATTCGGTCCGCTGCACTGCGGTGCTGTGAGCTATGTTAAATGCATAGGACTGTATTATTTTGTTTGATCTATCAGTTTGTATTGTACGTTTTTTTAGTACATTGTTCGATTATTGGTTTGCTTGGTTCTGGTACTAGTAGGAAAATGTGACTAGGGTCGGTTTAGTTAAGCGATCGCATGTTGTTTATGTGGCCTGCTTTTGTGGGTACTTTTTTGTTGTTGATTTATATAAATTTATATTACTTATCTGTTGGTTGGGTTTTCAAGCTCTGGCCCCTGGCACAGGTTGCGTTTTATAATTAATATATGCCTCATTCGTTTTATTGTCGTTATATTCTATGACTAAATAAAATGTTGTGTTATTTTTGTTTTGTTTTTGTCTTTATATAGAAGTGATAATAATAATGCTTTCGTTATGCATCCTAATCAAATAATTTAACAATTTTGTTCTCAAGCAATTATTAATATTAAAGACACAATTGAAATTAAAGCTTGATTTTGTTTAAATTTTCATACATTCCATTGATGCCGTTTGTTTTTTCATTTAGTTTTCTATTACTTTATACTTTCAATATGTACAAATCGAATATGAGTTCTATTGTAAAATCTACATTATAGTACAATATATATATATATATATATATATATATATATATATATATTCGGTATATGTATGTGTAAGTATGCATGTATAATAATTCTTGCAAATGTTTTATGTCTATGTACCAATTATAAATATCACTTAATTGACGAGTGTTTGGTTTCTGTCTATTGTATTCAATATTCATTTGTTATTTTACTTAGTTTATTTTGTTTTTTTTATTACCTATTTGATCGTTTAGCAATTTGTTAACAATTCTAATGTTAAAAGTTATGATCTTAAGATGATCTTTGTTTTTGTTGTTTGATTTTTTGTTTGTTTGTTGTGTAAAAATTGCAGTTAAAATCACAAGTGTGTACGTTTTGTTTGTTTTTGGTTTTTGTTTCTTGGAGAAAAACGATTTAGTTGGTACCATAATTTCAATTTATCTATCAATCGCTGTCTGATTGTCTGTTGTTAAGTTAGAAAGTTGAGTCAAAGTCGAGTGCGTGTGTATAGTGTAGAGTGTAAAAATGTGTACGCTGCACGGACTCTTGCTGCTGCGGGGGGTAAGAGGGTGTTCTATTGGTTCTATATATATATATATATATATGGTTCGATGTTAAAACTAAATATATGATTGCATGCAGCTAATTTAACACAATCAATATTCTCACACAATTATTTCAAATAAGTTTCTTAGAAACTTGACCAAGGCCTTAAATAGAATACAAATTAATGTTAGTATATTATAATATCATCATTATACATATCTAATTTAGTATCTAATTTATATATATATATGTGTAAATCAATGTTTGTGGAAGCTTGTATAGAAGAGCATTGATGCAATTTTGATTTCACATTAGTTAGACTAAAATAAAAACTTTGTATGCCCATGGTAAGCATACGATATAGATATATATATAGCAATAAGTTCGTATAATAAAAGTTCTCACTGGTACACAATGCACATTGCTTAGGTAGGACTGCGGTTCAACTGGCTGTTTGTTGGTACGTAAGTAGGTATTACAGAATAATTATCAAGTGACAAGTGTTTCTGTTTGTATATTGTTACTATTGTTAGTATGTAGTGTATATAAATACCCGAGTGGGCCTTAGCTTATAAATGAGTTAAGTTGATATCAATTGCTTATTTGGATTTTTGCTTGGAATGTTTTTTTCTTTTAGATCACTTGACATTGCTTTTGTTTGTTTGGCTTTAGTTCTTGTTCATCTTGATTTGAGAAATGATGAGAGTAGAAGCTAGTATTGAAATCTACTACTGTAATACTTCTCTTTTGTACTTATACACTTGATCGTTACGGATATATATATAATATACAATCTAGCATGTAAAAAGTAATAGTATTTTCGTAATTGAATCTATTGAACGTAAATAAAATTAATTGGGAACACTTTCTTCTCATTTAAATATTTGATTCGATTCGCACTAACTAATTAATTGGTATGTTGTTGTATGAATAGTTATGTATGTATATAATTAGCTTTCTTTACTTTAAAATACTTCCTTTGGCATATGTTCAAATAGTTGTACATATATATTGCATTAAAGAAAACAAAGGGGCCTAACTCTACGACGCGTTTGTTAGTTACAATATGTTTGCATGTGTTTTGCTATATATGTTGGTATGTATCGTATTGTATTGTATAATTAAAAACAACCTTTGAAAATATCTTCAAAATCGTCCGATATAGCTCTACTTGACTGACTGATTGATTGAATGACTTAACTTAATACCAACCGATTAGTTTGTATCTATTTATACATAGCTATATTAAATATATTAAATGTTAGTGTTAAAGTTACTATTTATGTTTATGTCACTGTTAGTGTATTCATTCCATTTTGTTTTGATTTGATTTGAGTATTACAACGTGTACGTACTGTACGATTTAATGCACGTTTTGTTAACACAGAGTTTATATTGATTTCGTAAACTTAACTAAGCTAGGACTAAACTATGGCTGGGACTAGTCTAAACGGCTTGGCTGGACGCACAGCGCACTGTGGCCAAGACATACATGTAAGTGTATATAGAATGATATAAACATTGGAAAGTTCCATTCAAGTATCGTATAAAGCGTCTAGTATATATATGTATACATAATTAATAGACTAAAATAACAATGGGGAATCGAATACCCCATGTTAAGGTCTGCACATGAAAATTGTTTTCAGACTGGAGATTGTCAACTTGAACGCTGCTTGGCGGCACCAGTTGACTGGCTAGCTGATGAGGTGCTGCTGCTGCTACTTCTGTTGCTGCACCGACTCGTTGTGCTGCTACTACTGCTTCTTGAGTGCTGCTCCTCATCTATTTCCTGACTATTGACTAAAGGTCATCTTTGCGGATCATTAATTGGAGTTGTAGCAGAGACATCATCTGGCAGCACTTGTGGCTGCTCTTCGATTGAGACTATGACATTGGTATTATCAAGATTTGACTGTTCGGGATTGTAGTCGTAAAACACTTGCGATGTATCGCCCTGCACATTGACATCAATGGGCATATCCACATCGACGGCAGTTGTCGATGCATAGGCAACATTTGGATAGCCGCTGTCTGCACTGAAGTCGCCACGCGGCGGTTCCTTGGGACTATCTACCATTATCTGCACAGTTGGCAACAGGCAGCTATCCATGGCGATCTCGGAAGAACCGGAACTGATACGTATTTGGGGTGGCTTTGGCTTTTCGTGTCCATTACCGTTGGGCGAGCTGTGAACCGGCGAAGCAAGACTACACTCGTCCTCCTCTTTGTACTCCTCGCTCTCCCGATGTACCAGAACATGCACTAGGGTCGCATTGTCCGGACGCAAACCAAGTGGATGCATATGAGGATGCGTTTGCTGCTCCGGCGACGGCTTCGTCACAATCACCTCCGGCGCCGGACCCTCCGCTGTAAGCGTTTCAAAAAAAAAAATAAACATTTCAGTGCATTTGGTCAATGGGAGATGGTCGAATTACGATTTACACATACAGACATAAGCGTTCTTGTTAACTCTTAAAGCGCTTTGTGCTGACAAACCTCTTTCTAGGGGCGGTTTCTTGCGTATAAAACTAGAGGCGCGCTTACGCGTTGGAGTTGGTGCCACCTGTTGTTGGTGTTGATGATGGGTTTGCTTGTCACTTTCAACGTTGGTGGCGCTAGCAGAGACGGAGGCGGAGGCAGAGGCGGATGTGGAGGTTGAGATTGTTGTGTTGGTGTTCATTGCAGCTGTTCGTGGGTGAAATATGCACGCATTAGTGACAAACGTTCGTGTTGAGCAGAAAAATTACAAAGATTGTGTGATAGAGGGGATAAGTTTATAGGTTAAATAGATTTTTAAAAAATAGAGCAGTTTAGTGGACAGTGAGTGATAAGTCGGTAGTGAAAAAGTACATAGTCACAGTTATTAGTAAATTGGAAAATAAGGTAGTTTTAGTAAGTAGGTAAGTACAAGGTGATGGAAGTAGTTGGTAAGTAGAAGGTAAGTCGGTAGGCAATCAGTAAATAAAATAAAATGTATCGTTATTTGTCAACAGTACAGAAATAGTAAGATGTAGTAGTTTATGTAAAAGTACACATAAAGTATGTCATGAAGTAAACGATTGATAATAAATTGCGTGTGTCTGTACAACGATGATATTTGATTGGCAAAAGCAACGTTTGATGTGCGATTATTGTATCACAATGATAAAAAACTGAGTTAAGAGGTCGAGATCGATAGAGACATAAAGATTGAGAGAGTTAAAAGCCACATGAGAATAATGATCTAATGTACATATATATACATATATAGTATATACTTGGTACATTGTTTAATGAGTATTGTAATATATATATTTTTAATTAATTGTTGGTGCAGTCTATGGTGGTGGTGTTGGGCTATGTACAAGAGTATATACATAAACACATACATATTTGATTGATAGTGAGTCATTGATTGAGTGGATTGAGTCTGTGATTTAGGCACTTGTCAATAATTACTTTTTCTATGTACTGAAGGTGAGGTTAAGCTGTCATCGACAGCATCCTGATGACGCAAAAAGAAATTATAAAAGCTTCGGCGACGACTTGCTCTAGGCGCTTCCACAAATATGCTACCGCTAATAATATATTGTAATAGAAATAATAATAATAATCGAAAAAACAAACATACGTAAATTTATATATTGATGTTCATTCGTTATAGAAACAGTAAAATGTTATAGAATATTTTAAGACAGATAATAGATAAAGATACTTTTTCGTTATCAATTCTCTGTACGATTATTACATATTAGTTAGCACTGCAATTTTTTGACGAAATTACGGATTCAAGTTGTCATAGAATTGTACAAAAAAGCTGCAAAATTAATAAAGCTGTACATTGTTATATTACAGGTTTGTATTATGTATGTACGATTAGTGTTTTAAAAATGTTGTTTGGGAGCTTCTAAAATGCATAATTTTTACCAGCAATATTCAAAGCTATACTTTCAAGATCGCTGTTTAAATAGCTTTCAAATTAGGGAATAGGAAAAGTGTTTTAATAGATGATTAATGCTACAGAAACTATAAAAGGTATAATGGTAATCGTGTCAGATCTTAAAGGGCAAGCAGCAGCTAGGCAACTTAGAAGATAATCAACTAAAATTACGCATTCAGTCATCAACAAGTTTTCGTATCAGAGCAAGTTAATCAATAGTTAGTTTGTTTTTTTCATTTTGGTTTTCAGATAGAGCACTACTTACAAATGATAATTTGATAATCTCATTTTACTGAATACATTCTTAGAACTGCAAATAGTTTGTAACTGTAGTTGTTTTAAGTAGAGTTTAAAGTAGAGCGTTTGCAGCAAATGAGAGACTGTATTCATTCAAGATACTGATTTAGATTTTAGTTTGGTTTTGCTTTGCTGTATGAGGAGCGATATATAGATGTTGAAAATTAGTTATAAGACGATTTGTATACGAATACTGGGTAGTTGTAAATATATTCTATATAGTAAGATAAGAATAAGAAGTATATATGAGTGAGCTGGTGGCGGCGAGTTATTAAAGAAAACTTAAAACAAAGTTGAGCGATTGCTATTTTTTTTTGTAATTGTAATAATTGTTGATTGTTTGGTTGTTAGACTAACTGGTATGAGCATTGCCTTTACCTAAATAATTCAAGCCACTAGGCTGGGAGCCACTTCTTAAAACGGCTGTGACCATATCTGCGAGCAAGGACTCATAGTTTAGGGAGATACAAGAGGATATGCTAAAAATAGGGCTCAAGTTTCATATATTGTGGAACACAAAATACATTAAATTTTTAATCAATGTTGTTTTTTTTGCTGTTGCTGTTTGCTGTTTTTGCTGTTGCTGTTCATGATTGTGAAAGCCTTTCGTCTAAAAATTGCATTTCGAATCACTTATATGACTTATATATATTTATATATATTTTTGATATATATAAGTGTGTGTTTTTGTGTGTGGCTGTGTGTTTATCTGTTAGTGTGTATATGTGTAACTGAATGTAAAGCACAAGATTAACTACCGTTTGCCCATTTCATCGCTTTGCTGTTTGATATCCTTAACCACATCATCGGCACCGGACACAAGCATGAGCGGTAGATTAAGCCACGGTCCGGCTAGCTCACTAATGTCAGAGGCATCAGAGGCACGAGACGATTTGCGAGAGGATGCGCGACTAGAGCATGCCGTACCGCGACGGCTAACCTATAAGAAGAACGTTTACATTCAGAATTAAATGGCACTATTAAACCTACGAACTTTTAACTAACCTGCAGATGGAAGAAATTGAGCGCGGAAAGTTTCGATTGCCAGCCGCCGGGGCTGGAGTGTTGCGTTGCGCTATCACCAGAATTGGAGCGTTCCTTTTCCTGCTTGCGCCTGTGGAGTAAGGGTAAAAATGTTTTAGTAAATGCATAATTAACTTCTTTCGAATAAAACTATATATTTTGTTTAGATGGGGTGCAGCTGTAAGTACCGCAAATAGTCCTTCCAGCCGACTTGAATGGTCTTTGCCGCCTTTTCCTGGCGTTTCCAGATCCGCGTCGACGAAACAATTTCCAATTCTTTGCGCGTTGGAAACTGTTTCTTGAACTTGACATCCATTTGTTCCTGCAACTGTTTGAAGTTATCGGTCTCCTCGACATGACCTAGCACGTGCTTAACTAGCGCGTGCAAAATGTCAAGACAGTGTATTTTATTACCCTTAGAGATGGGCAGATTAAATGACACTAACGCGACATTATTAGGCTTCGAGATGCCCAATGGTGGATCGAGTGAGGCAATAAAATCGGACAGTTGCGAGAAGTGTATAAACTGGGTGGCATGTGGATCATATCTGTAACGAAATCAATACAAAAATCAAGTTAAATCGTTTGCTCTGTTTCAGTCCCGTTCTCGTTCTCCACTTCATTTTAGCTTTTTTCAAGAACCTACTTGGACCAACGAATGTAAAACATTTCCAAATCATCTTCAACAATGCCAATCTCTTCCTCCTGGTGCGCCTGATTGAAGTTCTCCAGGATGATGGCAATGTACATGTTAATCACAATCATATAGCTGATTATTATGAAGCTTGTAAAGTAGGTGATCGCCAGCAGCGGATGGCCACAGTCGCCGTTCGTTTGTCGATTAAAGAACGGATCACAATCCGGCGGTTGTATCATCAATGATTCCAGCACATCGTTCCAGCCGGCCGAAGTCATTAGACGAAACAGTAGCTGCATGCTCCTTCCGAACGTCTGAAAGTTCACCATATCATCCAGTGCGCCTTGCAGCTTCACGTGACCAAACAGGGACATGCCCAATATGGCATAAATGAACGTTATCAGGCCGAGCAAGGCGCCAATGTTGAATAGAGCCGGCAGTGACACGACCAAGGCAAACAGTAACTTGCGTATGCCTTTGGCTGCTTTGATTAGTCGCAGGATACGTCCAATGCGAAACACGCGAACTACACGCAATAGCGTTGGACTTATGGGCAAATCAATCATAATATCCTCCATGAGTATGCCAAAAATGGAGGCCAGCACTAGCAGAAAATCAAACACATTCCATGGCACCGTGAAGTAATGATAACGTAATCCCACAATCTTAACGATAGCCTCTGTGGAAGTATTTCGTTTATTATGTACATTTATAATATAATACAGGGTATTACAAGTACTTTGGCAAAAGTCAAGGCATGTCTTTACTTACCGAGTCCAAAGACAGTGGTGAAAAATGCATTGCTTACTTCCAGTATAAAGAATACAGCATGCGGTTGATCGTAATGCTCAATGCCCATAGTTAGCATATTTAGGAAAATCAGTACAAAGATTGCAATTTCGAATCTGCATAGTATGATCGATGACGATTCGTATACATGGTGGAGTTTAATGGCGGACATAAACACCAAAGTATATGAAATTATAAACACACATTAAGTAAGTAATGAATAAAGACACAAACTTCGTGCGTGCCGAAGTGCAGATTCTGCCCAAAACTATGGCTACAAATATAATATACTAATGTTTATTTGAGTAGCATACACTCAAAGAACTATTTATATATTTAACTAGTTTATATACATGCTCAAGATACATTTCGATACAGTAGTTACATCAATTTAAACCCACCCACCACATTTCATCTTAACTTTTATTGGTAAACTATTTTTATTTCTTTATAGAGCATGCCTACACTTTTAAAGTGCGTTGTTTATATTAGATTAGAGGAATTATTTGAATGCATTAGGAAATTTTAAGAGTATACATAATTCATATTGGGTGCTCTAAAAACATCTAACATTGGATTGGAAAAGTTTTGTAATTTGCATTTGCTGACGGCGTTTAGGCGACTTCTTTCGGTTCTTAAAGAAGCAGCCAACAAATCAGCCTTCGAATCATCATCGAATGCGGAGAATGTGAAGTGTTCAAATGAATTTTATCACCAAATCAAAATTTATATAGTATTTGTTAAGTACTAGTAGTATCTTGTGTGCCTAACCAGAGATACATAGAGAGAGCGAGAGAGAGCAAGAGATAGGAGCGTATTTTGATGTTTTTAAAGACTAACAGTAAGTAGATAGTGGTTCATAATTAAAAACTATAGATAGTTATACATAGAGGTAAGTAAGCAATTTGCTGGTTTTTGCAGAAACATTTCGTTTGTTTACCTTCTCGAATTGGATAAATCATAAAACATAGCTAAAAAATGATTTATAGGTCGCTTAATAACTTTCTGTGGTTTCTTTCGTCCCAATTTTTTCATAGCGGTGTAATAATGTTTTTGAGATTCGGTGAGAAACATTTCCAACACTCCTCCTTCATACTATAAAAGTGATGAGAATAGAATGAACATTTATTTATATATATACAAATACATACAATACATATTAATAATATTGACAATAATCAAGATAAATTTTAATAAGTAACCAAAACATTTAGCACACAACACACACTATATATATAATTTAGAGAGAGATATATAGATAACACTGATAATAACGAACAGAACTAACTGATTCGAAATAACAGCAACGAAATTGTTGGGACAGGGATAATATAATTATGTTTTAAATGCTCAACTGTACAGTTTGGGGTGTGATATTTAATAGGCTTTTCATATTGGGATATTAGGTTTGTTTTTTTTTTGTGGTTTTTTTTTAAAGAAGTTGCGTTATATACAGATACATATACGTATGGTGGAATAGAACCTGTATGTGTTTATGGGATTAGCTTAGGCCAAATGTCTTACCTTCTTTTTGAGCATATTGAAATTATCAATGATAACTCCAATGAATAGATTGAGTGTAAAGAACGATCCGCACACAATAAATATAACAAAATAAATATACGCATATAAATTGGCTTCCCGCTGCGGCTGCAGATCAACACCACGTGCATCGACAGCATCCGCCATCACCTCCATCCAGCCCTCAAAGGTTGCCACTTGGAGCAGGGCCAGATAGCCCATACCCACATGATCAAAGGTGATCTTTGAGTTGATCCACGTGTAGTTCTGCTCAATGCAATCCCATTTATCGTTTACCTCCTGTAAGTGGCGAAACATAAACAGTTTAACTAAAGCAGCTACAAGAGATTTGTAAGGGAACTGCATTTTACCATAGTTTCCCTGCATACTTACAGTAATTGGCAGCAACTCGCCCAATTCATTGACGCATTTGAAAAATTTACCACCAAAGAATTGTACACCCATTATTGAGAAAATCAACCAAAAAACTAAACAAACCAAAAGTACATTGAAAATTGATGGTATTGCATACATTAGAGCATTTACTACAATCCGCATTCCTTGCCACCTGGAATAGAAATGTTACATGAAATGCTAATAGATACGGGATGGGTATTTTCGAAACACATAAAGAAAAAAAAAAAAAAACCAACTACAAAACGTTGAGCCGATTACAAATTGAAATGTGCGATTAATATGGTAATATTTTCAATTCTCGTCTGCTAAAATTACTACACATTATATATACTTGAGACTGCTTTATATACAAAAATTATATGAGTAAGCTATATACTATATATACATACACACGAGCTGAGGACATGGGGATGCAAATGTGGACTACAAATAGATTTCTATTCGAAATTCATAAAGAAGACGAGATTGTATTAAACACTGCACAGCTCTGGCAAACACAAATGCCAATTCAAATTGTTATTGACAAAAAGTTTGTAAAACAAATAAGTTATGATATTTATTAGAGAGTAGAAACCTACGTAGATAGAGCTTACGTTATTGGTTGCATTAGCATTAAATATTTATATTTATATAGAACTCTCACTGAGCAAGATGTAGTAGTTGTGGAAGTTGGTGCACTTTAATGAACAAATCCAGGACGGCTACTTACCTAGATATGGCTCTTAACGGACGCAACGCTCTCAAGGTGCGCAGAGAGCGCAATACTTTTAGATTTTCATTTTCCTCAATGAGCAGCGAGAAAACAGATACCTAAAACAATAAAATGAATTATAGGTGAGTTTTAAAGAAATGGTGAATAGTACTTACAAACACTATGATAAAATCAAGTATGGTCCAAAAGCTGGTGAAGTACTTGGAGAATCCTAGCGCTAACCATTTGAGTACCATTTCAACGACAAAAATTAGGCAGAAGGAGAAGTTGGTCCAGTAGAGCACACGCTTAAGCGTTTTATTGCTATCCAAATAGATATCCTCGAAGCAGAGCGTAATACTTGACGCAAAGATCAGCACTAGCACAAACCACTCAAAGGCTGGAGTATCGACAACCGTCAAGACAGCCGTCCTTACACGTGTCCAGTGCTTGGCACTTGGCGTATCCATGCACGACATGAACCAGGGACAACGAAAATAAAAGCTAGAAATATGTTTCAAGGACTGTCAAGATGTTTGGTGTATGTAAAGGGAGTTTAAAACTTACTGCTCATAGCATTTTTGTGGGAAGCAATCGTCAGGCACTTTTGGCGGCTTGGCCGTGCCGTAGCTCGGAAAAGACATGGGATCATTGTAGGCGCCCTGCGAGTTACGTCTCCCACCGACAGTGAGATCGTCTACGTAGGAAACTAAACAATGCCATGGTTTTTCGGTCAGTCGCGAAAACGCCGACGGCTTTGTTGTTGTTGCTGCCGTTGTTGTTGCATTTGCAGTCGGCTCAGTCTTATCGCTAGAGGACCGATTGCCAGCATGACCCAAAGCCAGGACCGAGCTATTATCAGCAACGCCCGAACTGTGCGATTCAGTGCGTCCCGATTGAAAGGAAGCGGCTTTGTCTAGTGTCGATTGTGGATGCTCGGCGCGACGCTTGCTAACCGCCGCGCCCACAGCCGTTGGGTGCATTGTTTGTTGGGTGGTTTGTATACTGGTTGCATGATAATGCTGCTGATGCTCCGTTAGGGCAGCCAGCGGCGGTGTTGCCTTTAGCGATGAAATTTGCGCCAGTGTTGGTGGCTCAATGCTCGATTTAAGCGAAGTTGGCGGCGTTGCTGGCACACCCATAACCATTGATGGATGTTGCCCCGCATCGCGGCACATTTGCTTCTGTATTAGCAGATTCTCATACGAATTGGTGCTCTTCAGCGACAGGCTGTCCATGCGCAACTTATCGTTATTAAGAAATTTGCGTGGCATCTTCTCCGACTCAATGCGCAGTGTCGATATGGGCTTATCCTCTTCGGGCAGCTCCTCGACACGTTCGATCAGCGACAGACGCTTGAAACGATCGAACTGCACACTGAATGGATCGGTTTTGCGACGCATGAATGGTGATTGGCTGCCACCGCCACCGGTGGTCGCTGCGACAGCAAGGGCTTCCATGGCAGCGAAGGGTGCGTGGATTTGATCACAGATTTTGCGTATTTCATTCGATATGCTAAAGTCGTCGTCGATCTTGCGCTGCTTCTCCAAGCTGCGACGCTTCAGCTTGACGGACTGACGTTGAGCGGCAGCGCTGACGGACTGTGAGCGTCGCGGCACACTGGATAGATCGTAACTGTCGTAGGGATTTAGTGGATGTACTACCTCATCGGCAGCGGCACGATCCGAAGCGCCTGTTATGACCGCAATGTGGTCCATGATGGCTTTGGTTGCCTCATCCGCTGCTGGCGACGGTTCCGACAATGTTGAAATCTTTCGCTCCAGTGAGCTCGTTGAGCGCTTAATCTCCTCCAGTTCCTTCTCGAAACTCTGTATGATATTGTCAAATTCAGAGTGCTCCATCAGTGGCTCACTCTCCAGCTGGCCATTAACATGGCTAGAGTGACTGCCGCTGTGCCGGGAATCAAGCGTTTGCATTATAGAATTGGAAATATAGCTGAGATTCGATTTAATGCTGCTCGTTGTCGGCTTCTTTTCTCGGTGCGTCTTGCTCAGCAGCTCCTCATCCTCCTGCAAAAACTGAAACAGCTCTTTCTGGTCACAGTTGAGCAGCTCTTCTCGCAGATTCGCCTGCTGTGACAATAACTCATCCTGTTCCAAGGATATGGAGTTAAGTGAATGCCCACTTGAGTTTCGCCGCATTGCGCTCTCCTCAGACTTAAGGCTTCGCGAGGGCAGCAGCGAACGCTGCGACTGCCCGCTAGACTGTGACAAGCGATCCAGAGATTTGCGATAGCTTGGCGATCGTGTTAACAAAGACTTTTGGTACTTGAGATATGCCTCGTCGGTGTCCTGCAGCGAATCACCGCGAGCAAAGGAGCCACTACGCTGATCTGGCGCATAAGCATACGGATCCGTATCTGTCGAATTGTACTGGCCAAGTAGGCGCAGTTCAATTGACTCCGTATAAGTGGGCTCATCTCGCGAATCATTGTGCTGTGTGCCCACACCTGAGGAGATTTGATGCTGCAGTCTTCTGCTGCGCTCTGTTTGCCCCAAGGGCGATAGATTGTTCTCACAGCCATTCTCTATGCTCGATGCTGTTAGCATGGCGCATTCATATGTGGGTGGCAGGTAATCTGAGACTGGCTGCTGCATTTGCTGATGCTGCTGTTGGTCAGAGGCCGGCTCAGACGACTCATCGAATTCCAAGCCATCGACTATAGTGTGAAGCCCATCGCTAAGCGGAATTTGAAAACCAAAATCGGAGCCAGAGACTGGTCGGTTCATAGATTCCTGTTTAGAAGTTTAGCATGGATTAGAAACTGCGTGTCGGCTATTGAAGATTAAGAGCACTTACCTGATAGCTTAATCTATGGAACTTTGTTTCCGCCAGCAGATTGGGCTTATCCAGTTCTCTGGTTGCCACACTAGTCGCATGCGCCTGCTGCGCCTCGAGCACAATTTGCTGAAACTTTTCCGCATATTTACGCTCCTTGCGATCCTTACGCTCTTGCCGCTTTTTCCTTATCAAATCACGCACCCTTTCAATGCTGCGCGCCAGTTTTGACTCTTCGCCTACCTCCTACATGAAGGAAAGATAACACATTAGCCAAAAAGTTGCATAAAATTGTGGATTGATTAACTAAAAAATATGCTACTAATAAATTTTTGGTTTCGTTTTAATTTGTACACATAAATATATAGAAATATAATCATTTATCCAATGCAATTTACAATTTAACAGCAAAAAGCTAAACATTGAGAAACACAAAAACTTGCAAAATTGTACAGATATTGATAGATATATATATATATATATATTAACAACAATTGGTATGCAGCCTATGGGGTTTTATATACAAAGGATATTTAAATTTTTATTTAGATTAGATTTTGTTTTCTTTTTTTTTTGACAAAATGTAAATAATAAAGCAAACAATTTGTTTAAATAGTTTAAAGGGTTTAGTTTGGAAAAATTACCTTTTTCTTGAAAATCTGTTTAACGGTTTTTTGTGTATTTAAATATTGGTATTTTTTTTCGGGATTATTTTTAAGTGTATTTTGTTGTATGTGTGTTTGGTTTTTGTGGTTTAAGTAGGTTAAAAGTTTAAACGCATTGTGCAAAGTTGACGAACAGAAGTTTTTTTTAGTTAATTCAAGTAGATTTAGTGCAAATAGAGAGATTATTACATAAATATCAAAGACTTAGACACCGAGACTTAGAAAGGATTATTAAGAAAATGCATAAAATACATACGTTAAATTAATACTACAACAAAATGAAGAAACTTCGACAAGGCCGAAATTAAGCAACCAGCACAAAATGATCATTTAAGATCTGTGCGCTGTGTTTAATTTATTTAAGAGAAATTATTTATTTAACAATAACAACAATAAGTTTGAATGTTGATGGTGTGTGAATGAGAATTTGGGGTATTAATTTAATATTAATTGTGTTGTTTTTTTTTGTGTATGTTACACTTTTTTTTAAGGTAAAAAGTGCTTTCATTTTTTTTTTCGTGTATAATTCAATTGTATTCAATTCGTATGCAGATAAGTTATTAGTTAAATGCTCTTTAAGACTAGAGGTATTGGCACACACAATCACACCCAAAAAACACGCATTCAAGTGCAAACACCATATAAATATAGAGTCTATACGCTAATTTGTATAAATATTGTAGTTCATAAACAATTTATCGTTTGGGTTTTTTATGACAAGCGACGCTTGTTCGCAGGACATTTTGAGTTTAAGTTTGACTTTGTTTAAGTGGTTTAACATCGATTCTTGCACACACATACACATTTACGATTAGACATTGACATTCACGTAACGATAGAAAGATAAATAATCATTTTCAACTGGAAAACGCATTGGACTTACCTCTTTCTTTGACTTGAGCTCCTCGGAATTGAAACTGTTGAGCAACAGGGCCAAGAACAAGTTTAAAACCATGAAATTTCCCATGACCAGGGTGGGCAGAAATATGGCAAAGCATGTCGATGCGCCTTGCTGTTAGTTCGAGCAAGAACATTTTCGTATTATAACATAATATATATATGGTGATATATCTGATTACCTCTTCTTCGGCACGCATACAATCCCAGAGTGGTTCAATCCATTCGCCACACAATATGCGAAAGATCATCATGAATGAGTGAAAGAAATCATTAAAATTCCATCTGCTCGGGAAGAAATAAATGGGTTATTAAAGATTCAAAATGGTGTACAAAATGTTTTATACTTGCCTTGGCACTGGATCTGGATCAAATTTTTCAGGCGTGTAGTCTTTTGAGAACAATTGCATGCCGATCACAGCAAATATATAAATAACAATGACAAGGATCAACGTGAGGTTGCCGAGCGCACCAATTGTCGATATAATGATGCTCAACAGCACCTTCATCGTCGTCCATGACTGTGCCAGCTTCAATACACGCAACTGCAATAAACATAATAATAAACTATTAGTAAATAGTTAACAGAAGGTAAACCTAAAACCCACCAAGCGCAAACCGCGCAAGACGCTAAGGCCATCGACAAGCTCGAAAATGATATCCAGCAGACTGGCAGTAACAATTATCAGATCGAATATATTCCAGCCGCACAAAAAGAACTCCTTCGACAGGGCCATCAGTTTGACAATGCACTCGAATGTAAAAATGGACGTAAAGACCTAAAGAGAAGCGGACATAATTTCATCAAAAAATGTTCAAATTTCCATTTACTGTGCACTCACCTTATTGCCCACATCCAAGGCATTACGAAAGCTCTCGCTCATGCCGTGATGCTCCATGGCCAGAAAGGCTGTGTTTAGCACAATGCACAGCGTTATGGCCAGCTCGAAGAGCGGATCACGCACCACTTTATAAAGGCAATTTTGAAACTGCAGCCAGCTCTCATAATCCGCACAACAATGCACGCAGCGATCGCAATTACGATCAGGCAGATCATCTAAAAAAGACATAGGTTGAATAATTATACAAAATAAAAGAGTCGTTTCTTTTACTTACCAATTACGACCACCTCCGAGGAGAACTCCTGGTGCAGCGCATAGACATTATGGTTTTTGATACGCGCTATATTTCCATTGCATTTAATGATACGCACTTCGCGCGGCGACAGTGCCAGCTCCACGGTAGAGACATGGCCCATTTCGTTGCCTGTGTCCTGTTCCTCATGATCATCGACAACGCCAGAATCATCCTGCGATGATTCACGATTAACTCCGCCACTTGAATTGGAGCTGGTCTGGCGACTGCTCGTTATGAGCTGACCCTTGTAGTCCGACGGATACAGCATATTAGGATTCTTGCTTTCATTGGTTTCCTTAAAACTGATGCGTGTCTTTTGCTGCTGCTGTGCAGTGGCTGCCGATGTTGCCGCAGCTGGTTCAGCTTTTGTTAACTGCTGCTGCTGCTGCTGTTGCTCGATTTGCTTTTGTGCCTGCAAGGCCAGTGCTGATGGACGATCTGTGGTGCTGTGTCGCGGACTTGGATCTGGGCTAGGCGTAGCCGTTGGCGATTTTGTGTGCTCATGATCGTTGCCATTGCTGCCATTATTGCTTAAGTTGTCCTTGCCACCTTTTGTCTTTTTTCGACGTGTCTTCTTTTTGCTGTAGGAAGCGAGAAGCACACCCTTTCGCGAATCAATTTTCTTCTTGTTGTTTTTGTTGAGCTTTTTCACGTTTAACACGGATGGATCAAAGCTAAACGTGGAATCGTCTCGATGATCTAACAGATCCTTTTTACGCTCCTCATTTGTTATTTCCGCCTCCTCCTCGTAGCTAAGCGCAACTACAGCCAACATCAGATTTATAAGATAGAAAGAGCCAAAGAACACAACCACCGTAAAAAATGATACACTCATTGGACCACAAGTAGCGAGCACCTGTGGGATATTGATTAGGATTAGTTAATGGAAATGAATATTGTAATTAAGCTAGACCCACCATATTGTATACGTTCTCCCAATAGTCGAGCGTTATCAATTGAAACGTTGTCAGCATGGACCACATAAAGTTGTCAAAGTTTGTGTAGCCATGATTGGGATTCTCGCCAACGCAAATGCACATAAAACCAAATGGACAATGCCGAGCGCCAGTTAAATTGCCACACAACATGGGCATCTCATCCTCATCGTAAAGCCAGTTGTCGGTATCGTTGACCCAGCTAAAAGTTATATTTAAGTGAATGAGCAATGTGACAGTTTATGGTTGTTTTTAATTACATTTGCCAATCCATATGCGATATGTTGGTCCAATCCGTGGGCACATTTCGTACACACTTGTTGCGCAGTTCACCCATGTAAACCTGCAGTGCAAATAGGGCAAAGACCATTAGGCAAAATATGGTCAAGGTCATGACCTCGGCCAGTTGGCGAAACGAGTGCAGCAATGCATTGATAATCGTTTTGAGGCCGGGCATAATGGAAACAGTTTTAAGAGCGCGCAGAACGCGAAATGTGCGCAAGCCGGCCAAATTGCCGACCTCCATGCCAATGGTCGCATACCCGCTGGTTATGACAACAAAATCCAGCCAATTCCACGGATTTCGCAAATACGTGTACTTGTTGAGCAAAAAGCCTTTGGCAATGATTTTGATAACCATTTCAATTGAGTAAATGGCCAGGAAGATATATCTGCGAACAGGGTATAAATAAGCTGTTTGTACTTTCACATTTGTCTCACATTATGATCAGTACTTACTCAGCTTCCTCAACGGTCTCAGTCATGGCTAGGAAAATGCAGTTAAATAGAATTGTGGCCATTACGCAGTAATCGAAGAATTGATTTGTTGCAATGTAGACGCATACGCGTCGCCATGGACTCCATGGATGGAAGAGAAAAAGGCTTTTGGTGCCAGTGAAACGATGTATGTAATTTTTGCGGAATCGCTTTGACACCACACAGAAAGTCTGCAAAATATATAATATTTGAGCGATTATTCCAAATTCGGCGCCAATATGAGATAAATATGAGATAAATGATATAAATGTTATCGATGCTAAAATGTTAAGCTACCAGCACTATTACAAGTTAACAGTCAGAGTTGCATTTTAACAGAAATGCTCCGCACTAAACATAACTACTCGATGCTAAGCAGCTGTCAGATGAGTTATCGATACTTTACAACTGTCAAACCCGGCCACGCGAAGCTGCTAGCCAAACTTCCGTTTGCTCATCGTTCTTTCGTTCTCTGACCGTCTTCGAATCAAGAAGGAAAATGAGAGCTAAGGTAAAAATCAATTCTCACTACACTGTCAAGTGCAAAATAAAAGAAAAAAAAAGTGTTTAATATTTAAAAAGCAGATGATTCTAATACAAGTGCATTTCATTGTGTAATTACAGTGGCGTAAGAAGCGTATGCGTAGGTTGAAGCGTAAGCGCAGGAAGATGCGTGCAAGGTCCAAGTAAACGCATCGCATCGACATTGCCCATTCTCGTGGTGAGTACCTACAGTTGGCCAGCGGAGCGCTAGCTAACGTATTATATGGCAGCTTATATTTTCGCTGCTTGCCATCAATCGATACTAATGGTGTGTTTTTTCTCGTGTTTTTCAGGAACCCAACTGACGTACAAAAATTGAATGCCGACTGGGCAACTTGAAGCCCGAAGTAATTTGCAAAATTGTTTTCAAAACCAGAAAATATATGTGCTCTACTAAAAATTCACTATAAAATTTCGATTCGAGAAAACATTTTAATAAATTACTGGTCTACAATAGTTCCACAAAAATGTGTACTTGTGTTAAATTACCAAAAACGGAAACTAAAAGAAAAGAAAACTAAATTCAAGCGTGCTTTTTCGACATAACCACACTCACGTGCATACGTGCGTGAGTGTTTTGCTGCTTGTATGTCTGCGAGCTGAATTGGCGTGCCCGACCTCGACCAAGACGTTACTACAAAGAGAAGTCAAAGCCGGTCTACCGCAATATGTGTTTGGTGTATTAAGATATAGGACAAGAACTTCACCGGAAATACTTGTGCAAAATGACACCACACAATGCTCTTAAAGCTTTTGCACTTGCAAACGAGAAAAAAAGGAAAGCTGCAGTGAGTAGCGCTACGAAAGTTTACACCACATGATAAAACGTGTAAGGGCCTTAATCAGCTTATTAAACAAAGTAAAATTTAGGCCAAGCGGCGTCTGGAATTAGCGACACTGACTACTGGGAATCGGATAAATTGATTTTCTAGCATAGGCGTTCTCTAGCTTTTGACTGACCCCCAATTGGTGGTTCACTAGCGCTGTGATTTATCCAATTAAGTATTCTGATGCGCCATCCTCGTTAAGGTTGACAAAGGATAAACGAAGGCATGTCGCCCGCCCCAAGGTCGTTTGTTACACATAAATGTTCAGCCGAGTAAGCAGAAATTTTAATGTAACAAGCTGAAATTACGATTGGGTGGCAGTTTTGGCCATTTCCCTCTGTGGCTATGTTAGTGTGCTTCGTAAATTTGCATGTGCTTTTGCGGTCCGCTTGGAGCCGTGTGCATATGTGTTTGTGTGTGAGTTAAACACGAGAGCTTAAGAAAAAGCAAGTGTATTTTAAGTGGGCAAAATGAAAAGTTGTGTTAGCTCTTCTAACTATGTAGGATGGAAATTCGGTTTTGCATTTTGTGTACTTTTTGGCAAACATGCGGCTGTCTTATCTCGAGTCTCTGGTAACATGCTGCCACAGATGTTTGCTCTTCTCGACCGGCTAAAAGCGTGCTATTAAATGCCATTAAGCACTTTGATTTTCCGTTCCCAGAGTTTGCCTTGCCTACATTTGTACCGCACACATGGACATGCAAATTGTATGTTTGGCGTTGCCATGCATGCGTGCGTGCAAATGTCTGGCAACATTTCGTTACATTTGTGCCAGCCCTGATATGGCACTGTTGGCCATTTGAATGCATGTTTGCCGTTGGCCCACCAACTCAACCTCTGACCGAACGTTGGCTGAAAATATTTGGCCACGACACGGTGTATGTGTGATTGTGTATATATGGATATTGTTCTGGCCACCAAGTCTTGAGTAAACTTGCATGTTCGTCTATAATTTGTCCAGCACTGGCTGCTGCTGCATAGGCCAACCAGTTAGCAGCAGCGACACAGGCTCCACAGCGCCACCCAACGACGGGTCGTAGTTTATTTAAGGCAACCGTCGTTACATGTAAATACTGTTGTCACATTGCTTGGGCTTTTTTTTATGAAGGCAAACTGTGCATGACCCATTTCCTTACCGCAAGCGTTTTAATTTGTGTGCGTGTGTATATGTATGCATGTGTGAGTGAGTGTTTGCATGTACAGGTACTTGTATTTGTGTTTGTATTTAGCGGCGCACTAGCTGAGGCTGTTTGCTAAATTTACTCTCACTTTTCACTGATATCCGTGCCGCTTTTGGCTTGTCAAGTGGACGACGAGGGCTGTTCTAGCCGTTTGTATTTCCATTAACCTCAGTTTGGCATCAAAAGTGCATTCATTTTCATTAAGTCGTTGCATTTGCACTTTTGTACAATTCTAAATGCAACAACAAAAACAATGACGGCAACAGCGAAGTCAGCGCCAGCAGCGCGTTCCATTTCCGCCTGTGCCACTTGCAAGCACACTGTGAATGGGTTTGAGGTGGGTTGTGGTGTTGTTGTTTTTTTGCGCGAGAGGGGCGAACGGGCGTTATAAACTGGCACACAAAACACCCTGTGTGACTTATTAATTAAAACGAATGGAAATGGCAATGGGCCAAATGCAGCATTTTGTTTTTTTTCTATATGGCTTGTAAGTTGTTGTTGTTATTTTTCATTTTGGCTGTGCAATTGAGTTGCCACGCTAATATGCATATGAACGATAGAGGGAGTGTTTGGGGCGTTGCTTACCTCCTCATATATAAAGGTGTCAATCTCCTCAAGCGGCTTGCCGTACATGTCCTCCGGAAAGGGCTCAAACTTTCTGGGTAAAACATCGCCATCCTCCACGGAGGCCTTGGTGCGCGGATGAAAGCCATATTCGCGCACCAGCTGAATATGACGATTCTCGTGCTTGACCTGCGACTTTTGCGTGTAGGCAACGACTTGATGTTTGGCAACTGTAGACGACACAAAGGAGAATGCAAAAGATTAAGTACGTATCCATCACAGGGTGTCAAAAGCAAAGTAAGATTTATAGCAGCTTTATGGAATTTATATGGCCCTTCAAAGGGCCTATATTTATAACTGTCACTTTTTATTTATTTCATTAAAAAGAGGTTTTATTATTTGCAAAGGTAATTAATGTGGTATTGCGCTGAGAAGAAAACTGTTCCCACTTTAAGCACAGGGTGACATAAAAAAATTACGACAAAGTTTATCAAAAATGTAGTTTTTATGTGTTATCAAATTTGTTTGTTTGTTTTATTTGTTTTTTAGATGTCTACGCATAACTCGCCACAAGTACAACTACTACAGGCACTGGGAGGTGGTTTTGCCGGTGGACTAACCCGTTTCTTAGCCCATCCATTTGATGTGCTAAAGATTCGTTTTCAATTACAAGTGGAACCGATTAAAAAGAAAATAATAACTTCCAAGTACAATGGCATGCTGCACGCCTTTTCCATCATTTATCGTGAGGAAGGATTGCGTGGCATTTGGAAAGGTCACAATTCTGCCCAGATCATGAGTGTCACCTATGCCCTGGTACAGTTCTGGGCCTACGAACAGTTGCGCACAGCCGCCTTCCAATACACCCTGTTCCAAAAGCATCCACATTTCGCCTACTTTATGTGTGGTGGCGTTGCCGGCTGTGTGGGCACAATTGCGGCGCAACCGTTCGATGTGGTGCGTACACGTGTGGTGGCCGCCGATCCGGGCAGTCAGGCAGCCAGCTTGAGGCCGTTTTTTGGCATCATGAAGGTCTTCAAGCATGAAGGTATGCGTGGCATCTCGAGCGGCTTAATGATGACCCTGCTGCAAATATTTCCACTGGTCGGGGCCAACTATGTCATCTACAAGTATTTAAATCAATTGGGCGGCCATCTAAACAGCGTATACAAACAGACTCCAAATAAGCAGCAGCACATGGTACCCGGAGTTGTGCTCTTCTTCAATGCTGCTGTTTCCGGTGTTATCTCAAAAATGATCGTCTATCCCTTGGACCTTATCAAGAAGCGCTCGATGCTCAGTCACTTTCAACATGACCGCAAGACATTCGGCAGCAATCCCAATTGTAATACGGTTATGTTCTGCATCCGGGACACGTTGGGCAGGGAGGGAGTCTTGGGCTTCTACAAGGGCATGTTGCCCACGCTGTATAAGTCGGGTGTTGTGTCTGCCTTCTATTTTACCATTTATGATTATTATAATCATTATGTGACGATACCGTACAACAAAATGGAACAGGAGCGTGAAAGGCAACGACTAGAGGAGCAGAAAAAGTCCAAGCAAAAAGCCAACTAAGGATACACTATTTTAAACCATATGATTGTAGAAAAGGATTGGAAAATTTGCAAACGGCTTTTAAACTAACCTACCAAAGGACTACTTCATTTTTTGACAAAAGAAAATTTCTAGAAACGGAATTGATATTTAGAATTTCCGTCAGTTAAAGAGATAAACTTATATGTTAAGAAATATATAAATATTTCCAAAGACAGGGAGGTTTAACAAGCCATAATTAACTATTTTTTGATTTCATTTAATTTAAACAAAACTTGAAACCTTGAAATATAAAAGTCTTGATTATCGCATAATATCACATAACCATCATCATAATATTCATTGATATAATCATCAACTTGATGTTCGCTCTTGACCATCATTGCGTCATTATGATGATGATGATAATGATGTTGATGAGGCACACAGTTAGCTCTTACAGCATCTTTCCACTTTCCACTCTCCGCCAAACACTTTCACCCCAAAGCTAACAGCTGACATAATGCTTTTGCAGAGGAAAACAAAAAACACGATTTTATGCTCTTAAAAATTATTACACTACATACTTTATTTTGTACACATGGACACCTAACATTGGGAAAACTAGCGAGTCCCAATTTGGTTTTAATTTGTTTTCTGTAGGATTGGAAGGTTATATAAATACGAAATATACATGTGAAGATGCAGTTGGAGATGCGAATGGATGTGGTGCGGCCAACCGTTGAATGGATGAGGATTTCATAATTTATCCATATGGATCATGAACATGAACATACGACTAGATGACCAATGGCCAAAGTACTTGGCTAGTGGTCCTAAGACCAGCTGGAGCCAGCTCCAGACCAGCCACCAGCGGGCGCAGAGTAGCTATAGCCACCGCCCCCACCGCCGCCGCCGCCGCTGGAGCCATGGGAACCACCGCTGACAGCAAGGGCTAAATGGGAATCATCATGTCCACCACCGCTGCTGTAGCTGCCACCGCCGCTGCTGTAGCTGCTGCCACCGCTGCTGTAGCTGCTGCCACCGCTGCTGTAGCTGGAGTAGTCGCCGCCACCACCGCCGCCAGTCCAGCCGCTTGCTGGCGCCGCATAGCTGCTGTAGCCAGCATTACCGGAGCCATGAGAGGATGAGGAGGAGGAGGCTGCCACTACAGCAGCTAAATGGGCATCATCATGACCACCACCGCCGCTGCTATAACCACCGCCGCCGCTATAACCACCGCCGCCGCCGCTATATCCACCGCCACCGCTGTAGCCACCATGCGAGGAGGCATCGGATGTGGCTGCAATAGCTGCAATTTGTGCCACGCCATGTCCTCCACCACCGCCGCCGCCGCTGTAGCCGCCATGCCCACCACCGCTGCTATAACCACCACCGCCGCCGCCGCCGCTGTAGCCACCATGGGAGGATGAATCGGAAGCAGCTGCAATAGCCGCAATGTGAGCAACACCAGCGCCATGTCCACCACCAGCGCCGCCTCCACTGTAGTCGTGTCCACCATGTCCGCCATGTCCACCATGTCCACCGCTACCGGCAGCTGCAGCAATTGCGGCAATCTTGGCATCATCATGACCATGTCCCCCAGCGCTGTAGCCACCACCATAGCCGCCACCACCGCCGCCGCCGCCGCCATAGTGTCCACCACCACCACCACCGCCATGATGGTCTTCCGTAATGATGGCAAAGGTGCTCACATGTCCACCACCGCCGCCGCCGCCACCGCCTCCGTAGCCACCACCACCGCCATGACCATGATCGGCATGATGTTCGTGAATTTCATAGCCAGAGAAGTCACCGCCTCCGCCACCACCACCACCGCCATGGCCATGGTCATGATGATCATGACCACCACCACCACCACTCTCGGGCAGATGTATGCGAATGTGTACGTGCTCCCGGCCAAAGGTAGGCTTACCCCAAATGGGAGCACTGGCGAGCAGCAGAATGCTCAGCTACACGAGAAAAAAGGAGAAGACACTTATTAGACACGGGAACTTGTCTGAACGGCACTGCACCACCAAGTCACACTCACTGTTAAAAACGATGCCATATCGCCTTGGTATTGAGTTGGAATACAGCTGTTAAGGATCGACACTGGCACTGATCCGTCGTCTGCTGGGACAACGACAAACTGTAAATGATTCGGCAAACTGAGCCACGCTGCATTTTATACACCACGTAACCATTGAGCTTGGCCTCTCGTTATGTAAGTGGTGCGGCGCCTCACCAGCACAGCAAGTGCAAGAGATAATCTTCCCCCCAAAAAAACGAAAAAAAAGAGCGCGACGCGACTCTGTCTGTCTGCAGCAGCCACAACAGAGAGAGAGAGAGGGAGAAAGAGACAACGGCGACGGCGACAGCAGCCCATTGAAGGCCGCCGTGTTTTGGTTTTTCGCTTTCGTTACATTTCGTTTTCAACCCATACTCGTTTTCAAACTGTTCGTTCAAAAATGTTGTGGTATTCAGTGTTCGTCGTGATTAGTTCCAAACTAGTAGTTCATGAGTTAAAGTTTTTAAATCCCTACTATTTAAAATATCTCAAGTGATGATTCCCATGATTATTTGATAAACTTAATGGTTTTAATGCTAAAACTAAGAAACAACTTCTTTAACAACAAAGCATTCAGTAAATTACCAAAACAGTTAAAGTAATTATTAATATCAGCTATCAAATTCATCTAGTATTCCCTGTTAGAGTATTTAATATTCGTCGAAAACTAAGCGTTTTCCAACTACTTGTTTCTATTTTCGTTTTCATTTACGGCCAGAGAGTGTTGACCTTTCACACGAGACGCGACCGTTGAGCGCCCTTTGCAAAACTTGTCCGTAGATCAAGATCGAACAAAACTTGCAGCTCTTCCGCTCTTTTTTGTTGTTGCTTTGCAAGATTAAGAGCAAGGAAAGGCGAAGGGGAAGGTTGGGGGGGTGTGGCAGCTTGATGCTGACGCTGGCGCTTTGCTCCACTTTCATCGTTTAGAGAAAATCTTGTTGCTGGGCTTCAAAGTTACAAATATGAATTTTTGTTTAAAAAAATCGAAAATCAAATTAATATGCAAGTTGACCAGTTTGCCTAGGGCCGCACCCCTCCTCCAATGTCCCGCTACTGCTCCATGCTTTTGTTATTTATTGTTGTTATTTTGCTGCTGACGCTAACCGTTATATTGATTGTGTTTACGTTTACGTTTATGCTTATGCTTATGGTAATATTGCTGCTGATATGAACTTCCTATTGGCAATTCCTTTAGCCACTTAATCTTCGTTGTTGTTGCTGCTCGTGCTGCTGCTGCTTTGAGGCTTATACAATAACAATATGGACAACAACATCGTCAACAACTGTTAGCTGCTGCTGGATGTTGCCACTTGCCACTTGCATAACGGCACAACCCGATTTTTAGTATTGAAATGTTGGTATTGCTTTGGGCATATTGGCTAAACCCTTTTTTTTGTGGTTGTTGCTGTTGTGTTTCGGGTTTTCGGTTCACTCGTTGTTAACCCATTAACATCATTGTACGAAATGTCTCTGCGCAATTAATTGAGCTGTCAGCAATTAACAATTTTTATACATATGTGTTGCAAATCAAATTAGTTTGCGCTAATTTCAATTGCCTGTCCAAATATGTCAATGGAAATGTTAGCCATAATATATAAAATATTTTATATTAATTGTCAACTAAATGATTGCCTTTCTGTGTGTTAGTTATCAGATCTAATAGTTATAAATTTGCCTTGATTATTTGCCAATCTGTGCTAGTTCGAGATAAGAATGGGTAAAGGCGTATCGACTTTAAATAAATTCTAAGCTAAATTAAGAGTAGATCAAGCATTCATATGTTAAAGCAGGCAGAAGCTTTGTCAAATCCTTCTTAAATATTCATAATCTAAAATGTTAAATGAACAGAAAAATTATATATTTAAGCTCGTTGGCTTTGTAAAGCTGCCAAAACAGCAACTAGTACAAAGATAACATTTTGACGAAACGACTATTTAAATAGCCAAGAAGGAATCATCTCACATTCATTATGTGTAATGGGTTAAGACTTGCCACGGACTGTGGCAGCAAAAAATAGTATCACATCACGCTCTGTTTGTGCAGCTTTAGCAAAATTGCAGCAAGTGAGTTTTTTTTTTGTTTTTTTCTGTTGATTTATTCGCTCATCTCGGTCGCAAAGCATTCTTACATCAGAGTGAAAGAGACGCGGTCATGGTCAGCGCCCGCATCCATCTTTGGTCATTGGATATAGTATACAGTATAGGTGTGTGTGTGTGTGCATGTATTTGTATCTGGTCCTGTTCATTGTTATGCTTTCGCTACTGATTAGTAATACGGGTCTCATTAGCTCATTCACTCACTCACTCATTCAACTCGGTGGGGCGGCAATTTTCATTAACTGTACATTTTTTGCTGTATTTTGTATTTTGTATTTGTTTTTTCTACTTTTATTTTCAGATCGGGGACATCGTAACAATGCAAATGAGTTGATGTGTGTTATGTGTGTTATGTATGCAAGTCTAACCGATCAGATTCCATCTCTTGCCAAATTAATTAATATACATACACACACACACACACATATACGAACGGACATAGAGACATTGATTCGCTCATAAATTGTAAACAAAAGACCTATGAAATACACCAGCAACAAAGCATCAAAACCACTTGCTTACATAAAGACTGTTTCATGCTACTTTTATTAGCAAAAGCAGCAAGACCAGAAAAAACACCAACAACAGCAATGAGGGCAGCTGCTGTTACAAATATAATAACAACAAGAGGAAAGTTTTTTTTTTGTTGTTTTTTGTTTTCAAATGCGAAGCGTTGCTTAGATACTCTAAATAGTTGAATAGATATTAACATCATAATAAAAAGATTAGCAGTGCTAAGCTTTACATAAATTTAACTTAAAGAAAATTCTGTTTTCCACTTTAAATGCAAATCGTACTGAAACCTGAGGAATAAATATGGTATGAAATATTGTACTTGCAATTTTCTTATTGATTGCCAGAAAGCAATAAAAAACAAAAAACAGGAAATAACAATAAAATTCATGTTATTATTATCAAAAAACATATTCAGTGAATAAAATAAATATATATATAAATATGCTTGGGGTACTTCCCGCGCAACGTGAATCGTAAATGTAATGGAAACACATTCAATATTGTTGCCGTTGGGCAAGCAATGTTTTACTTTTTGCTCCTTCTTGTCCGATGTGCTACAAACATGATTGGAAAGCTTAAATGCCCATTGAAAAGGCATTTAGTTAAAGTGTAGCTAGAGTAACGATGATTAGGTAAAATGAAATGAATACGAAATGCATTTTAAATACTATATAGCAAGTAAATCTCGTGCCTTATACAAGTCATTAACTATTGGTGAAAATCAAGTTCGTATGTAACAACTTGTGATGAAGATTAACGGGCAATGCCAGCAAACCAAACGAGTGGGAGAGTCAGGGCTACAATGATGCTCTTTCCTATGATGATGATGATGATGACGATGGGCAACCGGTTGACGGTCGCACATTAACATTAAGTGCAACAACGACGCACATCTTCCCTGTATTGCATAAGATGCCGCCAGCAGCCAGCAGCAGACATCATCTTCTGTGACTACATCGCTTTAACTTGCTGCCTGCTTGCAACATCTTTGGCAGATGCGCCACAAAGTAAATGCGGAAGCAAAATTATTCTCAAAAGCGCCACAGCAGCAGCAGCAGCAAACGATAAAAAAAAGGAAATTGCACACAAACACACATATTATTATTGCGAAAACTAGTAAAGAGAAAAGAAAAAAACAACGACAATTGTTGGATTTTCCGAAAGCACTCAAAAAACCAGTCGATGTTGCATTCATGTTTCAAAGTTTGCTGCAGCTGCGCAGACCTTTGTTCACAAGTTCAATGGTGACTCTGTAACTGGTCGCAACGGCAAGCTGTGACTAAAAGTTACGTATGTATGTTTGTGTGGCATAACTGTTGGGGCAGCAACAGCAGCGGCAGCAACAGCGGCAGCAACAGCGGCAGCGGCAGCGACAGCACTTTCTATCTTCTGGGGCGCTTCCTGGCCAAAGGCAAATTGAATTTGTGCAAGCCAAAAACGCAGCTAGAGTTAAAAATAAATACTTACAGTGTACATGCAGAGTAAAAAAAAACAATAAGAACTAAAAAATTGAAATAAAAATAAAATAGAATGCAGTCCAAGGTAAAAAGTGAAGCTGCAGTTGCTGCAGCTGCCACCAAAAAACTCAAAAGAAAAGCAACAATAACACAAAAAAACTGTGACACACACACACACACAGAGAGAGACACACAGTTTGCTCTACATATTTAATTAGTTTCCGTTTCCGTTCATATTTGTAATCCGCTGTCGCAGTCGCAGTCGCGTTGTCTTTTGGCCCACGCGCTGCGCTTTGGCCTTTGTGCATTGTTTCCCTAGCCCTGCAACAACTGCACAGAGGCCAACAATTTGCCCAACTGGCAATTGTCCTGTGTCCCACACACGACCCCCTCCCCCCCCCCCCCCGCTCACTCGCCCCACTTTGCCCTACCTGCCTTCTCCTTTCACTTGGCTTGGCGTTTGCTCGAATACGTTGCGTAACTTATGGCCAGTCATTAGCCAAGGCAGCGACTCAAACTGAGACTGAGAGAGAGACAGAGAGAGAGAGAGAGAGCGAGCGAAAGAGAGTGCTGGCAAAGCGATTGCGTTTTTCGTTTATCATTTATTTAAACAGCCTCCAACCAGTTGAGATGTGCTCCTTTAAGTGTTTGCCATATCTGGGCTGTGTGTGTATGCGGCATATTTGATTCGAGTTCAAGTCAAATTTTATTGAGCTGCACAACACAATGAGCAATGGCTATTTAATTATGCTGATGAGCCAACCAGTTCCTCCCGCTTCCTTTCTCGCACACACCAAAAACCAGAAGAAGAAGAAAAAACACGCACACACAACACCAACAGCAAATGCTGCCCATTTACCATTTCCCCAGTCAGTTCCTGCCCCAATCCCAATACCAATTTCAATCCCAGCCCAGCTTTAGCCTTGCGTGTTATTATACTACACTGTGCGAAAATGCTGTATATCTATTTATGAACTCAATCTTAAGTTCTAATAATAAACCCAAGCTTTTTGTGTTTACAGTTTGACATCCTTAGTCTAAAGTTCACCAAATAAAAAATATATATAGCAACGTTACAGTTTGAAATTCACTGGAAATATTTCGTTAAGTTAGATGCTGCAACTACTGACAGTGTATTGCAGCGTTTCGTTAGTGTCTGGCTTTGCAAAATATTCTTGGCTTGTTTGCCTTTGGGCCAGTTACTGGGTGTCAGAGGCACGCTCCTTTGCCTAAACCCATTTCATATGCATGGCCCTGGCTCAGCGCAGATTTAATGGCACCCCAATCTCTCCCACTCTCATTCTCACCCCACACCCACCCCCACCGCCACTTTGACTTTCTCGCTCGCAATACAATCTGTTTCATACTCGATAATTATGGTTTGCTGGTTAACTAACTACAGTTGGCTGTAGGATTTTGGTACTATATTATAATCATAGTAAAGTATATATATATATTTCTCAGCACACCTTTATGCCACTCACCTTTATCATCATTCTGCGCTGCGAGCGTTTGATCATCACTCATCTTGACTGATTGTCCTCGTTTTGTTGCTTCGTTTGTTGTTGTTCTTGTTGTTGTTGTTGTTGTTGTTGGCTTGCTCTTATCGCAGCTGCATGTCCTGCTTACCCTGTGTTTAGCCTGTGTTGCTCTCTGTCTGTCTCGCTTTAATACACACACACTTTTGGCTAGTCTTTGTTGTACATGGATTCACACATTGGGATCGTTGGCATTTAGTTTGTTAATATTGCCGCCATTGTTAACATTTCGCATTGCTTTGGCATTTGTTGTGCTTATCACGTTCGGCATGGCTGATGGCATGATGCTGCCGTTTTTATCCCGTTACTTCTAAAGCTATGCAAATCTGACGAGTATGACAGTTTCCAATAATGGGGCATCGCCTCGTGCTTCTCTTCTTCTTCTTCTTCACTCACCCACACCAACACAACAAAAACGCTTTTGTTCGCTTTTGCTTTTTGTTGCTTTGCGTTGATTATTCTTGCTGTTGCTGTTGTTGTTGCCGTCTTACATTTTGTGCTTTGTGTTTTGGGTGTTCTGAGAAAAAACGAAAAGGGACAGCTTATTACTTTTATGCTCAGTTACGTACGTACGTATCTAAATAAGTTGGCCAAAATTATATTGGGCACATTTGCTGCATAACGAAATCGACGTAAATAAATTTAAGCTCAAACAAAATAAAAGAAAATTCTTTTGCGAATGCTAAGGAAACGTTTAGCAAATCAGTGCTCTCTCGTTTCTATTCATTGTGTTTGAGTGTATTTAAATGGCATAGAAAATGTTAACAAGAAAAGCGTATTACTAAAAAAAGAATTTGCATATCCAAAATGTCGAATGTAAGTAAAAGTATTGTATTATACTTAAGAGAACTTTATAATATCTATTCTGAGCAAAGTTGTAGCTAACAAAATGTGCACTTAGTTTCTTTTTTATATTTCTTATTACTTATCACAAAAACCAAATGCACGCGAGCCAAGAATATCTTTGAAAAATAATATGCATTTGATAAACCTTTTCTGTATATAGATGAATTTAATAGACAAAGACTGTGTGTCAAGGTAAATCTTTTAAGTTGACTGTTTAATTATAAACTTACTTGATTACTTGCACAACTTGAAGTTGCTCGCCAATTAAAACAAACACAGCGCAACTGCAACAAAATCCTTTTTTCATATTCAAGTGCAAATTCTAGAGAAAAACGCGTTTCAATCGAATAAACTAGTTGTGCGCTGATGTGTATTAAGCTATTTGAGTATATATATATATAAAGTAGGTTAGCTGCGTCTCATGTGTCATCAAATTGGATGCTGTACGATTGAGTCAGCCATTAAGCGGAAATTGGCAGACGCTAATGCGCCAAGCTTAAGACACCTACAAACAAGCGGTGGCTTATGTGGACATAATGCGAGCGAATATACGTATACGTTACGTATACGCAATGGGTGTAACGGAAAAGATAAAGATAAAGTGATGGCAAGCCGGAAAATGTGCACACGCTTTAAGACTTAAAGCTTAACAAAGATAAAGTTAATTACCATTAACGCTTACACACACACACACACACACACATAGAAAGAGGAACGCACAGTTAGTGCGAAAGGTATACGCACGCATACAGTCAAAGTAAAAGTAAGTTACAAGAATTGATAAATGGCACAGAGCAAAATGGCAGAAGGAGGCCACGCTTGGATGCTGCTGTGCGCTGTGCTTTTGTGTGTTGATAGTCGGGTAGGTAGGCCTGCTTCCTGTTGTGTTTTAACAAAACTTCTTGGCACCGCTGACGCTTTGGCGAAATGGAAAACGTTAGATGAAGTGCCATAAAATATTCAATATCAAGTTTTGCCACGCCTCGCCTGGTCTCGCATAGTGGCAAGCAGTGAGATGGCTTGTCGGAAGCCATACACACACACACACACACACACTGTGATTGAGAGGGAATGGAGATGGTCCATGTTTTTGATGAGCAACAATGCAGTCATAAAGGCGGACCGGCCTTAGAGAGCTGTGTGTGTTTGCTTTACTTATTTGCGATAAGAAAAACGTCCAAAAGGCAGAGCTGAAATCAACAGAAACCTGCTTGCGCGTAGCACACAAATCACCAAAAATATATATATTATATATGTATATATTTTTATTACAACAATAAGAGCAGACGGACATTAAGAAAGTGTATGTTTTATTTTATTTTGGGCGTGACCTGTGCCGTGCGCTTTAAAGTGTGTAGCGGAAGCTGCTTTGCGCCTTGAGCTATGCTACACGTTTTTTTTGTTTTGTGGTTGTTGTTGTTGTTATTTTACTTTCTTCATTTGGTTGGACTCTTTTAGGCGCACGAACGTTGAACGTTGAAAGTTTTGGGCTCGTGCTCTAGTTAAGTGCACAACATCAAGCGCTAATTTATGGGCCAGAAAACGCAAAAATAAAAAAAAACCAACGCCGCAAGCCACAACCGCAATGGGGCAAAGGCGACCACAGAAACCTACACAGACCCTGCCACATGTACTTCAACTTACACATACAAATACAGCTTCAAGTTGGCGTGCTTACTCACACACACACACACAGACACAGACAGAGCAACACAGTAATGAAAATATACAATATACATATGCGAAAGCGCAATGGATTGAAATTGTTTCGATGATTTACCTTTAAGTATTGCTAATTGCATTTTATTTTAGTCGCTGCAGACGATGTTACTATTTTCTTTATGTAATCGTAACGCACAGGATATGCTTACACACACACACACATAAGCAACAAAAGCACACACACACAATTCAATTCAATTTGTGTGTTTGTGGGAGTAAATGTGAAAATATTTACATTGGAATCTGGCCAATATGCACTACCAACTATTTATTCTTGATTGTATTGCATGCAATTTATGTATTATGCACTCGCTTTCGCTTGTCGCTTGTCGCTCCCTTGCTTTATGCTAACAGCTTTCACAGCGGCGACTTCAATTGCTTACAGCTGGGCACACTTTTGTTATGATTATTGCTGCGGGCGTTGTTGTTTTTGTTGCTCTTGTTGTTGTTGTTACGATTTTGTATATATATATATTTAAAACATTAATTAGGTTTCGTATTTAAGTGGCGACTCTATGCAACAATGTTGGCAAACGGCAAACGGAGCAGCAGCAGCTGCGGCACTCGCGGAGCAGCAGTAGCAGTAGCAGCGACGGGAGGAGCAGGTAGAGGTGAAAAAAAGCGCTGGCACGCACATTGTTTGACACACATACACAAACACACACGCATGTCGGTGCACGCACACACCTTTAAGCTGCGAAGTGTTATTACAATTTACTGTTGATTTCTTTTTGTTGCTGTGTGTGTGTGTTGTTTTTGGTTTTTTCTTTTTGTTGTGCGATGGAAGGAGAGAGCGCGCGAGCGCTTATGCGGAAGCGAGAGAGCACGAGCACGTCACAGGCGTCACAGTTGCCAGAGTGTGTATGTGTGTGTGTGTGTGTGTGTGTTTGTGTGTGCTGGTATTTGTGTATTGGACTTGTGCGAAAGCGTGCGAAAGAGCGCGAAAATGTAGGTTAGTTTCCGTTTTATCCTGCTTTACAGTAAGAACAACAACACAACAACAACAACAATATGCACATTTCACTCTATTTTTGGGCCCAGAAGACTCTTTTTCGCAGCTGGCTTGCTGCTTGCACTTGTAAATCTCCGTGTTTCTCAGAGATTGCCAATGTATGTATGTGTGTGTGTGTGTGTGTGTGTCTCAGTCAGTTTGTGTTATTGTGTGCTGCCTTTTCTTTTTCTTTCTTTTAATGTTGCTTTTGTTGCTTTCCTTTGGTTGTTTTTGTATAGTTTTTTTTTTTGCTATTATTTGATTTGTTCTTTTGTATTTGTGTCTTGTACTACGGACGCGTGTATTTGCATGGCGACTGCTCGGTTCTAAGGTTCGTTCGTGACTGACTCCGAGCAAACGGGTTTTCCTTTCCGTTTGACGTAATCTGCAGAGCAGTCGCTCTTACAGAAAGACACACAAACACACACAAGCACAAATTTCCCTATATTGCGCACATGCCAGGACATGCCACACACACACACACTCTCTCTCTTTCTCGCGTTCTCGCTCTCAGTTCTTTGTGGCGTGGCGTGTAGCATGTGCGTGTCGCAGCGCAGCGACCCACAGCGTCTGTTTTGGCCAAAATGTCAAAAGCAATGCGACCGCAGGGCCAAAACGAAAAAACGTGGCTTGAACTCTCTCGTGTCTCAACTTAACTCTCGTTGGCACAGTTTCTCCTGCCGGCATAAACAAATGCGTTGTCGGGCATGCTTTAATTCCCATTATTCTTTGCTGTTGCTGCCGCTGCCGCTGCTGCTGCTGCTGTTGCTGCTGCTGTTGCACCGCAGGCCGCTGTCTAAAAATGTCAAAATTATTAAGGCCCGTTTATGGGCCAACTAGCTAACAAAAGAATTGAAGCTGTGTCGCCTGTCGCTGCACTTTTTTTCCAATCGAAATCCAAGTTTACGGCATCTGGCGTATACGTAATATGTAAGCAACGTACAATATTTTCACCGGTTCGGCCAACATGGCGTATGCGCATTATTTTCATAGCTAAATACATTTGGCAACGACCTTGAACATATATACAAAATACAATATTTTTGTTTGTTCTGTGTATATTGTATAGTGTGTCGATCGAGTTTAGCCAGAGAGTCACTATCAAGGCAAGCGTCGTTTACTCTTTACTCGAGGTTATTTTAATGCTCAAGTTGAGCTCGCAAAACTGATAAGAGCGTGTTTTACTAAATATCAGCTCGAAAATGGGTGGTTTAAAAAGTTATAACTTAAAAAGAGAAAATTATTGAAAAAGTTTATCGTAAAACAAATCAATTCCTAAAAGCCAAAGATGCAATTTGTCAAATCCGAATTCAAAGAACCCATAAGATCTTCTCCGGGTTCGATTACTTTTAGTAATAACAACAACTTATTAAGCCACCCGTCCAATACCGCGAAAAAAAATCGCTCGAAAAAGAGATCAAGTTGAGTCTAGCGCTCAGTACCCTTCCAGCTTTTGTTCAGCTCAGAACATTTGAAGGCAAGCATTAAACAGAAAACTACAACGTATTTGGGATTTAGGCGATAAGACTCTACAAATTATCTTGAGCAAAGAGACCTCAACGGAAATCAACTTGACGCAGGGCAGCAGTTCCCTGATTCCTTTTTGTCAGCCATGTTGTGGCGAAATATGTTTATCTTTCTACTGCTCGTTGGGGTTGGAACAGTGTGCTCTGTGCCCACATTGCCCACCACATCGAATCATTCTGCCAGCTATGAGGCGTCAACGTTGCGTATACTTGATGTCGCCACACAGCGAATGCGTACGATTTGGAATATGCGCAAGAGCATCTTCCTACAGTTAACCTCGAAGGGCAAGTCACCGTTGGGTGGTCAAGCGCCCAGCAAGCAGGAAGTCGAATTGGAGACCTACAAGCTTGTCTACGAGCTGGCTGCCAACCTAAGTGTGGTGCCCGTTGAGCAGCTGCGTGATCCAACGCTGCGACGTAGGGTGCAGCGCCTGGCCAAGCTGCAATTGCAGGGACTGCGTCCGGAGAACTATGAGCAGGCCAAGGATCTGTTGCGTGCCATGCAGAATTTCATTAGTGGTACACTGGTGTGCACCAGCGATGATTGCTCTGCCCGCCGTCCGCTGGCCATGTATCCGCACATCTATTATCGGAATATGCGCAGCAAGCGCTACGAGGAATTGAAACTGAATTGGTACAGCTGGCGCAGTGCCATCAATGATAAGGATACCGCCAAGTCGACATTTATCGATTATGTTCGTCTGTTGCGCATTGCAGCCACATACAATGGTCATGTGACGCCCTCACGTACCTGGTATCTAAACTATGATACGGAAAACTTTCAGGCAGAGATGGAAGAGGGTAAGTCTCAATATTACAGTTGTAAAAGCATTGCATTCAACTATACTTATTTTAGTTATTTGGGAAATAATGCCGCTGTATCGCG
The DNA here is from genome assembly GCA_035044725.1 of Scaptomyza caliginosa. NCBI lineage: Eukaryota > Metazoa > Arthropoda > Insecta > Diptera > Drosophilidae > Scaptomyza > Scaptomyza caliginosa. The sequence continues at coordinate 595,116 of JAWNNR010000716.1, forward strand.
AGTTGCATGCCTATTTGAGGCACTCGGCTATTCAGGCCTATCCCAAGGCTAACTTTAAGGATGATGGCGCCATATCAGCGCCCGTTATGGATCAGATGTTGTCGCAGGCTTGGTATTCGCATCAGATCTTCCATACACCATATCCCAAGGATCAGTTGCCCTCGGTGCATCATCGATTGGAGGAGGTGCTGGTAACGCCCGTCAAGATTAATAAGAAGGCTGCCGAGTTCTTTGAGTCCCTGGGCCTGAATCACATGTCCGAGTAAGTGGAGGCCATTAAAAGGCACTAGAGCTCACTTTTATTCAACTATACACTACATTGTCAGCAACTTTTACGAGCGCTATTCGCGTCGCATGAATGATGACGAGGGTGGTCCGGACTGCAAGTCGCAGGTTTATTACTTTCCACCGGACGTGGCCTTGCGCTACTGTCCCAAGCTGGACTATAAGAAGATGATGCAGATACATGGCACCATGGCTGAGCTGCAATATAACATCTACAAGCGGGAGCTGCCATTCGGTCTGGATACAGAACCCTGTCCGGGCTTTGGTGCTGCGCTTGGGGAGACAGCGGTGCTGGCCTCAGGTACACCGCGTCATCTTCATCGCTTGCACATCCTGCTCAATGATAGCCTGACAGAACAGCAGTCACTTAATCGCCTCTTCCGCATGGGCGTCCATACGCTTCTAGCGGTTCCCCAGTACTTTATTAACGATAAGTTTCTCGTGGATGTCATGGATGGACGCATCGGTGTGCAGGACTACAATTGTGCCTTTTGGCGTCTGCAGGACAAATATGCTGGAGTGCAACCGCCCATTTGGCGATCGGCCAAAGACTTTGATCTCGACTATAAGTTCTATCGTGGCATGCAGCCAGATCGTTCCAATACCAGGTTAGTCTATCTTTAAGCAATTTCTTAGGTTTTCTTTAACGCATTTCGTTTGCTCGCAGAAAATTCATTTCAGAGATCTTGGGCTTTCAATTCTATCGATCCTTTTGTCTGGCCAGTGGCCAGTACAAGCCAGGAGATCCCAATTATCCGCTGCACAACTGTGACTTCTACGATAGCAAGGAGGCAGGCGCATTGTTACGGTAGGATAGCACCTCCAAAGATCTAATTAGACTAATATCCTTATCCGTATTCATTAAAACAGTGAGATGATGCAATTGGGAGCCACTAAACACTGGCGTGATATCATGCAAATAGCTACGGGTGAGCGAAAGCTGAGCGGACGTGGCGTTTTGGAATACTTTGCTCCATTATTTACCTGGCTGAAGGAGCGTAATATGCAGCTGGATATCGAGCCAGGCTGGGATGCAGATGAATGTAAGTTTTTAATTAAGTTCCTTTTAATAACTTTACTTTTATCTATTAATCCCTTTATCGTTTCTAGTGTGTCGCAAGGAATAACAACATGTCTAACGTCTATGGTAATTGGAACTATTTTACAATGATTAACTTCTCTTCAATCAACATAAATACAAATCATATTAGAATTATTACCTAAAAATAAACAAAAAACTAATGTTCAAATTTGATAAAATGATGATCTGTCTATAATAACAATTAAGCTCAAATTCATTGATTGATATATGTGCATATTTCTTTATAGTTGTAAACAAATCGAAGATTTTTTCATTCATATCGCTGATAAGCAAATCGCCGAGTTCTGTCAACAATCAAAACTTAAAAACAACATTGCAATCAAATACATACAAAAGAATCGTTTATTTGTTGTATATATACAAAAGGCACTTTGGTAAAACGACAGAAACTTATATACTACACTTAAGATTTACGTTAAATACACGTACATATATATAGAGAGAGAGATGCAAGTAAACAGTTATGATATATATGGTTAATGCAAAGTTGTGAATAACGAACGACGTTTGCTTGTTGCACAAGTCTGCAAATATAGTTATATCATAATCAAAGTAGCATAAATATTGTCATAGGCGAAAGGTTTACTGTTTTGTTTTTGCGCGATTCGAGAACTGATCGAGATCCTTGATGCAATCGATAAATAATATGATAAATGATTGTGATAAGTAAGTGTAACTGGTTTAGTGATTGATTCACTGCAAGCACACACTGGGATTTCACATTGTTGTCTCCGAATCGGGTGGCGTATGATAGTTGAGATTGTAGGCGGGCGGTCCATTGTTGAGAAAAGCCATCGAGCGTATGCTCTCCCGTGAAGCTGTGCGCTTTGAGAACGACATATGACCATGCGACTGAGCGCTGACATAGTTTGGCGCCGGCTCTGGCACAGGAGGTGGCAGATATTGTTGCTGCTGCTGATGTATGGGATGTTGCTGGTAGAGTGGCGGCGTGCAAGGCGGTTGCGGTGGGCTGGCGCTAGCGCCACTAAGACCCGCAAACACATTCTCCGTGGTGTTGTAGGCCGTGGAGAGTGGTCTCGAGCCGTGGAAATTGGAGTAGCTGGAACGTACTGAGGGCGGTCGATTGTTGTATAGCTCATCGTTGGCATGGCCCACATCGTTGAGCTGTGTGGTGGAGTGCTGATAGCTGGGATTGTAGTGACCTCCACCGCTCGCACCCACTAGTGGTGCGGGAGGTGCTGGAGGCGGCGGCAGTGGTGGCGATGCCTCCTGTTCCATACTGGCAGCATAGAGCATGCCCTGTCCATTGGTATTGTAGTAGATGGGATCCAAGGGAATGTTCTTGCGATAGCTGTGATAATAATGACTATTACTCTTGCCCAGGCTGCCCAATTGACCGGACACATTGTTGCTGTTATTGACAATGTCATCATTCAACGATTGCAAGTTGGATGCAGTTAGCGAACGCTTCTCCTGGCGATGAAATGAGCCCAACTGCGGCTGTTGATACTGTTGCTGATGCAGATGTTGTTGCTGCTGCTGCTGTTGTTGCTGATGTTGATGCAGTTGTAGCTGTTGCTGTTGATCCAGCAACTTAGTCACTGGGTTCTGTTGATATTTGCGCCGCGAACTTCGAGTGCTGCTGCGCACATAGCTGCCACTGCTGCTGTCCCCAGCATGTCCACCGCCATGCTTGGAGCGCAATGTATTACTGGAGCCGTGATGGGAACGTCGAGTGGTGCTGCCGCCGCCGCTAGACTGCCGCCCATGAGAGCCGCGTGCCATCACCGAACGACGCTTGACGCGCCGCGGCGTCATTGGTTTGGGACTCAGCTCGCCACCATCCTGGTCGTGTGGATCGTGATCGCCATAGCCCAGCATGACATCGCCGCGATGTCGTATGGTGTCGCTGCTGGCGCCAAATTCGATGGAGTACAGCGACTGGCGATGCTTGGATTGTTTGTTAATGTGCTTCACTGCAGATAACAGAATAACATAATGAGTATCAAATGTAACAAAGAGCAAAGCAAGAAAGCTAGCTAAAACAATAATAGCACTTAGTAGGTGGCAGCAGTTACCTGGACGTTGGGTTAGATTTGGTGTGTGATACAATACATTTTTTTTTTTTAATTTTATTTGAAGGCGGTTAAATGCAAAAACAAAGGAGGATTAGCTACACAGAGAGACGATTGTTGGTTAGGGAAAAAAGAGATGTAGAGACAGAGCCAGAGTTTTTCTTACATGAAAGCCAAATAACCAGATTAAGTATACGACGCAAAGTTAAAGGCCAAATATTTGTGTAAATGAACATTTATTGGGAAACGCTTGAATCTGTTTTTTTTTTTTGTAGTTGTTTATCTTCTTCAAAATTGGCACGCAATCAGCTCGGATGTAAATACATATACAGTATATTTACTCTAGCTAAGTAGTACTAATATAGATCGTTTCTGCCTGTTTTTTTTTATGTGTGCTTGCACTTCTTAACTTATTATTAAATAGCGAAAGTACTCGTTGTAAAAGCTTAACACTAGTCTTAACAATTGATATATATATATATGTATATATATATAAGATATATATTTAACGAATCTTGCAACTTTTTGATAACTACGCGTTTATATATATATTTTTTTTAAATATGGTATGCTATTTAGATATTTTCTGTCTCATTTATCAAAAAAATTCAACAAAAGGCAACTTTATATTTAGTTAGTTAGTTCCTTGAAGAAGCTACTTCTCCATCAATTGGAAAAAAAGGCATTTTGGTTGCATTGGCGTACGTTTCGAAACGTTTGCACGTTAAACGTTTTCAACAATTTTCTACAATTTTGAATTTGCATTGTATTTGTGACATTTTTGTGTGTTTTTGTTGTTATTCTTTTCGTTTTCATTTTTTATATCCGTATGTAGTATCACAGTTTAACATAAAATTATGAAGGCATTGGACTTTCCGCTTTGCGTTACGCTTCTCTTCTTATTTGTCTTCTCTTTGCTTCACTTAGTTTCTCGTTTGTTTATATTTTCATTTTTCGTTTCATTTGTAACATTTTTCTATCACATTTGATGGTTTTTCATTAAGCCATTATGGAAAGTCTAACATGTGTATGTGTTTGTTCGTGTGTGTAAGTGTGTCACAATATTTTGAATATTTTTTGTAAATGGCTTTCAAGGCATCCGAATTAAAGCTTAATCTTATATCTAAATTTCACATCAAGAGCAATTTAACAGAATAACTCTATCTACTTAGTGATGTATATTTTGACAAACGAAATGAAAAGACATTTTCAAACAACATAAATATCTTTAAAAACTTGTTATAAAATGTTTGTGCTATATATACACAATGCTTTTCGTTTTTTTGTCAAAATCAGCTATAAATGAAACGCTTGGAATTGAAACAGCGCTATAAGAACATCCTGTTACTTGCATCTGAAGCGCGCTCTAGAGTTTCTTGTGTTTCGCAACATTTCTTTCTATTAAGTGTTATACATGTATTTAACTCTGTTAGCCACAACAAAAACGACAACACATACTAAA